>ML677332.1:63535466-63663270 GCA_007922305.1 Dermatemys mawii
GGGAGGGGGTTGGATGGGTCGAGGGTTCTGAGGGGGGCAATCAGGGGGTGGGAAGTGGGAGGGAGTCGGCTAGGGGGTGGGGCCAGGCTGTTTGGGGAGGCATAGCCTTCCCTACCCAGCCCTCTGTACAATTTTGAACCCCAATGTGGCCTTTGGGCCAAAAAGTTTTCCCACCCCTGACCTAGAGGGAGCTGACATATGCCTCAAATTCTTTCAGGAGCTTTGTAGTACATGGCACAAGGGTTAAGTGATTGATTGGAGATGGGTGTAAGAAGGAAAAGAGGAAAGCTTGGAGGGAATGATCTATATCAGCGATTGTCAACGTTTGGCATGCAGCCCACCAGGGTAAGCCCCTTGGTGGTTCGGGCCAGTTTGTTTACCTGCTGCGTCTGCAGGTCTGGCCGATCGCAGCTCCCACTGGCTGTGGTTTGCTGTTCCAGGTCAACGGGGGCTACAGCAAGCAACGCAGGCCGAGAGGCTTTATTAAGCTTAGTTTGCGTTTATTTTATTAGCTCAGTAATCTGATTTGATCTGTCTGCAATCTCTTATAATGACTTAAAAATCTACCTTCTGTAGTTAATAAATTTGTTTTTGTTTTCTCTAAACCCAGTTTGTGGAATCCATAACTAGGCAAAAGTTGTACCTATCTTCCTCCACACTGGTGGAGGGTGCAAATGAATTTCATGAGTTTACACTGTACAGTTTTCTGTGCAGTGCAAGACCATATAATTTTGGGTTTACACTCCCAATGGTGTGCACATTTGAGTGCTGGGCAATTCTTTAGCTGAAAGCTTTCCCCTGCAGTACTGATTTCAGTGTTTCTCTTTCTACAGCTGGGTGTGTCCCTATGTGTGTGCATGCTAGAGAAGCCTTGAGGGCCTGGCTCAGCGGGGCAGTATAAGGGAACCCAGGCTGGTGGAATGGACAGATTCAATGGTACCCCAGTACATCAGGTAGCGCTCCGAAGGTGGGGCAAGAGGGTAAGCCATCACAGGGCATATTAGCCATCCTTCATTCAGGCAAATCAGGAGGAGGCACTGTGGCTTAGTGGATACAGCACTGGACTGGGACTTTGGAGACCTTGATTCTGTTCCTGGGTGACCTGGTGCCACTTATGTCACTGCTCTGTGCCTCAGTTTTCCCATCCGGAAAAATGGAGATAATGATACTGACTTTCCTTGTTAAGTGCTTTGAGCTCTACTGATATATTAGGTATTTTATTATCTTAAAGGATCTTAATTGCTTCTTAACATAGTAACATAGCTGAGACAACAGACACCACCACTCAAGACTGCCAGACTGAGAAGAAGCTAAGCTATGCAAGCTGGGGGGTTTCCTCTGAGGACTGGTTGTAAACGCAGGGGATGGGGCAGGGATTGGTTAAAGCTGTGTGTTTGTAACAGAAAGCCAGAAATACAGTCTTGAGCATGGCCCTGAGAAGAGACAGAGCTCCTTGAGGCCCAGGACTAGTCCAAAAGTAGGCTTGAAAATTGCAAGAAAGGAATTTGTCCTGATGTTGTTTGTTCCTGCTGTGTTCATGGACATGGGACTTTGTACATTCTTTGTAAACAAACAAATGGATGATACAATGACTTGTATCATCCATTTCCTCACCTAAAGAAAGGATTCCATCACGGCCCAGAATATTGGCTAATGTACTCGAGCCAAAAGACACAACAATACTCTCCTTAATAAATCAGTTTGAGATCTATGGATGAAAAGTTCTGCATCATTTAGCAATAGCAGAACTTCCTCTGAACTGACATCACAGCAATTACAAAGACTGCCTAGACTGGCAATTTTCTCTCTGTATTTTCACAGTATTTCATGTCCCAGGATTCCTTGTGCTGACTAAAACAATAACCAGCTGGATGCAAGAGTCACTACAGGTAATCGGAGGGCATGTCTTTCACCATTTCTCATCATGGATAGAATCACCAGGTAGCAGTCTGGCCAAGCTGAATACAGACCAAATGATTATGAGTGGCAGCTGCAAAACACTCACAGTGCAACCTGTATTGTTTATTTCACAGCACACCTTAATCAAGCAACTTACCAACAGGCTTATTAGCATGGAAATTGTGAGCTGAAGTACTGATTACAGACCTAGTCTCATCTGAATCTGTTTGCCTTGTCCATAATTTACTGATGGACCAACACAAAGAGTTGGCAATATTGTAACAAATCAGAGCTGAACAAAGGGTTATCATTAATTATTCTGCATTATTTAAGTGGGAACAGTTGTGTTTACCAGCTTGTCTACCCCTGATCTTGATGGAAGGAGAAGGCACAAGCCTGAGACAAAGACAGGGTTTGGTGTGAATGTGTGTGTGACCTAGAGGAAAAAGAAAAATGGAGAGACTTTGTTGCCCTTGTTGAAGCAATAGGGCAGGGAAGAGAATTGGTTTAGTAGTCTAGGAAGGGATTTGGGAGTTTTTCCAAGATTTTTACCTTAGAGAGCAGGCTTGCCCTCTAAGTCTAGTACTGATTATATAAGGATAGGGTGGCTGTTTGCACCCTTTCTTACAGAACCCGCACCTGGGAGATAGAGGTATTCACCCAGATAGGAGTGGGACTATAAAAATAAACTCATAGGAGGTTGCTCACAGAACCCAATCAAGGAAAGCTCTGCACAGAGTGAGAATTACTAAAGAAACACCAACTGAGAAACTGTTAGACTTCTCAGTAGTATGCTACGATTTTCAGAAATAAATGTCTAGATCAAATAGACACTGGAATATCACTATAAATAAAAGATTCTATTTTATCTGCTTATACTTGTTTTTCTTGACTTTTTTTATAAGCCTGTTTAAGAGTCGTTCCCAGTTTTTGTATTGTTGTCTTCTCCCAGGATGCGGATATTAAAGCTCCAGTTATGTTTCAGCACTGTGTTGAGCAAGATTTACAAGGGGACCATGGACTAAGAAGAATACAATTCCCCTCCCATAGCACCAGTTCAGCTTTAATCATTATTTGTATTATGCTAAGCTAAGAGCCTCTTACCAAAAGTTGGGCTATACTGTCCTAAGCAGAGTACAAATAGAGTAAGAGAGCGTCACTGACCTGAAGAGCTTACAGCATAAATAAGCCACACTAGTACGAGTTGTAGTGTAGACACAACTCTGATGGAGTCGGTATTTTTTCCACTGTGCCTATAAAAACAGCAGCTTTAACTGACATGGTGGTAAAAATGCAAGAAGTTTACATGTTCTTTTGCTGCAACCTGTGTTTTGTATCTCCTTCTACACTTGGAAGTTATAGCCCTGATCCAAAAGCATTTTCAGCTACACTGAAAGTGTTTCTGAGAGCATGGCTGTGCCAGCGATCATGGACAGGACGCAATTTATTTTTTTAAATGTCCTGAGAATGTTGTTTCCCCCCCCAATCACTATTTTGTAAAGGTTTACCCTGCACATCCGGGCCAACAAAGCAGAGCTGAAGATGATTTCAGAACACGGCGCATTTCCCAAACAGATGGAACTGCACCTGCTTGCTTTCCAAATGCAGATGATGAACATGTTTCTGAGGGTAACTGGGGTCCAAGTGAATTTGTGGGTGTCACACTGAAAGTGAGCACAAGTTGATGGCCTGGCTTTAAAGAGCAGTTTTGGGTATGTCTACACTGCAACTGGAAACCCTGTGAGATGGGAGGGTCCCAAAGCTCAGACTGCGGGCCAAGCCCAAACATCTACACTGTAATTAAACAGCCCCTTTGTGTGAGCCCCACAACCAAAGTCAGCTGGCATGGACCAACTGTGGGTGTTTGCAGTTTAGACGACTTACCATCCCATAACACTATCTCACTTCTTATTCCTAGTCATAGGGAGTTTGCAAAAAAGACACAGAAGGTCAGGATGACAGAAGCTTGCTTGTTTCTGGTGCATCAACCAGACTAATTAGGCCAGTCATCCTTTTGCTCCTGGCTTGGAACTCTGCTAGCACAACCATTTTCTTCAAGCACACGAACAGAGCATAAAAGCCCAGCTGCTATACAACTGCAACAATTGCAGGAAATCAACAGAACCAAATACTGGGCTGTTATCTTTCTTCTGTCATTTGGAGTTTTGTTTTTTTCCTACATATGTGTGTGTGAAGTCTCCAAAGCACACAGGGTTATTAGGGGTCACTCCACAGAGGCAGCCATTCAGGAAAGATCCAGAAAGCCACTGCTTCCTCTCTCTCACTCATCTTTCACATGGGCTGAGTGGGAGAGCATATACAAAGGACAGATAGGCACAAACCTCAGTCTGAAATGAGAGGCTGATTCATGAGGGCTCCACATGGCCAAGGATGAAGGACGGAAAGAGGTGACCCATGACACAAAAATATTTTTAATTACCCTGGGATTGTGTGGCAAGAAGTGGAGAGGAAATCCAGGCTGCTTCCTCTCCTCTCAGCACAAACATTGTCACATTTCCTTCACGCATGGAGACCTTGACACACCTCACAGTTTTGGTTTCTGCCTGAGGTCTAAACACGATGTATGATGCCAAAATACCGAGGTTTCCTTTTGCTAGACCTTTGATGTGTATATCAAATCTGATTTCTGCTCCTTTTTATCCTCATCTTCCTCCACCTAAGCTTTGTTTTTGGTCCCCTACAGTCTTCTGAGTCTTCTCCTTCTCCCACAAATGGTGCTCTGCATTCTGGGCAAAGAGACAGGAATTCACCTAGCAGCTTCATTAAACAGTCCTATGTCCATTTGCAGAATGGTAACAGGAGCAGAGAACACTAAAATAGCCTTGTGGGGGAATTAAACAGGAGGCCTGAACATCAGCCAGGTCAGGCTGATATGAGCATTAAGTCAGCTTACTGCCATGTATTAGAGGTGAGGAGTGAAATCTGTACCCTGAAGGGAGCTGATAAGAGAAGGATGAGTACTTTGGTCATTGAATACCTATTATAGGTCACTACTAGGGAGGTAGAATACTGGGAGAGGATGGAACAATGCTCTGTCACATTCTAACAATGCCTACACTGAGTGTGACAGACACTCACATGGAAAGGAGTTGTGTTATTGAGGGAAGACAAAGATCCAAAAAATTGAATATTACGCACATATATAGGATAAGAGTGCACAAAGATGGAAAAGACCTATCACATCTTCAGTGTGCAGCTGACAGAATTACAAGAGAGGGAAGTAATTACATCAAGAAAGAGCTTGTGCTAATAAGCATTTCCCTCTTACCTAATATGGAAAGTGGTTTCTTTCATGTTCTGTAGCCCTCCCCCACTCTGATGGACATCTAAGAGCAACTTGCTGGCTGGCTGAAAGAAGAGATAGTAAAGGAGAGAATGTGAATGGCATGAAAAACAACAAACAGGGGCCAGCAGCTGCCTCTGTCCTGTAAACAAAGCACAACTTTTCTAAAGGGCC
Source organism: Dermatemys mawii (assembly GCA_007922305.1). Lineage (NCBI taxonomy): Eukaryota > Metazoa > Chordata > Testudines > Dermatemydidae > Dermatemys > Dermatemys mawii. The sequence goes on from ML677332.1 coordinate 63,540,844, forward strand.
ATGTGGGATTTAGTAGCAGAGCCTTGAAAGAACTGAAATCTCTGAAAGGAAAAATCAGTTTCAGGAAACAGTCTGCAGAAGATAAGAGTGAGGGGGGATTTGACAGCAGCCTTCAGTTACCTGAAGGGGGTTCCAAACAGGATGGAGTTAGGCTGTTTTCAGTGGTCGCAGATGACAGAACAAGGAGCAATGGTCTCAAGTTGCAGTGAGGGAGGTCTAGGTTGGATATTAGGAAATGCTATTTCACTAGGAGGGTGGGGAAGCCCTGGAATGGGTTACCTAGGGAGGTAGTGGAATCTCCCTCCAGAGAGGTTTTTAAGGTTAGGCTTGACAAAGCTCTGGCTGGGATGATTTAGTTGGGATTGGTCCTGCCTTGAACAGGGGGTTGGACTAGATGAACTCCTGAGGTCTCTTCCAACTCTAATCTTCTATGATTCTATGATCAATTATTAGAGAAGTGAGAGGATTCCAGATGACAAGCTATTAAAAGGACTGTGACTATTCAGTTTGGAAAGAAGAATAAAGGCAGAACAAAAATTAATGACATATTATCCTCATCTTCCTCCACTTCAGCTTTGGTTTTGGTTCCCCAGTTGTGCATTTCTCTTAATCCCTACAAAAACATCAAAACGACATTCAGGAATTAAACAGGCAACCACCATTGAAGAACTAAAAGGAAGTGCTTGTTAAAACAATGTATAATGAAGCTATGGAACTCACTGTTGCAGGCTAATACTGACAGAAATCGAAAGGTTCTGAAGAGGATAAGGCTCCTAGGAAGAAAGAATAGCACCTGCAGTTACATTGACTAGGGCAACAATATCATTCTCCTGTTTCAGCGTATAAGCTGATCACTGGTTGGGGACAAGATGACATTTCTCCCATGAAGTAATAGTGCACAACTGTTTCAGTACATTATGAAGGTGATTTTTCCCCCTCTTTTGATTCTGAGACATTCAGGTATGGACAAGTAGCCAGAAACAGAGACCATGTTAAATGAACCATTAGGAAGATCTGAACTTGGTATTCATAGAATGCTGTTCCCATAAGGGTCTTCTTACAGGATACAAGCATGCAGAGTAATCTTTGACTTCTAGTGCTGTGACTCCAGGAGTTCATAGGTTCACACTGGACACCTCTATGACAATAAGGTCAGAAGAAGGAACGTGGAGAAGCCAGCCAAGTGGACAAGGCACATATGCTTCACATAAAGCTTTGAATTAAACATTTAATTTAGGAGTAACATTTCACGTCATTTGCTGATGGATTTGCTTATTCCCCTCCTGAGTTCATCAAGCCAGATTCTGCCCTCACTTAATCTGGTTCAACTCCACCTAGGTCACTGGGGCAATGGTAAGTGTAATTAAGATGTATATCTGTTTGTGGCAAGGAAGTAGACTGCACTGGAGACAAGTGTGTAAGAGTTTTAGTGCTCCTCAAAGGCTGACAGTCCTGGAGATTTAGTTCTTATTTACCACTGACAGACACAGGATTTTCCCCCCAATTGCCCCATTATTGTGTTTTATCCCTGACCTGAAGGAACAACTTTGAGGAACACGAGCTACCTTCTTGCCACATGCCTCATTCTGTCCTTGGCCTCTCTGTTGGGACTGAACATTAGAACCATTCATTAGAACCATCCTGAATGATGTTTTTTTGTGATGTAGACACTAGAGTAGTCCAACATGAATTGGACTGACAACCACCAAACTCATTTAACATAAGCCTCTGAACAGCCATCAGATGGTAATGACTTGACTTGAATGGTTACCTAAAGATGAAAGATTATGCGACTCATTAACAAATCCTCTAAATCAACCAATTCTCTCAAGTACAATCTCATTCCCATGAGGCATCAGTAGGTAATTAGCAAGCCCCTGCAAAACCAACCATCCTCCCTCCCTTCCTTGTGAGGAGTCCGAACTCTTTTGCCCATCTCTCCCCTACAATTAAAACATAAATTAGGGGAGATTCCCCCATTAAACCTCCCCATCATATTTAGCTCCTGCTTTGTGTTGGGCTCTTTGTCTTGGGGAAGCTGCTTCATGGAAAGTTCACGGGAAGACAATTGTCCTGCAGACAATAAAGCTGTCTGCAAACCAGGCATTTCTGAACCGAGGCAACAACAGCTCAGACAGAAGGATTTTCAACCTGTTGCTATAGCAGCAGGGTGAATGTGATTCACTGGCAACATTATTGCAGCCACTGCTATGGAGTAGTGATGAGTGAACATGTCCATTCCAAATCCCTGCTACACTGCATAGCCCACAGGCTGTGCACAGCTCTTAAGGAGCAGGCAGAAGTGTTAACCCTTTTCTGCACATTACTAGCAAAGGGCAGCAGAAGCTGGTGGGGTTGTTACAGAACTGCCTTTAAACTACCTTCCTTTTGGGTCCATAAGACGCAATAAAATAAAAAAGGGGGAGAAAATTCAAAGTGTTCTCAGAATTGCCAGGTTTCAATGTAGATAAAAAATGCCCAGTAGCTGCTGTACATCTGTAATGTAAAGTCACAATTAAAATATCATGTTCTGTCTCTTTCCTCCGTGCAGTATTCTTCAGTGTTAATGACAAGTCACTTCAATTACCCAAGTTAACATTTCCCAAACATAAATACAGACCACACTGGCAATCCAGGAAAATTCAGCCCATTCAGTCAGAGGCAGAGATCCAGTGCAATTTAGTGAACTTGGCCCTGGGCACAGTGTCTCAAGCAGTGCATGCAGGCCTGGTGCACATAGCGTGATACATTTTCAAGGCCAGCCAAGGGATCACTATGGTCATCTAGTCTGATGTGCGTAAATATACATTCTAGACTTTCAGCAAGGAGTTCCTGCATCAAGCCCCTAATTTCTGGTTGAGCTACAGCATAAGCCTTTAAAAAGATATCCAAACTTAATACAAATGCTCTGAGAGGATGAAAAGAACTTAGATAAGTGGTCTCCAACCTTTTTATGCACAAGATCACTGTTCGAATGTAAATGCAACCCAGGATCTACCCCGCCCCTTCCCTGAGACGCCGTTCCGCTCACTCCCTCCTCCCCCACCCTCTGTTGCTCACTCTCCCCCACCCTCACTCACTTTCAGTGGGTTTGGGCTCAGGAGGGGGGTGCTGTCTCTGGGGTGGCGCCAAGGGGTTCGGAATGTGAGAGGGATTTCTGGACTGAGCCTGGGGCACGGGTTTGGGGTGCAGGATGGAGAGAGGGTGCAAGCTCCGGGAGGGAGTTTGGGTCTAGGAGGGGGCTCTGGGATGGGAGAGAGAGTGTTGGGGTGCAGGAGGGATATGGGGTGCCAGCTCTGGGAGGGGGCTCAGCACTCGAGAAGGGATTCAGGGTGCAGGAGCGGATTGGGGTACTGCTCTGGGAGTGGGTTCAGGGCTGGGGGTTGCAGTACAGATGGGTGCAGAATCCTGCTGGGTGGCACTTACATCAAGTGGAGCCCAGTTGGTGGTTCAGCGGGGCTAAGGTAGGTTCCCTGCCTGCCCCAGCTCCATGCCACTCCCGGAAGAGGCCAGCACGCCCCTGCAGCCTCGGGCTGAGGGACAGGGGAGAACATGGCTCCACACGCTACTCCTGCCTGCAGCCACTGCCCCTGCAGCCTCCATTGGCTGAAGTTCCCTGTTCCCGGCCAATGGGAGCTGCAGGGGCAGTACTGGCAGGCAGGAGCAGCATGTGCAGAAACCCATGGCCCCTCACTGCAGGGGCCACAGGGGCATGCTGTCTGCTTCCAGGAGTGGCATGGGGCTGGGGCAGGCTGGGAAGACTGCCTTAGCCCCGCTACTCTGCCAGACTTTTAGCAACCAGAGATCACTATCAACTGGCAGATGCTCCAGGATCAACCAGTCGATCACGATCTACGGGTTGGTGACCACCTACTTAGATCAACAGTACTTGTTTTACTTTCCCTTATTAGTCAATCTGATCCTCATTTACTCTAAATCTATGGTTCATTAAAAGGTGGAAGGAGCAATTTCCAGCAGAAGCAAACATAGCTCCCATCTCGGACAGGGGAAGGGTTCTTTTTGGTTCAGCTGGAAGGCTTGAACCAGAACTCTTATTCTTCTAGCCTCTCTCTCTCTCCCCCACAACAAATGGTTTGAAAACTCAGTTCAGAAAAATACAGCAAAGTTTGGAAGTTTCTCTAAACCTGGAAACCTCACGGGAATAGACTCATTCATGAGAGTTCCAGCACTTCAGGTCAGGGCAGAAATACTGCTGGATCAGCATTCCTGACATTTCAGTGTTTCTCTCTCTGGTCTCAGCTGGAACCTGTACATGCCGCAGCAGCTGGAAACCAGGCAATAAAGCAAGGATAACTGAAGAATTTCCAGCTTCTTAAAAGATCTGGGCTCAGTTTAAATTTGGGAAAGAGAAAATTCAGTTGGTTCCTTTCGCTACATTGGTTTTCCCATTTCATATCAAGAGACCACCTGGAAAAAGGATTGCTGTATTTGCCAACAGGTGGCCAGATATCAGAGCAAAAGTTAATCACTTAGTAGAGACCAGAGGTGCTGTCAGGGCCTTGGAGGGAAGAGGCTGAGTAGGGGTAGGGCCTTGGGGGAAAGAAGCCTAGTGGGGGTGGGGGGCCTGGGGATGAAGCACAGGCAGAGCAGTGGGTGAGGCCACTGTCCAAGTGCCAGAGCCCACAAAAGATTAATCCAGCCCTGCAGGTTCTGAGTCCTCCTCTCTTTTTTTAAGTGGGTACTTGAGCCTCAGAGCACCCACCGAGTTGGAGCCTATGGTAGACACACTCCTTAGGTGGTTTGGTTCTGTGCAGCCTGCATGCTATTGCAGATGGGATATAAAGCAAGGCCCTCATGTTCTGTAGGCAGCAACTTTTCTGGGTGAGACAAAAGGGAGCCTCTCCCCTTGGATCAAATCAGTGGGAGCTGTGTTCACCTGGAAGTAATTTTGCAGATCTCATCATCATTAAATGTATTTTACTGTGAATATATATAGTAGTATGAATACAGTGATATGGGTATATGCTTCTTTCCATGCTAAGGAGAATCACATTAAAATTATGCTTGAATGTGAACACAAAGGTTTCATTTCTAATTGGCATATTTATAGTTCACAACAGGTTTGTAAAACGCATTATTTCAGAATGTGAATAACCAGCAGTGACCACTAATATAAGGACATCAGAACTGCCAAAGCTACTACAATGTGAATACCACCGGAACATGGCTCATGCAGGGGAAGATGGACCATACAGCTTGTGGGGGAAGTTAAGATTTGTACTATTAAAATATTAGGCCACCTAGAAGTCAAGAACATGGTCTTGAGTACGGCAATATTGTCAGGAGATCTGTGTCCACAGGTTCTGGGCAGTGGGCAAAGCAAGAGGATGCAAAACAGATTGAACCCTTCTTGGTACTAATAGATGCTCAAACTGCTTTTCCTTTGCATGATCCACTTAGGATAATGAATTCAGGACCTCCAGAGTTAGAACCATGACTCTCAACAGTTTAAGCTTATATATATATATATATATATATATATATATATATATTTAAGCTTATAATTGTTTGTGTGAATCATATACTTATAGATACACATGCTATTTACAAATTTAATCCAGAATTTTCAAAAATTTAACCACCACCTAAATTTAGGACACCATTATTCATATTCAGACCCCTATGTGTCCACCTACGTATGGATACAAGTGGCTAAATTTAACCATGTACATTTGAAAATTTTGGTTTTAGCCAGGAAACTCGTTCACATTGAGGACCACATTCACATGATATGTCTCAAAACATAATTGTAAACAGAGAATCATCATGAAGTGGGTGCATTACTAGTGCAGTCCCACAGGGATCAGTTCTTGGTCCTATGCCACTTAACATTTTTGTTAAGGCAATGACCTTTACCAATAAAGTTTACAGATGATAAAAGATTGGGGGTGGGAGGAATGGTAAATAATGAGCACAGGTCACTGATACAGAGCAATTGGGATTCCTTGGTAAGCTGAGAAGAAACAAACAGCATGCATTTTAATACAGCCTAATATAAAGCCTTACATCTAGGAACAAAATAAATGCAGGTCAGAAAGACAAGATGAGAGATTCTAAGTGGAAAATAATGACTGTGAAAAATACTTTGGGGCGCAGGTATTGGTGGACAAACAGTGAAACATGATGCCAAGTGCAACACGGTCAAAAGGGCTAATGTGATCCTAAGATATATAAACCCGGAATATCAGGCAGGAAGGTTATATTACCTCTGTATTTGGCACTGGTGTGATCCTTACTGACACACCATGTCCAGTTTCAGTACACAATTCAAAACTGGACTGGGTTCAGAAAAGAGCCACCAGAATGATTAAAGGATTGGAAACTATGCCTTAAAGTGAAAGTCACAAGGAGCTCAATCTATTTAGTTTATCAAAGAGAAGGTTAAGAGGTGACGTGATCACAGTCTATATGTGTCTACATTGGGAACAGGAATTTGATAACAGAGGGTTCTTCTCTATAGCAGACAAAAGATACAACAAAATCCAATGGCTGGAAGTTAAGCTAGTTAAATTCGGAGTGGAAATAAGGCACACATTTTTAATAGTGATAATCATTGGAACACTTCACCAAGTGTTACAGGGGATTTTCCATTACTGGCAATTTTAAAATCAACACTACATATTTTTCTAAGAGATATGCTCTAATTCAAAACAGGAATTAATTCAGGGAATTCCTATGGTCTGTGTTATACAGGTTAGACTGAATGATCACAATCATGGAAGATATGGGTTGGAAGAGACCTCAGGAGGTCATCTAGTCCAATCCCTTGCTCAAAGCAGGACCAAACCCAACTAAATCATCCCAGCCAGGGTTCTGTCAAGCCAAGCCTTAAAAATATCTAAGGATGGAGATTCCACCATCTCCCTAGGTAACCCATTCCAGTGCTTCACCACCTGCCTAGTGAAACAGTTTATTCTAATATCCAACCTAGACCTCCCCCACTGCAACTTGAGATCATTACTTTTTGTTCTGTCATCTAACACCACTGAGAACAGCCTACTTCAGGGGTCAGCAATCTTTCAGAAGTGGCGTGCCGAGTCTTCATTTATTCACTCTAATTTATGGTTTTGCATACCAGTAATACATTTTAACATTTTTAGAAAGTCTCTTTCTATAAGTCTATAATATAAAACTAAACTATTGTTGTATGTAAAGTAAATAAGGTTTTTAAAATGTTTTAGAAGCTTTGTTTAAAATTAAATTAAAATGCAGAGTCCCCCCAGACTGATGGCCAGGACCTGGGCAGTACGAGTGCCACTGAAAATCAGCTTGAGTGCCACCTTTGGCACACATGCCTTAGGTTGCCTATCCCTGGCCTACTTCCATCCTCTTTGGCGCCCCCCACCCGTTTCAGGTAGTTGAAGGCTACTATCAAATGTCCCCTCACTCTTATCTTCTGCAGATTAAATAAGACCAGTTCCCTCAGCTAATGGTCCCTTCTGGTCTTAAAAATCAATAAATCTATAGTAAAATTTTAAAGTGTTTGAAGTCCAGTCATTTGCAATTTCTGTGCATAGAAAAAACAGCTTAAATTATTGAATAAAAAAAATAGAAAATTTTCCACTCCATGCTTGGTTAACTCAAAAATTGCTGGATGGATTTTGCTGCAACTTCCCTGAAAAAATTCACCACTGTGTCAAGACCATGCATAGAAAGTTGCTGCTGAATTAAAAATTTGAGAGTTATAAGGAGGTGAAAGCCTGGATGGTTTTCACTAGGCACACAATCATCAATATTTGTGTGAATTTCTTCATCCTCATGTCTAGAAATGCACTGCACAGACAGTTTATGCTCTTAAATATAATCAGGTTGCAATTCAATCGTTTAAAAATAACATGCATGTAAAAAAGTAGTCAGTATCCAATTATTCTCCCCATAGGACTTGCCTTTAACAGACCTTTGCATTTTGCATTTCAGGACACCAACCCAAAAGTTCAGTGTTTGTAAATTCAGTTATTTACTCCTGCACACACCAATGCAATGAATTTCTTGTGTTTAGAACAAATGTTGAAACACAGAAATCACCAAACAATGCAGCACTTGATTAATTTGAATTGCTCACTCACCCACTGAATTTCTGCAAAGAACTCCTCTAAACTGTTAATCTCATGGCAAAACTTGTTTAGAAATCTCTGCCTCTTTCCTGGAGACATCCTGTAACGTTTCTAGATTGGAAATCTGTGTGAATACTTTCTCCCCTCAACAATACATGGAGCAAATTAATACATTCATTTTTGTTTGATTCAGTTTCCTCATCACACACTGCAGAGAAGCAGCTAAAAGCTTTTATGGGGCAAGGTACAATCCCATTTACTTTGCCTTATGATGGGGTCCCTCATCAGAAATGAAATCACCCCCCACAACAAAGAGTTAATGCATCAATCTTCCCTCCTCCCATCATCATCAGCCTCTTTTTAATCTGAGACATCCATAATAGAGCAAGAGACACATTATAAAAACAGAAACAGGCAAAATAGCATTTCAGCCTGGGAAAACACTGCAAGTTGATGTCATTATACAGACTACACCTTCCACAAACACAGTATCAAAAGCTTTTCAACTGGCTTCGCTTCTGTGGGGCCAAAGGGCAATCTTGCCTCATCCCACCAGTTTCACAGCACCAGCCTCTCTCTCCTTTCCCAAATCAATGCTATCCGGTTACAAGTTCATAGAGACTTCAGCAGCTAAAACATTTCTTCCCACTGCTCCCTCTCTCTGCAAATCAACTGGCTTTGTAAAAATCTATCCATTCATCTCTCCGCGCTAGTGACCGCATCATTGTAGTCACTTCTCCCACGGCAGCTTCTGTATTCCCGGGAATGAAAACAAGACAGAAACAGATCACTCAGATGAACTTATTCCTCTCACTTGTTGTACTTACCCGGTTGGCGGGGAGGTGGAGGGGGGGAGGCACAACACTTAACTTCAGCAAGTTCCTCTATGCCAACCCATGGCTTTCAGGCCCGCCGGGCGTGTGTGTGTGTGTGAGTGAGACAGAGGCTGCGTCCGTGTGGGAGTTGTGTAGGGAGGTATGCACTTTGCATGCTTGAGCAGGACCCGTGGCTGTTTGCATGCCTGCCAATCGGCCCGTCTTGTTCGTGTGGGAAGGGCAGATAGGAAAAAATGTGCAGGTTACTTTGCAATCAGGCACACCCAGAAAGACAAGGGGCGGGAGATAGGCAGAGAGGGGGCAGGGAGCAGGCAGAGAGTCTGGCAGGAGCAGAGGGGGGAGCGGGGACGAGGACAGCCGGTTGGAGACTTCAAGTCAGTCGGATATTTGTTAAATCAGTGAAGCTTTTATTTAGTTGAATGGGAAAAATAAATACGTCTCCTTGTTCTGGCAGGAAGCATTTCAACTTATCACCTTGCGCTAGAGCCCAGCAGCCTCTTCCCAGTGCCAGCAGCTGAATTTCTTTCTGAAGTTAACTCTTCACATACCAATCCTGTTGCCTGATAAAGTCTTCTTCCCCCTCCCAAGTCAACTAGTTTGAATTTATTTCCAGATCAGGTAAAACAGTAATCCACGTTTTAAACTCATAGTATTCATCACCCTTCAAAAATCCATTCTTCTCTATTGTTTCCCTCTCTGATGGAAATGTATAATTATTCCCTAGTCCCTTTCAAGCTAAAGGCCATGTGCACTAGGGAAAGATTGCCTGATACCATTATATAGTACCTAGAATGAAACAGAACATAATGCCTTTGATGCAAAACGTGCCCCTGATCATTCCAAATCTCCCATCATGGGAAGTCCCCCTAAAATAGTGTGGATATAAAATCCAATTTGGAATAAAATCTCAAAATCAGGGGACAAAACCTCTGTCAGTGTCACCTGAGAAAAACCAGCATCATTCCACTCACATAACATTTCAAAGGCTACTAAGGGTTTCCTCACTTCCCCGCTCCTTATGAGAGATAGAATGTACTGAGCTTGAAGATAACAGATTTCAAGACATGGAAGACTTTAAAGATCTTGCAAATATCTCACTGATTTTCCACTTTCTGCTGACAGTCAAGTTGTCAAAAAAGTGAAAGAATTTTAAATGAATTTGTTGCACATATTGGAAGTGGAATTAGGATCTGGACAGTGCAGACTGACCAAATGTGGAAACCACAAGGAAAGACTGAGCCATGGTCCTTGGGATTTGGGTCCAGCAATGAGATGGACCAGATGAAGCAACAATGAGTAGGACATGGGTGATGAGGAGGGTATATAAATTTTCAAATGAAAACAGCAGGCAGCAGACCTGACTGCAACCACCTACTGGAGTAAAGCCGGTTTCCCCACTAGAGGGCTGCATTAATGACTCAGGTAGAGTGAGCAAATAATGGGTTTGGGGATCAAACAGAAAAAAAAACAAAAAAACCCCCAAGATTGATTATAATAAACCTTTTTTTGTCAAATTAAAGACTTTAAAAAATGGATTTAAAATCAACCAAAATGTTTTGGGTTGATTGAAAAACACATTTGTCAGTTTGTCTATATGTGGGTATTTTTCAGATTTAAAAAATTGGCCAAATTTGAATTTGAAACACTATTTTCAAACATAGCAGCTTTTTCATAGGAACGTCCATACTGGCTCAGACTAAAGGTCCATCCAGCCCAGTATCCTGTCTACCGACAGTGGCCAATGCCAGGTGCCCCAGAGGGAATGAACAGAACAGGTCACCATCCAGTGAGCCATCCCCTATCGCCCATTCCCAGCTTCTGGCAAACAGAGGCCAGGGATCCCATCCCTGCCCATTCTGGCTAATAGCCACTGATGGACCTATCCTCCATGAATGTATCTAGTTCTTTTTTGAACCCTGTTATGGTCAAAAATTTATTTTAGATTTTTCTCAACCAAACTAGTCACTGAATTTATCCTGAATTTATGAATAGTTTTAGAGCACCAAAAATGCATTTTTTATGAAAAATCTATTAATTGAAGAAAATTTGCTAACTCTACTCAGAAGAGGACAGCCGTAATCCATTGTGGGAGTGGATGGGCTAGATGGAAGAATCAATCAATGGGACTTTCTTGCTCAGACCACCCCAAGACCTGAGAGATGCAGTGAATGCATATACACACCTGCACACACACACAGAAACTGCAATAGACCCATGATCCTGCCATATAAGACTGGCTATTCAACCCACTGATTGATAATAAAAAGTTTGATAAAGAGATCTATGAGGTAGTTAATAGAAGGCCACAAAAAATAAAGATGTTCGCAGAAAGGTGCAAACTGGAGTTTGGGACATGTCATGGTATGTGCTGCCTCTTCTGCAAAGAAGGGTCTTGCATAGGTGCAGACGCTGTGGGTGCTCCAGGGCTGAAGCACCCATGGAGAAAAATTAGCAGGTGTTCTACATCCACTGGCAGCCAAACTTCCTCCTCTTCCCCAGTGCCTCTCCTCCACATCAGCCCCACTGATCACTCCTCCTACTGCCTACCAGTGCCTCCTGCCAGCCACAAACAGCATACAGGTTGGCTTTGGGAGGGAGTCGATAAGAGGGAGGGAAGAGACAGGGCTGGGCAGGGTCTTGGGGAAGGGGTGGAGTGGGGACAAGGCCTGGGGCAGATGAGGGGTGGGGGTGGGGAGGTCGAGCACCACCCATTAGAGGAGAAGTTGTGATTATCCTGCCCGGAACTGGCATCGTGAAATATAGTTCCAAACACAGAGGGAACTCCCCAGAAAGATCATAAGTTGCTTCCTGCAAAATGCATCATAGTATTTGTGGTGTTTGGAGTAAGTTATGAAGACGCTGAGGGGAGAGTTAGAAAAACAAGCAGCAACTTTATAAAAAAGTTTAATTCAAACAACACGAACAGGAGAATTCTGAATTAACTTCAAAACCCTCTGACTTCTGGCAAATTCCCATTGAGTGCATGAGTGTTGAAGAGGTGGAGCCTCTTGTTTCAAGATGGGAATTGGAAAATTATATTTTGTCTTTTATATTGTTATCTATCTGGGGCAAGGACTTTTTTCCTTGTATATGTCTGGATAGTCAATGTGGCCCTGACCTGGTTGGCCTGTAAGTGTTACTGAGATATAAATATTAAAAATAGATCGTTTCCCCTCCTGGGGGATCCCAGAGAATCACTCCAGTTTCTCTTACCTTTGTCCAATCATAACCACTCTCCTCCCAGCCTGGATAGGTCATGATGTCTTCATGTCGCTATGAACATTACTAATGTCTGCCAGAGGGATGATAGCTACAGTTCTCATCCTCTCAAGAGCAAAGGACACAGTCTCCACTGCATTCCCTGCCCCAGGAAGGGAGACTGGGACCAAAATCCAAACCCAAGGCTCCTGCATGGCAGAGCACAGCATAAATCCCTAAGCCTTTGGGAAAACAGGGGTTCTGTGTTAGGAAATTTGGCCTTGCAGGTTCTAGCATGACCTGTGCCAGTTATACTAAATTAGTTTGTTTTATTTTGGTGAAAGATCTATGGCCTGTGTTACACAGGAGGTCAGACCAGATGATCACAATGGTCCCTTCTTGCCTTAGAATTCATGAATTTATTAATCTAGATTTCTTTCCCCAGTCTACTAGCTTGAATGTATATTATTAGGAGATGTGTGGACTCAAGCTCAAATTTCAATATAATATTCTTAGTAACAATAGCAATAAGAATACTAATACTTTGCAGTTCTTTGCACCTTCCCATCAGACAGCTCAACATTCTTTACAAACATTAACCAACTCTCTGAGGTAGGGAAGTATAACTGTCAGTTTTTACATAAGGGAAAATTAAAGCAGAGAGAGGTTAAAACCAACATTTCCAGAAGTGCTTATGCATTTTGGGAGTCCAATTTGAGACACCTTGCAGCCCCATTTGCAGAGATGCTGAGAACCTTTAGCTTCCACCAATTTCAGTTCTGCACCTCTGAAAATCAAGCTCTTGGTTTCCCAAGTTGGGCAATCAAAAACTAAGGAACCTAGAATTAGTCTTTTGAAAAATTGAGCGTAAGTGACTTGGCCAGAATTACACAGTGAGTCAGTAGCAGAGCGGGGATTTACATTTCCTAACTCGCAGGTCTGCCTCTTAATCACAAGACCCCTTCCTATGCATACCTCTTCTTAGTCCCTTCTCCCCCAGCATTTTCCTCAGCAATCACTTTCATATAGGAGACTGGATTTTCTCTGCCCATAAGTGCTAGAAGAAAAACACCCTCCTATACAGCAGAGGCTGTAACTTGCTTGTGGCAGGTGGAGGTCTGGGCAGAACGACGTGAAGGATCAGCCAGAGGACAAATTACTTAAACAAAACTTTTACAGCCAAGTGAATGGCTTAAACCAACCCTGTGGCTGGGAAGGATGAAAATTCCAGCCTGAAGCCCTGACTTCCTAAACAAACGTGACTGATCCATTTCTCACTCTCTCCACACCACCCCTTCATCCCTCTGCATCCCCTGCCCAACCCTCCACCCACCCACAGAAAGCCTTTTGACAACATTTTCTGCCTGTTGTCCCTGATTCCCATCTTTATGGCCCAGACAGCAAAGCAAGGAGGCCAGAGAGATGAGATCAGCATCTACTAGCCTCCTTCCTTTGTTTTTTTTGTCCCCAATTAGAGATCATAATTAATTTGGCCATTGAGACTAAGCCTCCCCACCCCCGCAATTAGGTGCAGGGATGTCACTGACAGGCTCTGGCAAACTCACTTCACAGGAATCAGAGATTTTCACCCAGATAGTATTAACCCTTTCACCCCTTGAAGAGGTGACATTTGTTACAAATTTTAGAAGTACACAATTGGAGATGGAGAGCTATTGGGTATCTAGTCCACTCCCCTACAGTCCAGCACAGGAGTGGTCTATATGTTCCCTAATGCTTTGTCAGATCTAGTTTTAGATATTCTTGGTGATGGAGCTTTCACCACTTCCCTTGGGAGACTACTCCACAGCCCAGTGGATTCTCAGTAGCAGGAAAGGTTTGCTGAGAGTTTCCTTGGGCTCTCCAAATTTTCATAAACTCATTCCCAACCTGGTATCCGCCATGCTCCATCAGAACACCCTCATTCTCATTCACACCTGATTTAGGGCCTGCTCACAATTCTTCATGTTACAACCATCATCCTTGCAGAAGAGGAGACCTGGACCAAACTCCATTCAGAGGCTATGAACACTGCTTCTTGAACAGCTTATGTAGAGGTTTGCTCTTAAGCAATATCAGGCACTCTCCATGGTCACTGCTGAATTAAGGGCTTGTCTACATGGTGAGTTAGTGCACTGTACATGTGAATCTACAACCTTGTTTAGCCAGTTTGAAGAGTATAATGGGAAAGGAAGATGCATTACCTAGACTGCAATTCCACGTTTTGTTTTGATACTAGGTAAAATAATTCATGTGTTTCTTTAACTTCAATTTGGAGATGACTTTTTATCAAAGGCTAATATATAGTCTAACATGATATAGTGGGAACACATGTCCCTTGTAATTGTGTCACCCCAATTAAAAGAGAGAATAACTACATCTGGACAAAAGTTTCTGCAAGAATGCTAATGCTAGCGGCTGAGAGAAACTAAGTTTCTTCCGTGGACCACAGCTGACCCCTTTACACCAATGAGATGAGATTTTGGCCCACTACTTACCTCTGTATTACAAGAGAGCAGAGACAAGTGACAGCCATAGACAAAGAGGCTGTGGTATCAGTTTGTAAAGAGGTATCACAGAAAGACCACAGGTTACCAAGAGGTCACAATAAACACGATGGCCCAGGCACCATCTTAAACTTCCATTGATTTTCATGGGGCTGGGGATTTACTGGCTAAATCACCTAATGCCGAATCACCTGACTGATGCTTAAAGTGAGTGACATTTAGAGCTGTGGTTATACACTAGGAAACCCCAAGGCCTTCTCCTGCCCCAGGAAACTAGCTGCTGAGCTGCTAATTGCAGTTAGGACTATAAAGACCAAACAAAAGCTTTTCAGATTTCAGACATTACAGTTGATTCATCCAGGTCACGGTCTGAATGGAGGATGGGGACAAATAAATCCCCCAACCCAGCAAGATGTACCATTTAATAAAGGCTTGTTCAGTCAAGCTTATTAACAAAGTGCTCCCCTTGAAAAGGAGGGGCAGTTCTGCTTTTTACAGAAAGACATAATGGACAATAATTTCAAACCCAGACTACATTTGATGCGCTTTAAAATTCATAAGCAGATTAACAAGTTTATCTAGAGATGAAAGAGTCATCATAAAATTGATCGATAAAGGAATCCCTTGTGTTCCGAAGCTTTCACAAATCTGCAGCTCCTGCTGTGCTATTACTTCAATACAGAAACTTCTGCAGCAGAAGCTATGGGGTGACATGTTCTTTATTTTACAGGCTTTTCTATGGCACACATCAGCATGGCATCAGAGCAGCTCACCAAGGTGAATGACTGTATCCTCACAATAGTCACAAAGGCTAGGAAATTATTATCATCCCTATTTTACAGATGGGGAATTGAGAAACAGAGATTAAATGATCTGCCCATCATCACAAAGGACGTCTGTGGCAGAGCCGGAAACAGAATTTGAATCTCCAGATTCTCAGTCCAGTGCCTGCACTCCCTTGAAAGTTAGTTCTCCCACTTCATCAGAATCAGCATATTAAGCAAACATTGACCTCCATTCCCATCACGTTTTAGGGATGTCAACTTGAAAGTCAATTCAAAATTTAAAAGAGCATTCATATATGACACCTATGCATTAGAACCCCTTCCTCCTCCCAGCAATTTTTATGCATTCACAATCACATTTTCCTGTCTTTTAATGTGCTTGTCTTCTCTGCTGTTGTGCTACAGACTGACACAATCACACAAAAAGTACTCTCAAACACACCAAGTAAACATACTCAACGACATTACATAAAGTTTTCCAGACACGTGTGATTTCAAGCTGATAATGTCCATCTCAAAACAAAATCCACAGACATGTAGATGATGTTTGGCATTTTCAGCTCTTTGAAGAGATGGTAGTGAAATTGTGAGGATTATCTATCTTCTCATGACTTCAATGGATTAAGGTTAGAAATGGTACAATAGCTCACTCTAGGCTTTAACTTCAGCTAAATTTTTTAACTCACTCTAGGCTTAACTTCAGCTAAATTTTTGGGGCAATTTCAGCAATCTTAGTAATATTCTCTGGGCGCTGCTGAAGGTGCTCTTGAAGCACTTTAATCACAACATTTAGGGCCTGATTCTGAGCTCAATTACATCCAATATAATTCCATCAACTTCAATAAAGTTACTCCAAATTCACACCAGTTTCAGTGGGATTAGAATCATGACTTTAGGGTTTGTAGAATGGAAGGTTTGGTAACAGAAATGATTTCATGGTTTAAAAAATAAGAAAATGATTATTCTTATTATTTATTTTTAAATGTAAAACAGTATCCTCCTGCAGTGCTGGAAGCCCAGACACAACAATCAAATTGTTTTAGGCTAGACTAGAGAATGGTCAGTTCCATCACCCTGCACTGCTAAAGGTCAGTAAGTCTAAGGATGAAACATGGTTATCCTTTAGGGAGAGGATGGTGGCTCCTTGCATCGCCCTGCTGTAGTCTCTCAAGCCATTCTAAACTGGAGAGATGGTCCCTTGTCATTTTGAGGGGTGGGAAGCAGAAATGTGATACCTCAGAAAGGAAATAAAAATGAGAGGATACAGACAATCTGGAGGTGGGGGAGGAAGAAACTTCTCAGGCAAAACTGGGAATTCTTAAAATACAGCTAGTTAGTGGATATTAAGTATTTTAACAGGTGAATAAAGATTTCTTTAACAAGGACATCTTTGCATTATAGGTACAGTGGAGCTTCAATCAAGCACTACAACACAATAAGCCATCCTGTAAGACCCCAGAAATCCAGGTGAAACACACATGCTTTTACACAGTACTTAGCAAGATGGTGCTTCAGGGCAGCTTGTGCAACAGACAGGCTTTGGGACAGTCCTGGTAATTTAACAGCATAACCTGCAGCAGTGTCTAATAGAAATTTGATGCCAGCCACACTTTTGGTTTTGAATTTTTCTTATTAGCCGCATTATAAAAAAGCCACATGCATTAGCCACAATCCAATAGCCTATTAGCTACATGTGGCGAACGTATTGGAGACTGCTGTCTTAGAATATGTAGTAAATGTTTGCAGCCAGTGGTGTAGGAGGAATGATCTTAACATACATTATGCCTTCTTGCACCCTAAAGGATCTCAAAGCACTTTACAGCTGTTACTAATTGAATCACAAGCAGATCACTACACCCACTACCGAAATGCAGCCACCGCTGGGACAGAATGCAGGAGCTGCTTAGCAGCACATGCAATAGCACAGGACAGTGAGTGAAAAACACATTTCCCCTCAATCCAAATGAAACTACCAGGGCTTTTAGAAAGAGAGTATTCTATGCAACTATCTGAAATGGAATTTCACCGGAAAGCCATTGCTTAGAACCCATATTCTCCAAAAAGCACCATGTGATCTTTAAAAGCCACCATGCTCACAACCTTGATTACTTCTCTGTAGGAAAGATGGACAAGCATGATCTCCACTGTCACAATGCCATTTGCTGCAATCACTTCAGCACACCGTGAAAAAAGAACATATCCTACCTGTCCACACTGTCAGTGTCTTGCCTCTCATTTTCTCCCCGTGCTGAAGCAGAAATCAAAAGGCATCTGTGCCGAGGTTTCCAGGTGCATGCCAAAAAGATTGCAGGGAATCTGGTCACATGGCATCTACTTGGAATCCTGTTTTAAGCTAGGGGTTAATCTTAAACACCTTCCCTCACTAAAGAAGGCCTCCAACAGCTTCTCTTCCTCCCACTTTGTGAGGAATGTGTCAGTTCAAACTGACCTGATTTCTTTTACCAGCATAGCCAGGGAGCTATTGGTTGATTGTGGCACCCCCTTCCTTCCCCACCTCACACCTGTTTGTTCCATTAGTTCAGCCTTTGGTTGTTTAGATATTCAAGACAAACTGGTTTTGTTCTGTGGATGCAGCTGGACTGTCAATCATGGCACTACACAGAACAAACCCTCCCTCTCTCCCTCAGCACTCCCTCTCCTTTCCTCCCCTTCCCTCCTTTAAAAGACAAAAGCCAGTGGGAAGGAGGGAGGATAGTGGGGACAATGCATGTTCATAATGGCAACCTGTTTGATATAGGACACACTGGCTTGTAGTAAGTACACCTTGCAGGAGGTGCAATGATCAATGCACCAGCAAGTCTGTGTTAGGGACAGTCTCTAAAAGCTAGCTGAGTTCAGCATCACCTCTGCAAGACAGGAACACAAAATGTAAAGGGGAGCTAAAAAAAAAGGACTCAGATCTGCTGAGACCTGGAATTTTAAACTGAGCTGTGGCAGTCTGAAGGAGAGCCTGATCAGCAGGGAGTAAACCTAACTGAGCCATGTACAGAGGAGGCAAGCTCATTGTGCTGCCGGCATCCCCTTAGCTAAGCATGTCATGCTCCCTGGTCTCAGCTGGGGCATTTAATGTTGTTTAAGTAGGTAGCATCAATGGCTGGGGTCAATGGCTGCCTTTCCTGGGAAGGGTGTCCCACTGACAGAGGAAATGAGGGAGGTTGGAGGTTCAATTACACTGGCTGTTTGGGAGATGTACCAACCTGGCTTCAAGACAGTCACAGAAAGAGGTAAGAAAATCCAAAGCAACTGCATCTGTAGACTGAAATGCCTGTTCATTTCACCCTCCATGGAGACTAAGAATTCAAAAGGTTTGCAGGGAAATCTTCAGGTCTCCAAGGATACATGAAAGTTCACACGAATAATGTGTTGCTGGAGGCAACCAAGCCTGTACAAACAAATCAATCCAAAGGGAGGAGGAGGAGTTGGGTTAATGAGAGCCAAGCTTCCAACAGAGCCCCCTACTTCTTTTGTGTAAACTTTCCCAACCAGATCCTAATTCTGCTAGAGCATGCCCTGATACAGAGAAAGTGCTGCAAAGCATCCTGGGGAAATCTAATGTCCCACTTTCAGAGCCAACACTCTGTACAATACAGGGAGAGCTCTGCCTTGCCCTGCAGTGAAGCTGATATGCAGGCTGGCATGTCAAATAAACACACACCCTTCAATTGTCTGCTCTGTTTTGCTGGCCCATAAACCAGGAACACCCTTTGTACCCCTGTGGACCACCGGCATTCATCTCTCTTCATTCACATTTTTCTGAAGAGTCATTCCTGACATGAAGCACACAAATGCATGATAATTCACTGCCCCATAGGTATCCTTGTGACTTTTGCACTGAATGAGCATTCAGCCTGTAGGCTTTTCAGTGCGTGGAACCGTGGTTCCCTATAGGTTTTAGTGAACCAAGCCAAGCACCTCTCAAATAACTCTGTGCTGATCCCATAATAAATTCTCATAAAATAGGATTTATATTAAATTGGGACTCTACCCTTTCAAAAAGTGAGTGTGGAAAATAGACTATATAAAAATGGCCCTGGCTATTCAGCATATCTACTACTTCCTCTGTGACTGAGTTGCGTTTACAGAAACCATTCAGGTTTTACTACTGCCAGCCTCACATGGACAAAACAACTATGGGATGGCTAACTAAGAGTCACACATGAACAGTACCTTAGATAATAGTCATGACACCTAACCTTAGGCCACCAACTTTGTACATTCTGTCCTATATTACCAGGTCTGCTTTGATAGTGCCAATGTCCTTCTAGTGTTCTAGTTTCCAGCTTCTTGCACTTGGTATGGAACACAGAAGATACCCAAAGGTTAATTATCTATATTTATGCCACTCACACTTGTATTAAACTATATCACTGCTCCAAAATCAGCTTCAGGACATTTCAGGAAATTATAGCAGTGAACCTTGTAATTTCTATTTCATTACTGAGCCTCCACTTGGGATAACTATCAGCAAACCTCAGGGCTGGAGCCAATAGGTGTCTGTACATGCACCAATGTACTCAAACATTATCCAAAGATCATATTTCAATCAACAAGGAGATTCCAGCACGAGATTACACCCAGGGAGATTAGAATCTGTCTGTCTGAATACAGTGATTTATTTTTATTTTGAGTACCACTGTCTCTGTGTGTACGCGCGAGCACACACGTGAATAGAATTAAAAGGGAAACCAAGTCTAAAATCATTCCTGACCATCATGCACACTAGGGAGGCTATGGAAACAAATAGCAATGAAGGTAATCAAAAATGTGAGTGACTCAGATAAATTCCTTTCCCCAATCAGAGATTGAACTCCAAACCTCATCACATTAATTAGGTTCCTCTTATTCTCTTGAATCCTCCTGAGAGACCTTGATGAAACTTCATGGAAGTACTCTGCTATCCTCTCCTAAAGATTTCTAGGAATGGCAGGATTATTTTTTCCCCAATGGTAGGACACTTTCCCATGCCAGTCCATGATAACTCTGCTCTCTGTGCCTTTGTTACCCTTGGGAGTGAGATAAATCTCATCATCTATGGATAATGATGCCAGTATTCAGTGAGATTGCTCTACACTTATAGTTTGATGCAACTGAGGAATTCCCTTCTCATTTCCCTCACCCCTGGCAGGCCATACTATCCATAGCTAGCACTTTGACTGATGCTGTGCACAAGCACTCCCAAGCAGAAGTGTCAATAGGCATGTCTTGTTTAAAGCTATAGGGGAGCAAAGGAAGGGACTTCTGAATGTTAACTTTCACTTTCTGTTGTGGCTATACTGACAATGGTATCGCTGTGTGTTTTAGCTGCAGCTGCCGCCATTGCGGCCCCTCCACACCCGCGGAATCCCTGAGCCAGAGGAAGAGGAGAAAGAAAAGGATTAGGGATGACGTGTTCAGTGAGATCCTGGACCATGAGCACAGTGCCTGGAGGATGAACATTGCGGAAAGGCCTGGAGAAGGAAAGTACAGAGAGGAAAAAGGTCCAGCAGTCCTTGCAGAAAAAGGAAAGGGAGATGCACTGGGACATAATGAAGCTTCGCAGACAGCAAACCTAGATGCTGCAGACTCCTGTGGATCCTATAAATTAAATAATCCCAGGCTTGCCTTCCTCTGCAATCCACGGAAAACTCTATTGCAGCACACATCTCTACACCACCTACCCTCCACAACATTCCATGTTGCATCAGAGACCACTGCCTTCCGTCTACCACTCCACCCACAGGGACATTAAAGACAACCACAGCTTCATCTGCACTGACCTGTGAGTGCCACTGTTGGTGTATGTGTAAATAAAATGACATGAATGTCCGTTCCCCTTCATAAATTCTGTTCTATTAATTTATTAAGTTATTCATGTATTTGCTTTAAAATGCATGGATTTTTCTTTTCCCTCATTTTGTTAAGGAATAAAATTCTATTATTTGGAACAAAATTCATCTTTATTAGTCCATAACATATACTGCAGAGTGCCTAGCAGTTCTGAAAGCACCCTCTTACTTGATATTGTACAGCAGGCATGGGCAAACTTTTTGGCTCGAGGGCCACACTGGGGTTGCAAAATTGTATGGGGGGCCAGGTAGGGAAGGCTCTGCTTCCCCAAACAACCTGGCCCCACCTCCTATCTGCCCTCCCCACTTCCTACCCCCTGATTGCCCCCCTCAGAACCCCCAACCCATCTAACCCCCCCTGCTCCTTGTCCCCTGACTGCGCCCTCCAGAGACCCCCCATCCCTAACCACCACCCCCAGGACCCTACCCCCTATTTAAGCCCCCCTGCTCCTTTTCCCCTGACCACCCCCTCCCGAGACCTCCCACCCCCTGACAGACCCCCAGGACTTCCGCGCCCTATCCAACCCCCCTGTTCCCTGACTGCCCCCTGAGACTCCCTGCTCCTTATCCAAGCCCTGGGACTGGTTCCCTTACCATGCCACTCAGCGCAATGTGTCTGGCAACTGTGCAGCCCGCTGGAGCTAGACACGCTGCCCCACAGGAGTGCGCAGCCCCGCCCCCTTACCATACCGCTTAGAGCGACAGGAGCTCAGGCCCTGTCGGAGCTAGCCTCGCTGCTGCAGTGCTGCCCAGGATCAGCAGGCCAGAGCGTTGCCCTCACAGCGCGCTGATGCTCCAGGGGAGGGGAATAGGTGGAGGGAACCCATCCCCCCAGCCAGGAGTTCAGGGGCTGGGCAGGACAGGCCGGATGTGGCCCACGGGCCGTAGTTTGCCCACCCCTGACTTAGGAAGAGCATTTGATAGAAAACTGAGCAGACTCATCTGAGATCAAGTCATGGAGTCACATTTCCAAAAGAGCTCAGGGTCAGCTTTTTAAGAGCTCAGCATTGATACCTGGGGCCAGATTTTCAAAAGAACTCTTCTTCCACTCAAACACCTAAAAATGGGCTTGATTTTCAGAAGAAATCAGCACCTAATATGCTCAGCTCTCTTAATAATCTGCCCCCTCGTGTTAGTGCATAAGTGGGTGTGGATCTCCTTTGAAAAATCTGGCTCTGATGAAGGATACTGAACAATTTTGACATTCTGACCGTAAGTACTGTCTGCAAATAAAATCACTTTGGATTTTCTAGAGCAGATTTTTTAGAGAAACATCCAATCTTGATTTTAAAATTGTCAGTCAAGGAAACTCAACCATGACCAGCAATAAATTGTTCCATTGATTAATGACTCACTGTTAAACATTTACATCTTGATTCCAATCTGAATTTGTCTACCTTTTTCTACTAGACTGAAGAATCCATTATTAAACATTTGTTCCCCATGTAGAAACTTGGAGACTGAACAATGAGAAGGTTAAAGAGTGACTTCATAAGTTAAACAGATGGAGTTCTGTGAGCCTATCACTATAAGGCAGGGGTCGGCAATCTTTCAGAAGTGGTGTGCTGAATCTTCATTTACTCACTCTAAATTAAGGTTCCACTTGCCAGTAATACATTTTAACATTTTTAGAAGGTCTCTTTCTATAAGTCTGTAATATAAAACTAAACTACTGTTGTATGTAAAGTAAATAAAGTTTTTTAAATGTTTAAGAAGCTTCATTTAAAATTAAATTAAAATGCAGAGCCCCCCAGACTGGTGGCCAGGACCCGGGCAGTGTGAGTGCCACTAAAAAGGCAGCTCGCGTGCCATTTTTGGCCACGTGCCATAGGTTGCGTACCCCTGCTATAAGGCATTGTAGTGAAGTGAGACTCACCAGCCTGGCACCTCCTGCTGGTAATCTCGAGAATTAGTTCTTCCGCACTTGGAGCGCTTTCTGCTGGCCAGTGTCCCGCCTGCCTCAGGCAGTGTGTCCCTTCCAGACGCTGGTGCCCTTTACCTCAGGATCCTACCCCCTCACTCTGGGTCTCCCCTCCCAGGGGAACCCCCAACCTTCTAAACCCACCTTCCTCAGTGGCTACTGCCAATCATCTAGCTCCCTCTGGGGCAGACTGCAGTTTGTAATGGCCACTTATCATCAGCAATGGGGTAGGTCCTACTGCCTTTGCCTATTCCTGGGCTACACCTCTGTAGCCCCAGTATCTGTTTGGGCCTTTAACAAGGCCTACAGCCTGGAGTTTTTACCGGGCTGGAGCTCCCCAGCTCTCTTGCCATATTCTCCAGCATTGCTCCAGTTCAGGTACCTTGCTCTCAGGCCACTAGCCCTTCTCACTCCAGGGCTAGAGTGAGACTCTCTCCTCCTGGCCCACCGCCCTCTTATCAGGGCTAGCTGGGCCCTAATTGAGTTGGCTACAGTTGTGGCTGCTTCCCCAATGAGCCTAGCTTGGCTGTTTTAAACCCTGTTTTAGTGGACTGGAGCAGCCACCCCACTACAGGCATGTTTTCTAACCCTTTAATCATTCTTGTAGCCTCTCTCTGAACCTTCTCCAATTTATCAATTTTTTTCTTGAATTGTTGATCCCAGCACTTGATACAATATTTCAGCAGCGGTTGCACCAGTGTAGAATGGAGAGGTAAAATAACTTTCCACTCTTGAGATTCTCCTGTTTATGCCTTCCATGACTGCATTAGTTCTTTTGGTCACAATGTTGCACTGGGAGCTCATGCTCAGTGATTTTCTACCACAACCCTTAAATCTTTTTCAGAGTGACTACTTCCTAGGATAGAGTCGCCTCATCCAGCAACTAAGGCCTTTTCCCCTAGATGTATACACTTACTTTTAACCATATTAAACTGCATACTGGTGCTTGAACCTAGCTTAGAAGTGATTCAGATCTCTCTGTATCCGTGACTTGTCCTCTTTATTATTTACAAATCCCTCAATTTCTGTCTCATCTGCAACCTTTATCATTGATAATTTTATGTTTTTTCCAGGTCATTAAATGTTAAGTAGCGTAGGGTCAAGAACTGAACCCTGCAGAGTCACACAAAAAACACGCTTGTTCACTAATGATTCTCCATTTACAATTACGTTTTGACACCTTTCAGTTAACCAGCTTTTAATCCATTGAATGTGTGCCATGTTAATTTTATATTGTGCTTTTTTTATCAAAATGTCAAGTAACAGCAAGTCAAATGCCTTATCAAAGTCTGTTACATCAATACCATTACCTTTAGCAGCCAGACTACTAATCTCATAAAAAAAACCAATAGTCTTAGCCAAGGTCACACAGGGAATCCGTGACAGAGCTAGCATCAGTTTAACCTCAACCTCTCACACTCTTCCTCTCTCTTCCCATATGCAGATATGGAATATTTTGACAATGAAGACAAGCAGCTACTTCAGAAAGAGTAAATATCTTCATTGTATTGGTAACACAGATGTCTTCTTCTGAGAAGTGCAGAACTAATAATAAGAACTCCCAAGTTCTCCCCTTTGCTCATTGAGACAAATAGAACAGTGGCAAGATGTGGGGCAGCCAGTCATTATACCAGCAACAGTTACATCTTCACAAATATTATTTAATGTTTAAAACCATTTTGTGTCTCATTATACATTGTCAACCTGCTATTCCTTTGTGGGACAATTTGCCCAAGGCTTGTTCAGCTGCTGTAGGCTGAAACCAGGCCCTTATTGACAAAGACCAACCCAAAATAAATGGCTTCCTTTGGCCAGAGTTCAAACAAACAAATGGAATAAGGCTTCCAGCAGCGAGAGTCTTCAAGATTAAGCACACCTTCTGCACTCAGAACCTTTTAGTGTGCTTTTATCCAGAGCCAGGCTGCTTCCTTTCTGTTCAACTCCTGTAATACCACCCCCAGCCCCATTTACAGAAGTAAATGTATTGAAAGAAAGAAATCCAGGAAATCAGTGTGTGCAAGCTTGATAGCTTGTGAAAAATCTCTTGAATCCCATCCAATTAACTAGAGATAGGCCTGAGCCAACCACACCTGACCTTTGAGGACATTTGGACATGCATCTGAACTTAATGGCTCATTCCCATCTCTATAGTGGGCCAAACCAAAACTGTAGATCTAAATGGTGGTGAAGTTTGTTCTGGCTCTGGAGACAAGCTCTATACTTCAGTTCTGAGCAGATCCAACCCAGGTCAGTTTGGTTTAGACTGTGAAGAGACAGAAACACATAAGAAGTGCCATTTGTCTTACCAGCTGAGTCTGCAGCAGAAGCCCCACCACTGGTCAGGTCCTCAGTATTTATTGACTGCAAATCTGTGTAGGAGGGGGTAATGCTTTGGCTGCTGGTGTCCTCTGAGTTGGTTGTCCAGCTGCTCTCTGAGGCAAGGGGTTGTCTCTCAGAATAATCTGAGGAGGGAGAAGTCCAGCAGGGGGCACTTGATGGAAGGGCTGGATGTGTGAAACAAACAGAAATTTAGTGAGCTGGATAATAGAGTTGCAGGAGGGCAGATTTGAGGGAGGAGGGGAACATGGGTGGCACTAAAGATCTTTGGGATAGAGGAACATGAGAGCCCAGTGGTTCATTAGCATAGGAGAGGAAAGTTTTGTAGTAGCAGGGTAGAACTCATTAATCCTTTAACCTCTGGAGAGCCATGTTCAATTCCTGGTTTAGGTCACAATTGTCAGCCTGGACCTCATTTGTTCACATCACAGGAATTTAGCATAATTCAGCATGACTGACTGGCTCTGTCAGAGAGACAAGCAGGAACAGAATCAAGAAGTCAAGAGCGAGGTGCACTGACAGAACAATGTCAAGGTGCTCATGATTGGAATAGCAGGGACATTTGACTTCTTCCCAAGTAAGTACTTTGCACTTCATTGAATTTCATTTTGTTGAATTCAGACCTATTCTCCAATTTGTTATGGTCATTTT
Source organism: Dermatemys mawii (assembly GCA_007922305.1). Classification (NCBI taxonomy): domain Eukaryota; kingdom Metazoa; phylum Chordata; order Testudines; family Dermatemydidae; genus Dermatemys; species Dermatemys mawii. Next base: position 63,566,997 of record ML677332.1, read on the forward strand.
GAATTCTAATCTGTCTTCCAAAATGCTTGCAACTCCTTCCAACCCAGTGTCATCTGCAAACAGAGCATTCCACTCCATTATCCAAGTCATTAATGAAAATATAGAATAGTATCAAAACCACGACTAGCCCCTGCAAACCCCACTAGATATGGTCTCTCAGTTTGACAACGAACCATGACATCTGCTACAATAAGAACAGCACCTGGATAACACCATGATTGGCACTTTATTAACATGAAGATAGTTACATGAGAAGCAGGAAAACGGTGACTATCTGCCTCCTTTCTCCAGCAAAGAAGACTGCAACTATTGAAAAGGTATGCTAAATCAGAGTACTGATCGTTCACAAACATAGCTCCCATTTCCTCAGATGTCAGAGTTACATAGTTATTTTTATAATACCTACTGCGATTCAATTGGCTATTGTGTATCATTAGTGCCTTCTGCTGGATGGAATCAGAATTGCTCAACTGTGTGTCACAGACCTCATACTGCTGGGGGCTGAAGGAGATTCTCTGCAGATCAAGCAACTGGAGACTGTGATTTTGGTGCAGGAGTATCCAAACCAAGTTCTACTGCTGCTGTTGCTCGTAAATTCTGTGTGTCCATGTCATATAACAGTGCAGTTTCTACATGGCCAATTTTACATAATTAACCATTCTCATTCAGTGCTACCCACTCAAAAACACCAGCCAGATTAGGCTATTCAAGTGCAACATGAAAATTACACAGATTATAAAAATAAAATTAAACTGACCTAATGATATGCAACCCAGAAATGACCCATATTCCTGATCTAGTTCAGATGCAGCCCCAGATAGAGGTATCACAATCTCAGATAATTACACTAGATTTTTGCTCGTTTGAGGTCAACTTGTATCATCTTGTCAGAATTCAGTGCCAAATATTAGCTCAAGCCTAAACTTGATCTAGAGATGACTGCATCTTCATTAAGTCATCTTTAGTGAAAATGCATTGTATGTGTTTTGTTTTGTTCACAGTACTGTTAGAGCAACAGGATATAGACAGTTTTAATCTAAATCTGATTTGTGGGGTATGGAGAACCTCCAAATTCATACAAGCCTAGAGCTGCATCTGAAAGAGAAAATGAGAATGCTGGGAGAAACTTGACTCAAGGTATAGAGATTCATTAGCAACATATATAACCAAGAATGCTAATGCTTATTTTTGTATCACATGGGTATCCACACAAAACTAACCTCTCTAAATCCTGACCTGCATACTTTGGGCTTGGCATAAAACGTGCTCTAAATTCCCTGGGGTATGATTCTCTAATTTGGTTGTTCCGAAGACATCATCAAGAATATAGAGGGGATGCCCTCTGAATATTGCAGACTCCTCCAGGGGTAGAGACTGACACAGAAGATGCATCATTACTTACAACAGAACTGAATACTTTGGCCTAGGCCAGCCCATCTTTCATCAGCTCAGAAAGTTTTCTTTACTGCATTACATTCTCATTTCTTAATTAGAATCGTCTATTGTTTCTGATTTTAATCTTGGCCCAGCTGCTGCTTTTCAAGTTATTACATCTATATTTATTACATAGAGAAGATAAAAGGCTGACAGTAGCATGTTGGCTATAACCCCAACTGCTAATCAATATGAAATTTAGAGTACCCTAATACCTACACTCAGGAATTTGTTGTGTAATCTCTGAACCATAGGTTATGCTCTCATCCCATCATATACATTCAGCTGTCATTAGATTCCATTCATTTACTGGCATGTTGGAAGATACAGCAAAGGAGAATCTGCATATATTTAGAAATATACAGGTAAACAGATGGACATCATACCTAATGGACTGAAGGTGAAAAATCCGTTACTCTCTACATACTGCACAGACTACAGTGAGAGATTATGCCAGACACTATCAAAGAAACTGAGGAACCACCTGATCAGCATCCTGTACAGCAAACAGGTAAACATCAAAAAAGAGCTTTCCAACCTGGAGACCTTCATAAACAACCAACCTTCCACACAAACAGACTTTACTAAAATAAGACAGATCTATTTTACACACTTCACCTCTCTACAAAAGAAAAAGGACTGCAAGCTATCTAAAATCCTACCTGCCACATGGGGCCACAACAGTGGTACCCCTAACTCACCCAGCAATATCGTCAATCTATCAAGCTACACACTCAGCCCGGCAGAACAGTCTGTCCTATCTCGAGGACTCTCATTCTGCCCCACCACCCCCACAAACAAGATACAATTCTGCGGTGATCTGGAAGCCTACTTTCGCCATCTGAGACTCAAAGAATACTTTCTACCAAAGTAGATACTACCAAAAAAAAATACTACCAAAAGGAGGCTACCAGACAACTCTCCAACACCAATTTCTACAGGCCACTTCCCTCAGATCCCACGGAGGAATATACTAAGAAACTGCACCATCTACTCAGGACACTCCCTACAGTAACACAGGAACAAATTAACATACCCTTAGAGCCCCAACCGGAGGTATTCTATCTATTACCCAAGATCCACAAACCTGGAAATCCTGGACGCCCCATCCTCTGAGGCATTGGCACTCTCACTGAAGGACTATCTGGATATGTGGACTCTTTACTCAGACCCTACACCACCAGCTCTCCCAGCTATCTCCGTGACACCACCAACTTCCTGAGAAAACTACAATGCATTGGTGATCTTCCAGAAAACACCATCCTAGCCACCATGGATGTAGAGGCTCTCTACACAAACATCCCACTCAGAGATGGAATACAAGCTGTCAGGAATAGTATCCCTGATGATGACAACACAGCACAAGTGGTTGCTAAGCTCTGTGACTTTATCTTCACACACAATTATTTCAAATTTGGTGACAATATATACCTCCAGAGCAGTGGCACTGCTATGGGCACCCGCATGGCCCCACAGTATGCCAATATCTTTATGGCTGGCCTGGAACAATGCTTCCTCAACTCTCGTTCACTCAGGCCCCTTCTCTGTCTACGCTACATTGATGACATCTTCATCATCTGGACCCATGGGAAAGAAAGTCTGGAAAAATTCCACCATGATTTCAACAGCCTCCACCCCACCATCCACCTCAGCTTGGACCAGTCTACACGAGAGGTCCACTTCCTAGACACCACTGTGCAAATTAATGACGGCCACATCAACACCACCCTATACCAAAAACCTACCGACAGCTACGCCTACCTTCATGCCACCAGCTTCCATCCCAGACACACCACATGATCCATTGTCTACAGCCAAGCACTGAGGTACACTCGTATTTGCTCCAACCCCTCAGACAAAGACCAACACCTACAAGATTTTCACCAAGCTTTCTCAAAACTACAATACCCGGACAAAGAAATAAGGACACAGATCAACAGAGCCAGACGTGTACCCAGAAGTCTGCTGCTGCAAGACAAACCCAAGAAAGAAAACAACAGAACACCACTGGTCATCACCTACAGTCCTCAGTTAAAACCTCTCCAACACATCATCAGTGATCTACAACCCATCCTGGACAAGAATCCCTCTCTTTCACAGGCCTTGGGAGGCTGGCCAGTCCTGGCCCACAGACAACCCGCCAACCTCAAGCATATTCTCACCAGCAACAGCACACTGCGCCATAACTCCTCTAACTCAGGAACCAATCCATGCAACAAACCTCGATGCCAACTCTGCCCACATATATACACCAGCAATACCATCACAGGACCTAACCAGATCAGCCATACCATCACTGGTTCATTCACCTGCACATCTACCAATGTAATATATGCCATCATATGCCAGCAATGCCCCTCTGCTATGTACATCGGTCAAACTGGACAGTCCCTACGAAAAAGGATAAATGGACACAAATCAGATATCAGGAATGGCAATATACAAAAACCTGTAGGAGAACACTTCAATCTCCCTGCACATACCATGAAAGACTTAAAGGTCAGCATTTTGCAGCAAAAAAAACTTTAAAACCAGACTACAAAGAGAAACTGCAGAGTTGCAATTCATTTGCAAATTTGACACAATCAGTTTGGGACTGAACAGAGATATTGAATGGCTAGCTAACTACAAGAGCAGATTCCCTTCTCTCGCTGTTCACACCTCCAATTCAGCTGCTAGAGGAATACCTCACCCTCCCTGATTAGAGATAACAGCTGGTTCAGCATCATTGGACCCACCCTGTTATCTTTAACCTGGCTCTTGCCTACCTATTTATACCTGCCCCTGGATTCTTCCACTTCAGGCATCCGACGAAGTGGGTATTAGCCCACAAAAGCTTATGCTCTAATACTTTAATTAGTCTTTAAGGTGCCACAGGACTCTTTGTCACTTCTGCAATTCCAGACTAACATGTCTACCCTTCTGATTCTTGTATATTTCGAGTCTCCATAAGATTAGTCATAATGCATACACTGGGACTCAATCTCATAAAAAGAATACATCTTGAGGCATATATAGATAAACTATCCAAACTGCGCCACAACCTCATCATTTTAAGGGTGCATACGTATATATCTATACCTACACCATTGCCCTCTAGTGGACAGACTCCAATCTACTTGTGTGTTTGCAAGTCAACCTGTTGGGCTGGGCTACCCAACTGGATCAAGATCTGTATTCATGGAGTAGAGAGTCAAGAGGTCTATTCCTCATTGCATGTGACTGGCTGACAAGCATTGTGTTTAAGTTACATCACAACAAAATCATTGCAGTTGTGTGATCATGAAATCTGCTTGGCTAATGGGTTGAGATGAAGCATTTTAAAATGGGAAGCTGCTCAGAAATGAAAGGTGGGAAGCAGGTCGCCTAGTGCTTGCACTGGCCCTGGTGAGAAGTGTATGATTATAAGATGTGAATTCCCTTACCAACTGGGTTAGACATGGCATGAAATGTCTAGGAAACAAGACTTAAAACTTCATCTAAAATTGTTTTGACACATACAATATCAGTCAGTCATAGCAGACAGGCTTTTAGGAGTGGTTTCCATAGGTGGCCTGGACAACTGACATGAAAGGAGCATTGCTAAGTGTAGTTTGTACACTGATGTTAGAACATGACTACTCATTTTATTAAAATACCTTAGAGATAAATCAACAGAAAAAAAAAGGACTCAGAGCTATGAAACAAATTAATTTTGATTAATGCATAAAGATGTAACATTAAATAATTAAAGTATGACCAACTTGTTACATTCAGTATTTTACAGAATCAGGACTTGTCTAAACTGGGAAATTGACCAGAATAATTATTGAGGAATAAGCTTTTCCACAACAGCTATTTCAGAATCCTTCCCATGTGAATAAAGTGATTTTATTGCAAAATAATTACATCTCTTAGGAAGCACACAAATTATTCCAGAATAAAGCAACTTTTATTTCAGAACAGTGTCCACATGCAGAGTTATTCCAGAATAGCCATTGCAAAATAACGTATTCCTCTATAGTTATTCTTGTCAATGTCTCCATGCAGATGAGTCCTTCCTTTGGTCCTTCACCATTAAAACTTAGAACTGAACAAGGCTTACGTTATTTTAGCTAATGATCCACTCTGGACTATATGGGTTAAACATCAATTCAAACAACTATTTTGTATTGATCTGAAAATACAAAACATGTTTAGCTTTTCACTTCAGAGGCTTCAACTTGTTTTGTCTTCTCTATGGACCTTTTGTTGCTCTCACGCTTCTCATAATCACTGACATAGGGCTCCAAAATGAGCCAGTCTTTCTTGAAATCAGACTCTTAAGGTCATGAGGTGCAACGCTGAGATCTGTCAGCTGTGCAAATTCTCAGCAATTTGCTTGTGTGTCAAGGCAATTGACAGAATTGCCCCAGTAATGAACTTCATCCTGTATCACATCTAGTGTACTGACAGTCCATTATTTCTGCACTCGGAGACTTAGATTTTTCTTCCTGATATGTGTATTTTATCTTGGTTTTCCAAGGCACCTTTCTTAGTAAACTGAGTAGGTTTTTTTTACAAGCAGTTGAAGAGACTTAAGGATTCATTCAGCTCTAATTTCTATGCTACACTGAATTCAAGAGTGAAGCTCATGGCAATGATACATCAATCTGGGAACTTGCTACCTGAGGCCTGTTAAATGACAAATGTAATTGTTCTGGTTATTTACACATCACATATCTGTGACAAGAGGGTTTGGTTGGTTCTATTGTTGTGCCTTGTCACTTCCTCAGTACCAATACAATGGGCTATGCTAGTCTCATACTAATGATGAGGAAAAAAATATCAAATTCTCTTTGTTTCCACCAAAAGGAGGAAATAGGAAAAGGAAAAAAACAGAATGTGCTACTTGTTAAAGATTTGTGTCACTGTGTAAAATATACTGTCTTCCCAGGAAGAAATCCACATGACCTGGTTGCTGCTGGTCATCTATGGATGGATTAGAAAAAGCAAAGAAGTATTTTGCCTGGCGGTGTGGCATGGCCAGATTCATTCAGTAGGATTTTTTTTTTTGATAGTTCATCAAATAAAGACAATCTTTCCTTTTCCTGCTTCCATTTCCTCACCTCACATTTAAACTTCTCATTCCTGCTTTCAACACCCTTAATGACTCTTCCCTGTCTGTACTATGGAGCCTTCTCTTTTTGACTCCCCTGAACATCTTCACCACCAATGCTGCTCATCTCTATAGCCATTTCTTTCTCCCACTCCAGTCTCTATGCATTTTCTCACCCTCAGACCTGTACAGTGGATGCCTTCCCACCATGTCAAGTCTCTACCATCATTTAAACCTTTTTTACAAATCCACTTCTTCCAGGATAGCCATAAAATGTGACTTTAATACTACTATTCTCCAAGTGCCAGTCTTTTAGACTGCAAGCACCTTGGGACAGGGACTCTCTGGGTAGACTGAACAGGGCCAAGCATGTTGTCAGAGCTAAACAAATAAGAATATTGTAGCACTGCAAAAATCTTTGACTTAGATATCATTTCCTTTTCCCATGACCTGTGTTGCCCTTGCTCTAGGGGTCCTTAAAATGCCATTTTGCAAGCAGTTCTCAAAACACATTCTCAGCCAATCAGCTGTGCAGCCACCCAGAAAAAAAAAGATGGAATATTTTGTAACAGTGCCACAGCACCAAAAAAACCATGATCAGGGTGCTGAGCCTGCAGGACACTGCTCCCCACAGCTGGTTACACAGGAAAGAAAGATTTCAAAACAGTCTTTTCACACTAGTCTGCTATGGATATTCTACATTTAAGTCAGGGAAATTTCTGATACTCTCCCAAGCTGTAACCCGCCACTCACTAGTGTTCCTATCTGGGCTGCTAATTACAGGAAACTCTAATAAGGCCATCGTGGTATAATCTATTGAAGGCACCCATATACATAGCTAAGAGTTGCAACAAACTCTACCTGCATTAGGATCTTGCCTTTGCATTCTGCCTGTAATTACCATTCCAACTAAGGTATCACTAGATGGCGGTCACCGTAGAAAGTCTCCAGCCAGTCTGCCTCTTTTATTGGGGCTGAATCTATATAGAAAGGTGCAGTCTCCTGTCCAACAAAGATTAAAAACAGAATCCAGGAGCAGAGGTTAGCTGAGCAAGGTCCAAGACTGTGCACAGGTGCCCTGCTGAAGGACAGGTGCCCTGAAGAGGAGAAAGGCTGAGATCTTGCCATTTGTTCAAAATGTTTTGAATACTGTATTCTTAGTTGTCCATCTGCATTCTCTGCCATTTTGTCAATGCAGCACCGGACCGCATGGAGAAGATGGAAAATGTCAGGGTCCAGCAAAATTTCAACATTTTCTCTTTACCAGAGCACTCACTGCAGCCCAACAAATGGAAGCAACCTGAGAGATGGAGACAACTACAAGTAGCAGATTCTCTTTTCTTTTCTAATTACCCTTTTTTGTGAAAAGCCAAATAGCTCTAACAGTTTGTGCTGGCCCTGTAAAGCAGGCCACGGGTCCAGCCCAGCCAGTTCCCAGCTTCAGCTCAGAACAGTAGAGCTTCACCTCTCAGATTTCCCAGCCTTGATGGGAGCTATAGGCTTGCCTGCAGTGTTCACTAGGAAGAGGGACAGGGCTGTAAAAGAGCTTCAGGGAGAGACCAGGAAATTCACTGCTTCTTGTAGCTCAGGGCACCCAGAGTAGACAGTCCAGAAAGGAGCAGAAACGGAGAATAGGCACAAGGAAAAGGAGCTGTTTTGGGAGGAAGTCTAGGGGTGATGCTAGCACATAGCACAAAGATGGACAGAGCTAGGGGAACATAAAAAGCAGCCCTGGAGAAAGCAAAGCAGGGACAGTGTCAGGTGGGAGTAGAAAGCCTCAGAGCTGGAGCTTTTGTTAGAGAAAGGGCATGAGCTCCCTTCATGACTCAGAGACATGACCTAGAAGTGATGTGATTATACATCAAGGAGGATTTTGTGAACCCTGTAACCAAGGGGCAGAGTTGCACAGACTCTGGAGAGGACTAAGGGTTTGTCCACACGGCACAGCAAAGCACTTTAGAGGGATCTGATGTGTAAAGCGCTCTAACCTGCTACATTCTGATTGCCTCAGTGCTTCCTCAGACATTAAGTGCAGCACTAGGAAGATAGCAGTGAGCACTGATGGAAACTATCTTGTCTTAGAGTTCTGCCAAGAACTGGCGCATCATTTGCTTATACTTTCCACGCTGCTGGACTGCAAACCCAACTGAAATTTTCTCCATGCCCAGAGCCCCTAGATTAGAATTGACATAGGATCATATCTCCTTTGCTGAGGACGCCAAGCCCTCTTTAAAACCAGATCTAAAAACGTGCCATAACACTCAAGCTCAGCAGTTCCCTCTCCCCCACAAAAGCCTCTGTCAACACAGCCAAGCCTTTCTCTACCTTTTCATACTACACCAATTCAATGCTTGGCACATGAGTACTTGATGTGGAGAGAATGGTTGAGTTGTGCAGAAACACAGACTACAGAACCAAGGAGGCAGGTCCATTCTGAGCCACAGGCGCCAACTTGGTGGGTGCTCTGGGGCTGGAGCACCCATAGGGAAAAATTGGTGGGGGCGCTGCACCCACTGGCAGCTCTCTGCCCAGCTCGCCTCCACCTGCTCCCCTGAGTGTGCTATGTGCTCACTTTTTCCCCCTCACTCCCAGTGTTTGCGCCATGGAACAGGTGGTTCGCGTGGCTGGGAGGAAGGGGAATGTGGCACGCTTAGGAGAGGAGGTGGGGCCAGGATTTGGGGAAGGGGGTCCAATAGGGACAGGGAGGGGGCAGAGTTGGGGTGGGGAAAGAGTAGAGTTGGGGTGAGGTCGGGGGGCGGGGGCACGAGCACCCACTGGTGCCAGGGAAAGTTGGCACCTATGTTCTGAGTGGCAGAGATATCCTTTGCAGATCTTTCTTTATGCACACGGCAACACACAGGAGCAGTGAGATTCTCACACGGACCCCAGCTCCACTTGGCCAGATCTGGGCAGGGATCTAGCAGCAGGTGCAATGGGGAAATCACCTCTAAAACAAGGGACTAAAATCACATTAAAGCTCAGTTGCCCAAAAGCAGGCACCTTTGCCAATCGGTCCTGCCTTCAAATTGGGGAGAGGGAAAAAAGAGGAGTGTGCGCACATCCAGGGAATGGCAGAAAGCAGAAGACGTGTCTCTCCCCACCTTGGGGAGGGAGAAGACAGAATATGGTGTTTTTGGGAATGGCATCTCAGAGCTGGACAAAGCTGTTTATTACTCCTCTGCCAAGTGTGACGCTGGCTTTCAGAGCAACTTTGGAGACTTCCCCTTGCAGAATAGGACAAGACACCTTATAGACGGGAAGCAGTAGAGTCTGGTGAGGATATGGTGGGGGGTGGGGGCACATGGGTGACACGGTGCTGCCAAGCCTGAACCACCTGGGGTCACTGAGCAATGGGACAGTTTGAAGTGATAACGTGCTTGCTGCTCATGGCCCAGTGTCATGTGGTGCGAAGGAGAAGCTGAATTATGCTGACTGAGCTCCCCCACTCTCAGCCTTGACTTGGGGCATATCACAGGGTTATCCACCCCTTCTTGAACGATAGGAAAACTCCATCCACTATTCACCGAACTCTGTACCACATATGCTCCATTTATGGACCTGTTCTCTGCTGTCTCTCCCTACTCCACGGGACTGAATTCTCTAGCCTAATTGGCTCAGCAGAGCAGTTTGAGGCAGGTGATGAGAGAAAATGTCACAGCCCAAGTCTTGGATCTTGAAGCAGTGTTGGGATGGAGAAGCCCTCAATTTTCTGAACCAGCATTAGAACAAGTGGCCATTTATGGCCCTTCTCATCAGCATTCCAGACAACTAAGTGGTCTACAACAGAGCATAGTGACCTACATGAGCTGCCCTCTCCCCCGAGACTGCCTGGGAAAGGAATAATTAGCAGAAGCAATTCAGCAATTGGGATGACGCATCAGGGAAAACAAAAAAAGCAACCCCAAAGCTGTCCCTACCTACACACAAAGTAAGTAGTGCTACTCCAGTCCCTGCTCCACCTCTTCCCTATGGCCTCCGCCCCAGCCCTATCTCTTCCCCCCGCCCCGCTCTGCCCTGCCCCACCCCACTCCACCCCTTCCCCAAAGCCCTCGCCCCTGCTCTACCTCAGCTCTGCCCCCACTCCTCTTAGGACTGCAGCAGGGGTAGAGCCTGTACTCATTGGCAGCAGTAAGTGGAGCGACCTAGCCCCAGCCTGCTCTGCGCTGCCGGCTTCCAGCTGTGCCCCATAGAGGCCTGCCCACCCTGGGCGGGTAGGGAGCTGTGTAGGACACCAAAAGGGCTAGGAACAGCTCTGAGCAGCCCCATCATGAAGAAAAGGGTGGACATCTAGGTCACCAGTGTGAATGTAGCCTAAAATTTATCAGGTAGTTGTTTGGTGGCCTACTGTACATGAGTTGGTAGACTAGAGTCTTATTCCATTTTCCAGTGGACAAGCTTCCTTATCACTAAAACCACCACTGCCATTGTCCTCCTCCTTCCCTGGCTCCCCTACCTCAACCACCTCGTTGGAAGTCTCAACGGAGAAGCCAAAGATTAGACAGCCCCTGGAGACTTAATTTAGCCTTTCACCTTTCACTCATTTCCCCCTTCATCTTCTGTGCTGCTGTTGATAAAGCCACTGGCTAATCTGAGCTCAGCCTTGACCTATCATGTCTTAAATGGGCAATTTCTCTCCCAAAGGTGTTATCAAAAGAGAGAATGTAGTTGATGTAGAGAGGAGGGACACAGATGAGTTATAGGCCCTGTTTGAAACTGTGCTAATATCAACTGTATTTAATCTCAACTATGACTTGCACCATTTCAGCTAAAGAGAGCTGAGGGAAAGGTAAAAAGAAAATCTGCTATTTGTGCAGACCCTTGCTGCTGCCTGCTTAATTACTGTAACAGATCTTTGCATGAAGCTCCCCCACCTGTTTGTGTGAAAGCTGGTAAAGTGCTGGTCCATGGCACATCTTCAAAATGAACCCAGGTACTGATAGATGAAGATAAATCAGGTTTGGAACACACATGGTTCCCAAGCAGAGATACTGATGCAGGGTCCACCTTGGGCTTGTCCACATCATCCCTCAGCTCAGTGTGTAAGAGATCCTGAAACTCTCCATCCACGTTACGGTTGTCTTCTGAGGAGGTGTCGGAGGACGAAAAACACCTTTCCAGAGGCTCTTCGGTGCCACCTAAAGTAGAGACAAAACATACAGAAATGTCAGTGCCAAATTTTGTACTGGAGTATGAAATCTTACAGGGGATGGGATGGGATGAGTGGCTGTGAAGGGAGAAAATGTTGGCTGGTTGTGATTGACCTTAGATTCCCTGCTCGGGTCGATCGTGATTTAACAACAATTTAGCTAGCACATTTTTTAAACACCTCCGTGATGAGATGAAGTGGCCTCCCACTAAGCCAGAGGGGAAGGAGCCAACTGCTAAACCAGGGTGGGTGGAGTCAAAGTGGGCTTGCCCCACCAACCAGAAGTCAAGGGATGGGACAGGAAGTATAAAGGCTGAACCCTGTAGCTCAGTTGGGAGAACATGGCTGGAGGAGGCAGACACCTCCTACCTGCTCCCAGAGTTAGAGCCTGAGGAGAACCCTTACTGTGCTGAACACTGGCCACAGCTGCTGCTGCTGACTGACCTGGACCCCGAGGAGTGGCTGGATACCTACCCAGAGGAGATGGAGGACACTCCCGGAGCTAGGTACACCCCAAGGGGAAGGTAGGAAGTGGCCCAGAGACAGCAGACTCCTGTCTGGCTGTATGGCTACTTAAATGTGGTTGGCGTGCTGCAGCTGGATTCCCTGTTGACCCAGTGGTGGGATGCTTTGCCACTGTTGGGCCCTGAGCTGGGACATGGTGGAGTCAGGTGGGCCTGTGTCTCCCTACCACATCACCCCTGGGGTGGCAGACTCCCTGCTTAGAACAAGAGGCCTGCATTTGTCTGCCTGACCCAAGATGTCAGACAATGGACTACCAATTTCTCTGCTCCACCTCCAAGGCCAGAAGAGCACCCCTGCCTGAGCCCTAGACTGTATGGTGCTCACCCCTGCCTGCGCCCCTAGGCTGACAGCTGCTGTGTCCTAACTGTAAGCCAGAGTCCCATAACTGTTGGTGCTCCACTCCCTTTGGGCCTGGGGCCCTAGACTGCTATTGCCCCCGCCTAAGGGCCAGACCTTGCAGACAGCTCATTTGCTATGTTCCACTTAAGGGCTAGAGCCTTAGACTATTTACTCTGCTGCTAATTCCCTGACTGTGGGCAGAACCTCATGATGTAGTGAGGTGGAGTGTCCTCCCACTGAGACAGAGTGGGAGGAGCACCACTAAATTACTATACAGGCATCTTGCATTTTATGCGCATTTAACTTGCGCGATTTTGGCTTTATGTGGTTGGCAAAAAAAAAAAAAAGAAACAAAAGCCTCTGCGGGTGACCCCAGTTCAAGGGTTCCGGCTCGGGACTGGCTGTAGCACGCCACTGCCAGCCGGCTGCAGGGCTCGGGGCAGGCAGCCCGCCGCGGGGGCTGGGACTGGAGCCAGCAGTCCGCCCACAGGGGGGACTAGGGCTGCAGACGGCAGCCCGCCCGCCACTGGGGCTGGGGTTGCAGCCGGCAGTCTGCCAGCTGCCAGGACTAGGGCTGCAGCCGGCAGCCCGCCTGCCACGGGGACCGGAGCCAGAGCCAGCAGCATGCCCGCCCTGGGGACCGGAGCCGGGGCTGGAGCATTCCGCCTGCAGTGGGGACTGGAGCTGGGGCCGGCAGCCCACCCGCCGCAGGGACCGGAGCCAGGGCCAGCAGTCCGCCCACAGGGGGGACTAGGGCTGCAGACGGCAGCCCACCCGCCGCTGGGGCTGGGGTCGCAGCTGGCAGCCTGCCTGCCGGGGGAACCGGGGCCAGAGCTGGCAGCCCACCCACTGAAGGACTGGAGCCGGAACCGGCAGCCTGCCCGCCACGGGGACCGGAGGTGGAGACAGCAGCCCGCCCGATGCGGGGGCCTGGTTGGCAGCCCAGGGGGATCAGAGCTGGCAGCCCATTGTTGTGGGATGAGGCCCTGGACTCACAACATAAGTGCAGGAGATCCCCAGTTTGAATATCAGAGATATATAGTGCCAGCCATTCTGACTGCCATTGAACTGCACAGTGTTTTGGCTATACGCGATTTTGGCTATACGCGGGGATCCGCAGAACGGAGCCCTCGCGTAAGATGCGACACGCCTGTAACTACCTATTTTCCTGTGCTAGACAGGGCTGGTATGTGCATAAACAAGGGGACAATTAGGGGACACAGCCTATACAGGTTTCACAACATTGTGACCATTTGCTGGTCACCCACTAATGGAGGCCTTGAAAGAAACAAAGCTCCTGCCATCAGAGCAGCTTTTCTGTCTCATTCCAGCTGATGTCCAGACCCTTCTGAAAAGCTGATTGTCTCCTCTGAAATAACCCTTTATAAATAACAGCATAAGCATAGAGAAATCAAATGTTCACTACATTAGCTATAGCAACTCAAGCACTTGGGGACCTGTTTTTGCAGGAAAGGAATTATATGCAACTTGTACTGACTGGTTGCTAATGATGAGAGGCAACTTTAGTTTCTGCTCTTGGAACTGAGGGTTCATGCTAGGAGAGATTTAGGGCTGTTGCCATTAGTTTATTATTTCTTACAAAGACCTGTAGCAGTCTCTGCTGAGCTTGTCACTGACTGTAAGCAAACAGCCTTCATCCCCTTTTAATCTCACACCAGGCCTAGTTTTGCTCTTAGTTATAACAGGTGAAACATCCCATGTGGTCAGTGGGAATTGTGTAACTGAGGCAGAAATGGGCCCAATGAAAGTGCATTTGTAAAACATTTCTCTTGATACATAACATTTGATATTTTTACCTATATCTCTCCATCATGCAGGGGAAGTAGGAAGTAACTTAGTCTTCTCTGTTCCCACTTGGAAGGCAAGTCTCATGAGACCAAACCTGTGTCAGTAGATGGGCCAGCTTAATTTTAAAAAGTCTTAAAGGGCTCTAAAGGAATCTGGGAGAACTTACCCTGTGAAGTAACTGGCACGAGCAGCTCATCATTGAAGGAGACCCACTCTGACTGGTGGGAAGCAATGACATTTGCCAGCGACGTCATGCTTGAGACAGGCTGCTCATCTTCACTCAGTGCTTGGGGGAAAGGCGCAGAGTGATCAATGCCAGTCAATGGAGAGCAGCCTCACCTTGGTGCTTCTTGGCTTTTTCCTTTCACATTAGAAATTCTGTTCAGAGTCAAGAAAGGGTGTAATCAGGTCTCTCAAAAGTTTTTTAAAAAAACAAACCCTAAAGAAATTAACTGAAAAAATAAGCCCCAGCATTTTAATAATAAAGGTTACTAACACATCTCATAAACTACATACACAGTTCCACCAAAATGCAGCTACCTCTGGGGGTCAGAACATTACCTATTTTGTATGGGGAGGAGGAATAAGTTTGGCCAAAGGTATTGTGACAAACCCCTGCTCTCAAGAAAAAAACAGCATCGGATCTCTAAAGAGTGTTGTGTGTGATTTTTATTTCTTAAAAGGTTTTAGTCCTAAAACAGCCCCATGCATCAAGTGGAATGGAGCCTTCACCTTGGATAGCATTTTCTTCCATAGGGCTTAACATGTCACACCACACCTGTGTATTATCTCTGTTTTCCAAAGGCTTGTGAATTTACTCCCTACTTGTCTTAGGTTGCAATGAAGCTCCTGTTTCTGTGGCAACTGAGCCCTGTGGAAATATGAATAAGCATGAATTTAGCTTGGCTTCTCAACTGATTGAATGTTTTCCTAACTATCTGGAAAAGTTGCAGTGTGGCACAAGGTTTGGGATCCAGAATGTGTCTACATAAGCCTTGTCAATCACCCAGCTGCTGGATGCCATGGAAATGCTTGATAAAGAGGAAGTCCTCTTATTTATAAAAACATAGGCCAACCAATCAGGAAACAGTCAACACCATGTGACCTAGATGATTAGTAATATGACACAAATAGTGAATACTCACAGCAACAAGTTCATACCCAAACACTAGTTAAAATTTGTTTGCATAAAACGATTCATTTGACCACACTGATAACAAGAAGCAAATATGTAAAAGAGTCACCCATTTGTAGATAATGTTAAAAGAGGAGGGGAAATGGTCAAGGTTCTCAGTTAAGCTGACCAGTTCTAGTTGCACCAAATACATTTGAAACACTGCTTTATCCATTTTCCACAAAAGTCACAATGATTTAGGGGCACGTCACCCAATATCACCTCTCATCTAGTGGGTGTTCAAAGTCTTTATGTCACCTACACATATACTCATGTTTCTCCAACAAGAACAACTCCATCAGAGCTCTGTGAAATTTGGATAACTCTTGCTGAAAGTCAAATAAAATAGACTATTTTTTGCCTGCTTAAGATAATATAATTAACCTTCCCTGTGCCATGCAAAATAGTGCAACTGATGGAGGTGGAGGGAGAATGGAAGGAATATTATGTCCTAGAAATTCCACAAAATACCATGGGCCCAAGCCACAGATCCAAACATTTCCCAAAAGTTCTGGGCCTATCTCCAACATATTGCACTGAAACAAAGACAGCCATTATTCGTTGTACCTCCTTTATATGTTTTTCAATTCTGCTATAATATTTGCAATATATCTGCATCTTAAGTATCGTACAGCACTAGTAGAACTGAAAGAGGTCATATAGCATTCCTCATGTTTGAGAAGAGACAGAACTCAGCAATAATGAATTTTAAAGGGATGTTATAAATTCTATCTATCTTAGGTACTTATATGGCCTCTATCACCAAAGTATCTGAGCACCTCACAGTCTTTAATGCAATTGTCCTCACAATGCCCCTGTTAGATAGGGTACTATGCCCATTTTATAGATGGGGAATTTAGGCACAGAGAGGCAAGGTCCAAAGTCACACACAAAGTCTCTGGAAAAGGAAGGTTCGCATGCACCAGGTTTGTAAGGCTACTCACTCAAATTTGGCCTGGCTGGCCTGCCCATCATCATGACAGAGGAGTGGCTGGGCCAAATCTGACCGGTGCTGAGCCCCCATGCCTTGAGGAGGGAGCTGAGCCTAGCAAGCCCTAGAGGACAGGAGCTACCAAGATGGTCTGCAGGGTGCACACAGGGCTGGCTCCAGACACCAGTGTAGCAAGCAGGTGCCTGGGGCAACAAGCGGCCGGGGGCGGCATGATGGGCGCTGTCAGGCGGATTTCGGCTGCATGCCTGCGACAGCTCTGCCAAAGAGCGAGGAGTGTTGAGCTGTCACAGGTGTGCCCCCGAGAAGGGAATAGAGGCTTTTGGCGGCACCTCAAACATCTTCCCTGTTCTGCGGAGCTGCCACAGACATGCCGCTGAAAGCCACTTTTTTCCCCTCTTTGGCGGCATGGCTGCGGCAGCTCAACAGTGTTCCCTCTTGAGCTGCTTGGGCGGGCACAGAAGGTAGAGCGGGCCTGGGTGCACATATTTAGTACTTATTACATTAATGTCTCTGTATTGTGGGTAAGTAGTAAGACAGATGTTTAAGCTACTTACTGAGTCATGACAGGTTATCAAGGTTTACAAATGGGTCCTGAGCCCAACAAGGTTGAGAACCAGTGCATTAGATCTAACTTTTGTTCTGGGTATGTCTAGTGCCTAGCACAATAGGTTTCTACATCCTACAATAATGCAAATAAAACAATAATAATAATAATAACATGCTAATTCCATTTTTATCCAGTTCAGTTCCACAATGGCAGCAAATAAGGCCTGTATAGAAGAGCTGAAAACTCAGAAGAGCAACCTCTCAGTCACAGAATGGTCAGCTCAGTTTCTGGTCACAGTAGGAATTGACGGTATCAAGCTTATTGCCTACCGGCTGTAGACTGAAAACAGCCCCTTATAACAAAAGTCCAACAAAAAACACAAGGCTTCCCACAAAAGGAGAAAGGCTCCCTACAGCAAGAGTCTACATTTGTAACTACAGCTTCTACAGCCAGATTCAGTTCTCTGTTATGTAAACAAGGCTGCTCCCCTTTCAGCTCAACACCCACACCCTGTCTTTCCTTATGCAGCTCCCTCTCTCCTGACATGGAAACAGCTGCCAATGAACCCAGATCTATTCTCCACTCCCCACCCCACCAGTGGCAGGGTCTCTTCATTCCCGTAGTGAGGGCAGACATCTCTTGCCCCTCCCTCCCACCAACCCCACAATGGGCTCTCTTACGAGAAAACCGTGGACAGCGCTAAACAAAGAGGCAAAATTGTGGGGGTGGGGTGGGGAAATCAGCTGTTTAGGGTCACAGGGTCTCTGGTTTCCTCAGAGAGAGGGAGGGAGAGGATAACTTTGATATTTTGCTTTCCCCATCTGACCTGTTAAGCTGTTCACTTTTGGCTTGTTTAAATATCTGTAATTGGAGTCTTTCTAAATAACAGAACACTGACCTCTCCCTAGTCTCACTGACAAAGTCCTGAAGGAACCCTGAAATGACAGGAAATGAACAAACAAAACAATTTATCTGGCTCTTAACACATTCGGAGCCCACAAGAACACATTTCTCAAGTGGAAGATCTCTGGAAGGAGGCAGCAAGATCAGTTTACCATGGATTTTCTCAGCAGTCGCTCCCTGCTGTCCCAACCCTTCCCCCCACCCCCGACCCCACCAAAGGAGAACTGAGGAAGGTTGCAGTTTTAAAATGTTATGCTGGAGGCTTGACTTTTTGCTTCAGAGTTTTTCTAAAGTTCCCCATTGCTGCATTGCCACAGTACCCCTCAAATGATTCCCAGATCTGGAACTGGGGGATGACCTGTACTCCAGGTCTGTGATGGTGCTGGTTACATGAGAAATTCTTGAGAGAGAGAGAGAGACATAAAGCAGAGTGGTCCCCTGAATTGTTGAGTTAGGGGCTCTGCATTTGGAAAGCTACAGAGCAGCTATTGCATCTTAAAACAGATGGCAAGGGACTAGCAATTTCTGGGAGGAAATCTTTACAGTGTACTGACAGGCACAGAAATGCACCACTGGGCACATGTTCCATTTATAGACTCTGGTGCTATTGAGACTTTCTGCACAGTTCCTAGTTTGCTGGGTAAAATGGTGCAGAGACTGCAGCTTTGTTATTCTGACAAATGCCATTGAGTTCTCTGGGAAAAAGAAGATTTAACTATTTGAAAATCAGATTGAATGGATTGTAACATCTGGGGGGTTTCTGGTTTGGAGGTCATCTGGGGATGTGTGTGTGTCTGTCTGTGGTGTGGAGAAAAAAAGATGCAAAGACAGAATTTTGGACTCTGCCAGAAATTTAAAGACTGCTCCAGACAACACAGCCTGCTGAAAGAAACACTTGCTCCCTTTGATCAATGCCCATGGCTTTGAATTATGGGGTATGGGAGGCTAATTATATTTCTGCTGATTACATGGAGACGACAATACAGCATTCCCTTTACCACCATCCTTCCACATGAAGAAGTCTCCTGTAAAAAGAACAGCCATGTGTAGAGGAGCCTCTAAGGAGCCATGCATTCAGCCAGCAGGGAGGTGCTGTGGGCCCCAGGACAGAGCCTGTGCATGTATCTTGGAGATCCACTTGGTTTGGGGGCAGAATCGTCACCCATTTCTCAGGAGGGCAAACACTCCTCCCCCTGCAATGATGGAGACGTTGTTCAAGGGAATATTTGCACTTTCTTTCCCCACTCCAGAGCTCTTTTACAGATACTGTATTTCTCTGGAAAGAGATTGTGTGTGTCCAAGAGTGGTAGAGGATCAAATGGATCCTAGCTGTCCCACCGTGGACTCTGATTAAAGCAAGGCAACTATTTCACACAGCCCTAATACTAGGAGATGGAGACACACCTTTTAGCACAACTAATTCCCTAGGCAATTCCCTACATATAGTTAGGGAACTAGTGGAAAAGCTTTGCGGGTTCTGTGATTTGAATAAGCCTCTTGTGGAGTGCTCTTAAAAAGAAAATAACTTTTCCAACTTAATGTAATACTTGGTCATCAGAATGTGTTCAAGTTCTACAGGGGCAGGAGCAGGCCAAAAACAGAGGTTACACAGTGACAGACAGTCCTTAGTATTGGCTACCAGTGCACTGCTTTGACCATGAGTCAACACAGCTCTAGGAGTTCTTTAGCTGCTTCTTTAAGTTTCTCTCTTATCATTTATGCAACACACAAAGCAGTTGCAATATCAAATGGGGACATTTAAGTGAATGCATAAAGTTTAATGGTTATTTCCACCTCTGCCAGAGATTTCATATGCAACCTTAGGAAATTCAATTCACACATCCCATGCCTCAGTTTCCCCAATATGTATATGTACCTCATCTAGCACAATGAAGGTCTGATCTTTTTTGGGACTTCTAGACAGCGTTGTGACAAATTTTTAAAAAAATCAATAATGTTTTAAATATTGTATTTATGACATTTTTTCAGTAAATACATAACTTAATTACAACCAACTGCCCCTCACTCAATTGCTGGTCAGACCAGTTCTTCAGGGCATTCTCTAGCTTTACTCATTCTCCAATTCACATGTGCACTGCATTGTTACATGAATTTCCCTACTTTGAGCCCTGGCCTTAAAGGTACAGTCTCTATTCAATGCAACTCCCAGTAGTGTGAAAGCAATGGATGTGCAGCAAAGATGTAAGGCACAATGTAAACAGAACTGAAGTCATTTGCAAAACTCCCACTGACTTCATTGGGAGCAGGAGCAGGCTGTCTCTCCTTCAGTTTGCCATGTAGCTAACAGTACTAAGAACATTGTAGCATCTTTAAATTGCTGCACAAACATGAATCAATCCTCTCAACACCTAGTTGAGATAGGTCAATTTGGTTACACACAGACACGAGACATGATTTGTACAGTGTCACACAGCAAGTCAGTTGCAGAGCCAGGATTAGAGCCCTGGAGTTTGATTCTCAGGACTGTACTTATTTCTCTAGACCACAAGAAAATCTTTTCAATTAACCCTCACATGGGCGCTTGAGTTCAGAATCTTTCCATCTTACTGAGTGACAGTAAGAAGAGTCTTCAGGTGCCATGTGGATAAGAGAGTGATAAATAAGAGTTTCCCTTGGGGTTACCTATGTCAAAGATAAGATAAAAAAGGTCAGCAGCTGTTGTTCCCCCAACCCATAACATCACATCCATCTGCCACTGAAACGCCTCTATTTCTGACATGAGATGCAGCCAAAGCATCTCTCCTGAGAACAGTATCAGTAATATTTAGAAAATTCAGAAGGCAAGACTCTGTTTCTATAGGCCTCTATCTGCGACTGCATCTGAAAAAAACTGTGTTCAGTTGTGATGCCTAATTACTAAAGAGAAGCACATTAGATGGTGTTCAGAGGGCTGCAGAGATTAACAGAGGAAGAAAGATTGTAGCTCCCATCCTGTCTTTTTTATGCTCCCAAAACTTTATGAGAAAGACTTCAGCCTGGGCCTTAAAAGAGCAACACTACATGGAAGGAGATGGGGAGAATAAACAGTCCGCAAACATTTGAAGCTCCAAGGATGAAGACAATTTATTTTGGGTGACTCAAAGAGGTATAACTAGGTGTAATGAGATAAAACCAAGGGAAAATATAGGATGAATGTCAGGACAAATAATTCCCAACTGTGAAATGTGTTCTGCTCCAAAGCAAGTGACAGAAACATGCTTGAGACATTTAAAGTGTGATTCGGCTCTGAAACTGTTTCTGTAAGAATGACTCATGGGGGGTGGGGGAGAGAGATGTCCCTGTTGTTTGCTTCCCAGTGCTCATTCCAAGTGTAATGTGGTCTCCTGTTACTTAACTAAATTACAAGTGAAAAAAGATAATTTTCCGAACTTCCAGTCCTGCAGACTCAGCCTGAAATGAGATAATTGAGCTAGGTTCTATCTTTCTCTTGATAAATCACACTCTATAGGCCAAATGATGCCCTCACTTTTCAGAGTAATACCATGCTTTAGAACTAGACTGGAACACTAGAAGAAATACAGTAGGCAACAATTCGGTATTGGTGGGGTGAGGGGAGAGTGGACTAAGTTTGTTCACAAAAATGGGCTGTTAAAAGATCACTTCACCATGCGAGAGATAGGAAAATAAATAAATAAAACAACAGCTTGTGGTATATACTAAGGTTAGGCTGCAGACCTATGTAAGGTCCTGAATTCTACAGGCCTAGATTAATTTTCAATCCTTTGTATAGAGAAACTAGGGAAATTGCTGTTCTCCCTGAAAGTTCTGTGTTTCACAAGAAGTTAATAGTAGACAACCAGCAGTCCGAATAGTGTACACTGAGACCATGAGGTGTGGTCAATAACCTCCACTTATCAGAGGACAGGAGGCATACTCATCTCTGCCACTTGCTTGTTCTCTCAAGGCCACCATGAGCCACAATTCTACATCTGTTTCCAGACCCAAGGCTTCCAAATATCATTGTTACAGGCTACACATATGTTCCCTGCCCTGCACCCACTTTGAATTGAGAGTGTCTAACCTGTCCTGCTATGATGGTGAATTAATTGCAGAGCTGAGAGTCAGTTGCTGCATGTCTGGACACAACTGCACTGGTAAACTGTAAACAGCTCTATTAACTGGGAAGGCAGCTGGCTTTACAAAAGGATTGCTTGGAGCCTTTCCTATAAAACGACAGGAAAACAAAGTTATAAGACATCTAGGGCCAAATTTTTCAAAAGCAGCCTCTAATTGAATACTTGAGTTTGGGCATCTGTGTTTTGGAAATCTCCAAAACAGTTTATCATTAGGTCTCTGCAAACTCTGAAAATTATACATCCTGTGTCTTAGGATACATCACCACTGCAATGCTCCCTACCCCCACCCTGCTGCCCCTACCCCACGGCAGCAAGTCTCAGAGTTCAGCTGACTTGGGCTCATGTGCTACAGGGCTAAAAATAGCAGTGTAGGTGATTGTTCCCACTCAGGCTGGAGCGCCGGTCTAAAACCCAGAAGGCGGAGGGTCTTAGGTAGGGTGACCAGATGTCCTGATTTTATCAGTCGCGATATTTGGGGCTTTGTCTTACATAGGCTCCTATTACTTCCTCGCCCTGTGTCCCAATTTTTCACACTTGCTGTCTGGTCACCCAGTCTTAGGGGATGTCTACACTGCAGTTAAACACCCATGGCTGGTCTGTGCCATCTGACATGGGCTCACGGGGCAGGGGCTGAGGGGCTGTTTAATTGTGGTGTAGACATTCAGGCTCAGACTGCAGCCCAAACTCTGGAACTCTCCCACGTCACAGGGTCCTAGGGCCTAGGCTCCAGCCCAAGCCCGGATGTCCACACCACAATTAAACAGCCTCTTAGCATGAGCCCCACAAAATGAAGTCAGGGTTTTTAACTGCAGTATAGACATACCCTGAGAGCCCAAAGCTCCAGCCCAGATGGGAATGTCTACACTGCTATTTTTAGTCCTGTAGCGTGAGCCTGAGTCAATTGACCTGAGCTCTAACACTCAGTGCTGCGCGCATGCAGGGGATAGAAAGTCTGTGTGAAATGAAGGTGAGCTTTAGAGCCCCAAAATTATCCTCAGACAAACTTAACCAGATGTGTTCCATTTGCGAAATCCTATTAAACTACTCCTGTATTTCGCCCGCCCTCGTGGCGATTACCAAGCTCTCTCCCCTGATCTATTCAGTGAGGGAAGAAGACAATGCATGATGTACCATAGTTACTCATCACAGAATTGTCTGCATATCAGACACTATATGGTGGCATCATTAAAGAACACTGGCAGGAGGAGAATGCAGATCAGAAAGCAAGAAGCATCTTTATGCTTACAAATTTCTTAGTAATCAGCACTAATAAAACAGGAAATGGGAAAATGAACATGATAGACTCAAATGTTTGCCAGAATGTGATCGTGGTTGTTAAAGAAACGTATCTTTCTAGTCTAAAATTTCCCTGCTTTAATAAGTAGAATACAGTGCTGCTCTGTCAGCCACTAACATTCTGGCACTGCATTTACATCTCAAAAAAACTACTGCCTTTTGGTTTTTCAAAGCTAGGATTAGGCACTGAATTTTGAGCTGAAACCAAATCCATCAGCAAACAGGGAAGATAGCACAATTCCTCCCACACTCTAAGACTGGCTTCAATTGTACAAGCTAAATCAGGAGCTGTATCTTTTGAACACTAGTAAAGTTTATGCTATCATTATGGTGGAGGTCAGGTGCCACTTAGCTGTAGGTAAGCAAGGCATTTGCCTGGAGTGGCAGATTTCTGGGCAGTTGCCTAGGGTGGCAGATTTGACATACCTGGCTCTCCATCCTTACAAAGGCACAGCCATTGAATGAATGGTATTGTGACCTGCCCATGGATTACACCACCACATACATTTGGCCCAGCTGGCCCTCTGTCACGTTAACATCTTCCTAGAGAAACTGCATTTAAACAGGAGTTTTGCAAGAAGGAAGCTAAAATAATTTGAAAACTGTGTGCAGCTGGAACTGTAGAAAGTGGAATGATCTCCCAAGGGAATTAGTGGATGCCCCATTGCTTGAATTGTTTAAAGCTAGATAGGATAAAAACAATTAGAAATTGTACTGCAGAGAACAAGTCTGCCCTGGCAGAGGGAATGACTGGAAGACCTAATTGGTCTTTCCCCACCCTTTAGTGTCTGGGAGAGTCAAGTATGATTATGCAATTTAGTATGATGCTTGGACATTGCCCCTGGAGTGTGGTAATCTACAAATAACTTGTTTATTTTTAGTCTCTATTTTAGGCCTTGGTTACACTGGCACCTTATAGCGCTCTAAAGCCGCCAGGAGTGCTATAACCTCCTACCCGTCCACACTGGTGTGGCACGTAGAGCGGTATAACCTCGAAGTTATAGCGCTACTGGTAATCCACCTCCGCACAGGGAATAAGGGCTGTAGCGCAGCTGCTGTAGCGCTACGGCGTGAATGTGGACACCCAATGCGCATTAAATGGCCTCCAGCCCGTCCCATAATTCCCATTCGAGCCACTTTAGTCATCACTTTCAAACTCTTTTGTCCTGTCCTCAGGTGACCACACATCACACCCGCCCTTTAAATTTCCAGGGAAATTTGAAAATCCCCTTCCTGTTTGCTCCACCCAGGCATGGAGTGATCTCAGGGAATCCTTGCAGGTGATCGTTCTGCTTGATCATGACTCCACACGCCATGCCTCCTCGCAATAGGCGATCCCCAGCGTGGAGCAATAGCGAGGTGCTGGACCTCATCAGTTGTTAGGGGGAAGAGGCTGTGCAGTCCCAGCTGCGGTCTAACCGCAGGAATTATGATACCTATGGGCAGATATCACGGGCCTTGGCAGAAAGAGGCCATGAGCGGGACACTCTGCAGTGCCGTGTTAAAGTAAAGGAGCTTAGGAATGCGTATCACAAAGCCCGTAAGGCAAATGGCTGTTCCGGGGCAGCCCCGGTGACTTGCAGATTTTACAAGGAGCTGGACGCAATATTTGGGGGGGATCCTACATGCTCTCCATCGACCACCATGGACACTTCCGAGCCCACCAGTGCAAGGGGTGGGGAGGAAGAGGAGGAGGAGGCAGCGGTGGCGGTGACAGCAGCAGCGAGCCTAGGGCATGGAGGACTCCCAGGAGACACGCAGCCAGGAGCTGTTCTCCAGCCAGGAGGAGGGAAGCCAGCTGCAGCGTCCGGTGGTTGTTGAGGGCAGAGCAACAGCGGATTGCGGAGGTAAAGCTACTTTTCCATTGGGAAGGCAGGCACTGTGGTTTCTGACTACTTGGGCGAGGGAGGAAAGGGATGCTTGCATACATGCCTATATGTGGAATAGTGCATTGATGTAGTCTATCACATCGCGGTAATCCTCGTCAGTGATTTCTTCAAAGGTTTCAATAAGAGCGGTGGCAATGCGCCTGCGCAGATTTGTTGGAAGAGCCAGTGTGTTCCCCATCCCGGTCCTGGTCACTAGCCCCTGCCACTGTGTTACGAGGGGCGTGGGGAGCATTGCTGCACAGAGGCAAGCTGCATATGGGCCTGGGCGGAAGCCGCATTGCATTAGAATGCCCTCCCTTTCTTCCTCGGTCACCCGCAGCAGTGAGATATCTTCCAGGATGAACACCTATGGAGAATGTTGGGACAGTGTTCACTGTAGGGTTCCCGCCACTGCACTCCCCCACCAAGGCAATCCATAGGACAGCACGGCAGGGAAATAATCGGTCCCCCTACATCCCCAGATTACTCACCACGGTAGGGGCTCCCGTGAGTTATGTGCGCTCTCCTTGGGACAGGCAAACTGTGGGTTTCTTTGGACAGGGAATGCGGGGAAATCATTGCCCTGTGTGTTGTGTAGAATGCTGCCTGTGTGTAATGTAACATTCTCTCTTGATAGGTTCGACCTTGACTTCTTTGCCACTATTATGTGCTGCTGACAGGCTGAGAAGACTCAAGAGGAGACCACGAAAAAGTAAGGAGGATCTGCTACAACAAGTGATGAAACAATCTGTACAAGAAAATCGAATTGCACAGAAGTGGAGGGAAAATGAAAGCAAGTTGAGGGAGAGGGAGGGGAAATTCCGCCAGGAGAACGTGACTCACCGGCGGGAAATCGCTGATAAGCTGGTCATATTAATGGAGCGGAAAGTAGAGACTATGCAGCGGATCGCTGACATGCAGGAGGAGCTTGCAGGCTTGCCGCCCCCTTCATCAGTTGTCCCAAAACCTTTCCCCTTCTGGCCCTCTGTCCCCTCCAGCCCAGTATCACCAGCTTCCTGGTTATTACCACCCACAGCTGCCTTCAACCCCCGTGTCTTCACTGACCAAACCCCAAATCCAGGACCCTTATCCACTGCACTCGACCCCTGATAACATGCCTTATTGCCATCCGGAGATGGGGTTCGGAGGACACAGCAATTCGGAGATCATTGCAGAGTATGAGATCCGGACATACTCCAATCTCTGACTGACCCCATCCACCCCAATTGCACCCCACCCGCTTCCACCACACATTCTGCATCGATAACCTTTCCTTTCAGCAAATGAAGTAGCTGTTCAATAAATGAACTGTCTTTTTAATCAATGAGTTTTTTTTACTCAGAGTACATAGATTACTAAGGCCTAAAGAAAAACACATGCCTTAGCCTATGAAAACAATGAGCCCTGCCTCTGCACTTCCCATTAGAACTGGCTTTCAGCCTCAAAATGTTTCCTCAAGGCATCCCTGATCCTTGCAGCCTCATGCTGGGCCCCTCTAAGAGCCCTGCTCTCTGGCTGTGCATATGTGGCCTCCAGGTATTGAGCTTCAGAGGACCATGTCTGAGTGAAGCCTTCGCCCTTCCGCTCACTAAGATTATGTAGGGCACAGCATGCGGAAATAACCGCGGAGATACTTCCCTCAGCCAAGTCTGGCTTCCCATAAAGACAGCGCCAGTGCGCTTTGAGACGCCCAAAAGCACGCTCCACAGTCAGTCATTCGACACTGGCTAAGCCTGTAGTTGAACCTTTCCTGGCTGCTGTCCAGGCTCCCTGTGCAGGGTTTCATGAGCCACGGCATTAAAGAGTAAGCAGGGTCGCCAAGAATCACAATGGGCATTTCTACTTCCCCCACGGTGATCCTTTGCTCTGGGAAAAAAGTCCCGGCTTGCAGCTTCCTGAACAGGCTGTTGTTGTGGAAGACGTGTGCCTGCCCGTCCAGCCTGCATTAATGCCAGTAAAACACCCACGGTGATCCACAAGCGCCTGAAGAACCATGGAGAAGTACCCCTTTCGGTTAATGTACTTTCCTGCTAGGTGGTCGGGCGCCAGAATAGGTATATGGGTTCCATCTATCACCCCTCCACAGTTAAGGAAATCCATTGGCTCAAAATCAGCCACGATGTCATGCACATTACCAAGAGTCACGATTTTTCATAGCAGGGTGCGATTAATGGCCCTGCACACTTATATCAACACGACTCTGATGGTCGACTTTCCCACCCCAAAGTGGTTGGCCACCGATCGGTAGCTGTCCGGGGTGGCCAGCTTCCAGATTACAATAGCCACCCGCTTCTCCACCAGAAGGGCAGCTCTCAATCTGGTGTCCTTGCACTGCAGGGCGGGGGCGAGTTCAGCACACAGTCCCATGAAAGTGGCTTTTCTCATGCGAAAGTTTTGCAGCCACTGCTCGTTGTCCCAGACTTGCATAACGATGCGATCCCACCAGTCAGTGCTAGTTTCCCATGCCCAGAAGCAGCATTCCACAGCTGTAAGCATGTCCATTAGTGAGATAAGCAGTTTCGTGTCAGATGTGTTCAGCTCCTCAATCTTATCTTCATACCCCTCACTGTCACCTTGCATGTCAAGGATTAACTCCACCGCGCTGCAAGATGTGCTGGCGAGACTTGTCAGCATGTTCCTAAGCAGTCGGAGCTCCATTACGGCACACCAAAATGGGCGACGGAGCGCGCCTCACTGAAACCATTGAAAGATGGCGCCAGAGGTGGACGGAAACACAGAGAGTGCTGGGATGTGATGCGAAGCATCAAGGGAGTTGGAACAGGGTGCGGAATGCCCCACAAGCAACACCCCGCTTCCCACAAGTCATTGTGCCAGATTGGGAAGAGGTGCTCTGTGGGATACCTGCCCTAATGCGCAGCTCCCAATGCCGCCTGAAGTGCCGCAAATGTGGCCACGCTACACCGCTGGTGGGTGTCAGTGAGGCCACGCTATATCGCTATAGCTATAGCTGTATACGAGGACAGCTATAACCAATACCGCTATAAACCTGTAAGTGTAAGCAAGCCCTAAGATAGACTAAATACAGAAAGATAGCTGCATGGTTGTGTGGGTTTAGCCTGATTATTCCCTTGAAATGGTGGCAAAGAGCAATTGTATGAAAAAGATGGGGCAATCTTTGCTTTTAATAGGACAGTGTAGCAAAGTGAGAACTCACTGCCGCAGTGCCTCCTGCTGGTCATCTTGGGAATGAGCTCGCTTCCAGCTCGGAGTGCCCTCTGCTAGCCAATGTCTCACCTGCCTTAGGCCCCGCTGGGTCCTTCCAAGACCCTGGTGCCCTTTCCTCTGGGTTCTCTCCACTGCAGTAACCCCACACTCTGGGTCTCCCCTCCCAGGGGAACCCCCAGCCCTCTAAAGCCACCTTCCCTCAGTGGCTATTGCCAATCAACATCTAACCTCCCTCTCACTGGAGCAGACTGCAGTCTGTAATGGCCACTCATCACGGGCAAGGAGTTAGAACCTGCTGCCTTTGCCTATCCCTGGGCTACACGTCTGTAGCCCCAGTACCTGTGTAGGCCTTTAACAAGGCCTGCAGCCTTGGGGTTTACCAGCCTGGAGCTCTCTTGCTCTATTCCCCAGCACCTCTCCAGTTCAGGTACGTTGCTCTCTGGCAGCTAACCCTTCTCACTCCAGGGCTAGAGTGAGACTCCTCCAGCTTCTGGCCTATAGCCCTCATATCCCAGTCAGCTAGGCCTCTAATTGAGCTGGCTACAGCTGTGGCTGCTACTCAATCAGCTTTCCCCAGCTGTTCTCACTTCTCTTATTTTAGGAGCAGGGTAGCCACCCCTCTACACTTCTTCCCCCTTAAGAGCACACTCCCGGGGGGAGGGAAGGAGATGTTCTATTTCCCAGTTTCTCTCTCAGCTGGGCCAACAGGACATCGCTTTCCTGCCGCAGGCTTTCCACTATCTGGAGCAGCCAGCTCCCTTCCTCAAGGGTTTGGGTACCCACTGTAGCTTGCTGGGTTTCCCTTGCTGTTTGGGTCTCCACTGTGGCCTGTCTCGCCCCTGCATGGATTCCTTTCTGCATCTGGGGCTCTTCTGCCCAAAACCCTCTTCCTTTTGGGGCCTTAGTTCTTACCACTCCCTCCTTTGGGGCAGTTTTGGATCAGGCCCGATCCTCCAGCCTCCTCCTCCTTCTCTGGGGGCAAGGCCATCTTTACCTGGCCCTCCTTGTGGCATAGGAATCACATCCAGTGCCTTCCTTTGGCCACCTCAGGGCTAGCCTGGGTCCTGTGAGTCCCATAGGAGCACTCCCTCTATGTGCCTGGCTTCCTTACATGCCCAATGTGTTCAGGGTCCCCCTGTTACTCTCCCAGGGAGCACTCCCTCAGTTCCTCTGTGCCCCAACCCAGTAGGGGCATTCCTTTTTCAAGTGTCCCTGTCGCCCACAGCTGAAACAGTTTTTAGGTCCCGGCACCGGCCTCCAGCCTTTGGTACCTGGCCTCTCACGAGGTCCATATGCCCAGCCCTGCAGCAGCCGGAACAGTTCCTATTGCTGCTCAGTGAGCTGGGACACACAAGCCTCCAATAATAGTCCACCATTTTCTGGTCTCTGATCCGGGCAATAGTCCAACAGTCCTTTCCCTGCCCCTTGTATCAGGGAGGACCGTCTATGCCAACATTCTCCACTACATGTAGCAAGATCGAAGACTCACCGGCATGATGCCTCCTGCTGGTCATTTTGGGAATTAGCTTGCTTCCAGCTTGGAGCGCCCTCTGCTGGCTAATGTCCTGCCTGCCTTAGGTTCCCCTGGGTCCTTCCCAGACCCCGTTGCCCTTTCTTCAGGGTTCTGCCCACTTCAGTACCCCCCACACTATGGGTCTCTCCTCCCAGGGGAACCCCCAACCCTCTAAAGCCACCTTACCTCAATGGCTACTGCCAGTCATCACCTAGCCCCTGCTCAGTAGGGCAGACTGCAGACTGTAATGGCCACTCATCATTGGCAAGGGGTTAGGATGCTGCCTTTGCCTATCCCTGGGCTACACCTCTGTAGCCCTAGTATCTGTGTAGGCCTTTAACAAAGCCTGCAGCCTGGGGGTTTACCAGGCGGGAGCTCCCCAGCTCCCTTGCCCTATTCTCCAGCGTTGCTCTAGTTCAGGCACCTTACTCTCAGGCAGCTAGATCCTACCCACTCCAGGGCTAGCGTGAGACTCCTCCAACTTCTGGCCCATGGCCCTCTTATCGAGGCAAGCTGGGCCCTAACTGAGCTGGCCACAGCTGTGACTGCTTCTCAGTCAGCTTCCCCCAACTGTTCTTACTCCTCTGATTTTAGGAGCGGGGTAGCCATCCTGCTACAGGCAGCCTCCCGTGAAATATTTTATTTGCAGTTAAAAAAATTAAATTCACACACAGTAAAAAAACAAACAAAAAAAACCATCACATTTTATCACTGTTCCATGATTATTTGCGTGGTTGTTGTGGTAACCTGACAAAATGAATATGGCGGACATGAGGCTGCATGGGTATTAGCAACAAAGGGAAATGTTTCCAAATAAGCCTATTGTGGACACACAGTTGCCAGATCCTGAGTTAGGAAGAAGGCGAAAAATTTCCTAATAAACTGGAGTCTTACCTTTGTTCAGTCTGAGCCAGTTGCTCTTTACCATGTACTTATCCCCTTTAAGGCATGATGAGATCTTTGTAATGGTGTTGGTTGTGACTGTAGTAAGAAGGTATATGTACTGGGTGTTACTGGTGCACCATTGGCAGAGGACCCATGGTGTCTTACCCCCTATTAACATGCTCTCATGTAGATATTGGAGAGAGGAGGGAAATGGGGGCAGCACAGATCACTATGAGATTATACAACTGAGAGTTTTGAGGGAAGGTGGATCAGTTGCTTACTACCATGCTCTGGCTCCTGTCAGGAGAGGAATGACTGAAGTGAAGGTAGTGCTGCACCACTTACATCACATGAGAGGGTCAGCAACACTAAGTGCTCAGCTGTGTCAAATGCTGCAGGGAGGTTAAGTAGCACAAGCACTAAGAAGTGGCTTCCACCTACTGCCAGGAGGAGCATGTCTTTTACTCCTGGGAGGGATATCTCCATGCTGGAGCCCAGTTGTGAAGCATCCAGGATGCTGGCAAATGCTGCTTGGTGCTAGAGCTGAGTGGTCAGTACCCCTATACATTCAGGTTCATCTGTACAGTCAGCTGTCAGTCCTGATCTTTGGCTGTTCATTGGGTGGTGCAAGGAGAGCATGCTGGTAAGCATTGTGCCAATCTGTTATTTTAAAATCATACTATTAAGTTTTGTCCATGGTCTGAAAGATCAGCATGTGTCATAAAATGAAATGAATAACAATACAGTAACAGAGTAGGAGATGTTGGTCAATTGCTCCCATCACAGGGCATTATTGCTGAAGTAGATAGTCACTGTTCAGAAGAGGACCCAGAACTGGAACAGGAATGGGTGCTCTGCTGGTAAGGTGCCCTCAAGAAGGGAGTAGACCCTTGGTTAGGAGGGCTGCTGCAAGTCACAGAAGACACGGACAGGAGAAACCTCTGACGACCACCTGTCTTATGCTTGGCTTGAGCCAAGTGCTATGAAAGCTCTCCGCACACTCACACAGCACCCACAAAATCTTCTAAAACTCAAACATCCCCCCTTCCCCGACTTCTTGCAAGGGCCGGGGGAAGTTCCAGTTTTCAAATAAGATCCAAGAATATGACTTCATCTTTTAAAATTCCACATTTTGAAAATACAGTAAAAGCCAATTGACCAACCCCTCCATATCAGCCTCCATGCTTGGTGGATTTGAAGTTACCAGAGGAAAAGGAAAGTGGTTGTGGTGAAAGAACTTTGCAGCTCCCTGCTTCACCGAGAATTTATTCAACCTTCACTTGCCTTGAGAAAGAAAACCTGCTGCTTATTATTATTACTAAAGCTGTGCTGTCACCAATTTCTAATGGCAGACACACAATTAGTTGTTTATTCAATAGGATAAACTGGTAAAAATGCATTTAGCAGTAATTTGGGCATTCTGAATGCCAAGTAATAAAATATTTTGTATTTATACTGCACTTTTTATCTGACGATCTCAAAGCACTTTACCAAGGAGGTGTCATTATATCCATTTACAGATCAAGAAACAGAGGCATTGAGTGGGGAAGGCCACATGGCAAGACAGTGGCAGAGTCCTGGATAAAACCCAGCTCTCCCAATTCCCAGTCCCTTAGATAACAGAACTTACTGCGTTCCAGGTAGCTGGACATGCCCACCATTCTAGACTACAGTTTTAGGAGCTGATAGGTCATATTTAACTGGAAAGTTAATTTCCCGTCATTCAAATCTAAGACCTCGGAGCTGACATGATATGAGTGCTGTATTCTCTCTCTGTTGTAGAGGAGACATAACATCATAAAATCAAAGTTAAAATTATGGAAAGGCTCAGTTGGCCTTGAAGATTCCTTGAACTCTTATTGCAGGAAAGAAGCAGACCCATTCTCCCTTAAGGCCTATTTCATTTTAGTAATCAACATTACTAGCTAATTGTGTGCTAGGCAATTAGACGTGTATGAAGGCAAAGTGCCTTCCCTGAAAAACTTAACATGTGAAGAGCTTCTATATATTAGTCATAGGGAAAAGTTTTTGAAAGCACTTAAATCCAACTGACTTTCAATGAGATTTAGGCTTCCAAGTGCTTGTCACATTTGAAAATGGGACTTTGGCTAAGATGCTAAAGCACTTTTGAAAATTTTACTGTGGACACCTCAACTTCTGAGAGTTTGACAAAGAGGCAGAAATATTTAAGTTACAAATTTCTTTTCCTGCTACTTTATCCACCTTAATCAATCTGGATGTTTATTCCTGGATATACTACACTTAAGGCAGCAACAAAGATAGGGAGAAACAACTTGTCACAGTAGTTAGAGCAGTTGGCTAGAATTCAGGAATCTGGGGTTTTATTCCCATAGCTGCCACTGACTCACTGTTTCACCAGCAATAATACATCTGACTCCAGCATATTTCATGCAGACATAAACAAAAATATTTAAGACACGACCCAAAATCAGCAGATTACAACACTGAGCAGTCTCAGTTTCAATTCCTTTAACTCTGACAAGGTTTCTGAAGACAAAGAATTAAAAGTTCAGGGCTGGCGCCTGTTTCAATGTGGTGGAAGAGCTTATTCCAGCTGCTTGGAGCAGCTATCCAAAAAGCCTGTGCCTCTCTCAATCAGTTTTAGCTCCAGGCACTTTCAAACCAACAGACTGGATTGAATGAAGGGTGTCTTTGCAATCTGCTTTGGGGAAAAAAAAAGTGAATATAAATAGGCTGGTGCCAAATTCTGAACACACACATATACAGTGTGGTAGATCAAGGCAGCTGCTTCCATTCAGAGACTTGGCCAATTAAGTCAAATTGGAGAGGTCACAATGATGGGTCTGTGGTTAAGAGGGGGAAAAAGTACTAACCTGCTGAGTGTATCTTGCAACAATTCCACCCTCCGCAGTGATACCCAACCAACAGGGTCTCTTCCCAATCCCCATTCATGCAGCTTATTGTACAGTGATTTTGAAAGGAGGTCTGGGAGCATTTGTCTGAAATTATTCGAATGCACCCAAGACATGAGGAGGAAACAGTTTCTCTAGGTATTTCAGTTCCAATATATTGCAAACGACAGAGCAGAGGAAAAGTGTATGTAAAATCTCTTTGGTGGTATCTTTCAAGGTGAGCAATCCTTGAGAGCAGATAATCAAACTGCTAAGAATTAAACACCATGGCCCAGTTCTTTCCTAGTATAACTCCACTGAAGCCAGTATGCTGGTAGTGAACTGTGCTTTGGAGTTTGACAAGCTCAAGTTCTAGTTCTGTAGTTGGTAATATTTCTTTTCCTCCATAATGCTTAGCAGCACAGTTTCCACATGCCTCAGTCATCCACATATCACAAAACCACCATGCAGTTCTGTAAAAGCAGTACCTTCTGCTCACGAGGGGGCCATGGTTAGATAGATGGAGAACAAAATTATTACATAAGCCTCCCATCTCAAAAATAAATTGAAGATAGTTCTTTCAGCTCAGAGCTAATGCTGACGCTGGTAAAACCCAGTCCGGAGCTCACAGGCGGACAGACTCCGGTGCCATAAATACCAGTTAGAACTTTGCATTAAATGAGCAGAGTGACTTCCGGCTGAGACTCTTTGAGCACAGCTCCTACTCACTCAGTAAAAGGGAGGTTTCTCTCCAGCTCACCAGGCAGGTCTGCTGTTCACAGACCACAAGACACCCATTTTGAGATTCAGCTGCAGAGTCCACTGCTGGCTCTGGGGAAAAAATGAGGATGGCTGCATACTACTACATCCCCTTTCCATGATCTTAAAGCACAGGGGCCATTTTTATCCTAGGTAAAAGGCAAAAGAGTTACACTGTGGTGTACACTGAGTTACATTGGGCCCAATGACCTTACCGAGCCACTATCTTGCCACTCTTTGGTTAGATGCAGCCATTGAGTTTCCCTTTTCACTGGGATGTTGGTTAGTTTAGCCCCTGACCCAAACCAACAAAAGCAAAAAAACAAAACTAAACACCACTACCCTTTCATCCCTTTCGTGAGGGCTCACCCCTCTTGGTCCGAGACTTCCAAGCAATCTTTTACGAAAGAAACCCCACCTGTCCTCTGTCTCTTCTCCAATCTTCTTCTTGGCCTCTTCCATGGTCACTTCAGACTTCTTTCCACAGTCCCTTTCAGGTCCTGTCTCCAGATCCTACTGCCAGTCTTGTCTACTTCTGGTCTGCCAGTTGCTCATGGAAGCGGTACATGAGAACATCCACAACCAAACTTGAGTTGGACAGAGTGGCATGCCACTTCGAAGCCTATCAGTAGGTCTTCAGTTTGCACTTTACACCTTCAAAGTCACTACCAGATGACAGAACACCTCTTACTCTGCACAAATTGAACATTGACTACTCAGAATTGATTTTGCCTCAAAGCTAAGACATTTGGGACTAAGTCACTAAGTGCTGCACTGAAGTAATAAGACAACAAATCAAACTGTCCACCCGACTTGCTCTCTTAGGGATCAATACAAATGTAAGATGGAAAAAAAAAGAAAGAAATCAAACCTATTGTTTATAACATCTTATGCTGACTGTTAGAAATGCCACTGCAGCAGAATGGTGAAGCCCCAATACGCCACTAGTAGGAAAACAGATTGCAATTTTTCAGGAATTCTTCACTGTGAAAAAAAATGGCTAACTCAAAGATGAGAATCTTGTAGTGGTGATCAAAACATGTAGCTACACCCCCCAAGAAACCAATACTTAAGAGGCCTACATGTCTCAACACCAGGAGTGGGCAAACTTTTTGGCCTGAGGGCCACATTGAGGTTGTGAAACTGTATGGAGGGCTGGTTAGGGAAGTCTGTGCCGCCCCAAACAGCCTGGCCCTCGCCCTCTATCTGCCCCCTCCCACTTCTTCCCCCCTGCCTGCCCCCCTCAGAACTCCCAACCCATCCACCCCCCACCCCCACCCCCCGATCCTTGTCCCTTGACCATCGTTTCCTGGGACCCCTGACCCTAATTGCCCCGGGGACCTACCCCCATCCAATCCCACTTGCTCCCTGTTCCCTGACTGCCTTGCCCCCATCCACACCCTCGCCCCCTGACAAGCCCCCTGGGACTCCCATGCCTATCCAACCCCCCTGCTCTCCATCCCCTGCCACCCTCTGCTCCCTGTTCTCTAACTGTCCCTCAGGACTCCCTACCCCTTATCCAGCCTCTCCACACTCTCTTCCACACTCCCCGCCCTATTACCATGCCACTCAGAACAGGAGCTTGCAGCTCTGCCACCCAGCTGGAGTCAGCCACGCAACCACGCTGCCCGGCAGGAGCGATGGGCCAGAGTGCTGGCGGCATGGCGAGCTGAGGCTGTGGGTGAGGAGGGACAGCAGGGGAGAGACTGGGGGCTAGCCTCCCTGGCCAGAAGCTCAAGGGCTGGGCAGGACCGTCCCTCAGGCCAGAAGTGGTGCGCAGTATGCCCACCTATTCTCAACACCCTTGATTTCCTACTAATAATTTTTGGTATATTCACAAAGCACCATTACAGTTCATAACTAATCAGTAAGGGATCCATGTGATAATGTCTTCTCTAATCACAATCTTTTTTAACCCTTCATCCTATTCTTCCTCTACTCTTCCTGTTTTTTTCTGTAAAAGCAACAACACATTTATCATTAAAAAATACAAGTAAATGCCTTGCTCAAGAGGTGTCACAGTCTCAGAGTGAGGAACTCAGGAATCCTGATGCCCAGTCCCCAGATCTAACCAGACCAGATGTGGGCAAACTGTGGCCCGCCGGCCATTTTCATTTGGCCCGTGAGCTTGGGCCGGGGGCCGGGCCCAACGCGGCAGGGGGGCTGGGCCGAGCGTGTCTTGCCGCGGGGCCCCGCGCTCCCGGCCCGGGGTGCCAGGCTGACCGCGGCAAGCTGTGGAGCCCCCGCTCCGGCCCGGGGTGCCGGACCGACCACTGCAAGCCGCGGGCCCCGCGCTCCCGCCTGGGGGTGCCGGGATGACTGCTGCGAGCTGCGGGGCCCTGTGCCTGGCTGAGCAGGTAAGCCAGTGGGGTGGTGGTGGTTAGGGTAGATGTGAGGGGTCTGGGCGGGGGGGCAGTCAGGGAACAGATAGCAGGGGGACTTGATAGGGGGTGGGGTCCTATCAAGGGACAATTAGAGTAGGGGGGTCTCTGGAGGGGGCAATCAGGGGACAAGGAAGCAGGGGGTTGGATGGGTCAGGGTTCTGAGGGGGGTAGTTGGGGGCCGGGAAGTGGGTGGGGGTAGGATGGGGGCAGGGCCTTTCCTA
The DNA here is from genome assembly GCA_007922305.1 of Dermatemys mawii. Taxonomy (NCBI): domain Eukaryota; kingdom Metazoa; phylum Chordata; order Testudines; family Dermatemydidae; genus Dermatemys; species Dermatemys mawii. The sequence continues at coordinate 63,603,985 of ML677332.1, forward strand.
CCCAGCGCTCTGCACAATTTTGAAGCCCAGTGCGGCCCTCAGGCCAAAAAGTTTGCCCATCCCTGTACTAGACTGAACTCTTTCAATTTAACGTAATATCAGAGTTCCCTCCCAGGGCGGTTGAGTGACAGGCTCAGTTTAATTCACTTTGTTTATATATTTTAAGAAGACTATTAGCGTAAGATCCTCAACTACTGAAATCAATGGGAGCTTTACGGCCCCTAGCTAGAGGCATAAATCTTCAGAGTGAACACCAGGGGTGAAATCCTGATCCCACTGAGTTCAGTAGCAAAACTCTCATTGTCTTTAGGGAGGCTATGATTTCACCCCTACTATTCACACTTTTTCTGGAAGATTCCCTGGCTAACCCCCAAAGGCAAACACAAAAGCTTCCTTCTCTGTTTCCCAGGATGCTGATCTATTTGGTTACATGTATAAGTCAACATACGCAGTCCTGAAGACAGAACATATACTCACTGGGTACACTGCTTCTGTATAGTTAACAGATCCACTTAAATGGGCCTGTCAAAAGTTTGTCTCCACCTGTGGAACGTGCAGTCCTCTACTAAACCTTTTGGGCAGCTTGTCCACAAGAAGATGAGGTGGTTGGCAAGTACAGTGACGAGACAGACTGTCAGATGATGTTCAGTGTAAAGAAATTAAAGGACCAAAATCTGTTTTTGCCACAAATACTTTATGATCCTATTTATTACACAACAAATAAATCATAAAAGCAGCTTTCAGAGACTTTAATCAATACATAAGTAATTAATAGTATCTAGACATTTATATAGAACCTTCTATCTGAAGACCTCAAAGCAATTTAAAGACTAATACGACAAGTCCCACCACTAGAGCTGGTTGGAAATTTTTTCTAAAACATGGGTGTTCTGAAAATGGCAGTTTATCAAAACTGACACATATCAATTTTGACAAATCATATTGATAATCAAAACTGCTAGAAGCTGATCTCTGGTAAACTTAATGACCCAGTTTCTGCATGCCATTTCCTACCCAAACCTAGACAGTGAAAGCATTTTGAGATACCTAGCATTAATATTGCATGCATATTATTTCTCATGCTTTGAAGAAGCCAGATTTTACACAGCATCAGAGCTGAAAAGCAAGGAATCTAAACAGAATGTATTTAACCCACTCACTGTCTGTATTTAACTCACCCACAATCTGTACTTCCTACGCATGGGAACATCATCAGCCATTAGGTCTTAACAATAAATTAGTCAACCTAGTTGCACAGACATGCGTTTTGGTCACAAATGAGATGAGTTTATTCTTCTTTATCAAATGCCCATGGAGCATTTATCCAAATCACTACCCAATTGGGTATTAACGCCACCCTGTATTTCAGAGAAGCATAGCACTGGAATAACAGGAGATACTGGAGATAAGGACCGAGGTACATTGGCAAAAGCTCTGGACAGACCAAGGACTCAAATAACTGATGGTGCTGCAAATCAGGATTGAGGTATACAGGCATACTAGCAAGAGAAAACTTGACCAACTCTTGTTGTCATTAAGTTTAATCACCAAGATTTGATTTTGTGTGTACTATTTTTTATCAAGTGAAAAATAAAATTAAAAGCTAGCAGTAACCACTGTAGCTGTGCATTTGCAGGTGCATTCCTGTATCTAGGTACTTCCTCATGTTGAGGGCTGCCACAACGCTACCTTGAATGAGACCGATCTGTTAATGGCCATTGCAATGCTGTTCCATTGCTGTTTGTTTTGTCATTTGTAGTCTCCATGGGAATATCATGAAAACCTTTTAATATTATTTAGAAATGGACATAAATGAAATCACTGTAACCAGCACAGGCCAGAAGTGTTGCTACAAGAGGTTAACTATAACCCAGGAAAACCACCACCTATAAAGGTCACACTTGTGCAAATTTGCTAGCATAGAAGTAACTCAGCCACTTGGAAACTAAGTTAATTTGGGGAATTTTAGATGCCCTGTATATGGCATAACTCAGCATCCTTTATCTCAATACAGAGAAAATATTAGCACTGGTGGAAAAATGGGAAGAAAAAAAGCACCTTTTCAAACATATTTGCAAATTTCACAAATTTGATTTGCTGCTATTCTTGAGAATATTGGAACAAGCTCTAAAACTCACAAAAGTGTTTGTGAAGCTCAAAACTTGTGTGTATATGTTATTGGAAGACATGCATTTTAGGGAGCAGGAGAAAGAAATACCATGCAACCAACCAAATGCCATGATTAGTGAATTATCATTTTGAAAATAACCTATAATTTGAAAATCATTTGCCCACTCCATTATGTATTCAAAGCCTACATTTACACTAAATTACTTGGTCCTGCCTCAGCACAGGGGGCTAGACTTGATGACTCTTCAAGGTTCCTCCCAGCCCTACATTTGTATTCTATAATTAGCAGAAGTTAGGAATGATTCATACATGAATCATGAGCCCCCAAAATGCCTGCATTTGCTAAATTTTTGCCTCAACAAATACCATTTACCATCATTAATAAAAATGCCCTCAAACTAGTTCCATAAAAGTTATTTCATGGGATAATTTCCATTCAAAAGTCTGTCTGGTGCTGGGAAAAGAGGAAGTGCAAAGTATTTCTAGATCCAGTCATATGGTCACATTCTAGCTTTTGGAAAAAAAACATCTACAGCAGGCTTAGTACAAATAAGACTCTGCTAACAAGATTAAACAAGGGGAAGCAACTAGAAAGGAAGGGCCTTAGGACAAATTCAAAGCAAAATGATCAGAGAGAGTCAACATGTGAAAATGCAACTTTCATGTGAAACTGACATTAACTTGGGGACAGTGGAATGGACAATGTAAGATTTTGCCCTCTGGAAGACAGACATGTACACACACATATATGAGAAATTTCAAATACTTCAGGCATCAAGCAACTTAAAGTTGAAAAAATTAGAAATGTAGAATTTCCATGTGTGTGTGTGTGTGTGTGTGTGTGTAATGTACACACACATAGAAATGCAGAATTTCCGTGTGTGTGTGTATATATAATGTACACACACATAGAAATGTAGAATTTCCATGTGTGTATACATTGTGTGTGTGTGTGTGTGTGTATGTATAATGCACACACACATAGAAATGCAGAATTTCCATGTGTCTAATTTTTTCAACTTTAAGTTGCTTGATGCCTGAAGTATTTAAAATATCCTGTAGTGACATTAGTAGCAATCTTGCTGAAAGGAAATAATTAAAACACATTTCTTTGGCATCACCAAGGAACCCCCCACCATGAGTAATTGCATAGAGCAGCTGAGAAGGAGGTGGATGGGAGCAACTTCCACATATCGTTATAAGTGACTCATTAATCCTTCCCTCCACACTGTACAATAAACCCCTCCTGCTTATACAAAGGAGATAACATACTCTATATTACTGTAAGATAAGAACTCATTTGGTAGCTCAAGGGTTGCTAGTTTGCATGTAAATAACAATCACCCTGTGCAGGTATCAAACGGGTATAAGAGGTTGAGGAATGGTTAAAAAAGAGTAGCTAGGAGTAATGGCATGACTCTGAGCCAGGGAAATTTAGGCAGTGGGTATTGGGGAAACGTACGTCTATCAGACGGTGAGGAGTCTCCAAGGGAAGCTGTGGAAGCCCTGTCATTTGAATCACACACACAACGTATAAAGCGCTGGAGGGAGCCGTCTTGCCCTGGCCTCTAGATGGCTGGATAATTTTAAAAGATCTCCTCTCCCTTCTCTGATTTCTAGGATTCCTTTACATGTCTCCACTCCAACATGACTGTAAATCCGATCCCTGCTCCCTCCCCCGCCTCTTGCCCATCCAGCGACTTTAAAACAGCGAGGTGTGATAGCTGCTCTTTGTTTAGGGGAGAGAAGTCTCCACCCTTTTCACATGTTTTCCCTACAGAGCCGAGCGTATTCCCTGGACAATTTGCTAGGCTAGGACAACACGCAGGGCATTCTATACGGAAAGATATTAACAAACGCACCTTGCTGGGCTAGAACAATGGGAGTGTGTGGGGGTGTTGTAAAGAGCTGCTACTGTGTGTGTATTTTGTAGCTGCTGTGCGTGTGTGTTGTAAAGGCTGCTCTCTGTGTGTGGTAAATGATCCGCTCCCGAGGCTGCGAGGAGGTCAGTAGTGAACAGCGGTTTCGGGGGAGGGCTCGGAGGAGTTACGACTGTCCAGGGAGACGCCTTCCCTTCCACTCACCCCCTTCCCAGGCTCCACCTGCCTGCCTGCCTTGGGCACTTTCCGTGAATAAAGCCAGCGACACCCCGGCGGGAGGAGAGGTCACATTACCTTGGAAACCGCCTAGAGAGTCCTCAGCCGCCGCAAGCGGAGGAGGGGAACGGGCGAAGCAAAGCGCCAGCAGTGGGAGGGAAGTTGAGCACCGGGCTCTCGGGTCAGCAGCAGCGACAACCCAGAGAGCGAGGCTCAGAGCCGCGGCCCCTGAGCGGTCCCCTCGTGAGGACTCCAGCTCTCTCCTCCTCCCCTCCCCTTTAGAGGAAGGGAGCTTCGCAAGAGCACAGCCTGATTGGGCAGCATCCTGAGCCTGAGGAGGAGAGGCAGGGAACATGGGGATTGGCTGGAGGGGGAGGGAAGGGGGGTGTCCCCTCCCTTCTCTCACCCAACACTGTGTCGAGGGGTGTCCTCTCCCCTCTCTCACCCAACACTGTAGTGCTGCTGGGCAGGCTTTGGTGCCCAGGTTCTCCCCTCTGGGGTTTGCTGCTTCTCCCCTTACAGTGGGTGAGCTGCAGGGTTTGCACTGAGCAGGTCTCAGATCTCACCCTGTTTATCAAGTTTCTTCTAATGAGGGCATGGAATGTAAAGGCCCTTACCTGGAGAAGTCGTGTGATGGTGGTGGAGTAGTAAATTCACAGGTAAATGGCAACATCTTTCTATAGACCATAAAATAACATCATAGTGTTTAAACCAACTCCAGACTCCTTGTTCACATCCCTCCCCCATCACTATTTGAGTTTTCAATATGAAAAGAAGTTACGTGTGTTAGTAAAATATTGTAGCTAAAAATATCAGTTAACATTATGGTTGGACACAAACAGGTGGTTAAAAGCGAGTGAGTCAGTGTTTACATGACACTAGCAAGGGAACTGAAATCAGATTTTTATTCCCTCGCTCGTAATATTATTAACCTCCTTTTGTTTTTTTTAAACCCTACACTTTGGATCCAACAGCTGTTTTCCTAAAACCCTCACCATATGGGCTCAGATTCAGTCACATACACGCTGGTTACTGCAAGATTGCTCCTGAACGTTTGACTGTCTGGTCAGTGGTGTGTAACCTGCAGCCTGTCAGGGTAATCTGATTGTGGACTGTGAGACATTTTGCTAGCATTGACCATCTGCAGGTACAGACCCCACAGCTCCCAGTGGTTGCGATTCACTGTTCCTGGCCAATGGGAGCTGCGGGAAGCAGTGGGATGGAGGTTGCCCACCACTGCTCTGGCCTATTTCATGTAAAGGTCAAATTCTACATCATGGAAATCAATGGGACTTTTAATGTTCACTTCAGCGAGAGCAGGATCAAACTCATCTTCCAAGAGATGATTCCAGAGCACTTTATGACTACACAACCTTCTTGATGTAAGCTTTTTGGGGGAAGGGCTGTATCTCTTTTTGCATTTGTACAGTGCCTTGTATTATCATAAACTAGTAATCAGAACAACCAAATGCCTGGGATGGAGGGAGTATTCTCATACCTTATAGCTGGGAAACTGAGGCACAAAGGTTACATGACTTACCCAAGACCATACCAAGCAGTAGCAGAACCAGGAAGAGAATTCGGAAGTGCTGAGTCCGGATGCTATGCTGTATCCATGAGTCCCCCTCTCTCTCTCAGAAGCAAAAGGAGACAGTGATGGAACAGTGCAATTGTGTGTGTTTGGATCATTTGCTAATGCCACAGCTAATCTCTGACTTCTTTCCTGAATCTCACCGATTCTTTGTCCCTTTTCCAATATGGTCTCAAACCAACATCAGACATATTTCCTGTTGGCCTGTCTCCTCACATCTACCCAGACTGTTTCTTCCTATCAGACTTTTCTCACCTAATCTCAACTCTTCTGACACTTCCATCACTATCACGCAAATGAAAAGCACAACATAAGTGCACCCTTATTATTACTACAGCCGGGTGAGACAACTTCAGCACTTCTGGTTTCTCCTGTCTTGTCTCTGTTGCCTTCACAGACATTGACAAAGCTGCTTGGGGCTTCCTGTGTCTACACACTAGTGACAGATACTACAACCCCCCACTAATTACATATATATACATAAAATAAAATCAAGAAAAATTTCCTTTGCATGAAAAGAATGACACATGGGTGCCAACTAGTGGCAATGACGTGTTGTTACACTGCTCAGTTGCATAACTCAGTTTAAAGGCATGCGAGGACTCAAGCAAGGTCCATCTGTGCTGTCTTAGGAGAGGAAGAGGAATACTAGCTGACAGAACTAATGCCGGGTTTATACATTGCCCAAAGGTCATGAAAGATTTAGGGTACTAGTTTAACACTATAGGTGCATATAAGATCTTCTTCGCAGACACTCCTACAGCATTTTCGGATCATTCAATTTGGCAACTCGAATCACATTTTCAGAGGAGCCTCCTAAATTTGTGCCTGCAAAATCTGTGCAAGCACTCATGCACAGTTACTTATTCTACATGTTTAAATGCTTATTTTCAAATGCAGAATTAAGGCCCAAACCCACAAGGTGCAGTGAGCTTCCTACAAGGTGCCGAATTCCCTCAGTTCTCATTGGCTTCTCTAGAAGATGTGCGCTCAGCACGGTGCATGATGAGGCACTTAGGAGACCCACTGAGAAGATTCCTTTCATTTATACATGATATGGAAGAGTCAGATTTTCCATGTCAACTTAATTTTCCCCTCAAGTGCCCCTTTCAGCATCCTTGACGTAAGACGTAGCCCTCTTGCTCTTGTTGGGCAATCCAGCTCAGGTCACAGAACAGCAAATAACTGATGTATCTTAAATGTTTATCCACACATGAACATCAATTCCCATGTGTGGTTCCAGTCAGCACAAGATGTGCAAGCACAAAATAAAACACTGAGCATTGCAATACTTAACTTTTAGGCCCCTTGAAAAATCAATGGAATCCACAAGTCTGGGTTAGGCACGTAGGTTCCCTGTACAATGCATGGGGAGAGAAACACACCCAAGAATGGGATCTACAAAAGCCAGCAGGGAGCCTCCTAAATTAGCCAACAGGAAATACGGATGAGAGCGGGGTGTTATAAGCTCTGCTCTCTCAGAGAATTAGGAACCTCAGTCTGAGTTGAAGGAAAGTATCTACCTCTGGTTGTAAGCCCCAGCTGGGAACCCCTCTCCTGGAGTCAGGTGCCCATGGGGTGTAAGCTGTCTCTTGCAAGAATGGTTTAGGCACCTGCCTAACTCCACACGATGGAGTAGGGGCAGGACAATGACTCTTTTACAACCTTTAGCCCAATGGTTAGGGTATTCATCCAGGATGTGGGGACCCCCGTTCAATTCCCCCCTCTGCTCAGTGTGGAGAAAAGGTTTGAACAGGAGTCTCTTGCTGTCAGTTCCCTAACCACTGCATTATAGTGTCTCTCTGGCTCAGTTAACATTTATACAAAGTGGAATGTCTTCAACAAGAGAGACTGAGGGAGACCCACATCGGACTGTACCATAGTCCAGTTCTTATAGAGCACTCACTTAAGAGATGGAAAACCCCACTTCAAATCCCTTCCCATCAGGCAGTGGGGGAATTAAACTGGGGTCGCTGGCATTCCAGGCAAATATCCTAACTGCCAAGCTAAAGGTTATATGGGAGCCAGTCTCTCCCTCTGGCTGTTTTTTGTGCTGTTAGGCATGTTCTGGGCACAGCTGCTGGACCAGGCTCCATCTGTGAGGTGGCTAGGGCAACACCCATCTTCAACTGGTTTGAGGATTGTACAGGTGCTTGGGCATCAGATACATGTCTGGACTCCCAGAGTGAGACATGGTGAATACGCAGAGGCAGAAATTTAGGTGCCTAGGACTTTTACATAGAAAGTTTAGGTGTCTACAGGGTTAGGCCGCAGCTAAGTAGGGTTTTGTGGATCATGATAGTGCCTAAATCTGGGACATAGGCACCTAAATCTGGGGTCTAGGATAAGGGTTAAGCTTAGAATAGAAACATAGACTATTAGGGTTGGAAGAGACCTCAGGAGGTCATCTAGTCCAACTCCCTGTTCAGAGCAGGACCAACACCAACTAAATCATCCCAGCCAACTAAATCATCCCAGTTGGGCCTTAAAAACCTCTAAGGATGGAGATTCCACCACCTTCCTAGGTAACCCATTCAAGTGCTTCACCACCCTCCTACTGAAATAGTGTTCCCTAGACCTCCTGCACTGCAACTTGAGACCATTATTCCTTGTTCTGTCATCTGGTACCACTGAGAACAGCCAAGCTCCATCCTCTTTGGACCCCTTCCCTTCAGGCAGTTGAAGGCTGCTATCAAATCCCGCCGCCCCCCACTCTTCTCTTCTGCAGATTAAATAAGCCCAGTTCCCTCAGCCTCTCCTCATAAATCATGAGCCCCAACCCCCTAATCATTTTTCATTCCCTCCTCTGGACTCTTTCCAATTTTTCTATATTCCTTCTGTAGCTGGGGAAGGGGGACCAAAACTGTATGCAATATTCCAGGTGTGGCCTCACCAGTGCCGAATAGAGGAGAATAATCACTTCCCTTAGTCAGCTGGCAGTGCTCCTACTAATACAGTCCAATATGACATTGGCCTTCTTGGCAACAAGGGCACGCTGCTGACTCTCATCCAGCTTCTCATCCACTGTAATCCCCAGGTCCTTTTCCTCAGTCTGTAGCAGTGCATGGGATTCTTCCTTCTTAAGTGCAGGACTCTGTACTTGTCCTTGTTGAACCTCATTACAGATGTTATACTAATAATTCAGGTTATTTTGGGAGGGCCTGGGATTTTCTGTTTCATTCCAATCCAAAATGTGGGTGGTTCTCAAACAAATCCCACTGTATGCTTAATTGAATTAGATTAGTTAGCACAGTGGAATGTTTCACCAGATTGAACAAAGTGAAGTGTTGTGGTGGCAGTGGGGTGTCTGCCTCCCAGGAAAATGATAATTTAACCCTTTGGAGACTACACGTTAAGGTTGTGATTCAGCAAAGCCCATGCATAACTTTAAGTGTGTGAGCAGTCCCACGGAAGTGAATGTGCTTAACGTTACACATGAACTTAAGTACCTTGCTGAATTGGGGTCAGTATTATCTATACCAGGGATCGGCAACTTTGGCGGCCCACCAGTGTAAGCCCCCTGGCAGGCCAGGCCGGTTTGTTTACCTGCCACATCCACAGATTTGGCCAATGGCAGCTCCCACTGGCTGTGGTTTGCCACTCCAGGCCAATGGGGGCTGCAGGAAGGGGCGGCCAGCACATCCCTGAGCCCAAGTCACTTTGCGCAGCCCCCATAGGCTTGGAATGGCGAACCGTAGCTAGCGGGAGCTGCGATCGGCTGAACCTGCAGATGTGGCAGGTAACCAAACTGGCTCAGCCCACCAGGGGCTTACCCTGGTGGTCCACAGACCAAATGTTGCCAATTCCTGATCCATAAAGAACCATGTAAGTCACATGCTTAAATATGGAGCTCACAGACCTACATACTCGGCATTTTCATCCCTCCCCCCATAGAGAGGGCTGTCCCAAGGCTCTCAGCACCATGCAAGACCTACAGAGGCTGGTTGCTTAGAAGCTACATTGGGGTGCCTGCTCATCCTATATGTGTAGAGGAAAGGTCTCTACTCCAGCGCATGCAGGCAGGTATGGAAGACCACTCATTCTCTCCCGGTACTTGCGTGTCCCCCCACTACTCAAGTATCAAAGTGCTTAACACTCATTAATTGGGGACAGGCCAGATACAGTCTAAGGAAAGGAGCCACTGAGTTGTGTTTATGTGCATCCTGCAGTCTTGGTACAGTGCACAGACATCTCTGGGTTTGTCACCACAGCACTCACAGGCTGCAACTGCAGCTTGCATAGACATACCCTACCTAGCTCTGATCTAGCTAGCTTGGATACTAGAGTGAATCTGTGGCAGAACAGGCTTCAGCATAATAAATACCCCGAGTTCTAGGCTGGCTTGTACAGCCCATACTTAAGCCTGCACTGCTGCGACTTTACTGCTTGGGTATGTACATATGAGCTATAGTCACACCCTGAGACTGCAGCGTACTCTTTAAGGGATCACTGCCATTATTTCATCCCATAGGGTGGAATAGCAGAGGGTGTGTGAGTGTTAGAATTCACATTCCCAACCACCCTGCATCCTACCCACCTAGAATCCAGTCACTCAGGCTTTATGCAACAGAGGTAAATTTCACCTCTAGTGTGTAGTGCCCAGCACCTATTACTTCAGTGGGAACTGAGGACTTCAACAAGTCGTAGGCTTGAGTTATGAGTTATCTGTCAATCTGTACAATGCCAGTGGTGCAAGGGTTAATTTCATTGAAAAAGGCAGGGAGACTTAGAAGCTTGGCAAATATGCTTGACGATATCATTTGAAATCCATCTCTTCTCCGGTTGCCAGAAATACAATATTCACTTGTACTGTTTTCTGTACTGAAACATGAAACAATAACATTTCAAAGGAGCAGGAAAGATTAATGCAGAACCCAAGTATGTAGCAAGGACCCGCGGCTGCTAATCTTAAACCGTTCACAGTTCCAGTGTTCCAAGGGGCTGTATAGAAGAACTACTAGTAAGATACTGGAAGGTTAATGAGTAGAACTGTTGTGAAGAGAACTCTGTTTTTTGTTTGTGAAATAATTATGTTTTTGCCATCTGTATTCATTATTCAGAAGTATTTGCTGAATGATTTGTTTGTACAATTTTCACCAAAGGGATAATTTACAAAATGTTTGCTTTGACTATAAAACTATAAGGCAGTCACAGTCCATGGAGATGAGCATAAATATATAGGAAGACCAAATTTGTCTTTGAATCCTTGCTACTCATGGTGTGTGATGGGTCACCTAAATTACACACGTGATTTGTGATTGGATTATAGTCACTTTTGGAGCAGAAAAATTGTGAAATGACAATTAATGAACAAATAGGAAGTTTCTGCTACAAACGTCTAAGCAAATCACTGAATTTTTAGGGTTTCAACTCTAGCACAACAAATAATAATAAAACAGAGAGAATTCACCATGTTTATCTGCAAAACAATGCCACTGTTTGTCGTATCACTGCACCCGCTCTTGCACTGAATATGTAAGGCAAACCCAGCAGACAGTAGTAGCTTACACGCAAGCTGAGCCAGCAGGATCTGTTTTTAATTGCGAGAAGGAGGATTGACCAAGACACTGGAATTTATCCTTTTTTTTTTTTAAAGTTCCATGAGTTCTTTAAACTTCCACCTGGATGCACTCCTCTACCACCCTGAATCTGACAGACAATTAGGCAGCCCAAAGGAACCCCACCACGCCTGTCTGGTTAGCAGAGTGGCAGAAAAATCCAGCACAGCTGCATATAATGAGATCACATTTATGTCACTATCTGGATTCTCTCATTTTAGCCACCTCCCTCCTCTGCAACCTTTCCTCTAACTTTCAGAGTTAAAGGGACAAAATCAATTTAGACTCAAAATTATTTTAAGAAACTTTAAAAGAAAAGGGACCAAAACCCCACCAGACTACGGACAAATGACTTTTCGGAATTCACTATCAGTGGCACTGGAGCACTATTTAAAGTGGGGATGCTGAAAGCTAGTGGTCCCCAAACTTTTTATTTCGAACCCCTCTTACTCCTGTCCGTGCCCCCTTTCCTCAGGGCTGGGGCCAGGACTGGGCTGAGATGGAGGGATGCGGACAAAGATAAGGGGGCTGAGTCTAGAATCACAACTGGGGCCAGGAGCAGAGTCGCAGGCACAGTTCCTGCAGCCAGGACCCTGGGTGCGGGGCCAGGAGCAGGGCCCCAGCGATGGGTCCTGTAGCCAGGACCCTGGGTGTGGAGCTGGATGCCAGTGGCAGCTAGGACTCTGGGCACGGGGCTGGGAGCAGAGCTCTGGGTGTGGGGCCGGCAGCACCAGGACCTTGGGTGTGGAGTTGGTAGCTGGGACCCCATACAAAACCAGGGGGCACTGCAGCACCCCCCACTCTATTAGTTCCCAAATCTATGTTCACCACAAAACAGTGTTTTTGTGGCTGTAATTCTTCCCATGCAGTGTGGGGAGCTTCAGTCTAACAGAGTTGGCTGATGAGAGTCAAAGTGAGAACCAGAGAATGAAACTAAAATACAAACTGAAAATGAACCTAACCAAACTCATCTCAATGGCCTGCTCTGAGGGCAAAGAAAAAAGGTAAACAAACAGCATCAATAGTGAGGGTAATTAACCACTGGACTACTTACCAGTGTTATTGTGGATTTTCTGTGACTTGAAGGCTTTAAATCAAGTTTCAATGTCTTTCCCAGAGATATGCATTCACTGAACCAGAAGCTACAGGTCTGAAGCAAGAATCATTTGGTGAAATCCTCTGGCCTGAGTTATACAGGAAGTTGGATTAGATGATTGTAATAATCCTTTATAATCTTAAAATCTATGACTATGAAATATTAATTAGATTTTTTAAAAATGTTAATTTTCAATAATCTAAAGGGCTTTTAGCAACATGGGTGAAGATTTTTATTTAAAATAGATTGGCAAAGACCCTGGGGGTTTTCCACCTTCCCCTGCAGTGTGGAGCATGGGTCACATGCTAGCTTGAATTAAAGTAAATGGTGGATTCTCTGTAACTTTAAGTCTTTAACTCAAGATTTGAGGATTTCAGTAACTCAGGCACCAGTTACAGGCCTACTACAGGACTGGGTGGGTGAGATTCTGTGGCCTGCAATGTGCAGGAAGTCAGACTAGATCAGTGATTCTCAACCAATTTACCACTGTGGGCCACATATGCAGCTCTGTATGTTATGTGGGATGCATCCATACAATATATAAACTACCTGAGGATGTCACATGGGCCACAGCTGTGTGCTGATTGGGCAGCAGGTTGAGAACCACTAGACTAGGATGTTTAGAATCATCACTTCTGGTCTATTAGTCTATATGTGATTTTAATCTTAAAAGGATCCTTTCATACCCAAAGTGATAAAGACATACTTAAAACCCCCCACCTAGAATGCATAATTAACCTCTGGAATTCATTACCAGTAGATAGCAAGTCTAAGAGCAAAGCAGGCTTCAAACCAGGATTGGGCAATTATGTGAAGTGAGAACACCTGTACAAAAGGATTTATATCCCCAAATCAAATGAATAACAGTGTGATTTTTTTCTGAATCTCCATTCTAGTCTAATGAGTCTGACAACAGGCATGTGGTATTTTGACCTATTTTAATGAGCAGCAGCGTGCACACTCAGAAAATTTGTGCTGAGTTAGGAATTGCCACACAGTATCAGACCAGTGGTTCATGATTCTGTCTCTGACAATGCTTAGTTTTAAATACTCCAGAGGCAGGTGCAAGAAACCCAGTAGTGGACAGTTATGGAAAAATCTGTAGGAAAAGCTGCTTCCTAGCACTAATCAGAGTCCAACATAAGATTTTCAGTAACCATTATTATCCTCTTAGCTCCAGGTCCTTTATTTCAACTGCTGTGTTTCCCATTGGTCTGATATTCCACTGAAGTCAATGAGAAAGCAGTGTTGCAACAGCCTTCTGACTGAAGCATTTAGCGCAGGGGTGGGCAAACTACAGCTAGCGGGCCACATCCAGCTCGTGGGCTAATTCTCCCCAGCCCCCGCTGAGCTCTCAGCTGGGAAGGCTAGCTTCTCCCTCCTCCCCCACTGTTCCCCTCCCTGCAGCCTCAGCGCACCTGCGAGCAGCGATCTGGGGGATGGGGCTGCACAACAGCGTGTCTGGCTCCGGGCCAGACACCCTGCACGCTCCATCAGATCCCTTGTCCCTTTTTGTAAACTTATAATCATTTAAAGAAACCCTCCTGCAATTGTGTGTGAAAGATCTCCACACAGACAAACAAGGGACAGTCTGTTTATTTACAGCTTGTGTATAGATACTTTCACGCCTAGTGCTAGGAAATGCACAAATTAAACCAACTGAAAAAGAGGGAAAAATCTATCATGCAGATTTTTTTAAAAACTATGTGGGCTCAAGTCTTTTGAGCCTCACTAACAGACCCAAAATACAATTCTTAAAGCCTCTGAAAGTTTGGCTTCTGGGGCCCTCTGCTGGTTGAATATGCAGCCACATCCTGGACACATCCCACTTTCATAGCTAGAGACATTAAAGGTGACAAGAGCTGGGGGAAAATGGATGCACACCTTGCTCCTGCCCCAGCCTTTGCCTGCTATCAACACACAGTACGTTCTGAGAATTTTCAGAAAATGAAGCTAGTGCAGAATGCACCCAGCTACTTATTAAGTGATGTGTCACACAGTCAACACATGACATCATATAGTTTGGGATCTGTCAGTGACTGCCCATAAGTCTCTGGCTGGAGTTCAAGATGTTGGTTTTAATTAACCTATAAAGCCTAGAGTTGCTGGAGGCCTAAATACAAAGCTACCACTCACTGCCCAAAGAATACTGTTTATGTGCAGAAAATAGACTTCATGCACAGAAATGCTATGTCTGGTTCTGTATGCAATGAAAACAATTTAGTATAGGCATATGCTTAAACACTGGGAACTGAAATGATTGCCATGGATTCCCGATAGGCTTGCAACATCAGCATAAAATGCTAGTGAAATCTTAAAAATTCCTTATGGGCTCCTGAAGAGCTTAATTTACATACATTTCAGCATCTGAAATGTTGTGCAGGAGGCTCCTGGTCCTCCTTTTCACGGATAAAACTAATTTTGGGGTCTCTGAAGAAGCTGGAAGCTCCCACAGGGGTGGAGATTGGAAAACTGAACAAATCTAGGCCAGAGGAGGAGATTTCAAACTGCAGAATTTGTTAAATTGGCAGGGGGAAGGACTGCAGCTATAAAACAAAATCTATTTCTTAAATATATTTCTATCCATAAATCTTTCTTTTGATCACCAAGTATTGATGGGGATAAACTTGTATTTTCAACATCTGACTTACGTACATGACAGGGAAGGTTATGAAAGACCTCAGCATCTAGTAAGCTGTGTGCCAAGAACATCCTAAGAGTCCCTGTCCTCCAGATTTCACAGCCCTTCCCTGAGTGTACATTGCTCATGAGTTACTGTAGCACTCACTGAAAAGTGCATCAGTTTTATTCTGCCTCCTCAGATGGTGGAACCATTCTCCTCAGAGCTTGGGTGTCTTTTAGGCTAAAATTGTTTTCTCTGAAGATCTCTTCCAAAGCCCATTTGAGTTTGACATTCAAAATTCCTGTAAAGGCTTGAATTCCAGAAGTACTGCAATGCTCTTCCCTAGCAATGGCTCAGGTGCTGGAAAAATGGTTTAATATTAAGAAGCCAGCCTTAGCCAAATAAGAGGGCAGGCAGCTGGCTGCCACAGCCTTCTCTGAGCACTACTCCACAAATAGCCAGTTCAAAGCTGCAATGACCTCACCAAGGCAGACTTCAGCTCCACAAAGGTCATGTGATTTCTTTTAAAATAAGTGGTTATATCAGCTTCAGCTGACAATGCCATTCTCTCCCACTCAGGCTGGCCTAAAATGTGAGATGAGCCCACTGGAGAGCAACTGCTTCCTTTGCTCAGCTTGAGGGTAAGGAGCAACTCCAGGAAATGGTAGTCAGGGAAAAGCTCCTGTAACTTCTACCAAGAGGCTCTCCTAAGTTAAATTTCCCTCCCAGAGCCTTGTAATTCCTCTAGAAAAGTCTCTTGGATTCTAAAGGCCCTGGTGGTTTTTTGGGTTTATGGGGGCAGAGGTGTTTCTAGGAGAAAATAAAATCACATCATTTCTTAAGAAGGAAATAATAAGGGGAAGATCTGAAACTTATTGATCTTGACAATTTGGCCAGTTATCAATCAATCTCTTGAGCAAATGATACATTCAAATCTCCTTTACACCTGCTGCTATACTGAAGGCATTAAGAGTCTCCACCAGTAATAAATCCTGCATTTCCTTAAGTGCCTTAATTAACAAGGGACATGGTTAGATGCACTGCTGATAGCTCAAAATACTAACATCTTGTGAGCAACACCGGATGAAATTCAAGAAGAAAAGACCCATGTTGGTCTGTCTTCCCTCCCATCACCCCACAGCACATTGCTGTGCTTCCATAGAGCTGGAGAATTCAGCCTGCATCTCACCAGAAACAGGAAGGACTTTAATGGGCAACCAAACTGAACTAGTGGTGTTACCGTGCCCACAACTCGAGACAAACCAGCCGACTAAGATTTTCCAGATATTATGGTGGAAGCGTGGCCTCCTGGATAACCATGGCATAGCATATCAAGAAATCCTTGTGGAACAATTGATCAGATTTGCCCTGAGACATCCAGCAGTAGCTCTTTAGCTAACTTTCCAGTTAGTTTGTTTAGCACAGATCAATAAACCAAAGTGGCCAGTGAAGATGAAGCCATAGAAGATGGCACCTGTCCACATGCCAAAAATATCTGAATCAGTGAATCTCAGCGCCTGGGTCTACAGACTCGCGTCTGTGCTACAGTGTGAAAACTAAGGCCAAGTCTACACTAGCTGCCGCATCGGTGGGTAGTGATAGATCTTTCAGGGGTCAATTTATCAGGTCTAGTCTAGATGCGATAAATCGATCCCCGAGCGCTCTCCTGTCAACTCTGGTACTCGCCTGCGCCTCTCGCCGCGGTGGGAGTTGATGGGGGAGCGGCAGCAGTCAACTCAGTGCCATGAAGATGCCGCAGTAAGTTGACCTAAATACGTCGACTTCAGCTGTTATTCTCGTAGCTGAAGTTGTCTATCTTAGGTCAAAACCCCTCCCCCGCTGCCAGTGTAGACAAGGGCTTAGCATGTAGATATTCAGGCTCAGGCTCTGAAACCCACCCTCTTTCCTGGGATTCAGAGCCCAAGTATGAACATCTAAATGACAACTTTTAGCCCTGTAATACAAGCCTGAGTCTGTAGACCTGGGCTCTGAGACACTCTGCTGCATTTTTTTATTTGTATGTTTTTTGCCATGTAGACATATCCCTAGGGGCCAAAAAATCAATGGTAGAAGATGAGACTGCTCTAGGGTCTACTTTTCAGGGAGATTATGAACAGTCACAGCTCTGACTACATTCAGCGGAAACTGCAAGCGCTTGTACTTCTCAAAGTCAGGCCCATGCAGTCCTAGTAAGTGACTATGAGTGAACATAAGAACGGCCGTACTGGGTCAGACCAAAGGTCCATTCAGCCCCACTATCCTGTCTACCCACAGTGGCCAATGCCAGGTGCCCCAGAGGAAGTGAACCAAACAGGTAATGATCAAGTGATCTCTCTCCTACCATCCATCACCCCCCTCTGACAAACAGAGGCTAGGGACATCATTCCTTACCCATCCTGGCTAATAACCATTCATGGACAACCTCCATGAATTTATCCAGTTCTCCTTTATACCCTGTTATATTCCTAGCCTTCACAAACTCCTCAGGCAAGGAGTTCCACAGGTTGACTGTGTGCTGTGTGAAGAACTTCCTTTTATTTGTTTTAAAACTGCTACCCATTAATTTCATTTGGTGGCCCCTAGTTCTTATATTATGGGAACAAGCAAATAACTTTTCCTTTTTTATTTTGTCCACACCACTCAATTTTATATACTTCTATCATATCCCCCTTCATCTCCTCTTTTCCAAGCTGAAAAGTCCTAGCCTCGTTAATCTCCCCTCATATGGGACCTGTTCCAAACCCCTAATCATTTTAGTTGCCCTTCTCTGAATCTTTTCTAATGCCAGTGTATCCTTTCTGAATTGAGACCACATCTGCACACAGTATTCAAGTTGTGGGCACACCATGGATTTATATAAGGGCAATAAAATATTCTTGATCTTATTCTCTATCCCTTATTTAATGATTACTAACATCCTGTTTGCTTTTTTGACTGCCGCTGCACACTGCATGGATGTCTTCAGAGAACTATCCCCTATTACTCCAAGATCTTTTTCCTGATTAGTTATAGCTAAATTAGCCCCCATCATATTGTATGTACAGTTGGGGTTAATTTTTTCCAATGTGCATTACTTTATATTTATCCACATGAAATTTCATTTGCCATGTTGTTGCTCAATCACTTAGTTTTGTGAGATCTTTTTCAAGTTCTTCACAGTCTGCTTTAGTCTTAACTATCTTGAGCAGTTTAGTATCATCTGCAAACTTTGCAACCTCACTGTTTACCCCTTCCTCCAAATCATTAATGAATGAGTTGAATAGGATTGGTCCTAGGACTGATCCTTGGGGAACACCACTAGTTACACCTCTCTCTCCTGAAAATTTACCATTTATTCCTACCCCTTGTTCCTTATCTTTTAACCAGTTCTCAGTCCATGAAAGGATCTTCCCTCTTATCCTATGGCAACTATTTACATAAGAGCCTTTGGTGAGGGACTGTAGCCATGCAGCGAGACACCCTGCGGCGCCTCCTGCTGGTCATCCAGGGAATAGCTCATCCAGCATCTGGAGTGCCCTCTGCAGGCCGCAGTCCCGCTCACACTGGCCCCGTGTCCCTCCCTGGACCCCCGTACCCTCTTCCCTAGGGTGCTGCTCCCCTGCAGTAACCCCACAGTCTCAGCTCTGGGTCTCCCCTCCCTGGGGAACCCCCAACCCTCTATCCCCACCTTGCCTTGGTCTAGCCAACTGCCAGTCACCACGTGCCCCTGTTCTCTGGGGCAGACTGCAGTATCACTGCCATTCATCATTAGCAAGGAAGGTTTGGCCTGCTGCTTCCACCTCTAGAGTCATGGGCTGCCCCCTGCAACCCCAGTACCCTTTGTTGGGCCGTCCTCTAGGCCTTGCAGCCTGGGGGTTTCCAGGCCAGAGCTCCCCCAGCTCCCCTTGCTTTACCCCAGCCCTACACCACTCTGGGTACCTACTCAAGCTCCCAGCAGCAGGCCTGTCTGCCTCTACAGACAGAGGAGACACTCTCTATTCTGGGCTTCCTTGCCTTTGTATAGCCAGTTTGGGGCATGGCTCCCAGCTGAGCATTCCTCCCAATCAGCCCAGCTCCACTCTACTCAGCCTAGGAGCAGCTTGCCCTCAGCAACAGCCCGTTCCAGGGCTGTTTTAACCCTTTTTCTGCAGGAGTGGGGCAGCTGCCCCCCTGCAGGGACCTTCCCAAAGGCTTTCTGGAAATCTAAGTACACTATGTCTACTGGATCCCCTGTGTCCACATGGTTGTTGACCCCATCAGAGAACTCTAATAGATTAGTAACACATGATTTCCCTTTACAGAAACCATGTTGAACATCAGGGCTGGAAGGGACCTCAGGAGGTCATCTAGTCCAACACTCTGCTCAAAAGCAGCACCAATCCCCAACTAAATCATCCCAGCCAAGTCTTTGTCAAGCCAGGCCTTAAACACCTCTAAAGATAGAGATTCCACCACTGCCCTAGGAAACTCATTCCAGTGCTTCACCATCCTTCAGGAGAAATAGTGTTTCCTAGTATCCAACGTACACCTCCCCCACTGCAACTTGAAACACTTGCTTCTTGTTCTGTCATCTAGCACCACTGAAAAACTGAGCTCCATCCTCTTTGGAACCCCCCTTCAGGTAGTTAAAAGCAGCTATCAAATCTCCCCTCATTCTTCTCTTCTGCAGACTAAATAATCACAGTTCCCTCAGCCTCTCATAAGTCACATAGTCCAGTCCCCTTTCCAATTTTTTCACATCCTTCTTGTAGTGTGGGCCCCAAAACTAGACACAGTATTCCAGATGACGCTTCACCAATGCCCAATAGAGAAGAGTGATCACCTCCCTCAATCTGCTGGCAATGCTCCTACTTATTCAGCCCAAAATGCCATTGGCCTTCTCGGCAACAAGGGCACACCAGCAAGGTTGAATGGTGATTTTACAGCATTGTAATCTGCATACTTGAGGCTCTCTTCTCCCATGGCGAATATAACTTCCCTCTTGACCACAATGTGAGTGATTCAACAGCCGGTGTGCACAAACAATGGAAAAAGCAAGGAACCAGTTTGATCATGCATCTGTTCTGCAGCTGGATGTTCCCTTACTTATTTGTCAAAACAAGAGGAGGTTGCAATTTAAAAGAGGATTTGCATTTCTGGCAAATCTAAGACTATATGGTTCATTCACAGACCTTCCAGATCTGCATGAGGGATATTCCTCCGAGGGCAATTTTGTTTTCAAAGGAAGAAAAAGGATTTAGTTTACTGTACTAAAAAAATAGTACTAATACCATT
The DNA here is from genome assembly GCA_007922305.1 of Dermatemys mawii. NCBI lineage: Eukaryota > Metazoa > Chordata > Testudines > Dermatemydidae > Dermatemys > Dermatemys mawii. Next base: position 63,624,332 of record ML677332.1, read on the forward strand.
TGAGAGTAGTTCTGCAGTGTTTTGTACACTTTAGATTACACTTTACACTGGTTTAATCGGTTACAAAATGTTTCATTTTCATCTGGATAGAAATACTACAGAAAATGTGGACCAATTCAGCTTGTACCAGCTATTTAAAAGTAGCATTTGACTCAAGAATATCTGTTTTAGTTTCCATTTTACTTACAAAATATTTAAGACAGACCAACAATTTAAGACCAGAGTGTCAAATGCAGCTGTACCATACCAAACACAGTGAACCAGCAGTGTTTTCCAGAGACATCTCAGGGCTGTTAGAAAGGTACAGTTCCTGGGCTATTTGCACTTTGATTTCTCCTGGTCTTCTCTGAAGTGAGACTGGTGACTCCCGCCATGGCAACACAGGTGGTGCCAGTCATGGGTGTACCAGAGAAGTTTCCAGTGCCAAGGAAGTCCTTTGTGCTGAGTCTGGTACTGACCCCATTTCCACTGAGTGTGGGGTGCAGTGCTGACAGAACCATAGGTTCAGTGGTCTGTCCAGCCAAAGGGGCTATGAAAGATTCAGCCCTGGCAAAGTTCTGGACTACAGGAGAGGTTGGGAGAGAAAGGCAGAGGAAGTCTGCTACTGCCTGATACACCGATGGGGTGGTAACAGTCAGTGCTGGCATTGGTCTTGTCAGTAGCAGACTCAGTGGATACCCCAAGGCTGGAAGAGATGGCAACAGTACAGCTCTCTGCACGGTGGTAGGGAGCGGTTAACAGGACCTCCTCCATCATGCACACTGGCATTCACCTCATACGTACTCTCCTCCAGAAGAGAGTGATGAGTCCCCACAGGATCTGGAGCGGCCTTGGTCGGCCTTATAGGAACTTTTCTTCAGAGCACTTGATGGGGAACAACTCCTCCATCTCTTTGGAGAAGTGCCAACTCCAGGATGCAAAGGGGGAGTACTCTTCGAACTCAAGGGCAACCTGCAATGTGATGAAGGCCTCAATGCTGCATAGCCTCTTTGAGTAGGTGCTGCTTCAGACAAAAGATCTCTTGCCACTTGAGTCTGTTTAGTAAATGATCTGCAAATTGAACACTGCTCCTGACATGGGCTTCACCCAAGTACAGCATGTGCCACCTGTAGGGATTGTTACTGGGACTCCCCTCCGACAACGTTTTAACTACAACAAAGTCTAACACTTTACTGGGGTACTAAGGAACTATACACACAACTAGAAAAAAAAAAAAGTCACTGAATAGAGGATTGTGAGTTTGAAAACTATAGAGTTCTGACTCCAGCTATGGGCAGTAAGAACGAACTGAGAGAAGTTGAGGCTGTATATTGTCAGGGGTAGGGCTACAGTCATGAGATATGAGCATCACCCCTCTACAGGTACTACTAGGCACATTCTCTGGCTCCAGCGAGCTGGGCACGCACACACCTAAGTGGACTACATGACTGCATCTACTTAAAGAAGAATCTAATTCACTGCCCAGGTCACACACAATTACAGATCAGTGTTGCATGGCAGTTCTATGTCTAAAACAAGCATATTGCCATTTTAAATATTGGAAAATAGAGGCACAGAAATGAAGCAATATGCCATAGACTTGGTATATGGACTTGTACAGATCAGGCATTACAACCCTGGTTTCCCAGTTCCTAGTGCCTTACCTACTCTGCCTCCCTGAATTAGCAGATGCAATGCCTTTGTGTGTTCAGGAAAGCATTTAGAATTAAAATACAAAAGAAGCAGGACTTTTTAAATATAGTTTTAACCTATGGAGAACCCTTTGTTATCAGAACCACAGTATCTTACCGCATACAGAGGTGGTAACTTTATTTCACAGGATTAAAGATACGGTACAAAATGAATCTGTACATCTTTCTATTAACATAATTTGTTTACACAATTATATTACACTTTACCAGCCTTTACACTGCATTTCCTTAAATACAAAATATTTTTTAAAAATCTCTACAATACCCTCTTTAACAGTTGCAGCTGATAAAGACAAAAAGGGCTTTTGCCAGTAGCCCTTGCCTGCCCTTATGCACCTGTAGTAGTTCTCAAGTCATACTAAGCCTTTTCATTGTTGTATATCTGTGAATATTTTCTGGAACCCAAACATAAATATCAGCTTATAGTTGCCTATTTAAAAATGAAAGGATTGGTGAAGTCCAGCTTTCCCCCTGTAATAATGTGCCAAACTTAGTTTGTATATTGATGGCAACAGAATTGGTACATAATATTTTTGAACACTATAAATGCTCTGACAATATATTTAACCTTTTCAAAAAGTCACATGGAAAGACAGGTTGATGAGTTTTACTTCTGCAAGTTTATCACAACAGCCAAAGTCTCATGGAAAAATTTAAAAAGTTTCTCTTTTATGTTTTGAAAAAACTATCTAAGGACATTTGTATTAATACAAGCTCCTTTCTTCTGCTGCTTATTCCCCATTTGAAATTATTAGTCATAGGGCAAAATGTTTCCAAACAAATGAATAATGACAACTGATGTAAGCAGACCCTTGGACAAACATCACCAAGGAAAAGGCAGATGACAGAATCCTAAATTGTCAACTTGGCAGTTAAATCAGTTATTTAAGAGTTCTGTTTTTGAATTACAAGCAACATTTGTAAGTTGACAGGTACATAAGATTAATTATTTGGGGTCTTTGGAATAAAATTCTCTCCTCAGATCTTCATCTTCCTAATTTCTTTCCACATGTAGAACTCCCACTGATGGAATTTGGGTGCTCTACTGTTCAGTACAGTAAGCACTGGGAAGATTAGATAGGTAAAGTTTGCACTTAAAACACTGCAGGGGGGGTGTGTGTGTGCAGGGGGGAAGGCATCAAAAGACACTCTGATTCCCATTCAGAAACCCTGTTCTCATTCAAGCTTCCAGAATAAAGAATGAGAGAAAAGAAATAAGGAAAAATAAACTGAGCAGAATTTAGCGTCAGTAGATTCGTAACCAAATCTAATCTCAAATGATCACTTATTTCTGACTGAAGTAGTCAGAACTCACATATTAGCCTTGAGTTAGGCCAGTGCATACTCAACTTTAGCAACATAACTTCATTGAATTAGAAACAGAATTTGAATGAACTGCCACACCAAGTGATCAATTGAACGGAAAATTTTATTTTATACCCCAATTCCCCTTCAAACTGCTCTTGCACACAACTAGAAAGACAAGGTGTGCCACTAAAAATGAAAAGATGCTCAATAAAAACAAATACCAGCAAGATAATTAAAAACCCACTCCTATTTACATAGGAATCTGAAAGAACTGGTTGATAAACTGTGTGCACAACCTGAAATAATTCAATATTACCAAGTCTTATTTTTGTAAGAAGCAAAAATATGTTGCAAAGTTTGAAGCAGAACAGTAAGGGATTGTCAGAAAAAACTAAATCACATTGTAGGCAGCTGACCTAGAAAATCTACTCATATTTCTTTAATCCCTGAGTTAGTTTGATGTTATTCATATTAATCATTTTATTCAAATAGATGCCATTTGACAAGCTTAAGCGATGGTTAACAGTACGGGAAAACTTCCTTATTGCTTATGTTGTACTTCTCAAAAGGCAATTCTACAAAATGCAAAAAATGTTTTGATGATGTATTTCCTTCTGTTGATTTCTTTAATGTAAAATGGTTCAGCTCTGTGCAAAGCCAGCTACGAAAGACTGCTGTTATAAACCATTTGGTGGGACTGAATTCCCACATAGCTAGGATTAGATATTAGAATTCCCACATTAGCTAGGATAAAGCCACTAGAATTTAGCTCTATTATAGCATTCAAAACTTTCAAAATCAAAATTAAGATTAGCAAATAGTAGAACTGTTAAAAAATGGATACACAATGCATTCAATGTTGGTGACTTGGAAAATGTTTTCCATCTAGCCTTTAAGTACCTCATGCTGAGCTAGAGCGATCTACAAAATCAAGGGAAGAGGTAAAATACTGCAGAGGGAAAAGGTTTGGAAGTTCACTGAATTTTTTTTTTAAATATTGCAGTCACTGGACTGCTGTATATTTAATCAGACCATGTAGAATTCAATACTGTTCTCTCTCAAACAGAAATGAAACATCCCCCTGCCCCAGAATGCAACTTCCATGAAGACCTAGTGAGATTCTGACTCCATGCTCTTGGAGTATCTAAAAGTTTTTTCTGTATTCATAATACTGCAGTCAGCCACAAAACATTAGCTTCCAGAAAAGAATATTTAGCCCTTCTCCCAAAATGCAACCCGTTAACTGCAAAGAGACCTTGCCCATTCAACTCTTCATAATACATCATGTACAAAATGTACAAGATCTCACAGTTTCAAAGCCTTTTCATACAGGCAGTTGTTACTTAAATGCCAATTTACTGAACAAAAGCCTTTAAAAAGGGAAAAAGTTAACTCTTTAAATGTACAATGTATGATTTAGAGGAAGCAGAGTCTTGAATACTCAAATTTCATTTTGCTTTAAAACAGTGTATCCACAGGGCATGGCATGGAAACAAATATCCATGTCTGTTACTGAGAAAAAGGAGTACAGATTTCTGCCTTCTTCTCCCAGAAAGCTATTCTCCCATATTTACTTTGTTTAGCTTCCAAATGGTTATGATCAGTTAAAACAACTATCAAGAATTTTACAAAACAAGAACCTCTAGTTTATGGGTCAGACTCTCTACCTCAGGGTGACACCTTTGCACTGTTCTGGTGACACGAAGGAGCCGTAATCCATTAGGACCACCTCCCCTCTGGATTCCCCCATCAACGGAAATCCTCATATGCTATAGCCATCTGTTATATCATTCTAACATAGGTGGCAGAGAGGACACAGTTAGATGCTCCTGTGTTCCAGTGAGGGGCTGTTACCAGCTGGCACATTTCTGAGCAGTTCTTAGGCTGCTCTGAAGTGTAGCAATGCTGATGAAAATCCAGCTCCAAGAGTAGGGAGCTGGAATGCACCCCTTTGTACCCCCTTCATTTAGAAGTGCCCAGCAGATAGAGGCAGATTCTCTGCTGCACCCACTATGTACGTAGCAAGATATGTAGATTTTAGCTGCATAAAAACCTTGTGATACAGGTCATTTCCATTGTACTTCCTGATTGGATCGCTGAAGTTGTAAGACTAGTTGGAGAAACACAGGAGTCCCACCTTTTAATAAAAGAAACACTAGAAAAATAATCTACCTATAACTGAGCTAAGAAGGCTTCTGTCTATGTCCCCCCAAATCAGAGTCTTTTCTTAACACTAATTCTTGCTGCATTCTACAGTTAGCCACTCTCTCAGTTTACTATAGAGACAAGAATAAAAAAATAAAAGCAGGAAGACTAACAAAGTGCCCTTTTGCTCTTGTGCTAAGAAATCCCACAAGTTGCAGAGGCTAGAAGAAAATATTCACCACTTTTCCAAATGTTTGTGGAGGACATTCTGTGGAGGATTTGTTAAATCATTCTTTTATTTTACAAATGCAATCTATCCCTATTCGCTTTCTGGAATAGAGATTGGCCATTAGCAAAAATGTATGCTGAAAGGAAAAAATAAAACCCCAAAAATGCAAATCACAGAGAACAAGACATTTGCTCACTAGTTACAGATTTTGCTTTTGTTTTTGCTTCTTTTGAATTGAACATCCAGGTTAAAACAAAGGTAAATGAGACTATGTGAACTGTGAAACTATTATTAAAGAATAATTAAAATAAGGTCTGTAGGAATACTTGGGATGCAGATAAGAAAAAAAATTCTCACTTCTAGAGGATCTGTTTTTGCTCAGAAGAGCAGAGTTCAGGTTTTCAGCCTTCCAGCATTTTTTCTTTCTACATGGGCCAGCTCCTATTAGCCAATGTTTTCCATGCACTTTAAGAGATGATGAAAAAGGATTTTGAATAAAGAGAAATTGGATATAACAGGCATCACTTCTGTAGTAGCACACTTGTGTTTCACGAAAAAAAGCCATTGAGTTATTCCATTGGCACTGAAATAACATTCAAATCAGTCTAGAAAAAGTTACTTATCCCTGAAAAAAGGCATCACTCTAAGCAGCTTTCAGAATTTTATGCTTCTTTGAGCCTCTTTTGGGGGGAAAAGGACCACTGATCTGTTCTAAATCACAATGAAAATTGTTTCTGCTGGAGAACACAGTTCTTTTCATTGAGATTCCTTTTGCTGCTATTGTGGTGGTTGATGTTCTGGTGGAGGTTCTTGTTGGGGCACAGCTGGCCGCAGCCCCGCTGGTCTGGGGATAGCTTGATGTTGCCTCTGTCTGTAAGCTATAACTGTTCCTAGGAGCAGGGCGATGATAGTCATAAGGTAAAGGTCCCACTCAGGGCCCAACAGCTGGTCCATGTCAAGATGTGACAATATCTCTCTGATCTAAAAAACAAAAAACACACAACTCACCATTATGTTCTTCTGGCTGCATGAGTCAAATGTCATAGCAATTTCAGACATCTAATTCTGGGGAAAGCCACCTGCATTTTTTATTTTTAGCAGTTTTCTTTTAATACACCAGTACCAATATTTGTCATTACAGACTAACCAACAACAGAAAATGCTATGCACTATAAAATGAACACCTGCAGCTTCTTATGTATTTACATATCTTTCATGTGAGTAAAGCCTTTAACCCACCAGTCTTAAGCCTGAGACAAGAATAACCCACGCTGCCACTAACTAGTAGAAACTGTTCTGCTCCTCCTTCAGACTGAAGGGTTTTTTTAAAATCATATTTTCTTCCTTGGAGCTCAAGACTTAACATCTGCACGAAAACTACAGGAAAAGAATTTTGCAGTAGTTCAGGTATCATTTGCTTATTTTCTGATGAATCTGAAGTTTTGTTTCTCCCCCGCCCGCCCTTTTCATTTGCTGGAGCCTGCCAAATGTCCTGCACAAAAGTGCAGAAGTAGAAACCAGAAGTGGAGAAACAGAAAGAAGGGAATGATGGTCTTACGCTTATGGCACTGAAGCAGGTCTCAGGGAACTGAATCCATGCCTTCTACTCTGCCCAGACTTCCTGTTTGACCATCAGCAAGTCAATTAATCTCTGTGCCTCAGCTCCCTTTCTGCAAAATGGGTATTACCACCCTTTGCCTGGCCTTAGGGGCGTTGAGGGAATACATTACATTAATGAATATAGGAGGCAGTCAGATAATATGGTGATGTGGGCCATATAAGTACCCAGACAAACATGTCTTTAATGCCCATCACTAAGCACTATGTGGAGACCCTGTTGAAAGAACAGCACAATAATCGTATTGATAATAGTTTCTGACTGGGGGGAGGTGGAATGGTTATGGTTGCATATAAGGGAGTGCAAATAAAGTATGATCAAGTCACTAGAAGGAAAGCAAATAAACACTGGCATGTTGTTCCTGGGATGGGAAGCTTAATTCTGGGAAAACCTGCTCACATACATAAGTTATCAAGCTTTGGGCCAGGAAAGTTCTCCTGAAGAGAGTATTAGCATAGCATCTACAACACTGATTGGGGGATTAATTATTAGGATAAAATGAGTATATTCCACACAGCTTCCTGCAATTGCAGAAATAGGAAAGGCATTGCTTTCCATTTTGTTTGTGAAATAGAAGAAAACAAGTCAGCGCAGAAAAGCTTATCCTAAAAGTACGGAGTTTGGGGTTGGGAGGTGATGCTTTGCTTCTACTTAAGGAGGTTCCAGAGTTAGGAATAAGGATTTCTTGCCATCGCTCTGAAGTGCCTGCATTACTTACATTGGTTTCTCGTACATACTGCAAGAAGTAGACAATCCCGAGTTTACAGAGTGCTAGGAAGACAGGAACTTGAGCATCTGGGCTGGCTTCAGCTGCCATGTCATAGAAGCGCTTTGCAAGGTGAATATCCTATAATTAATACATAATACACTGAAGTCTATTTCCAAAGAAACCCAAACAAAATTAAGGTATTTAAGCTGGCAGTTACCTCAGGGCTAAGAGTTTGATACCAAAAGGAGTTTTTATACTTTGCCTGTTTGCTAAATAAGAGCCAATAATGCCCATTCATTTAAAAAACAACCACTTTTCAAAGGAAGAATTGTTTTGTAGCCAACTTCCTTTCATTAACATCTTTTCTACCCCACCTCCTTCTGTTTCAGGCCATGTATTTGCATCCACATCCATGGTAGGTTTATATCTGTGTGAATGTAAGAGTGTAGGTTCAATCAATGTATTTTAAAAAACACACAGAACTTTGCAAAGCAGTAGAGGAGTCTTCATTCTAAAACATCCTTCCACAGACACTTCAATGGCAGACAGGCCACATACATTAGAGAATATCAACCAACCAATCAAGCCCCAGTATTTTAAGCTTCATTAAATCCATTTTAGAATGTAATGCTAACTACGCAGATACTACCAAGTGACTCCATAATCTTTCTGCTTGCAGCTATATGACAAAACTAATTTATACTGGAATTTTAAGAAATACAGAAAATTATCTTGTATATATCTTGTGCTGATGGGTTGTGTTAGCTATTTTACTGTTGGTTATTTTATTTCAATAAAAGAAAGAAAGGTTGAGAGAATTCCTTAAAAATCTCCCCTAGCAAGCTTTTTGTTCAAGGTGATAGGGAACACTTCCCTTTTCCCTCTTGGGCTATATTAGCAGTAATAAGGTAAATGAAGTTAGCCATAAAGTTTGTTAGTGGTTTTAGTTAGAATCATAGCTGTTGTGTTTAGTTTATTCACTGTGTTATACACATTTTGTATTTCTATTTCCCTCTGCTGTTTTATGAAGGAGAATGTTCAGTGGGTTTGTTCCATACATGAAGTATTTGCTATAAATTTGTTAGGTGAAAACTCAATTTTGAACATTAACGACACCCAGTACCTGTTAAAAGAAGCGCCCTCATTAAGTCTCTTCTTGAGAGAGCAGCTTTTGTCGAAAGAGAAACTAATACAAGGCAAACTCATTTTTCTCAAATATTTAAACCAATACAATAAAAATCGTTCTTCTCAATCCATTCTCTATCCCTTGAAAAACTTCTGTTTTTAAAAATCCATAATTAAGCATCTCATTGGGACAAATTCTAGAAATACAGTACTGATAACACCATTTATTTATTTTTAAAAACACTTCAAAAATTGAGAACTATTCAAATCTGGAAGCACTTGTTTAAATAAAGCACGAGTTGACTAACCAGTGAAAGTGAAAACAGGGTCCGTTCATATCCTTATTTACTGTAAACACAAACTTGGACTTTCCTTTAAACATTGTAAATTGCTGTGTTTTAATTGCAGCACTCTTATTTCTAATTTCCTATTATAATTCTATAATGCTACTTGAATGTGAGTAATGAGCCATATTTTTTTTTTTTTTTTTTATACTGAAGCTGTCTTAAATCCTCCCCCTCCCCGCCCCCAGAGGCAAATAAAGATTGGTCAAAGAACATTAAGGTTGCAAAGCCTAGCAATCAAATTTTAGGAAATGCTAGAATTAAGGCTGCCCATGCAATTGTTAAAAATGTAGATGCTAAAATTTAATAACTCTACAGAGCACATAGTAACTACTTTTGAAAGGCTTATAACATTGCCAGATTTGAATAGATTTTCATGGAGATGGCAAAAGGCACATTTCTGATTTCAAGTATTTGTTCCAAAGCAAGGGGACACAAAAGCTTTTCAAAGAAAATGTTGTGAATTTTTTTCTTTAAAATGAGCAAAAACATTTTCCTAGCCTCATTCTTGCTGACCCATTTGGCTGAAATATTCCATCAAGTATTCAGACTGAGGCAGACACCCAGCATGTAAAATTTCTTCCCAAACATTTAAAGTTTAGCAAAAAATTACAAGCAACTGAAAACAGGGTCTTATGATGGGAAATGCTGAGCTACTTTCATAACAGATGGTGCTACCTGTTCTGCCTATTATTATAAACATACACCCCCCGCCCCCCCGCACACACACGTTAAGAGAAAATTAAAGTTTCAAATGCAAATGCTCTAAAATTATGAAGTGACAGATTTATGGTTGCCTATTGCAACCATAATTCTGCCTTCTTGTATAACCAGTCTATGCACTGAATATAGTAGAGGTTCTGTGAAAAAGCAGTGTATTACCGTGCAATTAATGATACATAATGCATACAAGGTGGCAGAATGAAGATAGCAGAAGCAAATCACAAATTTGGCATTTCTTAACTTTCAATGGCTTGACTTGCCAATCTAAATGGAAGTTTTTACATGCAAATTTCCTGGCTTTGTGTACGTACGTTAAAGAAAGATAAAAAGAAGTTTTTACATCTGGAACAATCTGCATCATCACAGTTTGAACCCTGAATCTTCAGCACTGCATCACAGACTTCTATCATTTGAGTTACAGGACTAATCAGGAGAAGGCTGCCATAAAAGGGGGAATTTTGGGGGGAGGGGATTATGGGGCTATGGAGCCATGCACTAGTTCCAAGAAGTGGATGAGGGGGAGTCTGGCTTGGCTTCTTTCTTTCCTCCCTGTAGAGGTGGAGGCCTCCCTACCCCATGTAATGTTCCCACAGCAGGACACAGTACAGTTAAGGACATGTGCCGGGTCCATGGCCTGGCTCCTTGCCACCCAGGTGTTCTGTATATTATCTAGTGCTGCTTTGGCAACAGCAGGGCTCCAGCATTTTCATGATGAATTATCTTGGCACGCTGCCAAATGTTTTCTGAGGAACCCAAGAGAAGAAGAAGAGAAGAGAAATAGAGATTTTTGAAAAGAAGTTTTCTCCCTGAGAAATTTGAATGAATTTCATTGTGGGTAGGAGGGTATAAAACAAAAGAAAACCAAAAAACCAAATGCCTGAGTGCATGCTGGATTTCAAAGGCCTACTGCAAAGGAGGATAGAGACAACCAACCAAACAAAACCAACCAAACAAAACCAACCAAACAAAACCAACCAAACAAAACCAACCAAACAAAACCAACCAAACAAACAGTCTCAAGAATCCTTTCTAGATGGAAAGTAACAGGCAACACAGAGACAGGTTGCTTCTAAATGCTCCTATGATAATGTATGGGAGTTTTGAGCAGTTCTTACATGTACATACTGTATATTCTTTACCATGCATTACACAAGAGAGTGAGAGAATAGGGTTAAGGTTTACTAGACCAAAAGATCTATTTACTCATGCTTTCCAGGTTCCTTTAGATCCTAAAAGTGATTCACAAATGGTGAGGAACAATGTTTCCTCAGGAACCAAATGTGTTGGCTTTTCTTTAAAGGAGTGCGGTTTGGGGAGAGATTCATAGCTTAGTACAATGTGAAATCACAGCTAATATCACAAGATACTAAAGGCACCTATTTTGTTGCTTAAGAATAAGGATGCAGAAAACCTGACATGCAGTCTTCAGAGCACCTGAACATGACCTCTGAATGGAAGGACAATCTTGGGGTTAAAGCACTCGATGAGGACTGTGGGCTGGGACTTTATAGATTTCTAAGGGATTTGCACACCCAATTCCCTCTTCCTAAATCCCTTAGGAAGCTTTGGAAGTGTTAGCCCAGGAGATATGGAGTCAATTCCTGTCTCTTGCAACTTTGGGGAAAAAGTCACTCTTCTCTTTGCCTCAGTTCCCCATCTGCAAAATAGAGATAATAATGATGTTTCCTGCCTTCCACCCTTTGTCAATGGGGTCTATTTAGGCTTGTATATAGTGCCTAACACAGTAGGGACAGATCTCTGTTGGGGCTTCTAGGGATTATTGCAATATAAATATTTTTATAAATAAATGAATACTTCAAATAAAAATAATTAATTACTCATATCAAGCTGTGCTCACCTGTTTGATGCCCAGTCCTTTCTCATGCATGTACCCCAGGTTAAACATGGCTTGGGCACTATGCTGTTGCTCTGATGCCAGTCGGTAGTGAATAAATGCAGTTTCATAATCAACATCGGTACCAAAGCCATAGAAATGGTAATCTCCAAGCTTAATTCTAGCAACAGTGTAACCTAATTAGAGGAAAGACAGTGAAAGCGTAAGAGACGAGTGAGATATGCAAGGTGTTCCTCTAATTTCATTTTAAGATGCACTGATGATTTCTAGAAAAGCATTCTGTTTCAATGTCTTAACATATCATTTGCTTTATTTTTCTTCTTGCACAATGGGAATAAAAGATTATGTGTTTTCAAGGCGTTCATAAGAGCATCAGCAGCTGAACTGTCCTGCTTTCATGTAAGTGTTCAAAGTAATAAAATGAAGGGTTCCATATTCACAGCAGTATCAGCAAAATGACTGTAGTTTAAGTTTGACAGGCCTCTGGGGAAAGTTATAAAACATATTTGGGTGTCTTGCATAATGGTCTGACTACTATTTTATTTGCTTTTTTTTAAGCATACATATTTTACCTTACAATATCCTTATATTGGCTAATTAAAAAATACACTCCCAACCCCGCTTGCTCAGAAGAGACACTTACAGTTTTACCTTTTTCAAAAAACAACTGCCAAATGGGTTGGTGTGTTAGTCACTTTCATATATCAATTCTTCCATGTTTCTAATGTTTTGTTGGTGCCAACACTGGCTATCTGTGCCACATGCCCACAGAGTTTTGGTGTGTTTACACTATAAACGCTATTGAAGCACAGGTGCAGCTACAATGCTGTACCACCGTAGTTTGGCCCCGGAAGGGGGGAGATTTTTTCCACTGATGTAGTGAATGCACCTCTTCCAGAGCTGATATCCAAGCCAATGGAATTTTCGTCAATCTAGCTGCATCTACTACGAAGGTTAGGTCGACCTAACTACATTGCACAGGGTGTGAAAATTTTTCACAGCCCCTATGTAACTAGGTCAACTTAAGTTTTAGGTTTAAAGCAGGGTTTTTTTTTCTGGCAATTCCTTAGGCCCTGTCTACATTGCAAACTTGCCCCTGTTTAACTCATTGGTGGCCAGTTGCTGATATACCTGCACCAGTGCAAACATCTAGTTTAGAAAAGGCAAGTTGCAATTTGCAGGGGCAGAGCTTATGCCTGCTTTAAATCAGGATATGCCAGATCAACTCAAAATCATACCCTAAACTTGTCTACACCAGGCATTTGCAACGACACTAGTGGTTGGCCACTGAGGGCTGTAATTGGGACACAGAGGCAAGGTTTCGGTGGTCAAATAGTAGTGTATTGTTTACAATGGATAGCAACATTGCAGCAGGTACTTGCAGCTAGTCTTAAACAAGTCAAAAGATGAGACAGATCATTTGACACTGTCCCTTTAACATTAAGCTGTTTAAGTCCTATGTATACATACGCAGGTTTATAAATTTATACAAGGCCTTTCACCTGAAGGATTCCTAGATGCCTCGCGCCCTGCAAACTAAGATATCATCATATGCAGTATAGCTGTAGCTGGGTCAGTCCCAGAATATTGGGGAGACAGAGTGGGTGAGGCAATACCTTTTACTGAAGATCAAAAGCTTCTCTCTCTCACCAACAGAAGTTGGTCCAATAAAAGATATTTATGTCACCCACCTTGTCTCTATGATACCACTGAAATAGACCTCTCTCTGGGTTGAAGGCACCAGGTAAGCACTACAGAGCTGATGTGAGAGGGAAGTTTCCCCAACCACACAAAGGTAAACCTCTACTCTTATGAAAGGAGCCATGGGACAGTCAGTGGCTCCACTGTGCAGAGCCTCGGTTTATAAGGACCCAATCCAGGGTCATCACCACAGTTAACTGCATGGCACTCGAGCTTGAAAGAATGAAAGGCTGAATCAAGCCTGTAGGGATTTAAATAAGGAATTCCAGTGAGCCTATGTAGCTCAGTGTCAGCATTTAGATCACTAAATTACATCCTTCAAGGATCAGTTCAGAGACAGTTAAACCAACACATGTTTGGGAGGATGTGCCATCTGCAAGAATCTTAAATATCTGACTTTCTGTCTCACTCAGTCTCTATATACTAGCACCAGAGACTTACTTTGATATTGGTGAGTGGCCAGCAAAGCAACTTTTTGAAAATAAATCTGTTCTTTGAGTCATGGGGAAACATGACCTCCAAGAGCTGTGCTCCAAACCAGCGAGCTATTGTTTGCACTCAAATCAAGGACTATCAAACAGATGTGAGACAGACTAAAAAAACCTGTCTGATTATTGTCAAAGTAATTATAAATCCTTCAAAGAAGTGATTTAGAAGGGAAATCACTGGGAGCAGTAGCCATGCTAGTAGGAAAGCCTATAAGGTAAGCAGCAAGTGTAAGACTACAGAGCCGAAAGTCACTGAATCTCTTCTAATCTCCAGAAGACTCAAGCAGTATGTGAGTGAATTCTCATATTGAAAACTGGATAAAGAGTAAGTCCTGGACAGACAGCAGAATACTTCAGCCAAGGAACGACCCAGAAAGTAACTGTCTGTTGATACTACACTCGTTTTATTCCAAAGGCGAGAGTAACTTACTTAATAGAATTGATGTCCTGTAGATAATAAACTAGACCAGGTGTTCAAAGTGAAATTGTCATCACTCAACTGTGACTCACCTTGGGAAGCTGCTCTATTCCAATGCAGCAAGGCTTGTGGATAAGTCTCATTCTCTCCTACTATGCTAGCCTCTTCTGCAGGAAAAAAAGGAAGTAATTAAGTCAAGCAGGAACAAGGCACAGAACCTCCATACTGTCTTCCTGATTACGTGAAGGTCAGTGTCTGTGTTCACCATTTACAAAAACCTTTGCGGAGCTGGATTAAACGGCTGTGACCTTTGGTTCTTTCTTCTTTGTGCTGCACTAGTGGTGCAAATGGGACAGAATTTTGGTTGGTGTAAAGCGGGTGTAGCTACCTCTATGCTTCTCATTCTATACCCTTTTCTAGGTTCCCATGTGGACCAGAAATACAATGGGGCAATCCGCATACAGCACAACATTCCCTAGATTTCTCTAGCTTAAGTAATTTAGAGCAGCCTGCTCTAAATTACATCCATGGCCAGTTCAGTCCTTGGATCAGGGAGGCAGAAATACGTCACATCCCAGGTCCTATGCTGAACACATCTCATCTCGATTTCGTGATCTTGCCCACCGTGCTCAGCAAACAGCACTTAGCATCAAGACCCACTTCACCAGAAAACCCAAGTGATTATCGCGCAACTATATCCACTGCTCTACAGACAATAAAACTATGCTTCTCTATAACCATATTTGTGTCCAAATAAAAAATAAAGTGTATTCCTCTGGAGTTTTATCAATTGATGTACCAAGAATGATACCTATAGTTCATAAGTTATGATATAAATATTTTACAGAAACTATTAAAACACTCTAAAATCCTTATGAACTCCTCCTGCCCAAACTATAAGTCTGACTATCCACTTCAGAATGCCAAATGATGAAAATGAGGCTTTATCAGCAACCTATTCATGTGACTGTATGGGACAGGCAATTGCTCAGACTTTCTGTGCTCTGCAAGTTATCAACTCAACTAAACCAGCCCTTTTTAAACCTGTAGTAGCACTATACCATTCCTTCCCAGAATGGATTTCAAATTAGAAAACATGACATGGTACAATATAAAAGTTTATTTCTCTTCTAGACAATTGGTGCAGGAGATAACAGCAACTGTTACTCTAAGGGAGCTGGAATAGTTTGTGATATAGCCCAAAATGTTTAAGAGCCAGATTTTCCAGCATCTTTCATGAAGCCAGATTATCACAATTTTAGCTCCCATGTAGGCACCTAATACAGCGGTCAGATTACTGTTTTGAGAGCTCAGCACTCAGCAACTCCCAGTGTTTTCAATGGAAGCAGGGCAGATTTGAAAATCTGGCTTTGAAAAGCACATTTTTTGAACACAGGAGTTAAAATAACTAGAATTGTTCAACTCAGGGCATAAGTTTCAAAAACCTGTAACCTGCAAGCATGGTTGAAGGGATAGGCTCTAAGTAGTTAAGAAAAATTATGCAGTGTGCAGTACTAGAATCCATTTCAGAAATGTGTGGCAGTTTTAGGTTTCTATTGACACAGTGTCACACATAAAGGGACGGCTGTGGAAGTGCTACATATCAAGAGATTAATATTCCATTTAAAATTCTTTCAACTCTAAAGTACTGGTTTCAAGTTTGAAATGTGGCAGCAACTGATATCCTGTGTAAAATGAATTAGTATCAGTCTAGTCCCCAATGGACATGTGATCACTTCTTAAGAGTGACACCACAAATGGCAGTCTCAGAGTCCATGGAAACATGCCCTCTTACTCTTAGAGGTAGTGTCTTCCAGACTGAGACATACCTGACAGAACAAGCTTCCAAAATGCCCTGTCACTGTTTATCCTTTCTGGATATTGAAGCCACCAAGGTGATCAGTGGGGCACCTTTTAGCATCAACAAAAAAAACTATGAAGTCTACTAGCAGTCAACAGGTTGACTTACTTAGTTAAGGAATTACACAAAGCCCATAGCAGCTGTATTTTTGAGATCTGCACAAAACTTAAATGCTGGGTTCCTGCACTTTGTTACATGTCTAGATTTTTTTAAAAGCATGTATTACTGTACTTCTAATATGTTCTGATAACCCTGCTGTATTGCAACAGACTTTACTCTGGTCACCCATTTTTAGTGAAGCTTGATTTAAATTACTAAGCATTCTTTCAACGAATAGAGCTCTAACGAAAGAGCTCAGTTGCCCAGCTAGCTATGTGTCATTCTTTCTAGTCAAGAATAAGAGGGTAACAACTCTTCACCAGTAAGTAAAGCATTAAGCCTCACTGTCTCTTTCTGTAACACAGGTATGTCAGATGTCAAATGTTCATTAACACTCAGACCAGAAAAATATCCTTACAGAGCAAGAGAAACAGAATCAATAACTTCTGAATATAGGAGGTAATCAGGATGGGGGAGAATTCTTGCTTTCCAAGAAACCTTATTAGTTCAGACCAACTGTTTAATCCTAGGTAAGCTTTGCTTAAGAACGTAAGAAGGGCCGTACTGGGTCAGACCAAAGGTCCATCTAGCCCAGTATCCTGTCTACCGACAGCGGCCAATGCCAGGTGCCCCGGAGTGAGTGAACCTAACAGGTAAAGATAGAGTGATCTCTCTCCTGCCATCCATCACCCCGCTCTGACAAACAGAGGCTAGGGACACCATTCCTTACCCAACCTGGCTAATAGCCATTAATAGACTTAGCCTCCATGAATTTATCCAGTTCTCTTTTAAACCCTGTTATAGTCCTAGCCTTCACAGCCTCCTCAAGCAAGGAGTTCCACAGGTTGACTGCGCTGTGTGAAGAAGAATGTCCTTTTATTTGTTTTAAACCTGCTGCCCACTAATTTCAATGGGTGGCCCCTAGTTCTGCTATTATGGGAACAAGTAAACAACTTTTCCTTATTCACTTTCTCCATAATTTTATATACCTCTATCATATCCCCCCCCAGTCTCCTCTTTTCCAAGCTAAAAAGTCCTAGCCTCTTTAATCTCTCTTCATATGGGACCCGTTCCAATCCCCTAATCATTTTAGGTGCCCTTCTCTGAACCTTTTCTAATGCCAGTCTATCCTTTTTGAGATGAGGAGACCACATTTGTACATAGTATTCAAGATGTGGGCGCACCATGGATTTGTATAGGGGCAATAAGATATTTTCCGTCTTATTTTCTATCCCTTTGTTAATGATTCCTAACATCCTGTTTGCTTTTTTGATGCACTGCATGTTAAATGGACAGTTACTACCACTACTGCATGTTTGCTTGATGATGCACTGCATGTTAAATGGACAGTTACTACTAACCCACAACGAGTTACTGTCTGACACAAGCTAGCACAGCCCCTTACTCTGATCAAGTATGAAAGCAGCATTGCTCTGTGCCACTTCGTAGCCTTGTTCTGCCAACAGGAGATATTGAACCACAGCAGCATTTGAATCACCATCTTTATAGCTATTGTAGGCAGTCATGAGTCTCTCAGACCAGCGCCCTCGTTCACATACATTCTTAAATAACTGTAGGGAAAAAAAACAACACACAATTATCAGGAGTTTCTTCAGAAATGTACTGTTTAAAGGCTATGAAGAGGTAGGTTTTAGACAGCCTTTGAAGCAGTTTATTTAAATGGACAGTATGGGTTTTGGAAACAAGAAGAAACATGGAAGAAGGACCTACATGGCTTAATAGTCTAATAGCACATCCTTAACAATGGAAGTAAAGCAGGAATTCAGCCGCCTCAAAACAAGCCAGTAAAAGACTAGGTTTCTTCAAGTATAACTCTAGATCCAAAAGGCAATCTCTATTGTAGGAGGTCCATACCTCAGCCTCTGTGAAGAGTAAGTGGCTAACCCAAGCAAAGTGAATACGTGTCCCAGGGCAAGATAGCACAAGGAAGAAAGAGGTTACCAGTTTTCTTGTTTCTTTAAGAAAGCTGTTTAGAATTCAAAATTGTCTGTATTGCATGTGATTGTGCACAGGGCCCAAACATTTCACAAAATCTGTAGCACAATCCACGTTACTTCAGAACCTTATCTTAAAAGAAAAAAAAGTTTTTAGCTCTCCATTGCAAAAATAAATTTTAAAGCCATCCCCATCTGGAGAACTCAAGTTTCAAAATAAATAGGGACCACCGACCTGACTGTGTCATTTGCTTTCATAATAATCCTTCCTGTCCCCCACACTCCCCAGCTTAAGTGAAGCTATTGCAAGACTTCCAATCTGCCACTGCAGAGTGTCACAGAATCTAGAAATCTTAGAATCGTAGAATATCAGGGTCGGAAGAGACTTCATGAGTTCATCTTGTCCAATCCCCAGCTCAAAGCAGGACCAATCCCCAACTAAGTCATCCCAGCCAAGAGTTTGTCAAGCCTGACCTTAAAAACCTCTAAGGAGGAAGATTCCACCACCTCCCTAGGTCACCCATTCCAGTGCTTCACCTCCCGCCTAGTGAAAAAGTTTTTCCTAATATCCAACCTGAATCTCCCCTGCTGCAACTTGAAACTAGAACAAGGAATAGCGTCATCTGGTACCACTGAGAACATTCTCTTTGGAACCTCCTTTCAGGTAGTTGAAAGCAGCTATCAAATCCCCCCTCATTCTTCTCTTCTGCAGATTAAATAATCCCAGTTCCCTCAACCTCTCCTCATAAATCACGTGCTCCAGCCCCCTAATCATTTTTGTTGCTCTCCACTGGATTTTTTTCCAATTTTTCCACATCCTTCTTGTAGTGTGGGGGCCCAAAACTGGACATGGTACTCCAGATGAGGCCTCACCAATGCCAAATAGGTGGGAATGATCACATCCCTCGATCTTCTGGAAATGCTCCTACTTATTTGAGGTGAGACTGACTGGCCTGTAGTTCCCCGGATTCTTCTTCTTCCGTTTTTAAATATGGGCACTACATTAGCCTTTTTCCAGTCATCTGGAACCTCCCCCTATCGCCATGAGTTTTCACAGATAACGGTCAATGGCTCTCAATCACATCCGACACCTCCTTTAGCACCCTTGGATGCAGTGCATCCTGCCCCATGGACTTGTGCTTGTCCAGCTTTTCTAAACAGTCCTGAACCACTTCTTTCTCTACAGAGGGCTGGTCACCTCCTCCCCATACTGTGCTGCCCAGTAAAATAGTCTGGGAGGTGACCTTGTTCGTGAAGACCTTGCCATGGAATATATAGGTGCTTGCTCATTTATCAAGTTATTCTGTGAAATAGGGTCCAAACTCAATAGGAAAAATTCAGGACTAGTAGGGACTGGGGGTAGTGCACAATTCCACTGATTGCAACTAAGTTGCAGCCTACTTACAGAGTCAGTAAATTTCACTCAGTTTCACATATCAGTAGAATTGGACAGGAAACCCTTTTCCTGTCTCAAAAATGTTTAAGAATTTGAAAATTTTCTTGTCCTGTATGGGGACAAAGTCAAAATCTGGAAGATTTTCAAAAACAGTCTAAAAAATAAATTGGTTGGAATCAATTGAAACATTGTTTCAATTTTGATTTATTTTTAATTAGCTTAAATTTCAAAGCAAAACACAAACACTGGAATTTTTATTTCAGAAGCATCAAGACGTTTTCAATTTTTTTTAAACAAAACTGACCATTTCTCAGGAACAGTTTTGTTTTGACAAATCAACATTTTCCACAAAAATAATCTCATTGAAACAACCCAGGCTAACTCAGGAATTTAAGTTTATGAAGAGAGATCCTCACCTCAACAGCAGTATGACAGGAGCGCATCACCCCAGTGCCTGTGGCATGCATCTGTGCCAGGTTATAGAAAGCCAGAATATGACCACCCTGGGAGGCCAAATTAAAATATTTCAAAGCCTGTTTATAGTCTCTCTTCACTCCAATGCCATCTACAAAGAAAGAAGCCACACCAGAGGTCAACACTATTCAGAGATTGCAAATGAATAGCCCACAAAGGCAGAATTGCAACCAAAATGAAGGATATAGTATGTGTGTTTTTAATTTAAACAAACAATTAAGTAAAAGTAGCTGAAGGCAATTTGTTAAGAAAAATGCCATCAGGTATGGCCAAACTGATGGAATATGAGGACTATTTTACTATATTATGTGCTAGGTGATCTCAATTCCTGTGATGAATATACAGAACTGACTCATATGTTAACACATTCCTACTGTCCCAGCGCCATCTAGTGAATACTTAAAGCAGCAACATTCTGAAGCCACTTACTGTAATACATGGAGCCCAGCTGAAGCTGTCCATCTACCCATCCTTGTTCTGCAGCCTTCTGGAAATACTTTAATGCCAGTTCATAATTCTGCAGGAAGACAGATTGTGTCATTATAGAGCCTAGCAAGGTGGCACACTAAAGAGATATATCCTCATCAAAACAAGGATGACTTGTATGAATGTATCTGTGCATCAAGAACGGATTATATGCCTATAAATCTTTATATGTTCTTGCTGACAACTGGAGAATAAATATATTAATGCTTCTTGTCCAGCTATGTAGAAGAGTTATAAATAAAAACACAAAGAAGAGTTCTGTTGAAGACGACAACAATGTAATGCAGTTGTAAAAAAAAAATCTATCATCATTCTTGATGAGTGTATTAACAGGATTGTTGCATGTAAGAGATGCCAGGTAACTGTCCTGCTCTACCTGGCACTGGTAAGGCCTCAGCTGGAGCATGGAGCCAGTTCTGGAAGCCATATTTTAGGAAAGATGTAGACAAACTGGATAGAGTTCAGAGGAGAGCTACAAAAAAGTTCAGAAAAACTTTCCTCCTAGATCAGGTTTACACAACAGGACATGTTTAGTCCTGAGGAAAAAAAAAAGTGAGGGGGAACTTGATAATGGTCTTCAAATTGTTAATGGCTGTTATGGAAAAAATGGGGATCAATTGTTCTCTATGTCAACTGAAGGCCGGACAAGTAGTATTCTGCTTAGTCTGCAGTAAGGGAGATTTAGATTAAGTATTAGGAAAAACTTAACTATAAAGGGTAATTAGTTCTGGACTAGGCTTCCAAGGGAGTTTGGAATCCCTGTCACTGGAGGTTTCTAAGAACACGCTAGATAGACAAACACCTGTTGAGGTGGACTAGGTTTACTAGGGTCCTGCCTCGGTGCAGGGGACTGAACTAGATGACCCTCACAGTCCATTCCAACCTTATGTTTCTACTATTTTCATGTATTCAGAGTAGACTATGCTCTAGCATTTGTTGGCAAGTTTAGAAAATGGGGCTATTAACTCAGTCATTTAGGACACCCAAGAAATCACTAAATTTTTTACAGGTTCTCCAACAAACTTCTGCGTCAAAAATCTACGCCTGTAGCTATACGACATGTATCCAAGCTTTGATACTACAATGGGTGATGATTGCAGTGCTGTGCATAGACATAATTAGTTTGTTTAGCTAAATGGAATGGACATGTACTGTTTCAGAAGAAAACAGCTTTAGAACCTCTTAGCCACACTATTTAGTTTTGAAATAGTTGAGCTGAACTACAGACACCCCTTGAATTTATCTGTTTGCAAAGCTGAACACCTAGAGCAAGTTACTACAGAGAATTCTTTCCTGGGCGTCTGACTGGTGAGTCATGCTCAGGGTTTAGCTGATGGCCATATTTGGGGTAGAGAAGGATTTTTCCTCCAGGGAAGATTGGCAGAGGGGTTTTTCCACCTTCCTCTGCAACATATGGCACGATTCACTTGCTGGAGGATTTTCTGTACCTTTAAGTCTTTTAGCCATGATTTGAGGACTTCAGTAGCTCAGACATAGGTTAGAGGTTTATTACAGAATGGGTGGGTGAAATTCTGTGGCCTGCATTGTGCAGGAGGTCAGACTAGCTGATCATAATGGTCCCTTCTTACTTTAAGGTCTGAGGCATATCTTTCACATGGGATCACTGGCAAGGCAAGTAATGTAAGCATGTCCCTGCAGATTTCCATAAAAATCTATACACAGACTTAGGTATCCTTGAACCAAGAAATAATAGGAATAGTTCAGAGCTATGTCTAATTGCAAGACAAAAAGTGGGATTTTAAAAGTATTTAAGAATTATTTCAGGCCTGTGACTAGTAACATCTTTAATGGGCAATGGGTGTTCATGTTACTTGAAAAATATCAGGATATTATGTTTCTCAATGCTGGAATTTTACTTTCATGACTTGAACAACTAACTTTAACCATAGGATTTAAGCAACTAAAAATGATTGCTGACTTTTCTTTCATAGGTAAAGAAGATTATGTAACTTAACACTTATACCTCTCTTCTACCAACCAGGTATTTCAGAAATTGACTGGTTTTTCTGCTAGGTGATCAGACTGAAAAAAGACTATTCAGACTTACCACTGGAACACCTCTTCCATACAGATAAGCCATTCCTAGCCCACTCTGTCCAACTGGATTACCCTGACAACAAAGGAAAAAATACTTAAGGGGGGAAAAGAGCCACGGGGGTGGAAAGGGACAGGAACCTGGCTACAAGTCTTTAATATGTCCTTTAATGTCCTCTAGGATATCCAGTGTTGAAGATTAACAGATTTTAATCTGTTCCTATTTAAGCCCTGCGGTCCTAGCCTCTCCTTGGTGCCTACTGTGCTACCTTATTCTGTTACCACTCCATTGATTTCAGTAGAAAACTAGAGTGTACCCAACACCAGAAGTGAGAACCAATGCTGTGCCTCTCAGAAAGGCAGAACTTGCAGGTCAAGGGGAGGTGGTACTAAAGTAGCTTTCAGCCACCTGTGTGCTCCTGAGCCTGGGCTGTTCTGAGGGCTGGAGGGACCCATGGTATAGCAAATAGCCTTGGGGCCCTAAGTTAGGACAACCGCACTGCCTAGAATAGCTACAGCACTGTGTGCTATGGCTCTTCCTGGCACCCATCTCCGTACACCAGGGCTTGTGAGTGTTCCTCTGAAGGCAGCTTTACACAGCTGTCTTCCACAGTGCATGTGCTGGGGGGAATCTCCCCCAACCAGTGCTGTTGGGATCCTGTTACGCTGGCTAAAAAGTGCTGGAGGGGTGTAAAAGGTCTGAAAAGGGTGTGAGAATCTCACCCTAGGTAACTTGACAAATTCAGGCTATAATCAAGTACTGTTAGTTATCTTGCAGGGCATGGAAGAGCAAGAAGAGAACTGCACTCTGACCACATTTTATACATACACTGTATTTCTTTCCCAGAAGCTACTTCTGTCTCAAGCTAATCTGCCCATAAAATAAAAATTTTAAACACTCAAGCTTCTTTTCGCTCAGTGAGATAATCTGAACGTATTATCAGAAGAAATTAAAGCATATGGTTCATGGACAGGAGAAAAACTGCAGTCCATGGTAGAACATAGTGTCATTTTAATTTACAGCTATGCTACATAACCATTTAGGAGAGTAAGTGGAGACCACACACACAGACAGCAGGGGAAATTTAGAGATAGATGTTTAAATTCCAAAACAGAACCAATAGTTGCAGGTTATAAAAGGATTGTTGCAACTGTTGCAGTGAGCAGACTCCACAAAGCACTGTGGTCAGGAGCTTAATTTTAGGTCTTATGAAATAGTCTATGTTTGTAAAGTACTTTACATATGAATTTTTATGTTACAAAAAATGAAGTCAAAGGGAGACTTTTGTGAACCAATCACTATCCACCTTTCAGCAGATATGGCCTTTATATTTCCAACTCGTGATTTAAAAACAACCAACCATACCATATCAGCAGCTTTCTTGAAATACTGAAGAGCAGTCTCATTGCTCTGGGGTATGATATCGCTTCCTTCCGAATACATCTGGGAGACAAAAAGCACAACTAACAGTTAATTAAGAAAAGGGAATAATTTAGTTTTAAGTGCGAGAAGTGAAAAACCTCAACTAACTTTCCACGCGGAATTCATGTCCATTTCCTCTATTGGCTGTCATTGAAACTATACAAAGAATTTCTGTTTAGTGCAAATTTAAACCATGTATAGCTAAGAAAATGGGTGTTTTTAGATTAGATTAAGGCTAAATAGTGGTCTTTTAAAAATATAAGAAAAACATATCTATGAAAAGAAATTGCTCTTTAACCAACAAGATGTTGTTGATTAGGAGGCTTTATTATGTGAAACTATTGTATTTCATAAAAAGGCATTCTGGAAAAAGTTGAGCTACCATATTGCTCCATTAACAGTAATGAATACCATACACACATAGACCTAGTAGGCTGGAAAGGCTTAGAAGTCAGTAAGGCAGGGCTAGAACTCTTGTATGACTGTGGCTGCTCAGGTAGACAGATTATTGTGAAGTTTCTTATACCTTCTTTTAAAGCATTGGGACTTGAAGAGTTCCATGTAGCTCAAAAGTGTCTTTCACCAACAGAAGTTGGTCTAATAAGAGATTACCACACTTGCCTTGTCTGTTTAAAGAGGCTTTATTTTTTTAAAACGAATGCCTAATTGAGGAGTTTAAGTCTTTAATTAGGTAAATAAATAATCATCCTGATTTTCAAAGAGTGGAGAATACCCAGCAGTGCAAAATACTTGCGTCTTACCTTTCCTAGAAAGGCCAGGGCATGCGAGTTACCAGCATTAGCTGCTTGGTTGAAGTATTCAAATGCTCTCTGTGAGAAAGAGTCCAAAAGTACTTTAGTCAATAAAAACATTTCCTCTCCATAAACAAATAGTGTTTGTAGATTCCATATTACACTCCATTGGTAACAAGTATATTAGAAAATATTGCTTGTGATGTACAATATAGATTCAGACATGAAGATGAACATCCCTTGGCATGCCTTGAGTTAGCAAGAGGACTCAGAAATAATACCATTCATTTCAATTTACAAAGCAGCTCCATATCAACCTGTTTCAGAAGATGAATGCTAGGCATTTGCATAAGGCAAATCCACTTTAGACTTACAACTCTTCTTCCATGATCCACTTTGAGAGCACTGCCCCAAGGTACTTTTTTTTGCACCGCCATAGAAAAGGCTACACACAATGTCTGAGGACAATCTGCCATGCATGAAATCTGCCTGGTCTTCCTCTATCTCCAGAATGGCTCTCTCTTTTTAAGCACAGAATGGACAAAATCCTGATCAAGATTAACACTAAGTTGAGTGTCACTACTGGGAAACAGGAGTTGTTTAGACAGTTTGCCCGAGTCTACTGAATGATTAACAAACATAATAGGAGATTTCCCCCACAGAATTTGCACACCTAGAACAGCAGCCACTCTGGGCCTGGCATACCCCCAAAATTCAGGGAAGCGATGTCTCATTTTTCCATTTGAGAGAAGTCTATGAAGTTGAGTCCTACTAGCATAGCCTAACTCGTCCCGAAAAACTTAAATGGAGGAACATGTGTGTCTATAGGAAATTCTCCAGTATGGGTACATATTTAGATCTGATTCTGTACTATTCTGGGCAGAATACCCAGGATTGTTTCATGTCAATAGAGAAAGCTCATTTAAGTTGGCTAAATTTAAAGTTCAGTTTGACCAGAACTAGCTGCTGTCTTTAAGAGACCTCCTTGGTTTTAAACTCTTGATTGATACTTGAGAGGTAAGTGGGAACATTTTATCACTCTGGCAGTCACAAAACTCCATGTTAGGTATTTCAAATTGCCTCCATCTTCAGTGCAGACTCAGTGGCTGTGCCCAGTCTGAACAATACATATGGATCAAAAACAATGCTGAACAAAGGATATTTTTTTGTTTGTTTTAAGACAACTTCAGAGTAGAGACAACTGCAGAGTTCATTCACTCTCTTGTTGGGAATTAGTCTGGAATAATCATCTTCATGACATGCTCACTGAGTCTGTGGGTTACACAAGCTCTTCACTTACTATCACATAAACTTTTCAAAAATTCTGCCTGCCTTTGCAGCAAGTCAATTTCTCCCTATTGCATAAGCCAACCCAGCACTGAGCTGGGAATTGTGAACACCTGGCAGTACTGAAAGCCACACATCTATTTGCTGCTTATTCAGCCATGCAAGAGTATATTTATTGTATGGCAACAATTCTTGTAAACACAGGCCAGATTCCAATTTGAAATCTATGCATCAGCACACCATGAAAAGCCTCTTATGCATGCAAAGGCTCAATCAGAGATATGTACAGGAATCTCTTATGTACAGAAATCTTGTGCCATGTATTCTGACTTCATCTCCAATGTTTTCAACTAATGGGGGGCAGGAAGAGAATCTGGTCATTCTACCAATCAGAATAGTGCATACAACTAGCTAAGAAGGCAAGTCACAATTGCTGCATCAAGCCAACATTTGGACAACAGTTTTAGTTTTTCAGGAGGACTAGACAACTTATTCTCTTGTAAATCATTACATTTATCACTAGGGCAAAGACGTAAAATGCCAGCAATGATGTAAAATGGGTACCTGGTGATTTTGCTCCACTCCTCTTCCTCCATGTAAATGTAACTGTCCAAGGCCAACCTGAAAAATAAAAAGAAAACTTAAAGCATTTGTGTGTCCCTGTATACAGAAAGTTTATATACAAGTAATACAATTACAAATTGAATAAATTAATCACATGCATAGTAAATACATACCAAATTGTTTCACATATAAAGTTGAAAGGAAATAAAGGTTGAAAACAAAATTATTCTGCTTCAGTAGCCACCACAGTTTGAGGCAAAAGGGCAACTAAAGCAAATGAGTTGACTCCCTCAGGTTTAACATCCTTGTTACAATATATAAAAAGAAGATTGAATATCTTTGAATTTGTTACCCTAGGTTTAAAAAATGATATCCTCTCAATTCTTTATTTGTTATGGTCAGTCACCGTGGATTCCTTCTGTTAAAGTGGATTAAACGTAGTGGAAGGGAGTCATGTTTACACTCTGCAGACAGCAAAATGTATCTTTCCTCTGGGTAGAGGAAAGATACAATGTGGGAAGTGGTAGGCCTAGCTTTCTCCACCTGACCCTATCAGTGTGCCCCAAGCCTGACCTGGAAAGGCTACTTTATTTTCATTGCCTCTCTGCTGAGATTGCTAACAAAGGAGCCAATTAATGACAGTTGTCATGTGAACACTTCTCCACTGGTAGGTAACTTGACTGAAAACAATTAGTTTTACACACAATAGATTATTTGCCATCAGTGACCACACAGCAGTATGACTCCTCAAGTATTTCCATATATTTACAAGAAATAACTACAGCATCTCAGACAACACTGCAAGATCACTGCTGGCAAACACTTACTTTAAATGATGATTACTGTACATTTCCTCTGACATCTTTTGAACTCCAGCAAAGACCCTTTGGCTTCTACTCAATCTTGTCACTGCTGCCATACATGGTTGATATGTTAGTCCAAAGGCCACTCCAGTGTTGTGCCATGTTTATTCCTTAGGGTGAACATTTCTAGTGTGACATTAGTGTTATGTAGAATTCTATTTGGTTCTACTGAACAGAGGCAGAGAACAGCAACAAAGGGGGATGGAGAACATTCATGGTTGCAGACAACAGTTCCTCTAGATAAATCTAGCCACCTTACAACCACAGACAAGATACCTAACTATGGTGATATTGGTCTCTCCAAGGCCCTCAGCAGTCCTTTACTCCTCTGTCCTGAAGGCCCTGCACTCTGACACTCCTCCTGGCCATGGCTCCCTCCAGAAGAGCCAATTCTGCTCCTAAGCTGGGCAGAGGAGTTGGAGTGTTGCAAAGCTCTCAACTCCTCAGGGTGTGAGGAAAGCAACCATTACATTGTTGATCAAAAAAGGAATTTTATTTTTCAAGCACTGACCAAAAGCAAAAAATGTGTTCATCAATTTTTATTGGTGGAATTTTTGAAAACCAAGACTGCTTTGAATCAGAGGGGTAGCCGTGTTAGTCTGGAATTGCAGAAGTGACAAAGAGTCCTGTGGCACCTTAAAGACTAACTAAAATTTTTTTAGAGCATAAGCTCTAAAAAAAACTCTGGAAGAATTCCACCATGATTTCAACAGCTTCCACCCCACCATCCACCTCAGCCTGGATCAGTCTACACAGGAGGTCCACTTCCTGGACACCACGGTGCAAATTAATGACGGCCACATCAACACCACCCTATACCGAAAACCTACTGACAGCTACGCCTACCTTCATGCCACCAGCTTCCACCCCGGGCACACCACACGATCCATTGTCTACAGCCAAGCACTGAGGTACAATCGTATTTGCTCCAACCCCTCAGACAGAGACCAACACCTACAAGATCTCCACCAAGCTTTCTCAAAACTACAATACCCGCACAAGGAAATAAGGACACAGATCAACAGAGCCAGATGTGTACCCAGAAGCCTGCTGCTGCAAGACAAGCCCAAGAAAGAAAACAACAGAACACCACTGGCCATCACCTACAGTCCTCAGTTAAAGCCTCTCCAACGCATCATCAGTGATCTACAACCCATCCTGGACAACAATCCCTCACTTTCACAGGCCTTGGGAGGCAGGCCAGTCCTGGCCTACAGACAACCTGCCAACCTCAAGCATATTCTCACCAGCAACAGCAACAGCACACCGCGCCATAATAACTCTAACTCAGGAACCAATCCATGCAATAAACCTCGTTGCCAACTCTGCCCACACATCTACACCAGCAACACCATCACAGGACCAAACCAGATCAGCCACACCATCACTGGTTCATTCACCTGCACATCTACTAATGTAATATACGCCATTATGTGCCAGCAATGTCCCTCTGCTATGTACATTGGCCAAACTGGACAGTCCCTACGAAAAAGGATAAATGGACACAAATCAGATATCAGGAATGGCAATATTCAAAAACCTGTAGGAGAGCACTTCAACCTCACTGGACACACCATAGAAGATTTAAAGGTCAGCATTTTGCAGCAAAAAAACTTCAAGTCCAGACTGCAAAGAGAGACTGCAGAGCTGCAATTCATTTGCAAATTTGACACAATCAGTTTGGGACTGAATAGAGATTTTGAATGGCTAGCTAACTACAAAAGCAGCTTCTCTTCTCTCGCTATTCACACCTCCAATTCAACTGCTAGAGGAACACCTCACCCTCCCTGATTAGAGATAACAAGCTGGTTCAGCCTGATTGGACTAACCTTGTTATCTCCCACCTGGTTCTTGCCTACCTATTTATACCTGCCCCTGGATACTTCCACTGCATGCATCCGATGAAGTGGGTATTAGCCCACGAAAGCTTATGCTCTAAAAAAATTTTAGTTAGTCTTTAAGGTGCCACAGGACTCTTTGTCAAGACTGCTTTGGTTTCTCAACAAATACCAGAAAATTTTAACATAAACAAAAATATACTCAGACAACTATTTTCCATCAAAAGAAGTTTCAGTGAAAAATTTCTCATCATCTCTAGTACCCAAGTTGGACTGGGAGCAAGAGAAAAAAATCTGGGTTCTTGAGAGCTGCACACATCTGCAACTGCTCCAACAGCCTCTGGAAGAGTCCCACCACATTGTGTCACACTGATCATACCTGTGCTTGTACATCTCCTTTCTCTGCTAGAAACTGGTAATATTGAATCAAATCTTCCTCCAGCATCCCACTGGCCATGCCTGGATTTTCCACTTCATCTGCAAGGCGAATTCTCTGCACAACTGTGCCTCCTGTCAGAGATATATCGCTAGCCACTGGTGACAAGATGAGAAGAACAAGGAAAGCAACATGAAGTTAGTATGCTAAGACATATAAAGTAAGCCATTTGCAGACAACTTTCAACTGAGTGATACATTTTTGGCAGACCACCAAAAAGACAGGTTTTATCAAAATCAAACATCCACCCACGTCCCATAAACTCGGCAAATAAGCCTGTGTAGTAAAGTAAGTACTTCTCAAGAACAAACTAGTTATGCTATGATTTTGTGTACTGTGATAAATACAGGTAATAAAGGGGAGTAGACAGTTTTGGTTGTGACTCTTCTGTACACTCTGGATGGTGCACGGTGCAAGACAGTTTAGATTCTACAACCAATACTAACTCTGAATTTCCAGAATTCAAAGGATGTTTTTGAAATAAATACAAAAACCTACTAAGTTTTTCTAGAAAAATCAGTTAATTGATATGATTAATCCTGTTTGGGAATATCAGTTTGTGAAGTATTTT
Organism: Dermatemys mawii; assembly: GCA_007922305.1. Classification (NCBI taxonomy): domain Eukaryota; kingdom Metazoa; phylum Chordata; order Testudines; family Dermatemydidae; genus Dermatemys; species Dermatemys mawii. The sequence continues at coordinate 63,654,746 of ML677332.1, forward strand.
GGCATCCTTCAGAATTAAAAGTTTAAATTTAAAAGGTTATACATGGAAGTTGTCATAAACTGGTCTACAATATCTGACAAGAGCTAACCTACCAGCGCGTTCAACTAATGGAAGAATATAAAATTCTAACTATTTTGAAGTATGCCCAGACAAACATTGTAGGTAATTCTAGATCTGCTCCTTTGTTAATATGAATTTTTTTTTACCATGATTAGCCACAAGCCGATAGTGAGTGAGAGCAGATTCACAACTCTGAAGGACTCCTATCCCACCCCAGTACCGGTAACCCTGCAAAGACACAAAAGCAAGGAACCATCAGTTGTTATACACCCACTTATTGGACATTTTATGCAGTTAAATAGCCGAATGCACTTGTGAGAGTCATCAACTTTTCACAGAAGAAATGCTTAAGATTAGACATACTGTTAAATACAAGGTCAGATAGATTTTTGGGATGTCAGCCAGTTACTCCCAACACAAATGAATAGGGTCCAACCAAAATGGACTATGAATTTAGTAAACTTCATGGTCTTAGGATTTTAGAAGTTGTAAATTTCATGAGTTCACCTATTTAAATCTGATGTTGTAATTGTTGGGGTCCTGACTCAAAAATGAGTTGTGTGTGGCGGGGTGAGGGTTGCAAGGTTATTGTAAGGGGGTTGTGGTACTGGTATCCACACTTCTGCGCCGCTGCTGGTGGTGCTCCCGTCAGAGCTGAGCAGCTGGAGAGCCCAGCTCTGAAGGCAGAGCCGCTGCCAGCAGCAGCGCAGAAGGAAGGATGGCATGATATACTGCCACCCTTACTTCTGCACTCCAGCCCACAGAACTGGGCCATCAGTCAGCAGCTGGCACTCTCTGGCCCCCTAGCTCTGAAGGCAGTGCAGAAGTAAGGGTGGCAATACTGCAACCCCTCCTTAAAATAACCTTGTAACAACTCTGCAACTGCCTTTTGGGCAGGACCCCCAATTTGAGAAACACTGGTCCCCACCATGAAATCTGTATAGTATAGGGTAAAAAGCACACAGAAGACAAGTTTTCATGCGGGGAGACCATAGTTCACGGTCAATGATGTGTTTTTCATGGCTATGAATTTGGTAGGGCCCTACAAATGAACGCAAGAGTGGCCCATGAGCCTTGTGTTTTAAATCAAGTAAAACAACTAAACAGATTCTGATGCCTCAGGAACAACAATTTAACACATTCTGCTTAAAGGCACTGTATCTTATATACCATATTCTATTTGTGTTTTATATGTGCTGTTGGAAGAAAACAAGGTTTTGCTTTGGTTTTTAAGGGCTTGACTCTCCTCTCATTTAGACCAGTGTAATTCTGGAGTAACTCCATTAAAATGCCTGGAGATAAATAAGGACAAAACAGTTGTGAAAGGAGACTTGAGCCCTAAGCGTTAGCTTCCACCCTCTGTGGAAAGTTTCTGTATTAAAAAGTAATGAATGGGTAGGCAACAAGTAGTCCTGTATACACATGCTCTAGTGTTTAAAAACTGAGCACCTACACTTTTAGGAGAATATGAAATATTCAAGAACTTAATAATCAAGACATAAAATTGGATAAAAAGGAGCATTTCTATTAACTTTAGTTCTGTGAATCAGCTATGAAATCTCACTTACTAAAATCATGTGTGCTATCAGATTTCCTCCAAGAGCTCCAAAAGTGTAATAAACCAGGGCCTAAAATAAGAATAGAAGATATTTAATCATTTGCATCTGAAGTGAAATAAAAGCAAAAGTGAGGATTTGACAGAGTTACCTTAGCTTGACTGGAATTGACACCAAGACCAGATGCATACAGAAATCCAAGAGCCTGAAATTAAAAATACAAATCAATGAATATTTGGAAGTTTTAGGATTAGATTTGTAAACTAGGAATAAAAAAGGTAAATATGTTTACAATGACATGAAAAAGTACTTGTCACAGTTTAGAGACCTATCCTGCCATGAAGTTGCAGTGACTTGGAAAACACAACAGGTACTTGACTGCCTATAAGTACCCTAATAAAGTGGACTTTTTGGTCTAACCCCCATGTCTAATTCAGCTGCAACATGTTTTATTTTTAAATATAAAGTACATGATTTCTCCAAGGTCAAGTAGGTTACCATGGATTTCTCTTATATTTTATGAGACACTGCTGTCTAGTATCCACTGGAACGTAGGGCTGCAAGCCAAAGACTCAAGAGATCCAATAACTGACAGACAAACTTGCTGAGTTGCCTTAAGCAAGCACCTTAACCTCTAGGCCTCAGTTACCTCATTAGTAAAACAGAAATAATTTCTCTTACATGGAGTGTTTTGCAAGGATTACTTAAATTTTCAATGCTCTATACCAGGGGGTGGGCAAATTTTTGGCCTGAGGGCCACACTGGGGTTGCAACACTGTATGGAGGGCTAGGCCTCCCTAAACAGCCTGGCCCCTGCCCCTCTCCGACCCTCTCCCATTTTCCACCCCCTGACTGCCCCCCTCAGAATCCTTGACCCATCCAACTCCCTTTTCTCCCCACTCCTTGTTGCCTGATCGCCTCGTCTCGAGACCCTCCCACCCTAACCATCCTTCCAGGACTCCACCCAACCTCCTTGCTCTCTGTCCTGATCCCTGTCCACACCCCTGCTCTCTGACAGGCCCCCTGGGACTCCCTGCTCCTTATCCAACCCCCTGGTCTTGGCTCCCTTACCATGCCGCTCAGAGCGGCATGTCTGGCAGCCGCGCCACCTGGCTGGAGCCAGACATAGTGCCGCGCTGCCCCGCAGGAGCATGCGGCTGAGGGGCATGGGGAGCAGCAGGGGAGGGACGGGGGGCTAGTCTCCCTGGCCAGGAGCTCAGGGGCCGGGTAGGACGGTCCCGCAGGCTACATCCGGCCTGCGGGCCGTAGTTTGCCTACCTCTGCTCTATACAAAAAATTAAGTTCTATATAGAGAAGGAGCTGCCAGCAGGGTGTTCTCCAAGATGGCTCTGGGACTTTTGAACTTTCTCCCTACCTTGTTTCAAAATAGCCCAGAGTTGATGGATTTTCAGGTATGCTGCAAAATCTATTTGACGTAAATCTGGCCAGGGCAGAGTTTGAGTGTATATTCCTGGGGACAGATGTGTTGCTTTAATTTACTGGCTGGCTGAGCTAATTTGTTATTTGTATATGCTCAGTTTTGCTGCTGGGCTGTAATAATTTGCGATGGTAAATCTAATCGGTTATGACACTTAGAACTTTCCGAAGAAAAAAACAAAAATAAGTATTGCTCTAGCTCTGCCACCTGGTACAGCTGTATGGGCCAGCAGAGACAGAACACAGAAGATATATTTGTGTGTGACACTAAGAGCTAACTTCCACATTTTGACACGTTAGGATAATCAAGAGACTTCACCTACACTGAACAGTTAATATAATTCCACCAAAACCAGAAGTCTGTTGTAGCCACACCAGCTAATGAGTTATCAGTGATGGCTGCATTCAGTATTTCAGAAGTAACACAGCTATGGGCAAGCCATGCATCAGTCTTGGTCTGGACCTTGGTGCCTGAAATTGTGGAGACAGGACCTCAGAATGTTTGTCTATAATACTGTAACTGAAAAAAAGGTAAGTGTTTCTGCTGATATTTCCAGTATTTAGCAGCCCTACACTGTAACAGTCACTGAAAAAGTTCTATTTTTAGGGTGACCAGATGTCCCGATTTTACAGGGACAGTCCTGATTTTTGGGTCTTTTTCTTATCTAGGCTCCTCTTCCCCCCCCCCCCCCCCCCCCCACTCCACCCCCGTCCCAATTTTTCACACTTGCTGTCTGGTCACCCTACTTGTCATCTGCTCTCAAGATATTTAGAGCTGCTAACCACGTTCATAACAAATTCAGTGAGCCTGACTGCTAGCTCTGAAAAACCTACTGTGTTTATACCAGGGCTGGGGGGTAAGGGAAGGGGAACAGTATTCATTTAGGTAACTGTTCAAACAATAGTCGTACCCTTTAGAAAAGTTACAAACATCCATTATTGCTGCTAACAAGCCTTTGAATCACCTCCATGTGTATGATAGAACATGGACATTAAGAAAATAACTTCACAAAAGGTCAAATAATTCTAGAAAATGTAAAACGTATGTTTGTGGCTAAAAGGGCAAATACATTTCATTCAACATTTGTCATATTCCAAATGGAGCCTACATAACCATAAAAGAGCCTAACTATCAACAGTTATCTTTACGGAAATCTGTAGCCAAACAAGCAGCACTGGGCCATTGACTCAGAAGTTTAAAAGATATTTGGTTGGCTAGAGTCTTCAAATTGTATATGCCTGCACCTTCCTGACCTAAACTGACGCTAGTAGTTAGTTAAAGTGATGGGCAGACCAGAACTTGCTACTTACATATAGATTAAAAAATAATGACTTTTAGAAGGATTTTTTTATTTAAGTCAACACATCAGTTCTAGATGTCAGATTTATTTATTTAAGAGAAAAAAGGTGCTGGATTACAACCCAAGAGACTTAAGTCCTGTTTACCCACAGAACATTTATAGCTCAGGAAAAGCAAAGCCAGCTTCCCCCATCAACGTTCCTCATCCCATTCTAGAAGTGAGAAGGGAGGTCAGTCTTCATGGCCCATCCAGCACTTGGCCATTGCTGAAGCTGACAACATCAATGCTAAACAAAGCTCCTTTTAAAGCACCGTCCCTCTACTGTAATCTGCCTGTGCCCCCTTGGGAGCAGAGCCAGGGCTGGGGCCAGGAGCCGGCAGCTGAGGCGGGAAGTGGAGTTGTGGCTGGATCGGGGCTGAGCTGGGGGCAGGGTGGAATTGGGTGGCGCTCTTTCCTTGACCCCCATGGGGACTGGCCCAGGCCCCACTGTGTCGCCCCAAACATTCCTCTGCAACCCCCCGCAAAAAAGCCATTTTCAACAGTTTGGGAACCACTGCTTTAGAGCATACATACCGTTTGCCCTTTAGGAGATCCCTCTTCAGTCAGTTTCTCAAACAGCTCTTTAGCAGACTGGATGTTTTGCTTCAGGTAATCCCCAAACAACAGAGCATAAGACACTTTCTCCATTGCTTTGGTATGATTCATGTCAGCTGCTTTCAGAAGATACTGATATGCTCTTAAAGAAGAGTATAATTAAAGTTTAGTCACCTTTAAACAAACAAAACAAGTTCTATCAGTAAAGCTAAAAGGTACAGAGGAAACTTTTCACTGCCTTACTCTGTCCTAATTGACATTCTGTATCCACCACTACCTAATTTGTAGGCATTTTCCTTTTTAAACATGGTTTAATATTCAAAACTTCACATGATTAAACCACCAAAAATTAAGAGCATATCCATGGGCGCACAATCCTCCACACGCATTGTTAACATATTAATTAATATTATTCATGAGCCTTTTTAAGAGTTCAGAGTCAGACACTTGCTCACTACAGAGGTCTTTTCCCCACTGTTGTTGATCTAGTAATGGAAGATACCAGACACAGGACCTAGTAACAAAAGTAAAGTTACCATCACCACTGCTTTTTAATGGTTTCATAGGTCACGTGAAAAAACGGAGGACATCAACTCAACTATCTTGATCACTTCGATATTAAATCAATTTAAACTAAAAGCACCAATGGATTCCATACAAATACTGGGCTAGAATGATTATGTAGTTGTTACTGTTGTAATGAAGTGGCCAGATTAACCATGAGACGTTCTTGGAAAAAGGCCTTTTTGCTAAATTAGTTTTGTTGATTTTGCAAGATCCATTGCTGAAATCAGACAAAAGGTCTCTTCGCTGTGATTCCCAAAAAGGTACCATTTAAACACGTATAAAAAATTGTTTTGTATACTTTAACCTGTGTAAGATATTAAACCAGGGATCGGCAACCTCAGCACACGACACCGCAGGGTAAGCAACCTTAGCGTGGCTGCTGCTTCCCGCAGCCCCCATTGGATCGGGACGGCAAACCGCGGCCAGTGGAAGCCACGATCGGCGAACTGGCAAGTAAATAAACCGGCGGGCCCCGCTAAGGGTGCTTACCCTGTGGTGCCGCGTGCCAAGATTGCCGATCCCTGTATTAACCTACCCTGAAGAGTTTAAAGGAAATTGTCTCACATCTTCCTTTTTTCCTGTTTGCTTGCTTTCCAATTTCCCTCATATTCTCTGGACTTCTTCATTTCTCCCTGTAAATAAGTCTTGATGCTCCATGTTGGTTTCTTCTGCACCACTTTTTTGTAGTCTTATGTTTAATATCCTTAGAAAGGTGAGTAGAGTGTCTTGAAACTGAAAGAACACCACTACTAATTCCTATAATATTTAAAGCACAAAAAGGTAGGATGATTTTCAGTCAAGGTACTGGACTGGAACCAGATTTTCAGAGTCCAATTCCTGGCTCTCTCAAAAATTTCCTGCATGACCTTGGATAAATCACTTAGCCTCTTATGACTCAGTTCCTATGTGTAACATGGGAATAATGCTTCTTTTCTCCCGCGCTGTCTTGTCTCTTTTTGTGTCTATGTAGAGTACCTTCGTACAAGAGGCCCTGATCTCAAATGTGGCCTCTAGATGCTACTGTAATACTGTAAATCATGTGCAAGTTGGAACTACCTGACATTGCTGCTGAAGGAGAAACTGATGAGCAGACCTGAAGTGGTAACTGGATTTACTAGATGGATGGATCACAAAGAAACCAGACCGGGCAGAATAAGAGTTTCATCTCACCCTTGATCTTCCTTGGTTTCCTCTTTTTCATTTATCCATTTACATTATACAGAACTGAACTATAATAACTGAGTTACTTAGAACAGAAAATATAATCAATACTTTGCAGTTATATATAGTGCTTTAATGGTAACCAAGCAAGAGTTGAGAAGGTCCTACTGAATCTTGTTAATCTAGTCTTTGAAGAAGTCAGCAAGATCCTGAGTTGAAAGGGAAAAAGGTTTGAGGAGAGTCAAAGGTGCCAAACAGGCACTGGATATGCCAAATGTCAGTGAATCCAGATTTGAGCTTTTAGAGTTCAGATCAGAGCAGCTGTTACATCCTGCAGGGGCTGATGTAAGATATTCTTCTCCATTGCTGAAGTAGGTACGACATATTATAACAAAAAAATTCTACAGTTCATGTTCTCAGTTTAGCTTAGGTATAGCGAGGGCCAGGACTTTGACAAAGTTCTTTGGGGGTTTTCAAACTCAGAAAATGCTGATTTGTCAAAAACTCTTCATATAAACATATTGGCTTCAATGAAACCACAGACAAGTGGTTAAGGACTCACTAGACAGAGCCTGGACTTGGACCTGGGTCTCTCACATCTCACGTCAGCACCCCAACCACTGGACTATTGGTTACTCAGGTGTAAGGGGGTGGGTCTCGTTCTTCATTAAAGATTTGATATGGTTTTAGGTTTGTCCTGCTATAGGAATTTTTTTTTTTTTTTAAATTTGGAAATTGTGTATGTGAAAGAGACAGATTCCTCCTCCCTAGCTCTTGTTAAATGGCTAGAGAAGAACAACGGTTGTTGTAATGAAGTAGAGAATTACACTGCTTAGCAGCACAATGAACACTGTTAGAATTATCTGCACACATGCCATGCTAGAAAGAGTCTGGCTTCTTTTTGTGGATCTATTCAAAGAAAACGGTCATGAGTTTCTGCTCCTACGAATGTTCTCCAGTTACCATTTATTCTCAACGCTACACGATGATTTATATAAAATTAAATCTATATAACTTCTAGTATGACTCAAGTCTAAAACCCAGTGTCTCATTAAGCTGTGTCCTGGTTACAAGACATCATACCAAACCAAGTCATCCACTTCTCCCAAGTAAGACCTATGTTAATGTTCAAGAATGGACTTACTCTTTCTTCTGTGCCTTTTTACTGCTCTCATTAAGGATTTTCATTCCAGTCTGGTAAACATCTTCTGCTTCTTGCATTTGTCTTCTCTTATTAGACTGCTCTTCAGCTAAAAAAAAAAAAAATAAGTGGTTTAATCAAATGCAAGAGGCTGGTCTCTTAAATGTCTGTTTTTGCTGGTCTTCATGGCAGATTCTTCCTTGGCCACATGATTAGGCGCTGCCAAATTCATGGCCATGAAATACATGTCATGGACATGAAATCTGGTCTTGTGTATGCTTTTACCCTCTACTATATGGATTTCATGGGTGGAGACCAGCATTTCTCAAACTGAGGGTCCTGACCCAAAAGGGAGTTTCAGGGGGGTTGCAAGGCTATTTTAGGGGGGTCATGATATTTGACATCTTTACTTTGCCTTCAGAGCTGGGTGACTGAAAAAGAGGCAGCTGTTGGCCGGGCGCCCAGCTCTGAAGGCAGCACTCCATCAGCTGCAGCACAAAAGTAAGGTAGCAATACCATGCCACGCCACCCTTACCTCTGCGCTGCTGCCTTCAGTGCTGGGTGGCTGGAGAGTGGTGGCTGTTGACAGAGGGCCCAACTCCGCAGGCAGCAGTCTAGAAGTAAGGTTGGCAATACCACATCATGCCGTCCTTACTTCTGCACTACTGCTGGCAGCAGCTCTGCCTTAAGAGCTGGGCTCCCTGCCAG
>ML677332.1:63663280-63762053 GCA_007922305.1 Dermatemys mawii
TGCCCCAGCTCTGGACACAGCGCAGCTGCCCCAGCTCTGGACACAGCAGGATAGCAGTATTGCAACTCTCACTACAATAACCTTGCAATCTGTCCACAACTTCTGTTAGGGTCAGGACCCCTACAAATTCTAACACTGTGAAATTTCAGATTTAAATAGCTGAAATCATGAAATTTACAATTTTTAAAATCCTGTGACCATGACATTGACCAAAATGGGCCATGAATTTGGTAGGGCTCTACACATGATCTTGCAAGACAGGATACAGAGGTTGTGCTGGCAATGAGGGAGAAAGTTGTCTCAATGGGTTATCGGGTTTTTATAGCCACCCCTTTTCGTATGTTTGCCTAGTCTTTCATTTATTTTGCTATCACCATGCTGCTCAAAGCATCCTCCCAGAACGTGGAGATGAGAGAGAAAATATCCTCAAATACACATATTTTGGCTTTCTTTCTGCAAGAGACAAAAGGGTCATATTTGTGCAGCAAGCCACTGACTTCAGTGGGAAGTATTTAATGAGTTCCCCATCTAACTCTCAAATTGTACCCACTAAAGTCACTTTCAGTTTCCATTAGCCTCAGGAAATGGGAGTACCACATGATAGTGGGGGAACAGGCATCTGTGTCATTTGGATGGCTTTCCCTTTCCCATTACTTCTACTGTGCAAACCTTGTTTATAGAGACACTTGCCCACAAGGCATAAGGAGACCTTTAAGTTCAGTAAATATTCTTTTATGAAAGAAAAGAAAAATATATCTGGCTACTTACTTTCACAGAAGCCCCACTTTTGATCTCTCTTGTAATCATAGGTTGTTGCACACCAAAGCCTGCCATCTTCCCTCCCATCAGCAGTACATTCTACATACTCCTTCTCCAGGAACAGGAAGGGGAAGTGGCAGGGCTCACTGTCTGCAGTGCCTCCGATGGCTGTCAAAACTACGGGTGGGGGGAAAAATATATATCCCAGGAATGAGATCTCTCTCTCATGATTTTTCCTCAAGTTGAAGTCCGTCTCCACACACACAGCAAACAAACTGTTAAACACCACAGGGGACTGTTCCCTGTACACCAGGTTTCTGAGTTTTACTAAGACAAACTCATTAAGCTGCAGTTTCATTATTCATGCAACACTACAAAGAAGGGAAATATTTGACAGAGTCGTCACCTTTTAATCTTATCCTTACTATATTATTAGTGGTTTTAGATTATTAAAAACGTCTTAATATATCAAAGCTAGAATTTGAAAATTTAATTTACTTTCCAGTGCCCGTATACTACTTGCTCCTGTATTGAACTTCACTCAGCTAGGGCAATGAAAAAGACTGATTAGATTGACACTTGTTTATAGGAAGTTGACCTGTTGGTTCTCATGTATTAATTTGCACAATACAGTGGTTTGAGTCTCTAGCATCATAGGAAATATTTCAATCTAAATCCCACTGAATTTTTATGGATTTTTTTTTTTTAAATGGAGGACATTTCTATTAATTTCCATGAGATCATCTCATTTTATAAGCACTGCCAACTCTCACAATTTAATCATGAGTCTCATAATTTGGTATTTTCATTAAAGCTCCAGCTCCTGGAGTCATGTGAATAAAAGATACATTTTTGTTTAAAGTAAAGTTGAGAGTAAGTTTCTAGTCCTCAGGGTTACAGAGTAAAGTCACTTCAAAACATGACCCCCTGAAGGCTCAAAAACTAGAAAGTCATAAAACACTTTTTTTTAAAGTGAGCCCAACTTATGATTTTTGAATGCTCCATTATTTTATAGGTTTTGTTTAAATCTCCTCTATAAAAAAAGAAAGTTATTTACATATAAAAGTCTTCTAGAATTACTAGGAACACTGCTATGCTGGACAATTCCAAAGATTTCAGTTTTGGGAAGACAATGATGTGTGAGCAAGTTAGTTGCTTGTCCAACAGTACACACTAACTAGTGGCAGAATGATTTTTCTTCAGAAAATACACACAGTTATAGGCCAGCTCCTGCAACAATGGTACAAGGGCTTAATACAACAGTCATGAGTAACTGCCTGTCCTGAAGTAGTCTGGAGAATTAAACTGACTATGTGTATATTCTATTGTCACCTGCTCGAGTATTGAACTAAGATGTCCACAATCACTGGCCAACAAACTCAGCTCCTTAGCATTAGCCCTGATGAGAACCTGGATTTTGTCTGTATTGCACTTATTGTTTTGGAAGGCCTGACAATTTTTTCCATGTCAAGGGGGAGTTTTAAAGTTACTATTTTGGGGTCTCCTGCTTTTAACCAAATCAAAAAGCTATGGAAGAATATTCATTCACTTTTTATAAGAATCCTAAATGTACTTATCTCCCCCAGGCTGGTTTCACATAACACTATGCTAAAGTCTATAAAGTTAGAAAGGTCTTTAAGTACTGGTGACATGGCATAATAGTGAAGGGGAAAAAAATTAAGTCAGCTTAGGTTGCACCTGCTGCATCAATGTAGTGTAAAACTGAAACTCTGGTAAAGAACTTCTCTCTCTAAGTTGCATAAATAGACAAATGATGGTTTCATACAAACAGCAGCAATGAACATTTCCCCCTCCTCCACTCATCAGTTCACCTTCTTGGAACTCAACAGCTTTTTACAGGGCCAAGACTAGAGTTCAATGAATACAGGATTTGCCATGCCAAATCAAAACTATTGGATTCATCAAGTCTAGTTCCTGACCTCCAGCAGTGGAAAATACTGGATGCTTCAGAGGAAGGCAAAACAACACACACATAAAATGCACCAAGCAAATCATGTAGCACTTTAGATGGTGGTATTAGTATACAACTGCCTCTCTCACACCCTACTGCAAAGCTATGATATTAGTATTCAGACATTTAGCTAGTCATATCCCATTTCCTCCCCCCACCACCTTGTTTTTATTTTAAATCCAGGCACAGTATTTGTTTCTCCCACAGTTGTTTTTGCTAATACCTAAAACAATGCAAGATGCTACAGTCCATACACTGTGATAGTGCTGTTACAAGAGAAAAATTAAACCATAAATTTTGTATGAGAGGCAAGTACAAGATGAAGTTACTTATCTTAATAAGTTTATATCAGGTATGGGATAATAAGCATATTTACTCAGGTGACCATCTAAGCAGCTGCACACAGTCTAGTCCGGGATTCAGCTACCTTGCTATAGTAGGGAATGGTCCAGGCAACCAGTGGAGGCATTTTTACACATCAGATTTGAACAATGTGAAAACAAAGCCCTTTCATGCCATTATGATGGGAAGATACAAAGTATCTTAATAAAATTTCACCTTCAGTTAAGAGGCCTGGCTGACTAAACATGATGCTTGAATTTGAAGGCTGGCAACATTGCTCATACTACTGAAAAATGTCTTTTTACTCACTTTTCCACTTCATTAATATCTTTCATCTCTATACAAGGTCATACTCACTTACAGCAACATATACAAGTGCTCCAGAAAAGCGTAGAGCATTTTGTATTACCAAGAGGCTACTGATGTTTTACAGGGAGTCACTTTTTTTAAGTTTAGTGCTAGTGGAAATTAGCAGATGTAATTAGAAGTAATTCTCACAATTACTGCTTCCTTTCACTACACTAATCTGCATTTGTGAAAAAGCATATGAAAAGAACTGCTGGAGACAAAGTGTTGAGTTAAATATTAAGTCACCACGCAATCACAATTTTCCATAAGGTTAAAGTAAAAGTTAATTTACTCTGGGCACATTAAAAATGTTTCCTTTTTATGTATATCAGCCTCCATCAGGGATACCCAAATGCCAACTGTAAGGCAAGGATATTAATCAGATGAACTCTAACTTCTCATTATGAGTTAAAAAGTAATTCTTACTCAGCTTCCCTAGATGATCTGAGCACAACCAGGCATAGTTATGTGTATTTTTATTTGAGAAGTTGCCCTAGTTTATATGAAATAAGGTACTAACCTAAGGCTCCTGACAATTTGTCAATGCATAAAGTTGCCCCAGTGTCAAAGTTTGTTTGCTTCCACTCTCCTCAATTTAACTCAAATCTGCATACAAATCAACTACCAGAACAAGGCGACCACTTACGTTCTTTTCCCTCTTCCCCATATGACAATGCTATAATCAGGCCAAAAAAGGTGACTACTTCTGGGGAGAGAAAAGTTTTAGATCATATTCTATACTTCAAAGTAAGAAGATATGTATTATGTTCATGTTAGAACTTCAGGATTTGCACTGTTCTCTCCATTCACAAATTGTTAAAAAAAAAAAAAAAAAAAAAGAGCAAGGCACTCTCACTAACTTGAATGAATTTTCTTATGATGTGCAATCAACAGAAACTATGGAAAACATTTTAAATGCATCTGGAGTAAATGATATAGGTATTAGCCAACATTATGATAGGGAAAACTAAGGCTGCAATAACCATTGCATTCTGAAACCCTCTATTCAGTTAGACAATAGAGACAAATGAAGATTACTTCTGGATCCCACTAATCTCCCAAATTTTTCCAGATTGATTTTGCTTCTTGCTGATGGTTCATGAAACCTGCAGAATTGAAACAAAGTTACCTGGTTTCTGCATTTCTACATCTTCCAAGTTCTTATTTAATAGGTTTGACATTTCAAGAGAGTTAAGCTCCTCCAACATGCGCTCTCTCTCTTCTTCTTGGCTCCTAAAGCTCTCTTCATCTTCAGTGTGAGAGTCTGATTCCTCTGACTCAAGGAAGATCTGACCTGCTATAACACGGGTTCCTGTGGAATGGTCCCCCACCTGTTCTTCTGAAGGCAAGGAAGTCTAGAGAAGAAGAGAGAAGAATTTAGGATACTAGTACTCTCACTGACTACTACTATTCAATTTCTATCCCTTTTTGATTTAGGAAGCCTACCGGGAAACTGAACTTCATGTTACTTCTGACTCTTGAGATTAAGATAAATATGTTGAATTGTTCCTTTCAGCCTCTATTCCCCACTTCCCCGTTAAGTCTTCTTTTTTTAAAAAAACTCACCTCTTTCCACCCTGGAGACGTCCCAAAACTCTCATAAAATTGGCTGTCCTTCATTCATGCAGATGGCGTGCATATCACTTCAGCTTATGTGAAAAATGGATCTTCATTTGTCTGATTTGGAATGACCTGTTTAAAGCTAAGGCACTCAACTAGTGTCTTGGAAGTATAGCAGAAGGGGAGACTACTTCCCTTTGTACTTAAGAGAAAAAACTATCACAGGAAAGTCAAATTTGGACACATGGACCCAAGTGTTTAGTGGAGAGCTGACTGTATGAGGCTCTCCAAAGGGGACACCTTTGTCCTAACATCAAACAGCTAAATAGACTGAAATTTCATCTTATGAGGGTAAAGCTTTTGTGGTACTGTCTTGTCTTCCACCACCAGTTTTTGACTCCATTTCTGAGGTACTCCATCTGAATTGTAACAGGCTTTTCTATTACACTTAACTGAAGGCTTCCTAAGGGACTTCACTTGCCATATCAATTCTGTAATATTAGTGTTCCGAACAGAGTTTCAAGTCTATCATCCTCTGATCACAAATCTTTGTTTCCTCTCTCCTAAAATTTCCCGTTTATGTTCTAATATTCATGGAAAATTAGAAGACAAGTTGTCTACCATTTAGAGCAAAGAACTAGAATTGAAGATTGGCTGTGTCAGGGCTAAAACCTATCAAATAAAGAGTGAGAAAGAACTGGAAAACAAAACAAAACAAAAATACCCCACCAAGTCTCTTTTCCTACATTTCCTCACCTGTAAGACACGTATATCACCTACCTTATTAATATACTGTAAGGCTAAATTTGTGTTTGTTAAAGCACTTTGATATACTTTGATGAAAGGTGCTAAAAGAGTCATCACAAGGGAAAATTACCTTACCTCTGCACTAAACCAGCTTTTATTATGCTTAAGGCTGTGAGCTTGTCACAGAAGTCATTGATTCCGTGACTTTCCTGGATCTTCGTGACTTCTGCAGCTGCCAGTGCAGCTGGCCTGGGGGCTGCCTGAGCAGATCGAGCTGCCCTTGTGCCATCCGCACTGGCCACTGCTGGAGTTGTCTCGGGCAACCGACCCTCCTCCCCCCGCAGCAGCAAGAATTTGAGTGTGTGTGGGAAGGGGCTCAGGGCTGGGGTACGGAATGGGGTGAGGGCTCTGGGCGGCACTTACCCGGGCGACATGTCCCTCCCTCAGCTCCTAGCTCCATATTCTGTCTTGCTGCCCCCTCAGCTCCCATTGGCCACGTTTCCTGGCCACTGGGAGCTGCGGAGCCGGCCCTTCGGGTGAGGGCAACATGCAGAGCTAGGAACGCGTCGCTGCTTCTGAAGAAGCTGAGGAGTTGGGTAGGGAGCCTGCCAGCTCCCATCCCACCACCAGTAAGGGTCCCAAACCATGTGTCCCTCCTTCCCCCCCGCCTCCAGATTTAGGCAGGGGTATATAGTAAGTCATGGGCGGGTTATGGGTCATGAATTTTTGTTTACTGCCTGTGACCCATCCATGACTTTTACTAAAAATACCTGTGACTAAAACGTAGTCTTGCATATGCTACATTTTTAATGACTAACACTTCCACAGGTCTTTATTATTATTAAATAACTAAACCCTCAATGCATGAGATATTTTTTTTTCCAAACAGGTGAGCTGAAGCACAGAGATGTTAAGTGACTCGGCCAAGGTCATACAGCAAGTTAGTGGCAGTTTCTAAATAGACGCCATTGAGTTCTGATTTTCAGACCCTAGTTCTAGTCCAATGGTTCTCAAAGTTTTGTACTGGTGACCCCTTTCACATGTTAAGCCTCTGAGTGCAACTTCCCCGCCACAGCTATAAATTAACACTTTTTAATACATTTAACACCATTATAAATGCTGGAGGCAAAGCGGGGTTTGGGGGTGGAGGCTTGCCATCCCCCATGTAATAACCTTGTGACCCCGAGAGGTCCTGGCCCCCAGCTTGAGAACTCCTCCTCTAGTAGTTCCAGAAAGAGGGAGAAGAAAATAGAACACGTCATTTAATGAGACTTATTGCTTACCTTTGATTCTAATGACTCATCCTGACTTCCTTCTTCATCTGCAAAGAATTTTAAAAATTAGTTCAGAAGCTATTTTAACATGCGTTATTGCCTAAAAAAAAAAAAAAAGCAATAAATGTAGCTAGAACAAAACAATATTGGTTAGCATTACTCTTGAGATATACTAGAGTTCTAGAGTTTGTTAATACATCTGAAAGGTATTTAAATTAGAATTGCTAAGAAGCATCAAGTTTTAAGTTGCCAACCAGAGAGTTTAGCAACTAATGTTCCTAAAACAAAGATTTTAAAATAGTATTGACTGCCACTCATTGCTAACTGACATTGTATATTTCAGCTATATATATTCATTCATAAGTTCCTAGGCGAAAAGGTACCATTGTGGTCATATAGTCCGACCTCCTGTACAACAAAGGCCATAGAACTTCCTTAAAACAATTCCTAATATTCTATCTTGATTGAAAAATTGTCAGCCACAACCCTTGGCAAGTTATTCCAATGGTTAATTGCACTCATTGTCAAAAATGTACACCTTATTTCCAGTCTGAATTTGTCCAATTTCAACTTCCAGCCACTGGATCAATTTAGTAGAGAAAGGTATAACATGAAAAGCCCATTATTAAATATTTGTTCCCCATATAGGTACTTGTAGATTGTAGTAAGTCACTCCTTAACTTTTCTAAATTAGTTAAGCTAAATAGATGGAGCTCCTTGGGTCTATCCCTATAAGGCATGTTTTCTAACCCTGTAACCATTCTAGTGGCTCTTCTCTGAATCCTCTCCAATGTCTCAACATATTTCTTGAATTGCAGCCACCAGAACCAGACACAGTATTGGAACAGCAGTTATATCAGTGCCAAATACAGAAGTAAACTAACCTCTCCACTCCTACAAGATTCCCCTGTTTATGTATCTGATGATTGCATTAGCTCTTTTGGCCATAGCATCATATTGGGAGTTCATGTTCAGCTGACTATCAACCACACCACTCAAATCTTTTTCAGTCACTACTTCCCAGGATAGAGTTTTCATCCTGTAACTATAGCCTACATTATTTGTTCCAAGAATACACATTAAGCTATCTTAAAAACACACTGTTTTCTTGCACCTAGTTTACCAAGCAAACCAGATTGCTCTGAATCAATATCCAGTCCTCTTCATTATTTACCACTCCCTCAATTTGTGTATCACCTGTAAACCTGATCTGTGATGATTTTGTGTTTTCTTCCAGGTCATTGATAAAAATAACTAGCAAAGGGCCAAGAACTGATCTTTGTGGGATCCCACAGGAAGAACACCCTCTTGATGATGATTCTTCATTTAATTACACTACATTTGGGTTGTAATGTATCAGCAAGCTTTTAATCCATTTAATACGACATGTTAAAAAATGAGAACATTAAAATATTATGTGGTATCAAGAAGTAAACATTATTACTTTTATCAACCAAACTCAATCTCAAAAAATATCAAGTTAGACAGAAGCTATTTTCCGTACATCTATGCTGATTAATTACATTACTCTCCTTTAGTTCTTTGATTAATCAAAAGAATTTTACTAACTGCATGGCAAAGTCATATACAGAATAAAATACCAAATAGGGTGTATTTCCCTCCATACTCATATGAAACTGCCCATTAACAACAATTACATGTGTATAGGGACGCGAATACAAAATTAAGGCGAGAAGGGTGAGGGGAATTAGCAGTACAAACCAGGACTAAATTTGTTTTGTTTTTGTCTCAAAAGCAAAAACAACTGAACTGTTTCATTGCAGTTGCATCATGTAGCCTCTCTCAGAAGAAACCAGCTTTAAATTAACAGGCTGCAGGTATAACAGTTAACAAGCTGTTACACAGATATTCTTTCCAAACCAGATTGCTAAAAAAAGGCAAAAACAACTTTAATTTATTTAGCTGTACTGTGCCCTTAAATGATTTTCCAGTTAAATTAGGTAGACTAACTTGCAGTAATGCTGAATAATGCAAACAGCAAAGGAATCATTTACAGACCTACAATTCTTGACACAGAACTGCTGAACAGTACATGGACATTATAGTTATAATTAAAGGCATGCCCTCTGTAAGAGACAATTAAAAATGATCTTTTGGAGGTGTTAATGAGGGGCTAGCGGTAGATTACTGTTGGAAATAAGAAGGAATTATTAACCAATGTTTGCCCATTGAATATAATCACAGACATTATAATGTTTATGCACTTGCCAAACAATGATTAGAGCTAATTGTTCATTTGCTTTTCTAAATGCAAATTCAAGCTCAGAAAAAGTGGGTCATTTACCATTTGCTGGATCTGTTTGAAAGGTTGCCTAGTGCTATAGATGCTAGTTCTGAAAGGGCTGATTGGAAATTTATCCTACCATTTATTAAGCAGAGGGATATCGCAGATTATTAAAAGGTAACAAGCCAACAATATAAGACACACAGAACATTTTAGTTAGAAATTTCTTCATCAGCCCTGAACTTCTCTGTGCCCCAAATGAAATTCTACCTATGTAAATATGTGGCATTTCATGAGGAATGAAACAGGTAAAAACATTATTCTAATGGCTCTAAGATACCAGAACACCTTGAAATACAACTGAAACGTTTCCAATATGTAACAATAGCAAATGATGTGAAACTTGAACGTCTATGTGTAAACACAAACAGAAAAAAAAATACATAAACACTCTTCCCATAAACTCCAGGTTATAATAAACCTTCATAATTAAGAATCAGATTTCTTTTATCCCTGCTTAACCCATCTAAGTGTTCTCACTGGAGGACTGTCAACATATTACATAGAAAGAATGTGATTAAAAATGAATGGTAGTACTTTTGGATAGCATTAGCAAGTACAATACTGTGACTGAGGTGGTGTGTAAACAACAACCACCACCAGAACTGTACATGAGGGTCTGCAGAAACACATCTCTAGACTCAGCAATTTCAGCATTTGTATTTTATACGGACTTTTTTGGAAGACACTTATGAAGCCAAATAATGAAATATTGGGCCTTCTCTTAGTACTTTCACAATCCGGGAACTGACTTGTTTTAGGAAGATCAGTAATACCTAGTCATAATTTGTTTCTGACTCTGAGAATTGAAATAAATCAACACAAGTAAGTATCATATTCCATAAACATACCTAGAAGAAACCAAAGAAGTCATTAAAGGAAGGAAAGATTTGGGACAGTCTTTTTCAGGACCTCACTAAATAACTGCTTAGATATCTTCATACCAAAATTCCATACCTAATGCAGATTAAATAAGAACAAGCCTCTCTCTACGGTGCTGCTGGACCATCATCCAACAACAAGGGGAGGAATCCAACACCACCAGAGACTGCAAACCCTACTAACAAGTATCGTGTACGGAACCTCAACGAAAACGGTAGATGAAGTCCTTGCCATGTCTTCCAGTTGCTTCCCCCAATTTACCAGCATTTCATCAATTTTATTTGGATTGAGCTTCATCAAGAGAGTCCTCATTTAAATCACCATCTCTACCAAAAAAATTTGCATCTTAGTCTATAAACAGATGGTAAGGCTCATTCATTTGAGGCCCAACACTTTTCTTGGTTTAACAGCAAGAATGAAATTCCCTAATAAATTACTGATTTGAGCAAATTTTAAGATTTTCATTAAATTAAGAGCTCAAATTAGGATTGCGATGGTAGGTTACAAGGCCAAAAAAGAAACTATATCAAAAATTCTTGAATCCAGACAATTAAATTGTAGGTTTAATAATTTGAGTTTAAGGTTTCTCAGAAATCATTTTCCACATCCCAGATGATTTAGGATTAGCCTCCAGAAGTTATGGGTGTGTATTTAGGAATTTCAAATATCCACTTGGGAGCCTCCTGCAAGTGTAAAACAACTGAATTAGTATTCAACATCAAGCCTCTAGGCTTGTACTGGACCCTGTCAAATAATGTTTCAGGTACCAATAGGCCTATTATTGCAGGATATCAGAGAATCCAATAAAAATAGTCCCAAGCCAGAACCAGTTCACAAAATAACCTTCTAAAGCAAACTTTAGTTAAGAAATATTCCACAAATTACAGGCTGCCAAAAATTATGGTACATTCAAAGCTATATCTGGATCTTGACATGATGACCATTCCAATGTTTAGCAACAGCAACGCCTAAGCAATACCTAACAAACCAAACACATATTACCTATGTATTTTATAGCAGATGTTTGTACCTAATTTAAGCATCTGAAAATTAAAATTTGGTGACAGCATCGAACTCTGCAATACATAATACATAGGTGAATGTGTGTCCTAAGCCCCCTTCTGTGCTGATCCACAGAGTATAGGGGTTGATAAAGCCTTCAGCTACAGTGCTTTGGCTCTTTAGCTGTTCATACTCTCAGCGCTGGAGGTCTCCAGATCAGTCCCCAGTATTTCAGCCAAGAGGGTGGCCAACACGCACACATAGTGCCACGTGTTTTAATCGTACCCTATTGTTGAGGATATTCATCATACGTTCAATATACTCATGATTTAATTTTGTATTAAAAACCCCTTGAATACTAGGTTCAAAGTTCAACTACCAGGATATCACAATCTGAGAATACAGCCCTGTCAAAAAAATTACATGCTGCATACAACCAT
This sequence comes from Dermatemys mawii, assembly GCA_007922305.1. NCBI lineage: Eukaryota > Metazoa > Chordata > Testudines > Dermatemydidae > Dermatemys > Dermatemys mawii. The sequence continues at coordinate 63,674,912 of ML677332.1, forward strand.
GCCAATCACATGCACTTACATATCTGCATGTACAACTGACTGATTCATATGTGATGGGATAAGACCAGTTTTCATTTTCAAGTTCTTTTTAAGCACTCTGAGAAGTGGCAGATAGCAAGTAGGTAAGCGGGATTGTGTTATCTTTTTGGCTTCAGAGAGCTAGGTGCTTCTGTACTACACTTTGGGAAACATGCAGGTGGCCAGTTCTGTTGTCACAGCTTTTGTAGATAACATTTTTTGAGATCCAAGTTGTCCTTGAAGAAGGCAATCTTAATTTTTAACCCTCCAGCTAGTAGCATATGTAAAAGAGAAAAAGTCTAGGACTTGTTTACCAAAAACCTATCAAATTGACTATAAGGTTATCTTCTTGAGTGCCACCTTCCAAGATCACAAATCTTCCAAAAAGCCACTATTTGGAGGGATCTTTTTCCCAAAAAGTTCAGGTTGAAGCTGTCTCTGCCTATATCTACACTACAGTCATTGCAGCGGCACAGCTGTACTGCTACAACTGTAATGGTGTAAGGTCCCCCGTATCGCTGTTCTATGTTAGCATAATTAAACTACCCCTAACAAGTGCTGATAGCTACGTCAGTAGGAGGTTGTCTCCTGCAGACATAGCACTGTCCAACACCAGTGCTTTTGTCAGGCAGGACGTGTATTTTTTCACTCCCTGACAAACAACAATTTTACCAACAAAAGCTTTATTGTATACAGAGCCTCTATAGCCAGCTAACATCCTTTCAAGTATCCACCTGTAAAAACACAGGATGTTTGTGTAAACTGGAGACCCAGAGAATGCGAAAGAGACACAAACTAAAACAATGTAATTAACAAGAAATAAGTATTGGGAATAACACAACTAAGCACTGTGGATGTGTTATACACACTTATAACATTAGAGACATTTTATTAACAGAAGAAACTCTAGCACTGTTTACTCACTGAGGACAAGTCTAAATCAGGAAAAAGAGTATTTTTATAAAAAATATAATATCTAACACATTTTGATTACAAGACGTTTAAAAACGTTGGCACCCAGTGTGGACACCTTCCAGGATCTCGTTTAAAAGTAATTTGATAGAGTGCTTTTTTTTCCTACTCCATCTAAGACCAAACAGATTTGGGGCAGTTGATGTGTTAACTCAAGCATGATGTTTTTCTGTCCTTCCCTAAAATAGTTTATCAAAACAGACAAATCCCTCACCAACAGCAAACCACAGTAGAAGGCTAGAAGATATTGACATGTGTTCCCACCTGACCCCACCTCACAAGTTAGATCAGCCACCTTACTGTTACCCACCCCCCTGTCCCTCACCATCTAAACACCCCACCCATCTTGTTGTCACCTGTACCTCAACATCCCAACACCTCCTCCCCACCTTACCCTACACCACAACCATCGCTGGGTCATTCACGCTGCTGTCCCGCATCTTCCCTCCACCCCAGCACACTCTTCCCCCCCACCCCGATCTCCCCACCTGATCCTTCGCGCCGCGCCACCCCACACCTATCGCTGGATCAGTCACACCGCTGTCTCCAGTCATGTCCCGCTCCTCTACTATCCCCACACTTCCTCTCACCGAGCCCATTCCCGTGTCGCTGAACCACAACCCCCCCCGCCAAACCTCACACGCTACTGCTACCCCCAGCTCTCCCGCAAGGCCGACACCCCGCCCCGCGCTGCTGTTCTGGAGGGGCGGCTACCCCACGCGAGGGAAGCGAGCCTCTTGCCCCGCCCGGGAGAGGGACGTGGGGGTTACACCCTCGAGGCTCTAAATACTGACCTGCGGTGGCTAGGCCACAGCTCAACAGCGCCGCGGCGCAGAGTAACAACGCCAGCCGCGCCCGCAGGTCCATTGCAGGGCTCCTGTGAGGCGACAACGCCGCCGAGCAGCCCCAAGTCCGGCTTCCCCACCCCGCCCACCTGCCTCCCGGGGGCCAATCACCCCACACCAGCTGTAGGACAACAACCAATTACTATGGGCCGTTCACAGCACGGGCGGCCCATTGGACGAGGGCTTCTCCGACATGGCCCACTTGGATTGGCTGAGCACTTTATTTGATGACGAATACCTACGCCCGGCCAATCGAATCTCAAGAAGGAAAACGCAACCCCGAGAGCGCCGGCCCGAGGAGATCAAACGTCCGGACTACAATACCCAGAATGCATTACGGGCCTATTACCACAATACCCACAAGGCATGGTGAAGAGTGCGTCGGCCTGTGTTAGTCAGCTGTTGGGAATCGAGCTGTAGTTCACCCTCAACCGTGGGATAGGATGGAGCAGATTTGGGCTCCCTCAGGTGGGGGTGGGGTGCAAATAACAGCTGGTGGGTTCCCAATAGTCCTGTATTGTAAGCGACGTCCCTTGTTGAAACAGAAAATTGCCTTTTATCCCACGTTTCGTTAGCAGGGACCAGTACTCGGAGGTGCCTCATCTTTCCACTCCACTCTCCTCCCCTCTGACTCTAGCCTTTCAATGTTTCAGAAGCAAAAGCTGTGTCATAGCTGTTAATTTTGGTCGGACATAAGGTTGCATCACATGACATAATCTGTAATTAAAGATTAATCTTTAATAGCTGGAGACTCCAGGACAGTCCTGGAGGGATGGCACCCTGAGCAGATGAGGTGGTGCTTAAGGGCCAGGTTTGGGAGTGGAAAGATGCACCCTGTGAGTACTGGCCCATTGCTGGACAGGGTCTCTGCTGACTGCAGCTCTTAAATGCAGGAATCCTATCTGCTTTCCCTGTGCAGGCTCTGTCAGGCATAGCAAGTGTACAGACTGCAGGCCCTGGAGTTGCTCTGAAGGGTGGAGTCTGGAAGGAGGTCTGTCTGGCAGGGGGGCTCAGTACTCCCAAGGTGTAGCCTCCTGGCTTACAGAGTCTCTGCCAGTGTCCCCAGCAGGACACATAGTGCTGAAGCAGGCAAAGACCAGCAACTGCAGTCTCCAACTTGGCTCCTGGAACCTGTGCCAAACCTGAAGAAGGAGTTGCAGTGGCTCTGGCCCAGCAACGGAGGCCCCACGTTCTCTGTTACCTCCAGATCTGGAGAGAGAGAGAGAAACCCTAGGAAGCATGGGGGTGTGGAAAGGGACTTGCCTCCAGAGGTTCAAGTCAAAATTGGGGTCATCTGAGGTTTGTCCTGTGTTTTTTTTAAAATACAATGTTGGTAACCCTACTGGGAATAACCCTCAAAGGGCAACACCAGATAATGCTAATCTATACCCCCTCTATCACCAGTTCCTAAGAAGTGGAGGCTAATCGCCACACTCCCCTGCGAAGCTGAGCAGGAAAAGCTTTGAAGAAAATTCTTCCCATTTTATTTAAATCTCCAGATTTGGTTAGAGGTACAAAATTTGAAAACTGCTAGCCAGCCATAACACTGAATAGAAAACATGGCACTGGTAGTGAATTGTGAACCGCTTGTCAAAATGTCCCTCACTTACTTTCTTCCAGAAATTTTGAAATTTAATCAGAAATTGAAAAGTGTTGACCACTTCTACTAGCAAACCCAGTGGAAATTAGTACTGCTCAGAGTCATACTTTGTGCTATTATATCTGTGCAGAGGGGATGAATGGCAGCCCCATAGCTCCTGAAAAGTAGGGAAGGGTTGTTTTTATTCAGAAGGGAAACAGAATGTGCTGATGCAAGAAAGCTTATTCTTGGAAGATTTGGACAAGAGCCAATGAGTAGGAAGGAACAAAGTTGCAAAGGGCCTTATGGAAAAAACTAGAAAATTGAATTTGATATGATGAAGAAGAGGGAGCTAGTCCAGAGACTCAAAAAGTGTGGAGGGTGACATAGGCAGGTGAGGCGCCATTTCAGATTTTGGTATGGGGGGTGCAATTTTAACCATAATTTCAGGGGCTACTTAGGCACATGAAAACTCTAGATTTTTTTTGTAAATAACTTAGAAATTAGCTGACAGGAGCGCTGTATGTAATTCCTATATAAAGACAGAAAAATATATAGAAACACCAAAGCCATATTTTAAGTATATATGTAAATTTTAAACAAGCAGGAGGTAATACAGCAAGATATTCCCAGCCCCAAGCCTTGAGGTATCATAAGAACATAAGAATGACCATACTGGGTCAGATAAATGGTCCATCTAGCCCAGTATCCTGTCTTCAAACAGTGGCTAGTACTTCAGAGGGAATGAACAGAACAGGCAATCAAGTGATCCATTTCCTGTTGTCCACTGCCAGATTCTGGCAAACAGAGGCTAGGGATACTCAGAGCATGGCATTACAACCCTGCCCATCCTGGCTAATAGTCATTGATGGACCTATCCTACATGAATTTATTGAGTTTTTTTTTAACCCTGTGATAGTTTTGGCCTTCAAAACATCACCTGGCAAAGAGTTTTAATGATTAACTGGTTGTTGTATGAAGAAGTACTTCCCTTTGTTTGAAACCTGCTGCCTATTAATTTCATTGGGTGAACCCTAGTTCTTGTGCTATGTGAAGGAATAAATAACATTTCCTTATTTACTTTCCTCATGCCAATCAAGATTTTATAGTCCTTTATCATATCCCGAAAGATGCCCCTAAGTCATCTCTTTTCCAAGCTGAAAAGTTCCAGTCTTTTTAATCTTTCCTTACATGGAAGCTGTTCCATATCACTAATCATTTTTGTTGCCCTTTTCTGTACCTTTTCCAATTCCAGTATATCTTTTTTGAGATGTGGTGACCAGATCTGTATACAGTATTCAAGATGTGGGCATACCATGGCTTTACACAAAGGCATTATGATGTTTTCTATCTTATCTATCCCTTTCCTAATTGTTCCTAACATTGTTAGCTTTTTTGACTACTTCTGCACATTGAGCGGATGTTTTATGAGATCTACAACTCCAGCTTCTCTTTCTAGAGTGGTAACAGCTAATTTAGACCCAATCATTTTGTATCTATATTTGGGATTATGTTCTTCAATGTGCATTACTTTGCATTTAGTTTTCTATATCAGTAAACTGGAGCCTTAATACAAGAACTAATAACTTTAACTCCATTGTCCTTACAACATCACACCAATCACTCTCAAACACCCACATACTTTTTATTTATTTTTCCTTCTGGAAAAAAATATATGCACTCTTAATTTGTATATCTCATTTCTCATTTAAAAGTTATGAAATCTAAAGTAGTTGAGTTTCTCCCTCAAACATTCTTCTAAAACATGGAATAACTAACAAATTTGTTTTGGTACTATCTTAAAAAAAAAAGAAAGATAAAAACCTTTTAAAATGATAATTGGAAGAAAAAATATTACAGTCGATTGGCCAACATAGATTTCCTATCAACTCTTAGACACCTGAAAGTGTATTTCCAGTAGATAAAAATGTTATCCCCTTTTCCAATGGCAATGTGTTTTCTTTTCCTATAAAGTTACTCAGTAATTAGAAATAAAATCTTAAGCATTGTAATCTTATACAATGCATTAGATATTTCTCCAGCATAAATGAATATACACTTCAGTTCAAAGTACAAAAAGGGTAAAGATTCAAAACATAAAAATGAATTTAAAAATTGAACTTGCATTTACAAATGACTGATCTAAAAGCCTGTTTTAGCCTCTGGAAACTGATCAGTTCTATAATGTAATATAGAAATCCTGAGTATGCATCTGCAGTGTCCCAGATGGATGATTCTTAAATATACCTTTATGAAAATATAATATGACACTATGCGTCTTAAATGTTAAGAAAAATTGCCCTCTAAAGAATGTAATTTTAAGGGCATACTCATATATTAAGGAAGCTAGTGAAGAGACCTTTTCCAAGGCTGTAACAACCTAGTATAGAGATCGTCAACCGTTGGCACGCAGCCCACCAGGGTAAGCCCCCTGGTGGGCCAGGCCACTTTGTTTACCTACTGCATCCACAGGTTCCACCGATCGCAGCTCCCACTGGCTGTGGTTCACCACTCCAGGCAAATGGAGGCTGCAGGAAGCGGCGCGGGCTGTGAGATGTGCTGGCCTCCACTTCCTACAGCCCCCATTGGCCTGGAGCTGCGATTGACCAAACCTGCAGATGCAGCAGGTAAACAAACCGGCCTGGCCCGCCACGGGGCTTATTCTGGCGAGCTGTGGGCCAAAGGTTGCTGATCCCTGATCTAGTAGGATTAAGAGCCCACCAGGGGTACATAAACTAATTCAAAAAAGAAAACTGACACTGAGCCATAAAGGGTTATGCAACTAGCAGGCTAAATGACCCAAATTCTACCTTTAAAGACATATTAGGAAAGTATGTAAATGGTAATTAGGGCTATTCCTTATAAATAGCTAGCAAAGCCATGTTAGATAGACTATAGCTTTGAAATGCAAACCTGTATTGTTAGAGAAGTAGAGGTAAATACTAAATGGGAACTGGGGTTATTTAGTCTGCAGAAGAGAAGAGTGAAGGGGGATTTGATAGCAGCCTTCTACTACCTGAAGTGGGGCTCCAAAGAAGATGGAGCTAGGCTGTTCTTAGTGGTGGCAAATGACAGAACAAGAAGCAATGGTCTCAAGTTGTGGTGAGGGAGGTCTAGGTTGGATATTAGGAAAACTATTTCACTAGGAGGGTGGTGAAGCACTGGAATGGGTTACCTAGGGAGGTGGTGGAATCTCCATCATTGGGGTTTTTAAAGCCCATCTTAACAAAGCCCTGGCTGGGATGATTTAGTTGGGGTTGGTCCTGCTTTGAGCAGGAGGTTGGAGTGAATGAACTCCTGAGGTCTCTTCCAACGCTATGATTCTATGAGTCAAAGATGATACACAGACTGTATAGCCTTTTTCACTGTAGCACTATCCTGCACCAGATCTAAAGATCAGCGCCTGGTTATCAGCAATTTCAGCTCAAGTGAACATTGAACAAAACAAGTACTGAGTCTAATTCTCTGTCTTTAAAAAGTCTGAGGGGCAGGTCAGATGGTGTCAGACTTCTCAGGCAGCAGCCATACCAGGTAGAAACCCCTATGCCCATGTCCTTCTCATCACCACTGGGATTTGGCATCCCTACTCCCTGCTTTGTGAATGAACCTCAGTTTAGGGGGAATCAGGACAGGCTAATTCTGCTGCCCTTTACTCATACAATAAGGATAACAATATTTCATTAGTCTCTGCTCTATACTAAAGTGATTTGTAACCCAACACCATCCAAAACTGGATCACTTTGGCAGAGTAACTCCCTCTGCGGAATACCCAGGCAGAGCAGCCATGTCTATGCAAGCACAGTGTGGTCCTGGAGGCTTTTCCCCCAGCTCATCAAGATATCAGGGGAGAGCTCATTTGGACCCTGCTTACACTTATAACATGGAATACAGATTTCATAAGTGAGATTAATGCATACAGCAACTCACGAGCATTTCATAAAGTCCAAACACTAAACCCATTGTTATCAATCTAATATCTATCTTAACAATACTAACACACAGGTAAGCCAGACTTGTATCCAACTATGCATTTGTCTGTGTTCAGTGAGGCAGAGGGGCCTTAGCATAGTTTGCCAGTGTCACAAGGTTAAATGTTATATGCATTTTTAAAAAGACTTCCTTTTGTTACTAAAAACAGTCAAAGAAAAATCTAACTTGCTTTCATTTCTTTAAAATTTTTTTCACATTTCTATCAACTTTGAAAATGACAATTGACATATCACTCTAGATTTTCTTTGTGTGCATATGACATTATTATTTGTGTTTATTACCATAGTGCCTAAGAGCCCTAATGATGCACCAGGATCCCATTGTGCTAGGCACAGTATAAACACAGACCAAAAATATGAGCCCTGTCTCAAAGAGCTTACAATCTAGGTACTTGTTGCTTTCATTTTTGATAATAGTTAATTTCCACTTAATTTCTCTCTCTCCTTCGTGCATTAGCACACTCCTGCAATGGTAGGGTTGAGGACATTGCAGAAAAATATTGATTTCTTCTTTTACAAATTTCCATTGGAATAATAACAACAAAAAAACACTTTCTATTGGCCTTAGATATAGGGACAGCTTTTTTAAAAAACTAAAATCTAAATTTTGGACTAAAAGTTTTCCTGCTAGTTATCTCTTCAACAGCTTTGATATTGTGCAGTGGGAGTTTTGCTTTGAACAGCAAAAGGAACTGCTGTCTCCCTAACATAAAATGATCAGAAGAACAAAAGATAATGCTCTTAATGATGGCTTAATCAAAATGGATAAACGAAGATTAAAAGTAAGCAAATTACTTTGAAAGAAAAGAAAACTTATCTAAATAACAAAGTATTTGGTTGATTAGAATTGAATGGAGCTACTGGTTATTTAGCTATTGACAGCAGAATCCAAAAGGGAGCTGTGTGAAGAAAAAAGGTAATTAAATAAACATTCCAACGTTAATTATAGGGAAGAAAAGGCCCGTGGTGCAGTGTGAGCTACAGAAGTCAAGATATCTCAACAGGAGGACTGGTCCCCATGTTTTTGATGTTAGATTCATTATGAAGTGATAGTCTTCCAGCAGCAAGGTCACCCTGCAGTGTCTTATATGCTCTGTGTCTCCTTGTGGTCTGGGTAGAAAGTTCATGTGGTACTTTCATGAAAGTTCATGTGGTTGGTTTCTTTGGAATATTTCAAACACCTGCTATACTTTTTTGTAACTTATTTTCTTTTTGTTGCTCTTACGGGAAGTGGACTGAATTTGCTTACTCTGGGGGAACTCCCACAACTAGCTTTTCAGGTACAGCAATGAAGAAGCCAGACAGTGCTGATGGCCCATCAACAATGACAATGGTAGATCTTAGCAGCCTCTACTCATAGGCTGTCTGAAACATTTACAGGAAGACTATGACTCAGCAAGGCATATGACCAGATCGCATGACACTGAACTCCTTTTTGGTACCTGTATTTTTCCACAGACTGGGTTGGGAACTGAGTTTGGAACAAAGGGTTCCCATCATTTTGTAAAACTATGTAAGGTGAGGAGTGACATCATCTCTTAGCCTCGCTCCCCACACAAGAAGACTGGAAACACCCAAGGAACAAACACTGAACTGGGGGAAGTGCTGGTCCCAGGCTAAAGAGATTTCTAGTCTGTCTATGGAAACTTAGTGCACTTGATATTTGTATCACCAGTCAGGGTGAGAAATTGCTATTTCAAATCCAATCTATATAGCATGTTAGGCTTAGTTTGTGTTTCTGTTTATCTGTTTTGATCTGTTTGCTTTCACTTATAATTACTTAAAATCTTTCTGTAGTTAATAAACTTGTTTTGTGTGTTATGTTTTGAGTGAAGAGGCTGGAAAAATCTCAGCTCTGTGTACAAAAGCTGTTGCATATCTTTCCCACATTGAGGGGGAAGCAAATATATTAATGAGCTTGTGTGGTACAGATCCCTGTGCAGTGCAAGACAGTATAATTCTGGGTTTATACTCCTGCCAGGATGCAAGGCTGGGAAATTGGCTGTCTATCCTTGAGTGGCTTATGTAAAGCACGCAGCTAGCTCAGTTGTGTGTGTGGCGCCACCTGCTGTCATATTGGGTAATAACAGGACCTGGAGACACTGGCTGAATCACCAGCAAAGCAGTGTGAGAGACGTCTGCCCAGCTGGGAGGTTAGGAGGCACAGTGGCTCCCCTGGCTCCCAGAGTGCACCCCAGGGATGACAACCCATCACACACACTTTAACTGGATTTTTGAAAGCCTCTTTATGACTTTTATACAAGAGAACTTATGCCTGTGCTGCAAGGCTGGTTGTGGCATAAGTGAGTGCAGTGGGGGAGGCATAGTGGCTGAGACCTGGAGGCAGAGATCACCTGTGCTGAAAGCCAGTGATCCATGGATTGTCTCCTTGAAAGCCTGACCTCTGTAACAGGTCCTACCTTCTCCCAGATCAGCACAGCTCTAGGAAAGCAGCATCACATAGAGCCTGAGATCTGTCATTCACTTCTTTGTATTTGAAAGTGCAAAGTGGAGGATGTGGCCTTATTTCAATTACATTTTTATTTGAACATATTTTTATTATATGTTTACTGTTATTCCTGAAGGATATGCTAATCATTTGGTTTTACATTTCCATTTTCACCTTGTTTCCAACCCAAAAGCTATGAAGCTTATGATTCTTATTTGTCTTTGAGGGGAAAAGGAAGTCCCTTGAGTCATTCTTTTGTTTTGTGCTCCATCTAAAAATCTCAAGGCCAGTAATGTTTTCAGAAACAGAATTTCAGGCGATCTAACAAGTTTTATTTATTAGATGCTTGGTTACAAGTGGTTGATTAAATAGCTACCCAAAAAAGCAGATCTAAAATGAGAAACTCACAGAGGAGCTAATTAGCTTAGCTTTATCTTCATAAAGGTGTCAGTTCCAAGAGGGATCCAGAAGCTGTTTATTATGGAGCATCACGGGTTTCTGCAGATCATCTTTCTCTAATATTAAAGGAACAACAACAAAAGAAGAGAAGGGAAAGTGTTCAGTAGTCTCGGACTGATGGATTTAAGACCTGACTGCTCAGAAAAACTTATTACGTCACAGGTGCATACTATAACACAGTAATGCCTTCCTTCCATTACGTGTTCTGATCTTCCTCGCGTAGATAGTGCCAAGCTGCGTATTACAGCCTTGGTCTTTACAATGCTTGTGTAACAGAACTGTGGCCACATTTATCACATGGGCAGGATTTTCAAGAGCACTCGCACAGTGGCTTAACTCTTTTTTCCACTGATGTCACAAGAGCATGTCCATGATATGAAGAACTTTATGGTGCTGGCAGGGAGAGAGCCTAATTGCTCCTATTCCAAAGCAAAAATCCATACTTCTTGATCTAAAGGAGACTCTCAATAAGCCAGTACTGTATGGGTTTTTATGACACTGTTGAGCAGTTCTGATACCACTGCCTCCTACTGGATGGTAACACACATCAGCCAGTTTTCCATATCTGTAACATGGTTCAGTAACAGTTATAACACAGGTTCTTACCCATCCAAACAAACAAGACCAAACCATATTACAGCATAGTTGCAGCACTACTGTCTTATGATGGTTTAAGATTAGCAGCCGGGTTAGTCTGTATCCTTAAAGAAAACGAGGAATACTTGTGGCACCTTAGAGACTAACCAATTTATTTCAGCATAAGATTTCGTGAACTATAGCCTACTTCGTTGGATGCATAGAATGGAACACACAGAAGTAAGATGCATTTATGTACACAGAAAACATAAAAAGTTGGAAATTACCATACCAATTCTAAGAGGCTGTTTAATTTGGATGAGCTAATATCAGCAGGAGAAAAAAACCTTTTGTAGTGATAATCAAATAGGGAGTCTGACAGTTGACAAGAAGGTGTAAAGGAGACTTAACTTAGGGAAATAGATTCTATTAGTGTAATGACTAAGCCATTCACAGTCCTTGTTTGACCCTTGGTTGATAGTGTCCAATTTGTAAATTAATTCCAGTTTGGCAGCTTCTCGTTGGAGTCTGTTTTGGAAGTTTTTCTTTTTAAAATTGATACTTTCAGGTCTGCAATAGAATGGGCAGGGAGATTGAAGTGTTCTCCTAATGATTTTTGAATGTTATGATTCCTGATGTCAGGGTTGTGTCCATTTATTCTTTTGCATAGAGACTGTCTGGTTTGGCCAATGTATATGGCAGAGGGGCATTGCTAGCACATGATGGCATATATCACATTGGTAGATTTGCAGGTGAAGGAGCCTCTGATGATGTGGCTGATGAGATTAGGTCCTATGATGGTGTCAGTTGAATGGATATGTGGACAGAGTTGGCATTGGGGTTTGTTGCAAGGATAGGTTCCTGGATTAGTGTTTTTGTTGTGTGGTGTGTGGTTGCTGCTGAGTATTTGTTTCATGTTGGGGGGCTGTCTGTAAGCGAGGACTGATCTGTCTCCCAAGATCTGTCAGAGTGAGGGATCATCTTTCAGGATAGGTTGTAGGTCTTTACAACACACACTTTGCTTCTCTACAAAGGAAAAAGAACACTAAACTATATAAACTGCTACATGCCACAAGGAGCCACAACAGCGGTTCCCTTTACCCACCCAACAACATTGTTAATCTTTCAAGCTATACTCTCAGCCCAGCAGAAGAGTCTGTCCTTTCTCGAGAATCAGAGAGGTAGCCATGTTAGTCTGGATCTGCAGAAGCAACAAAGAGTCCTGTGGCACCTTAAAGACTAACAAAAGTATTGAAGCATAAGCTTTCGTGAGCTAATACCCACTTCGTTGGATGCATGCAGTCCATCAAAGTGGGTATTAGCTTATGAAAGCTTATGCTTCAATACTTCTGTTAGTCTTTAAGGTGCCACAGGACTCTTTATTGCTTCTGTCCTATCTCGGTGTCTCTCCTTTTGTCCCTCCAGGCCTACGAACATGATGCAGTTCTGTGGTGACCTAGAATCTTACTTTCAACATCTCCAACTCAAGGTATACTTCCAACACGCCTCTGAACAACATACTAACCCACAGCAACCTTCCTACCAGCACTACAAAAAGAATGATTCTGCATGGACTCCACCTGAAGGTCGAAACAACAGAATGCGTAGGGGAGATCTCACTTAAACACAAACGTCGAGGTTTATTGACAGGCAGAACCCACATATTACTTACAAAATAGGTAGGAAGAAGATCAAACTTATACAGGTACCACAATCCCTCTGACTCGTCAGAATGGGCCTTCTGTTCTGTCACAACAAGCTGATGTGAAGAGCTTGTCCAGAAGATTGTGGCTTCTGCAACTGCTTCCCATCAACTCTTGAGGTGGTTAACGGCAGGTTCTCTGTTGTAGAGAAGGTGGCTTGCTGGAAGGCAGTTGCTTGTTGCCACAGCAACCCTTTAGAATTCTGTGGTTGCTGCTTCTTTTCTAGGTGACTGCTTTTCAGGTAACTTCTTCTTTGCAGGTATCTTGCAGCTTCTACTCTTCTTTAAGCCCCAAACACACTACAAGTTCAGCCTGCTTGCTGTCAGTCTTCTATACTGGTTGCTCTCTCAAGGTCTGCTCCTTTCAGACAATCAGCGCTAGCTTTCTAGCTCGGCCCCAGGACGTCATCTGGTCACATGTACCTACATGTGCTTTATCTGTCCCTCTTTTATAATGTAATCTTTAAGCTTCTTCTAGTCACGTGTACCTACATGTGCTCATCTGTCACTCTCTTATGACATCTTCTTTAAGCTCCACCTCCTGATGGCCATTTTGGATTGTAGGATTTTTTTGAGTCATTCCCCATTTCTATATCATCCCTATATCTGCCATCTTGGTCAGCTATGTTGAATTTTGTAAAATTAAACTAACATTGATTTCTACTTAATTACAGCCTTATTCCTGAAACTAACTACTGCTTTATGCAAACCAAAGTGTCCTGATACTGTCATCTTTTAATGTCCAATTGCGATAAATGAATTTTTCAGCAATTTAAACCCCTTCCGAGGTTTTTCTGCAAGCCTCTTTTTAAGATCAGGGTGGGCAAACTTTTTGACCCAAGGGCCATATCGTTCCTCAGGGTAGTAAGCAACCCAGTGGGAAAGAGCTGTGTTCTACCTCATGAGGTGGGATTTCACTTAGCATTTTGGACACGGAGGGGGAAGAGATGCAGATAACTGTAGGCTGCAAAACAGATTTATGGAGGCATTTTAAAAGTGACCTAATAGTATATATGTGGGAGTCATAAAGAGGTCATCTGCTGGCACTAACATGAAGTTTGTGTGCATGAATATACTGAACTGACATGTATGTGAGAGAGAGAACATAGCTATTTTTATAGCCCAGTGCCTCTCTTTTCAGCAGACATCAATGTGTCCTCCCCAGGGTGTGGCAGACCCCTGATACAGCACAGCATTCTTTATCATTTTATTTTATATGTTGTATTTATCTCCCCTCCTTCTCTGGCTCAGCTGCGGAAAGGAGCTGCCTTGACAGTCTTGGTTACTGAGGTGATCTAATTATCATCAGCTTTTCAAATGTATAAGTAGGAGAAGAAGGGAGGTGTTATTACTTTTCTATATATGAGATTAGTGAGATGATTGCTGGAACACTGTGTCCAGTCCTGAGGTCCACACTTCAAAAAGGATGTTGAAAAATTAGAAAGGGTTTCAAAAAAAGTAACCAGAATGATTTGATATTTGGAAACCCTGTCTTCCAGTTACCAACTTAAGAAGCTCAAACCATTTAGCTTATCCAAGGGAAGGTTAAGGGATGACTTGACTGGGATCCATAAGTACCTTGTGATGTTCTCCTCTGGTGTTATCTGCTGATTTGCTAGGTCACTCCAATCATTGACTCTGGGAGCCAGCCTTACCCTACTCTGCTGTGAGAACCTCCACTTCTGGGCTGTTCATGCACAAACTCTAAGCTGCTTTGATTGTGTAACCAATGACACTAGCCAATATCTCTGGTCCCAGACACAACCCTAGAAACCTCCATCTTATATTGTCCAGTTATGCCCTCTGGACACTGCAAGCTTATATGAGTTTGTCAATTTAACAAAGAAATTGATATATACCAGGCTTGTTATCTCCAGGGGAGTCTCTGACATGCCTCAAACCAAATGCACTGCCTTAAGTAGAACAAACAAAAACATTTATTAATTACAAAGATAGATTTTAAGTGATTGTAAGTCAAAGCAGAAGTCAGATTTGGTCAAATAAAATAAAAGCAAAACACATGCTAAGCTGATTTTAATACTTTCAGCACCCTTACAAACTTAGATGCTTCTCACCACAGACTGGCTGATTGCCCTTCAGCCAGGCTTTCCCCTTTGATCAGTCCTTCAGTCGGTTGGTGGTGGTGGTGTCTGTAGATGTAGGTGGAAAAGAGAAAGAGCATGGCAAATGTCTCTCCCTTTTATCATGTTCTTTCTTCTCTCCTGGCTTTGTCTCCACCACCCTTCAGAGTCAGGTGAGCATTACCTCATTGTAGTCACAAACTGCTCAAAGGAAGAGGAGTGACCCACTTGAGCATCCAACAAATCTTTTATTGCTGTGTAGGCCAGTGTCCTTTGTTCCTGTGAGCTGGGCTGGGGTTTGTCTTATACATGCCCAGATGAGGTGTAAACTTCCCCTCTGCTCTTGGAGAGTTTTTGCCTGGGCTTGTTTTAAGCCATGAGGATACATTTTCAGCCTCATAACTATATACATGAAATTACAACATATAAAATTACTATAACAACAATGCTCAGTGAATTGTGAGCCTTCCAAAGACACCCAACATGACAAACTTTGCATTGGGTACCACACATTCATATTATAAGGATGAATCGGGGGGGAGTGGTGCTCGGTGTTACCTCAAGGTACAGAATGTGATATCTATATGAAGAGGAAATTTCTAATAGTAGAGGGCTTCTTAATTCATCAGCCAAAGGCATAATAAGATTAAATAGCTGGAAATTCAAGCTAAACAAACAGACTAGAAATAGGGTAGACATTTTAACCATGAGAATGATTAGGCATCACATTCACCTAGGGATGTGGTGGATTATCCACCACCTAAGATTTAAAAAAAGAAAATTGGATGTCTTTTTAGAAATATATGCTCTAGCTCAACCAGAAGTTCTGGGATTGATGCAAGAATTACTGGGTGAAATCTATGGCCTGTGGTGTATAGGAAATCAGAATAGATGATTATAATAGTCCCTTCTGCCTTAAAGTCTATGATCAGGTATCTGGCACAGATGTCAGCAGAAGTGTAAGTTTCTTCTACACTTCCTTGCTTCATGTTCCTCAGACTTGACCTGAAAGCACCAGTTCAGGGCCAGAGGGTAGTTGGGTCTCTATTACCAAGTCATTTCTTGGCCTCTTTGCTGACATTACCAATCTGTGACTGAATTATGGTGGTGTTTTTGTGGACGCCTGTCTTCTGCAATGGATGGAGACCTCTCCAACTCACTTCACACAGGTGACTGAACAGCCAGCAGATGGTAATAACTTTTGGTTACTACCCTCTTGGACTAAATTAGAATGTGTGACCTAAAGGTAAAAGGCTCAGGGTATTACAACTAGGCTCCAAAACCCACTTTCAGAGTTCCCTCTCTTTGACAGTGTTTTTGTTTTTCTTCTACCTTTTGTATTATTTCTATCACTCATTTTTTATTCTTAAGTTTATTATGGAAGAGAGCCAGTTATCTTTGGTGACATTCCCCGCAGAAAATAATGAAATCTACATACTGCACATTTGTCATAACTGTTACATTGTGGCTATCAGGAAAAAAGGCTTTTTGATGCAGTTGGGCTGGTTGTGCTCACGTGCCTGCAATCTCCCTTGTCTCTGAGTTGTTTGAGAAGCATTGGCTATGTCTATTTGCAAGTGTCCTCTCCAGGAAAATAGACAACAAAAGCAAAAGAAAACTTTGTTCAGCAACAGTCAAGAATTAACACAAAGATGGTTTGTTTTAGTTAGCGACAGGGAACATTCATGTGCTGTCCACCAGTTCAAGCCTCCTGAAACTCCAGGATCAGTACCAGGAAGCATGGGGAAGCAATAGTGCTAGAAGAGATCTGCTGGAGGTGACGGCATACAGCAAAATAGTTGAATGTGCAGTTCAAAATGGCTTGACATGCATCCCAAAATCACAATGATACTTAGTGCAGGGGCATCACAAAAGCTGTGAGATAAGTCATTTTATTTGCAGATCTGGTGAGACTGTTTCTGGATCATTGTGCAATTTCAGTAATCTCAGTACCAGAAAAAATGTTGATTAAATAGAAATAATTTGGGGAAGACCAACCCAAAACATTAAGCAGCTGGAGGAATGAACTTATGGGGAAGAATAAAATGAAAAAAAAACCAACCCCAAGCTATTTTCTAATTACAAGAAGCATGCCCTAGTAGTTAAAGTACTGGAGCAGAAACTCAGAAACCTTGCTTTTCTAGTCACAACTCTGCCTCACTCTATGTCTATAAATATAGGTAGATTCTGTACCTCAGTTTCCTGCAAATTTGTGCCCAAGAGGTTGCAATGTAGGATCACTAGGAAAGGAACAAATTCCCATCTTTTGTGCCTTAAGGAAAATACTTTGCTTGTTAAATTATTGAAGCAAAAAGCAGCAAACTTCCATCCTCCTGGAGCTGCTAGCACAGTGGATAAAACTAAATGTCCTCTCCCTTTAGACTGCAGGGACCAATTTCTACAGTCTAGCTAATACATTAAAATCTAATCAGATCTTATCACAGCCCTCTAATGGACAAGACTGTATCACTGAGTGACCACATTAGCTTGCAGGCACAGAGCAAACTACAGTCTCCACTGTTAATGACTCCCTTCCCCCTCTAGCAACATTTCTCAACTTTTATTGAGATTGCAATTGTTTTCCAGAAGTCATTTACAGTTGCAAAACTTGGTTAGATACAAAATGTAATTGTGGTGATGAATATAGTGATACAACTTGTGTAAATGGAAACATGCACATCAGCTCCTTGTAATTCCTCTGTCCTTGGTGGACAAATTACACCAGGAATGAATTGAACTCCTGTAGTGCAGGCTAGTTTAAGCAAATCTAGGCCGTGTTCCAAAGATGTTTGATCTGGGACTCTCTGGATGCAGATTCAGTAAGTGGCTTTCTCAAAATTTCCTTTATGTGCAAGCTGGGCAGCAGAGGAAGAACTAGTCCCTTCTGAGGGAGAGAGGCAACAGAAAATTTATCAAGAAGTAGCAGGTGTGTTTCTATACAGGGAAAGGGAATAGGGCAGAAGTTCCTTGTTAAACAAAGTGAGAGGGAACCTGAGAAGTGCCTCATTCTTGGCAGTGATAAAAAGGGAGATATCTTGATTCCCAGGAGGGTGTATGTGGTTATCACTCCTGAGCTTTCAGTTACCAATCAACAGGAAGCACCACACAGCACTGGAGCGCCCATAATACACATCACTCTAGCCCTTTGTCTTGTCCCTGGTGGAGTGCAGCCCTAGGTCTTGTAGCTGTAGGTCTCGTAGATCAGTGGCTCTCAACCTTTCCAGACTACTGAACCCCTTTCAGAAGTCTGATTTGTCTTGCGTATCCCCAAGTTTCACCTCACTTAAAAGCTACTTGCTTACAAAATCAGACAGGTTTATTTTTGTCACAGTACACTATTACTGAAAAAATGCTTATTTTCTCATTTTTACCATATAATTATAAAGTAAATCGATTGGAATATAAATATTGTACTTACATTTCAGTGTATAGAGCAGTATAAACAAGTAATCATCTGTATGAAATTTTAGTTTGTATTAACTTGGCTAGTGCTTTTTTCTTGTCACCTGTTATAAAACTAGGCAGCTATCTAGATGAGTTGATGTATGCCTTTGAAGACCTCTGTGAACCCCCTCCTTGGGGGTACGTATACCCCTGGTTGAGAACCACTGTGGTAGACTATTGGAATTGGTTCTGCCAGTTACCCCTGGTACAAACTGGCTTTACTTGCATTTGTGGATGTCACTAAGCATCAACTGTGTCAGTAGAGTGTTTCCAAGGTAACTTACACAACTTTACGTGAGGAAAAGCTCAGAGAGATGAAAAGAGGACCAAAGCAAATTAAATCAGACAAGTAAGTAACACATGAGGATCGCTTCAGGGTTAAATGGGGCCTGGACTCAACAATGAGTTCCTTCTGCCTAACTTAAGGGCTTCATAGACTCTTCCTCCTAATACTCAGCAAGGGCCCAGATCTGGACCAGTGAGGGAGGGTGCGTGAGTGGGGAACTGCAGCTCAGGAGCAATGTGGGTATGTACAGCTGTCTGAGGGAGGTCCAGGACTGCAACAGCAATAGTTAAAGCAGAGCTGTGGTGCTGGAGGGGAAGTGCAATTGATTGAATAAAGAGAACAGATGTTTGAGAACATGCTTGTGAAATTGGACTTGTGTACAGCTGTGTTCCTGCCTCTTTTGTCAGGGCCGGTGCAAGGATATTTTGCACCCTAGGTGAAACTTCCACCTTGCGCCCCCCTTCCCTCTCCCTATT
Organism: Dermatemys mawii; assembly: GCA_007922305.1. Lineage (NCBI taxonomy): Eukaryota > Metazoa > Chordata > Testudines > Dermatemydidae > Dermatemys > Dermatemys mawii. Next base: position 63,693,788 of record ML677332.1, read on the forward strand.
GCTTATTATAAACTTTCAAAATACTTTCAAAAATACACTCTTTTGAGTCACTTATACTTCCTTCCTTCATTCTTCCATATCAAAATTTACTACATTTTATTCTATCCTTAGAATATCCAATTATTGTTGTTAATAAAATTTATAAAATTACAATGGTGGATACTCCGTCATACAACAATAACTGACAATATCAGTGGGACAAATTTCAACAACCTACACACACACATTCGCACAATAGTGAGTTTGGATCCCGAGCCACCCCTGGGAGTCACCGGTGGATCCCTGGGGGGACTAGTGGATCTAATTGGAGAGAAACCCCCATGTGGCTCTGGAGTGGGCAGTTGGCCTGAACTAGGTCCTTAGTCCAATGTCCCTTGACCCTTTTTGCTTGGTGCCAGGGAGTCCCACTTTTTTGACTGCTTCTTGGGCACTGGTGAGGGGTAGCAGTGCCAGACTGAGCCCGGTGCCAGGGGTGCACTACAAACTGAGGCGAGATGCTGGGCCTGGAGTCCTCCCGACACTGCTGTCCTACACCTGGCGGAGTTCAGCCTCCATGAGGAGAGTCCTCAAATGAATATCACACACTTTCTGCGTTCTCGGATGAAAGTTTTTACAAATCTGACACTTGTCTTTCATGTGTGATTCCCCCAAGCACTTCAGGCAGCTGCTATGGGCGTCACTCACAGGCTTCACTCACAGGCCTGTTGCAGACATAACAGGGCTTAAAACCTAGGTACCGGCAGGGGTGGCAGGTTTGTAGAAATTTTGGTGGTGCCTAGAACCCATCCTCAAAACTCCACCCCCCTCCTGCCTAAGGCTCAGGGAGGGAGTTTGAGTGCAGGGGAGGAGGTCTGGGGTGCAGGCACTGGGTTGGGGCAGAAGATTGGGATGCAGGCTCTGGGAGGGAGTTTTGGTGCTGGGAGCAGGCAATAGGGTTGGGGTAGAGGGTGGGGGTTCAGGAGGGGTTGAGGGGTGCAGGCTCTGGGATGGGGTTTGGTTGCAGGCTCTGGGAGGGCAAGCGAAGGGCTGGGGTGCAAACTCTGGGAGGGAGTTTGGGGGCAGAGAGGGTATGTGGGGACAGGGACGTGGGTGGAGGGGTGAGGACTGTGGGGTGGGGCTGAGGGGTTTGGGGTGTGGGAGAGGCTCAGAGCTGGGACAGAGGATTGGGGTGCAGGGGGGTGAGGGCTCTGGCTGAGGGTGTAGGCTCTCGGGTGGGGCAGGGCTGGAGATGAGTTTGAGGTGCAGACAGGCTGCCCCAGGGATGGGGCCAGAGACGAGGACTCCCCCCAGCCCTCTCTCTGCTGGCAGCAGTGAGTTCTGGGAGATAGGCCCCCCACTTCCACCACACCCTGGTAGACACTCACCCTGCACCACTGTCACTGCACATGCTCCTAGGGCCCCTCTCAGGTCCCGGAAGCCCCCTCACTGCCCTGGTGGTGGGTGCCGGGTGGGGGCAGCCATCACATGTGCGCCTTCTCCCCTGCTGCTGCTCCTAACTGTAGCCTCACTGGGGGGTGACCCAGTGGTGACTGGAGGTGTGTGTGGGGGGGCTGTGCTGGTGGAGGGTGCCACCGGAAAAGGGAGGGGCAAGGTAAGAGCAGGCTGCCCTGCCACTAGTGGTTGAGGAGTACTAGGACCCTGGGGAAGCAGCTGATGCTGGGAGCCAGCGGGGAGGAGCTGGAGGAGAAAGGCAGGGATGCTTCTGGGGCCAGGAGAGGAACACAGGGGTAGCAAGTGGGAGCTGGGGGATACTCAGGGGAAGCGTGGGGGTGGGAGGGGGGCAGCAGGCTGAAACATTGTAAAAAAAATTTTGAGGCACCGCTTTTTGGCACCCCCAAATCATGGCCCCTAAGGCGACCGCCTAGTTTGCCTAGTGGTTGCACCGGCCCTGTCCCTAACCATTGTTATAAAAAAAGGGAAATGTAAAAGGAGAGTCATCCTGCTTTCAGAGGCTCTTTTCCTTTAAGGATTCTTTATTGATGGGGTAGTCTGCCTTCTCCCCCCTGCCCAGCTTTCATTGTTCCAGGATCTCCACTCATTTGTTTTATTTTTCAATCACCTTTTATCTTTCTCCTTTTGTCTCTTCCTTCTCTGTTTTCCCCGTCCCACCTTTTCTTTCTCCTTTCCTCCTACATCATCCTCACTGAACTGACCCAGATGGGGATGTCAGAAAAGTCCCATGTGCTTTCCCTCCTCTCCCCCTCATGACCATTGTTAGCATCAATGTACTGCACATGCACAAGGTGCACCGGGGCTGAGGAGCAGCCCCTAATGGGTGATTAGCCAGGAGAAATACAGAAGTGAGCATCACTTGCCTCAGTAGGAGAGGGTGGAAGGTATGAATGGTGCCCCCCGCTTTCTTTTTGCTCTTATCTGATCACAGCCACCCTGTTTCCATACCTGGAAAGCCCCCTCAGGAAAAAAAAAAAAAAAAAGACATTCAAACACTACAGGCATGAGAGTGGTATAAGTATTAAGAGAAAAACAAGCAAGGCCAACACAGATCTCAATAAGAGGTGATTTATTGGATCAAAGGCCTTTAAGTCAAATCTATTCAGAATAAGATGGTGGAGTACTAACCTAAGGCCCTTAAATTATCATTGCTTCCCAGAGGATCTGAATGGTGGTAAAGTAAGAGCCTGAGAACATGTCAGTAAGCTCTCTCAAGAGCAGAAGCAGGGTGCACACTCTTCTTTCAAGTGTATTATCAAAGAGAACCAGGCCTCTAATGATTTCAGCTGGCTGTGTGGCCCCTCTGTGCAGTCCATTAAGTAGGGCTCCTCTATGCAAAGAGTCTTTAGGATAGCAGAGAGATTAAGCATAGCAGCAGCAGGCAGATAAATAATTGGGACAGTAATTGAAAGGAATCCTGAGTCCTGAAAGTCAAGGGTTTTTTTTAAAATGCTTTGTTATGCAACACATCTTTGTTGATTTCAGTGAATTTATGGTTTAATTAAGAGCTGAAATTGGCACTGTTTATTTTCATGCATTACTTCACCACCACTGAAACACAGCCACCTCTTGGGGTGAACTATGGCAGGTGTGTAACTGCAGAACTACTCTACACAGCTGTGGCAGACAGGAAATGAAGAAGAATCCTATATTTCCCACTGAAACAGCAGGAGAATTTTCAGGGGGCAGAAAGTAGTCACTGGAGATGTACAAATTCTGAAATGAAATCCATTTCAGTGTTAATCACAGTCAAAGTTACCAGCTATCTAAGGATGATGAACATTTCAATGATCCCTGAACTATGAGAGTGTATGGTCAGGTAGCAGCTAATATTAGCTATCACCCTCCTATAGGGAGTAAGCACATAACAGTTCCTGTGTCTTCATAACATAGAACACAGATCTACATGTTACTCAGGGAATTGGCAACTACTGTCTTGTCACTACCTTCATACCAATCTGAACCAAAAACCTGGATCTGAACCTCCCCTGAAACTTTGGCAATGGAGAGGCTAGAAATTCAGAGTCAAATTTCTGCAGCATGGGACCATGTCTATTATTTTTATTTATATTTCTTAGCAGCAAATTTAGTGGAAGGTGGCAGATTGAGAGTCCTGAGGAATGACATCTTGTATTTACCTACAGAGGATGTAAATGATCATAACTGGTGGAGTGCATTAAAGGGAAGGAAGGGGGTTCACCTTCCACTGAATTATCTGTTATTAGCCACAGCTGGAGGCAGGATATCAGACTAGTAGACCTAATGGTCTGATCATGTACAGTAGCAACTCCTGTTTCTTGTCTCACCGCTTCTGAAATGTGTAGGAATTTTTGTTTCTGTTTTCTATTACACTTGTCCCTCTTACATTTTAATACTAGAAAATATTACACACAGAAAGGATCATGCTAAAGTATTTATTAGCTTATTAAAGCAAAGGCTTATTAAAGCTTATTAAAGCTGTTGCCCCACGTTTTATAGAAAACCCACAAAATCCTTTCAAGTTTCATTGTGGGAGTCCAGCATCTTTTGGTTAGTGACAGCTACACAGAAAGAATGTCCATCTAATCTTAATGTTTTAAGGACCTCAGATGCCAAATAATCAGTTTTAAGGAACTCAGTTAGCCAAATAATCAGACCCCTTGATGTATTGGAAATTCAGTCTTATCCCTACAGAACATCCCTTCAAATGATCAGAACTATGAGGATGAGACGTGAGTCCACATTAACAAGACGTAGTTTCTGGTACAGTAATCAACACAGCAGCAAAAGTGCAATGTTCTGAGCAAATGTCATTGGCCCACCATCTTGGAAAGTCACCTTGTGGCCTGACATGGCATTTCAGCTGAACTTTACCTCATTCACCTCCACAGGACTTCTGTGGTCTGATAACTGTGGTGAGTTAGTTCTCTTGCAAGGTCATACTATAGTTCCACCCCTTTCAGGGTATCAGTGTCCCAATATTGTCATTCCTCTTGGGTTTCTTTTCACTTTCAGTCTTTCTCCAGGGCAATGGCTCACAGGGCTGCCCCTGGGACTCCCTCAGTAAAACTCAAAAACTTGACAAAACTACGCACTAAGCAACTTGCACCTAACATACTGGGCTACCTCCCTCGAGCCTTGCTCCTTTTTTAAGGCCCACCATAGGAGCTAACTCCACTGCTGTGTCTTCTTCCACAGTTCATGTTTTTTCTCTCTCTCTGGTTTCTCTCAGGTCAAACCATGTCCCTCCCAAATTGCATTGAACTCCTTCCTTTTAACTCTTCCCTGAGTCTGATACAACCGCCAGGTGTATTAAGATGGGGCAAATGCAGCTCTCAATGTCCGGTTAACCCCTTCGTGGCCAGAGTAGATTTTATACACCACATCACGTCAAGGCTTTGGAAAACCCAAACAAGAGACTTCTGCCAGATAATCCAGCCTCAGTTTATAGTCAACCCAGTGCATTCTGGGCCAAGACTTTTGGCACTCCAGCATATATATAGCGATACAGACATGATCAGTACTTCTTATAGTTCTGTACCTAATCATCAAATCTTGGGGCCTTGATTTAAAGAGCTGCCAGTCAGTGTAACCCCCACAAATAATTCCACAATCATGACACTTTTGTGATTAGACCAGCCTTGAAAGTGACCCTTCCATTAAGTTGAATTAAATAAATATGCTCCCCTCTTGGTCCTCTGGTTGCAGTCTCTGTACAGGGTCAACTAGACAACAATGCATCACTTTATGCTGTGAAAGGTGTAGAAGGGCTACAAATGGAAGGGCTACAGGTTGCACTTTTATGAAAATAAAGCGTGTATTCTGCAGATATTAAGCGAAACAAATCTAATTTGCTGTGGGTATTCTTAAATGTTTGGCATTTGAGATTTTTTTCTCCACTGGAGTTAAAACTTTTTCACAGCAGTAACATTTGCACAGGTGGATTGCTACTGGTTTGATGTAGTCCTTTTGTTGTTGTTACCATCTGATCACTGTCCAGTGGCCCACAGTATATGAACAGGGTTTGGTGGGAAGCTCAGAACAGGTGTCAACTTGAAACCCCCCCATCATTACAATTGTTGGGAGGCTCAGCAAGAATGCCACAGACTGAAAGGGTCTTGGAGGCTCAGCTGCTCTCTTGTCCCCAAAGGGGGCACCTTGCAAGTCAGGTTTGAGGGGTGTTGCCACTGGGAGAAGCATGGCAGGTTAGCAGGAAGCTTGCACTACTGGTGCTTGCATTGTGCATACACAGAGGATATCCATTTCCATGGCTGTAAATGAAGTCCCTTTCATGAGCAAATCATGATCTAAATAATGAAATAATTAAGTAAACTTTGCAGAAGAAAAAATTTGTGTGAAAGAAACAATTCACTGGGAGCAGTGGATTTGATTTGCATTTACTAGTTGGTAGGTGACTTTTGCTGCTTCCAGTACTCCTTTACATATTGTATATTGGATCTCAGGGCAAGGTATGCCTGAACAAAATTTCAGGATCTGAACATCTCAAACTTTGGGGGTACTCCAGATCAATATCTGAACTTTATAGGTTCAGCACTAGGGTGCAGTGTATTGTCTTTCCTATTAGAGAAAAATCCCTCCCAGAATCTGGAGGTTTTTTCTGCTCAGTTTATTAAGGTGTAAGTCTGGCCTGACATAAGTAACTTGCCTCATTTCTTGGTGGGCATGATTGGGAAGGTGAATGAAAGGTTAAATTGTAAATAGGGGCTTGACAAACAATATACTGGAGTCAGGACATGTTTTCTAGCTAAGGTAAGCAGAAACACCTTGATGCTATGACTGTGGACAAGATAAACCTGGAATGTAAAGATCAGATTCCATGTGAACAGCACATAGGCACAACACACTCTACAGGGATTGGCTCCTGCAAAGTAACCAAGCCAACTGAAAAATGTGATTTAATGTACAGCAGATGCAAGGTAATGTGTAAAGTTATATAAAGGAAGAGGTTGTCTGATTAACTTTGGATGTGTAGTACGCCCTAAACCCACCTCCTACACTTGAGTCCGATCAACTGATCAATAAAGGAAACTGAGTGATGAAATCCAGAATCAAACTGAGTGTTTTGGATCCCAGAGAACTGGACGAAGTGTTCTTCAAGAACTGGAGAAGGTGTTATGGATGAACTGAGTGGAAATGATTTTAGAAGGAATCCCAACATTAGGATAAATCTTATTCCTATGAATTCATCTGACCCACCACAAGGTAACAGTGTAAATGCTCTTTGTCCACTAGATGGCACTGTGGTATCAACATTGAAATTTCTTTGACTTGAAAGTGGCTGGAACAACATAGCTGAGAATGTTTTGGAGACTACATTTTACAGGCATGTCAGATACAATAAAATCTAATAGAGGAGGGTGGTTGCTAGAGAGAAAAGGGTAGCCTTGTGGTAAAAGCACTGAACCAGGACTCTGAAGAGTTAGGTTCAGCTCCTGGATCTGCACAGACTTTCCTGACTGATTCTAGGCAACTTGCTCAGAAAAGTGTCTAAATATGGGATTAGATGTCTAACTGTAGGCCACATGAATTTGAAAAAATTCACTGTAATCTTCTGGTGGCTCAGATTCCGCATCTGTAAAATGGAGATAATAGTACTCACTGAGATAAAATTAATTGGTAAAGGGCTTTGAGATCCTTTGATGAAAAGTGATGTGTACATGGGAAGTATTAATTATTGGTTTTATAAAATCTCATACTCAATTAAGCATTCACTAACTTATAGCTACAATAATATGTGTGGCTCTATAAAATAGTTGACCATTCTCCCTAGTCTAGGTTGACATTAATCCATTTGTACTCTTACAAATATGGCAAAGTATGATTTTTTTAAAAAAACGGTCCTTAACAAATATAATACATTTCATATTGTTTATGTGCATTACAAGTAACAGATGCCTCTCCTGGTGTCTTTTAAAGCTGCTAAAAATAGTCTCGAAGTCTGAGCTGAAAATAATGAGACAAAATTTTCCATGATGGAAAATATCAGGGTAAGAGGCATTGCAACAATTAGCATTGTGCCAACAAATGCATCTCCCTTGGGGGAATTGGTAATGGGATACACTAATGTCTTTAATTATTGGTCACTGGTTTGAATTCAGCTCTGGGTTTTAGTGATCAGAAATTGCTACCATGTGATGGTTGTTTGGAGGCCTACATGAAATGAGTTATGGTCTCAGGCCAGTATGACTGCATTGTTAATTATCTATAAGAATTGTTTCAGTTGTGCTGTTTAATTGAATTGGACTGAACAGCAACCACGGGCCACACAGTGAGCCCGTGTGGGCTGCATGTGGCCCCTGGGCCGCATGTTGTACAGGCCTGATCTAGACACACACTGGAGACAAGATACGTTGGGAAATCCAGCGATAAGGAAGTCTTTTGCCTTTTTGTTCTTTTTCCTCAAAAAACACATTTGCTTCTCTTGGACACTGTAGAACAAGTGGGTTTTGAGGAAGAATTTGAATGAGGATTAGTTGGTGAACTGGGACTAGGAAATTTATGGACAGTAAATGCACTGTCCCACTGCACCATTTAGCTTCCAGTGGCATCTGTTCACTAGAACAGGGACTGGCAACCTTTGGCACGCGGCCCACCAGGGTAAGCCCAGTTTGTTTACCTGCCACATCTGCAGGTTCGACCGATCACAGGTCCCACTGGCCACGGTTTGCTGCTCCAGGCCAATGGGGGCTGCAGGATGTGCTGAATTCCTCTTGATCTCTCTTAAATGTCTTGTTTTCCTTATACCATATTGGATGGTCATTTTATTACCATAACTTTCTTTCAGCAGTGAATTTGAGTAATTTCAGAATAACAGTATTTAGCAGTATTAATATGAAAAATTTTCCCATCTATTGTTTTACCACCGAGGGTCTGAATAACATTCAGAAGCACCACTAGTTGGTGCTCTTAATTTCACTGAGGATTGACTACCTTTTTGTTTTACAGGAGGTAGAACATCAAAACAACAAGTAGTGCGTCATGATTTGCCATTTATCCCTAACTCTGCTGAGTATATATTATATATTCTGCTGTATTACGTTGCTCAGAGGAGTCTCTCAACTTGGCTGGGATGAGCTTTCAGCAGGCCTCCTTTAAGAGCCTAAACCTAAACCCATCGAAGTTGGTGGGAGTCTTTCCATTGGAGTCTTTGGATCATACCCTAAATGTGCTTGCGTGTTATAAGGTTTGTATGTATAAATCCTGCAAAAAATCACAAAGTGACCTATTTTGGGTGTGCAAATTCGCTCAGACATTTTACAGGTGCAGCTAAGGAACTGTGACATGAATTTCTGTGGAAAAGTGTTGCTTTTCTCTAGAAATATTACTGAGCCAGACCCAATTCTCTTACCAGTTCTCACCTGAATCTGTTAGTGGATTGGTAGCCTGATGAATTGTTACTTTCTAGCCAGTTTCACATGTGGACTTGATTCGTCTCCCATTAGCAGCTTTCTATAAGATCACATCAGAGTCATTTTGTATTAGAGTTTTTTCAGTTAATGGGACATGAGAAATAAGGAAAATTTATATCAGCAGCTGACATAGTCTATTGGCAAATGTGAATGCTGCATGACACGAAGCTCTCAAAATGCATCAGCACAAACACAGTTCTCTCTCTCACTTTCTGTCTCTTTTTGCTGTATTAACAATCTGATGTGGAAAAACTCCATTGCCAGAAAGTGAACAAAAAGCCCTGTTTTCACAGCTACGGTAGGATGAAATGAGAGAGCTATATATTATCGGCTATAGGTCTTCTTTTTATGTCCTCATATTACTTATCATCACATCATTGCACTTATGATTGCCAGATCTTTGCACTTTGCTTAGTCACTGGATGAGTATTCATGCTCAAGCAGCTGGCATGTCAGTTTACTTAATGTTTTGAGGCTCTCTCCCACCATCACAGGTACTGAGGCCAGTGATGTAGCCCCACTTGATCGTTGCATCTTCAGAGCAGCCAACTCCAATGTGGAGTTGATTCAGTCAGTGTCAGGTAGTCCAGGTTTGATCTGCATTTGAGGTGGGTCACAGAGTGCACAGGCTGTGAGGTTAGTCTCATGTTTGCCATGACTGAGCCCTTGTCTGTTTGGGGGACAATGTTGGGGGTTTAGCTGTGGCAAGAAAACTTTGTTGTCGACTCAGTATCAATGGCATATCATAGAGCGGATGTCTAGGATCTATGCATTGCCTTGTGTGCTCTACTCTATTAGCAACTTCCCAGCATACATCAGGAGGAGCAATGCCTGTTGTCAGGTTCCAACCAGGGAGATTAGAAAATCGCAAGCACAATAAAATTACAGATCTAGCTATGTTTAAGGGCTTTTTCACAAATTGTGCTCTTTTCTGCTGAATCCTGACAGTCTTATTAAAAAAGAAGTCTTTTCAAAAAGAAAGTGCTGCTTCCCCTGAACTTCTCAGCCAGGGAGAAAAGTGCCTTAAGCCGTGATAGCAGCAGGAATGTGAACTCCCCTGTTCGCCTTGATGAGGACAAAAACTGCTTGGGACCATTTAACTGCTAGTGTTATTAAATCACAGTGGTAAGGGCAATTTCATCTCTGGCAGAACTCCACGGCTTTCTCTTGTTCCTGCTGATCAGTACAGTTGGGGGGAAAATGACAGTAAATCTCTGTTTATAGCAAATTTCTGTGGTGTTTTTTGCAATTTTCTACAGTACATTGTCTGATCCTTCATTCCCTACTCAGGCAAAACTTTCAGCAAAGACTGGGAGATTTGCTTAAATAAGGAGTAGAGAATCCAACTCATTGCATTTGGTAAGATTTCTGAAATAAGTTATGTAAGAATTTCTTAGAGAGACAGTTATACACTTTCAGCCTGGTCTAGTGAAATTGCAGCACAACTACTGATGGTGGTGAACCCTCTCCACTCCTGTTGGTTTCAGTGGGAATTGATGCTCAGCCCATTGTTGGAAAGGGTACTGTGGAAAAGAAGAATTCCTCTCAGGTTCCTCAATTTCTTTCCCACCATGTCCCTGGATGTGTTTCTTGAAATCAAAGTAAGTTAAAAAAACTGTTATGCAATCTTGTCCCTGGGGTCCTAGATGTCACAAACAGAATCTTCCAGGGGGCTAGGGCAGAGAGATGTTTAATAAAAACTAGCTGGCTTAATAAAAACTAGGTTTGCTGTGGAAAATCACATGAGCGTGAGATAGGAGTCAGAAGGTGCTGAGAAACGATGACAACATTCGTTTTTTATGTATACACTGGAGAGTACATGCAAAAATTTTCTACTGTCTTCTTTGTTTGAAAATAAGGTTGGGCAAATGGTTTAAAGAGATAATCTGGGAACACTTCAGTGACTCCTATGTCAAATTTTGCTTTGGTATATTCACTTTCATGAACATGAGCAGGAGGACAAGTTTTTTTGTACTATATATTTGGGGAGAGGAAATTTCAAGCCTGTAGCTGAGGTTGTTTAATCAAGAAACAAGGAGCAGTAGAAGTAGTATAGAAAGTTTAGATTATCCAGTCAGGTAATGGTAACTACAGCATGTGACTTAGTTGACCAGTCACACAGCTCTGATTGTCCTTCTCAAATATGCTGAGTCAGAATATCAGAAACTCATACTTATTTGAACAAAATGTTTGGTCGGACAACTGCAAGTAGCAAATAAATCTGAATAATCATACATTGTTTGTGGATAGTGTGTGAGTAAGAAAAGAGCTACAAATGGAGATTAAATTGTTCATTATGAATTGCTCACCCACCTCTTCTGGAAAGTGATCTATATTAGTGCTGAGATAAATCAAAACAATCTTGCTACATGCCATTGGGTTGCTTCTAGCCACATTCTGTTAAGCTTATCACAGGCATGCAGAGGATTATTTTATTATATTCTCTCTCTTTCCTCAGATTCTGAATCAAGTTAACCATCCCTGTAATCAGGGGTGGCTCAATGTCTTTTGCCCCCCCAAACCTGTAATACAGTGGCTGTACATTTTTAGTATAATTAAAAATGTCAATTTCTGCCATTTTTTCTTATAGTTATCCTGAGGAAATTATTTTTCATAACCCTCCCAGTTTTCCTGCAGTAATCCTTTATTCTAGGAGCCTCTTTTTGTTCTTGGCTTCACATTTGGTGGGGACATTTCATGAGGTACTGATTCCTGAGAGCATGGCTAGCAGCAAAATAGAAGTAATTAACTACCATTGCACAGCCAGGGTTTTGTACCCACTAGCATTATTATTATTTCTACTGCAGTTGTGGGCAGAAGTTCAAATCAGGATTGGGTCTGTTATGCCAGATACTGTACAAAAATACAGGAAGATGTGGCTCCTGCCCCAAAGATCTTCCAGCCTATGAAAAGTGCCATATGCACGTGGAGGAAAAAGGTAAAATAAAATATAGACAATTTGACAGAGCTATGTAGTTATATGTAATGAAAATATTATAAATACATAAAATATATGTGGGCTATCCCCTGCTGCCTTCAGTCTAGCCATCATTCATTGGCAGATTTCTTACAGTGGTAGGGCAGATAGGGATCAAGCCATTTGGGCTGTGCTAGATCAAAGAGTCCATTAACTCTAATAAGATTATTTGTTCATGTAGCTTGACTTAAGATCTGAAGAACAATGTACTTCAGTGGGACTTAAGCATGTACTTAAAGAGAAGCACATGCTTAAACACTTTGCTGCAGATGAGGTTGTTTTTAAGGATTACGCAGCATGTGAAAAAAATAAAACTAGGGCTCCTCTATTAATGATTTGAAACTGTATTTATTCATTTTTCTGGGCTTGCAATTTATACTCTGTCATCCTACTGCTGAACATTCATCTAGCAGAAAAACAGTTATTGAGATAAATTCAGTGATTCGCCTTTGAGAAAAAGAGACAAGAACATTCATTGAAAATACATTGGAGATTAATTTGTCTGGGGAGTTAGATACACTTCTCCCTCACTCTGCACTACATTTTTACTCCACAGAGCATTAAATTCCAGATGGATGGTTAGATCCATTAGCCTACGCAATAGTCTCCCAAAGGAAAGAATGGAAGCCTCAAATTCTGGGATATTTAGAACTAGAATGGATAAAGTCCTGAAGAATTAATGTTAGTTGTGTTTTTTAAAAAATGTACCATTCCAGCGAATAGACTCTCAGGAGCAATCCTGTGTTGGGCAAGGGGGAGGAAGATAAAGAGATAAATGACTTAGGCCTTTTCTACCTTTAATTGATATGAACCAAAGGAAATTTATTAGGATTAATGCTGAATGTCCTGAGCTTTCTCTTGGGGAGAGTTGGCCTAGAGAGAGTGGGGCATCCTAATGGATTTACCTTCAGCCTTTCACTTTCTGGGTAGGATTTAGTCTCCTGACTACACTGAACTCAGAATCATTCCAGTCAGAATCAGCAGGAGCCCTGCTAGAGGACGAGAGTGAGGTGGAATTAGAAGTCTTATGGAAGGGCCCGAGTGCCCCAAGAGGATTTCCCTCCTTACCCACAAAGCTGCTTCCTTGTAACTTCCCTCTTCAAAGCTCCCTCTTTCCCCCTTTTCCCCACCATAAGCAGTACTTGGGGGAATGATGTCCCACAAAGTCTCTCCCTCTAAAATTAAATGTCTGAAGGCATACTGCTGACCTCTCGGCTAAGGGGTGCACAGGAGACAGGGATGTAGCACCAACTTTATGGGATAAGCAATGACCCAGGTAAAAACATCCACCTGACTTATCCAGTCTATGTTCAAGTGCATTTTACATCCTTTCCAGTACTGTTATTCAGGAGGCAAGTACAATGAAGACAAACAATTCTGGTCACCTTCCACTTTTCTACCAGGGTGAGCTTCAGTGTCATCTGAAGGAAATAACAGTATTTCATGAGGAGAGATGATTAGCAATGGAGCAGAAGAGAGAACAGACTCCGTAAGGAACAGACTTTTTGCTCTGTGTTTGTACAGCCCCTGACACAAAGAGGTACTGGTTTCCATCCAGGGCTTCAAGGCTCTATGATAATACTAATAAATTATAATTAATAATAGTCAATCAAGTCCAAAAGATGTGATTTTGATGAACTGCTAAGGTATGTGTTGTTGTCCAGCTATTTTGAGGTCTTCTCTTTTTCTCCCTGTAGCTATCTCTGCAATCCATCCATAACATAACTAGATAGTAATACAAATTACAGAAGAGAATTTATTCCCACTCTCCTAAAATGGAAGGATGAGAAGCAACAGTCTGAAACCAAGGAATGGAAAATTTAATTCAGACAACAAGAAAAAATTCTGAATGAATTGAGACAGTGGAATAGGCTCCCCAGTGGGGGTGGTTGAGGTATCATTAGTGCAGAGAATAGATTAAAAAAGAAGTTAGAAAGCTTCTAATCTTCTAACAGGAATGACATAGGGAATAGTTCTGCAAAATTCAGCCTCTGATTGGACACATGTTTATGCATATTGTTATAAACAACATCACAATTCACTGTTTATCTGTCCATCATCTAGAGATGGTCAGATATTGAAAAAAACTAATTCATAAATATTTTTGCCAATCTGAGAGCTAGGTTTGTGCATGTCAAAGATTGAGAAAAAGAAGATACATCAATATCTCAGCAAATAAAAGTGCCGAGTTGCTGGGATTCCTTATTTTTAAGTACTGTATTTAGATGGCCACCAAACATTTGTGTAAATGTTTGCAAATCTTGAAAGGTTCAAAAATCTTAGCACAAAAAATATTCTTCTGCAAATTCTTTGTTATTCTCAGACAGATAGGAAAATGGGAATTGCCTCATTGATCAGATCAGTGGTGCATCTGGTCTCCAGTATCTTAGAGTGGCCATACAAGATACTTCAGAGGAAGATGCAATAAACCCCATACTGGATAAATAAGTAATAAAGCGCTCTTAAGGGAAATGGTCAATTCTACAAAAGCTGCCACAAAAACAAAGCAATTTATCAGCACAAGATAAAACAGTTCTAGAAATTAAATCTGTGTTGTTGTTTTTCAGTTATTCAATCAGGGAGCAGAAACAAAATCATGTGACTCAGGAGACCATCACACACCATGAATTGTGGTTAATAGTGGCAAATATTCAAATTGAACAGTTCACAAATAGTCCTTAAGGCTGAAAATTGTTCCTCATCCAAGCTATTCGGTGAATAATTATAAATAAGAGCTCCGTTTGCAGGAATCAGGATTAATTTATAGATAGTTCACAAATGAGAAAAGGCCACATTCACAAGGAATATTATTTACAATTAATAAATAATTTGTCTTGATCTCTAGCCTTCCTGTAATGTGTAAACTTCTTCCTCTACTGAATGGAATGCCAGGCCTGATTAAGTATGTTAACATAACTCTCAAGAGCTCAAAGTAATAGCATACAAGTGATGGTATTTCCTCCTCTAAAGTATGTATTTCATCCTGTTTCCCTCTAGTGACTGCTGAAGGTCTTAGTCCCAGTATTACCTACCCAGCATAATTGTTTCATGGGCAACACCAGTTAACACTTCCTATGTATCTGCTTTCCTGTATTCTGATTAATTTGGTACAATAATGAAAGCAGCCTCTTACTTCTTGCTTCATCTGGTTAAAAGCTGTTTCAGTTTTACAGAGTTAGTTGGTGAGCTTTTGTTTATTGTTTAATAAAAGCAATTAGCCAGCCCAAAAAAGCTAATGGCTTTTTATGTCAAAATATGTTGAAGACATCTGCTAAGCGGCATGTTGGCAACCTATACACTGCTTGTCCCTGGTATATGCACACCCAGGCACAACAGCACAAAAA
Source organism: Dermatemys mawii (assembly GCA_007922305.1). Classification (NCBI taxonomy): domain Eukaryota; kingdom Metazoa; phylum Chordata; order Testudines; family Dermatemydidae; genus Dermatemys; species Dermatemys mawii. The sequence goes on from ML677332.1 coordinate 63,708,970, forward strand.
ACATGACAGGAACAGTATGCTTGTCCCTCTTTCATCCCCCAGTGAAACTGACTTTAGGAATTTTTCTTGTATAAAAAAAAACCTTAGTAAAAATTCACAGATCCTTTTATTAGTCAGGGATTTAATTGGGTATTGGAATCTGAATGCCTCAGTATACTGTCTTGCTCTGGCCAGTGTCAATGCAACCCAACTGCAATGCTGACAACTACTCCAAAGAGCTAGGCTGGGGTGTTCCCCAAGCCCTGTTTGGTTTTGGCACCATCATGTTGGAAAAAGTCTCCAACTGCCATTTTCTCAATTTCCATCTGACGCATCAAAACAATTTTTTTTGAGAGGAAATGCTCTATCACCTATACATTAGCCTATATGCTACTGCAGTGGATATTTCTGCACTGAAGGATAATCTCATTAATGCACAGGATAGCTTATGAAAATGCAATTCAACAGCAAAATTCTTGTGTCTATGGATATGTCTATACTGGAAATGGAGGTGTAATTTCCAGCTAGTGCATTAAAAATAGCAGGGTATCTATGGCGGCACTAGCAGTGAAGCGGGCTAGCTGCCTCAAGTACAATCCTATCTAAAACCTTGCTACATACTTGGGTAGCTAGCTGCTCCCACCACTCTGGATACATATCTAGTTTTAGCATGGGTACATTCCCCTGAGCCAGAAATATCACCAGCTTCACTCTAGACACACCCTATGATTTTAATACGTAGCTTACATGGGTGCTTAGATTTTGCATTTGTGTCTCTTTCCATTCTGTACTTTGTGCTATACTGGATGAAATATGGCAAACTTGATCAAGTTTCTAGGATCAGATCATCATCACTGAGTGGCTGTGTCCTAAAAGGGAGATAAATTCAAACAAGAGAAGGGTAAAGGAGAAGAGGAGGGGGAATTGGGGAAAGTAAGAGATGGAATGCAGGGGTGAGAAATGGGACGATGAATCCTAAGGCATGTAAAGGAGGGAGGCAAGAAGAGGAAGAGATGAGGAAAAGGGAGAGAAAAGGGAAAAGAGAGGGAGGATGATGTTGAACTACTGTACACCTGATGCCATACTTTTCTCTGGTATCAGCTTCTCCTTTCTTATTTTACATACCTAACACATTTCATCACAGAGGATCCTAACATTAATCATTGCCAAGGGTTGTGGTGGGTTCTCCATCACTGGCAATTTTTAAAACGAGACTGGCTGTTTTTCTAAAAATATGCTCTAGGAGTTACTTTGGGGAAGGTCTGTGGCCTGTGTTACAGAGGGGGTCAGACTAGATGATCACAATGATCCCTTCCTGCCTTAGAATCTATGAATTACTTCATTCCCCACTGAAATGGTCTCTTGATCATTTTTATAAGATGCCAAACAAAAGTATGAAGAAGCATCAGAGTCCAGAGCAAGTGACATTTTCTCCTTCAGTACCATTGCAGAGAGTATATTATATGTGCCTGGATTTCTATAAACCCTGGCTGCTGCGGTAATATGTGCATCTAGGAGCCAGCATGACCCCAAGGCTTTGCAATGTGATCAATACTGAGGTCTGGGTAAGGTCCAGTCGCTCCAAGTGTTTCCCCCATTCCCATTTATGCCTTGACCTGGCACTCCGACAGGAGAAGTAATCAGGGTGAAAGGAAGAATGAAGGAGTTAATACAAAAAAGAGTAAGTCATTAATACAAAATGATTGCGCCAGATTGCAGAGTGGCTCCACATTTTGAAGAGATGTTGCAAGTAACCTTCCGTCTTAACATTCTCCATAGGCTGGCCATGTTTAAGGTTTTCCTGTCACGAACTCACCAGCCAATTAAAATAATAGTCAGTCAGCAGAGCAGAGCACCACAGACAAGCTTGAGATGGAGGTTTATTTACTTCCCTGGCGTATATGTTTTTTAAGGAGACATGAAAGGAGCAGCCGTTCCATCTCAGCAGAAGAACGGTGCAGCCATGCATCCCTTGAAGGAGAATGGCTTGTCACTATACAGATGCTGCTCAGAACTGAAAACTTTTCCTCTCACTTACAAAATCTTTAAAAAAATAATCATCATAATCCTAATAAAATCCCAAGCAAGGGCTAAACCAACATCCACATACATGACAGATTTTTGAAGCTGGGATGTAGGAGTAAAACCCTGAAGACAGCAATAGTACGTGAGAGAAAAGCAGTTTCCCTTCCATTGCACGGCTCTCCTCCTCCAGAAAACCCTTTTGTGTGTGTGAACAGCAACAGAACTGAAGCAGAATTCCATGGAGGGACACAAAATGAGCAGGCTGGGCCTCCTGCCTGTCATGAGAACATCTGAACGTCTCTGCAAATGATCTGTCAGGCCTGATCATCTGTGAAATCTGCACCTCTTGGAATCGAGACCACAGGAAGAAGTGGCAGCAACAGCAGGGCCTTGAACTGGGATCTCTCCAGGTGTTAACCTTAGTGGCAAAACCAAATTTCTTGCAGGCCTGTGATTTGCAGGCCACTGCTTCGCTCTGGCTGGAGGTTTCAACAGCTTTGTTTTACAAGCTTTCAGATTTAAAAAGAAAAGAAAAATGAAGCAACATTTGGCAGAGCTCAAAGCTTAAAAGCTTCCTCATTCTGTTCAAGCAGAGTTCCAGACCTTCTGAACTGGGAATAACTGGCCCCACCCAGATGAGACTGGTTAAATCTTTGCTTCTGAATGAATTTGAGTGCCAGATTAACAGGCCCGGAGGCTGAGAGTCTTTTCTTTATTCATAATCCAGCTACACCTTGGCCGTGCAAGTCTCCCATCCTCGTCAAAGTGCTTCTAGCCTATGCTTGGAAGAATGTCTGCTAGGAGTGAAGTGACATCAGTATCCTGTCTATGCTACAGCTGCTAATGAGGGCTCTGGTCCTGCAGCGAACTTCATGAGGACAAATTCCTGCACCTGCCCAGGGTCCTGTTGACTTCATTGGGTCTCCAGCTGGGCACAGGGTTTATGGTATGGTTTTAAACATGGTTTGTGTCTACATACAAAGTAATTACTATTAAATAGGTTGCTATATTCTATTTTCTGCAGCAGAGGGGACTGCCTACTAGGTTGCCAGTGCCACAGCATCACACACACAATGTTACTTAGGCAGCATTAATGGGTAGTTAAGTCTCCATGACCCATTCATTCCCTGAAATCTCTAAGAGACTACACAAAGGGGCCACTTTTAACAGTGTTAACACATTTTATAATGACCAAGTGTATCAATTTGGCAGGAGATTACTATTCAGTGGAGCTGTTCTAATGATCCCTCCACAGTCTTAATATTTTGCCCCTACTGCTAATTTAGCTAATTTCATCTTAGAAATTCACTGCACTGGCTCAGATAACTTCAGACACTCGATCACTGTGCTGTTAGTAAATAACTACATGCTAATAGGGTCAGTGGAATTTGTAAGCGTCATGTTATTAAAGACCAGCTGAGCAATCAAAACACAGGTTAAAAGAAGAATTTTAAGACCAAATTCTGTCTTCCTGGCCATGGTCATTTCTTCGTTTAAAAAGAGTTGAAGGGAATTTTATTGTTGATGAAAGGTCAGTAGATGGTCCAGGGACTGATGCCCCTTTGTTTATCCATAGTACAGGGGTAAGTTTCCCCTGCTTGCCCCTGTTTCTCAGCTCAGTCCAGGAGGACCCAGATCTAGGGGTAAAAAAGAAGCCTCTGCAGTACTGCCAAGCTCAAGTGTTCAAAAATCATGAGCTTTAAATATCTATCTATCTATCTATCTATTTATCTATCTATCTATCTATCTAAATTTTGGTTTCTTTTAATTTGCTTCTTGAGCCTTTGGGGTGCACCTGCTCCCATTTTCAAGATTTTCTCTGCAACTATGAGGGCTAGAAACTTACTTTTTTAAAATGAAAGCTGAGATTCTTGTGTCATATCAATAGTCCAGCACCTGGAGCTTTAAGAAATCGCCAAAATGCCTGAGACTCACAATAAAATCATGAGATTTGACAATGATGAGTCTGCTCCCCAGCATGGTGTTAAGTTGTTGGGAGGCAAGGGCCATCTCTTTTTAACCTAAGATGTAAGTTGAAAGTCTTGATCAGTTTTGGTCATTAAATGTCCCATGGCATTTGCCCAAGAGTAAGCAAATTTAACCAAAGTGTCCTGGCCTATCTTGCTAAACTCCTCCTGAGATTTCAAATGAATACAGCATTCATCTCCTCCTTCTGTCCTAAAGTGCTACATACTGTTTCTTTGTGCTGTTGTGTTCCAGCCAAGAGGTTGCTGCATTGCGGTGTGGGTCAAATGGCTCTTGTATATATACAGGTTGTAATCCTTTGGGATGAAAGTGACTATAAAATATGTGATATTGCTATTATTATTATTAAATATCTTATCTTCCTGGAGGGTCTGTAGCTGGTATTTTTCCTCCATAGATTTCCCACCAATTTTATCTGCAATTTTTCTAGTGCCCTTTAAACTAAAGCTCCTAGCTGAAATAACTTTTCAGATGCAGGCTAAGTGTGTTACTACAGCAAGCCCTCCTGCTGATGGAGCTGTGCGTCTAATTCTCGGAAGGGCAGAGGAAGCACTTTGAGTATGCCAATTCTTCATCTTTTCATGTACTGTAGTCTTATGGGAGATCCTGATTATTCTCAGTCCCAGCTCAAAGTGAAAGAGAAATATGGTCTCTTTAAAAAAAATTGCAGTTGAATTATTTATTACATTCAGTTACAAACCTTTGTTTGATGCTTTTGTATTTTAAAACATATGTGTACATAATGCAGTTGCTTTTAAGAGGGGATTGGAAAATAAGTAGTAAGGTAACCAACATCCACTAATGACAGTGACATACATATGCACACACACACATACACATAGTCTCTCTCTCTCTCCCCATAAAACCACTAAAGAATGTTCAGGTTGCAAAATGAAGTGCTCAAAAGTAAGAAAATGCCAAAGTCAGACCAGTCTGTATAACCTTCACTTTGCCCCTTTTTGCACGTGCATTACAGGATAGTCTTTAAACACAAAGTCTATTGTTAATGCAAGATCACTGTCTCATTGTGGTAGGGAGTGCTCAGCGAATGAGGCAGCTGTTTGATATTTGGGATGTATCCTCCACTGGTGGAAATTGGCAAGCCTCCATTGACATCAGTGGCGCTGACTTATACCAGCTGGGGGTCTAGCCTATATTTTTATTCTCATCATTCAATTTGTGGTCCTCTGATTTGCATACTGCATAGCATCCAATCTCTATGCTGGATGAGGGATGAGTCCTGCTGAAGGAACTGAGAACCCCTGCAGGGCCTCTGGCCCATACAGGGCATGAAGCCCTGCTCAGAGAATCACAGAAATCAGAGTCAGTGAACACTTAACATGACATCTTGAGCTATGGAACTTAACATTGCACCTTGTGCTGTGGGACTATGTGTGTGTGTGTGTTGGGGGGCGGAGGGAGTGGAGGGGATTTTTCACAGGGTCTCATTGGTATTCAATGGAATTCATCCTGCAGGGCGGGGAACCCTTGGCAGGACAGGTGACATTTTTAGGTTCCAGGAGTGCTGTTCATCTTCTGCTGGATGAACAGGATTATTCCATGCAGAGATAGGCCTGAGCCACATTCGGATCAAGCTCTGGATTTCAAGCTCAAAGTTTGAGATATTCAGCTCTGGAGTTCAGATTTTCCCATTAGACAAATAGGAGCTAGCTGAGAAATTCAGATCTAGGTTTGGGTTTTGATTCTAACCCCCAGCTCCAAATGTTCAAATCTGGGATTTTGGTTCAGGCCCATTCCCTATAGACTATTTTCTAGGGCCTTGTCCAGCTCTGCTCGAAGTGTCCCAAGCAATGTCACTGCTACTCTTGGAGAATAGAAAGTGTGGGGGATGCAAACTTTGTTGTTTTAGTTTAATTCTAATTTGAGTTCCAGTGGACTGGGTGGAGGAAAGCAATTTGTGATTCAAAAGCCATGAAGGTGGTTCAGCAATGTGCTGTGGGGCACAGAGAGCATGACAATGCATGGAAGATGCTCTGGTCACCCACTGCAGCTAAGGAAGTCCCCGGCCATAACAATTCTTTGTGCCACTGGAATCTGCTTCCACAGCCAAGACAGTGGGACTGCCCCTGTGCAATGGCTTTCTCACTTAAAATTTCCTGCACAGGTTTTCTCGCAGCTCTCATCCCATTAGCACTGATTTATCAAATCTCATCATCTTTAACATTATATCATTGATTCAAGTCCTGCAGTGATGGGGACATGGCAAAGCGACAGGTGGAGATGACCACTGGCAGTTGTAGCCACAGTCCCGCACATAGGCAGCCCTGGAGTGAGTGGCTGTTCAGCTCCATCCCCAGGGCAGCAGAGAAGTTTGGCAGCATCCTAGGTGACTGAGCAGTCTTTTTTAGGATAGCACTGCTCACCCTTGTTAAGGGAAAGGACTAGAAAAGGTGCCCTAAACATTGCCTTTCCCATAATATCTGGCCAGACTGCCGCAGCTGGCAGATCATCCTACAGCAGTTGAAAAACAATAAAGAAAAGATTCATCCTAGGAGCATGGAATGTCCACCCCTGTATGGATGGAGGTAATGCATGAAGGCCTTGTCTCCAGAGAACTTGCCCGCTATAATATTGATATTGCAGCACTGAGTGAGACTAGATTGGCTGGAGAAGATTCCATTAGTGCGCTAGGAGTGATTACTTGGACTCCATCATTGGATCAATCCCTGCATATGACAAACTCATATGTGCAGAACACAGTCTGCTCATCACTGTCACCATCTTTAGGCAAAATTATAAATATAAAATGACATGGATGCCCCCACGGTCCAAACAATGGCACATGATTGACTATGTTATCACCTACCAACATCCACGATGTCAGAATTAACAGAGCTAGATATGGTGCAGAATGCAGGATGGACCATTGGCTGGTAAGAGCGGTGCTGAACCTGCATATAGTCCCTTCACAGTGCAAGCATCCCAAATTTAATAGAACAGCCTTCAACATAGCAAAGCTCAATCACGCCAATAATCAGGTGCAGCTTCAGCAGTCACTTGATGACAAGCTTTTTTCGTGCTCGCTAATCACTGGCAACCCAGAAAAACAAAACCAGTTTAAACATGATTATTGACCCAGCTAAATCAGTGCTGGGGCCAAAGAAAAGGATACACCAAGATTGGTTCGTTGAGAACAAGGATATTTCCAGACTCCTAAGTGACAAGCAGAAAGCATTTGTTGAACGGCAGAATGAACTCACTTTCATCTCAAAGACTTCAAACAAAAGTTCTTAACCAACACAACATCCATCTGGCCACCAAACTGAAGATTTAGTGCAGTTGTTCTAACATCTCTCCTGTATGGATCTGAGACGTGGACTCTTTATAGATGTCACATTAAACAGCTTGAGCAATTTCACATGAGTTCACTCCACTCATTCTCCATGCATGAGCATTCTCTGGCAGTTCAGAGTGACCAATATTAAGGTCCTTGAGAGAGCAAACACAATCAGCATTGAGGAAATATTATTGAGAGCACAAGTTTGGTGGACCGGGCATGTCATCAGAATGGAAGATGACTGTCTCCCAAAACAGATCTTGTATGGGGAGCTGAGTGAGGGCAAAAAAAAGAAGGGTCATCCATATAAGCGCTTCAGAGATAATCTGAATAGCAGTCTCCAGTGGGCTGTTATCAGTCCCAAAGAACTTGAGCAAATGGCTCAGAACAGGACTTACTGGCAGTCTCTGACAAGATCAGTGTGTGACAAGTTTGAATGGGATCAACAAAATCATCTCCAGACTGCATGTGAAAGGCGCCACAGAGCTACATCATCAAACACTGTAGATACAGACTTTCCATGCCCTCAGTGTGGCCGACTCTGTGCATCTGGTTTCGGACTGCAGAGTCATATGCGTAGCCATATATGAGAACTGTGACAATATCGTCAGCATTGTCAGCGATGGACTAACAACTGAAAGTGAAAAGGGGAGTTAGGGAGGCAGGATGTATTTACTCAAATTATATATTTTTCTTTACTTTCTCTGAATAATGTAGGAGGTCACCATTAAACACCTACCACACTTCACATGCAAGATGGCTACATTCAGTTTCAAGTGATTCTTATCCATCCATCACCACCCATGCTCTTTAGAAGCTCTTGATGTGAAAGCTGCTGAAGATAATATTAACAGGAAAATATTATATTATTATCCACTTTGGACCAGCCCTCTTCCCTGCAATGAGATGTGACATGTCTGACATAAGCAAAGTAATTCATTTTCTCTATCTCTAGATTGCATGCACAGCCTCACCATATTTTGGTCCTTCCTGTCCTAAATGACTCAGCTGCTTCCAGTTTTGCTTCAGCTGCCTTGATTATTCTTCCTGATATGTCTGTTGATGAGATGCTTGGCTTCTTTCAGTTACCTCTGTCATTCTCATAAATGTAGGTGCCTTTGAGGTATCTAATTAAAGTCACAGGAAAACTGCAAAAAAATGCTGCCTGTCACCGCACTTGCCCGGCTACCATCCTCGATTGCTGCTCTTAGCCTTTTATCACTGGTTTCCCCCCCTGCATGATTATCCAGCTTGAGCTGATGTCCTGTCCTGCGTCCTTAGAAGAGTGACAGCTCCTTTTCTCTTGGGTTAGTCACACATTCCTCAAGAACCTCCCACAGTGCAGATTGAGTTTATTCCCATAAACTGCAATGTTACAATCCTCTGTCAGCAGCCCTCTCTCAGTTAAATCAGGTGTTAGTCTGAGAGATTTTACTGATCTCAACTGCTGCACTACCACATTGGAAGAAATGGCCTAGATACCTACGAGACCTGCCTAATGGACCATTAGGGATTTATAGGTTAAATCCAATACTTTCCAATAAAGCCATAAATATATTAACATATAGACTGGGCACAATCCCAAAGAACATACTCGGTCAATCTTTCCTTAGTGAAAAATCCCATTGACATGAACTGGTTGAGTGAAAAAATGAGTAAAGACTTCACAATTAGGCCCCACTGTTTGTAAAGTGCTTGGTGAGCTTTCGAGATGAAGATGCTCTATAAAGTCTGTGTTGTATGTTGACAGGAGACTGCGATGCCTTCTTTTCTGTTGCACAGTTATATTTCAAAGAACACAAAGAAAGTGGCCATTTTGTTCTCTGAGCTGTAGCCTGTCACTGGGGAGATGTGCATGCTATGCTCTCCTAAGAGGACTTTACTCCTGGTTGGTCATTTCCGCTAATCTAAACTGAAGCAAAAGTCATTTATGCAAAATATATGGCTGGTGTCTGAGTATAGGAAATACATCAGAGATGGGTCTGAATCCAAACCTTTCTGGGGCTCAGAGGGGCGGGGCCTAGACTATTCAGTTTAATACTTCTTTATGTGGGAAAAGGATCGTGCCCTAACTATAATAAAAAAAGGAATAAAACTAAATGCATTCACCACATAATCACTTCTCCTGGTGTCTTCCAGCCAGAATGTGTGACAATGGCAGAATCTTGGGTTCCTCACAGATGCATTGTGCCAGGGCTATGATGGTCAGCCAGTAAGTGACCGTTCAAAAAATGCCATTATTAGCCTAGTGAGCTGACAGATCCACACTTCAGCTGAAGTGGACCCACTTCACAGTCTGTCTGCAGCCTGCTGTCAGTGTTTGCACATTTCCCTTCATGCCTGGGAGTTAATGGGAACACAAGCTGTAACATGCAAAACACATTTGGACTCATAAAATATGAATAATCACACCTGGCAGGGATGCATTCTCTTAATTTGTATTTCAGGTTCATTTCCGTGCCATTTACGCAGGGCCCAGGCCTGAATTCCATTGGCTAAAGGTAACCAGGGGAATAATTTGCATTTTAAAAACTGAAGAAAAAAAACCTGTCAGAATTTTCCTGTCCTGGCTGACCTCCTCCATATGCACAGAAATATGACAGCACCTCCTCATCTCCCCAGTAACATCCCCATAGCATCCCTTCCCTAAACGAGCCAGCTAGGTCTGTCTGTATTGCCTGCCATAGAGTTAGATTGTGCCCTAGGTATTGCCACGTGCATTAGAAGAGGATGAAGCTGAAGTCCTCCAAAGAAACCCGGCCATAATTCCTGTTTTGGGCATTGGTGTGGCAACTACACTACCCTTAAAAAGGGAGGGGCACACTAGTCCCTCCTGGCCCAGCTGGCTCCGTGCTTCACAGCAGGAGTAGAAACAAAGCAGGCATAAGGGGAGCAGAGTCTGAACTCACCATTCAAATTCTGACCAGCACCTCACTGTAGAACAAGGTGAGGTAGTGAATCTTTTTGGGCAGAGCTTGACCAGAATTTGGTAGACTGTAAACTGTCTGGGATTAACAAAAAAAAAAAAAAAAAAAGAGATAAAGTGGAGAAAGTGCCCTGTGGTATATCTGTGAAGTGCTGTGTACATTTGCAGAATTATGCAAGTGAATTTTTTAAAAGTAATACAATGCCAGCAGTTTATATGCTGAATTTAAACTCCTTCCCTGCCTGGAGAATGTCTGTGAGCAGATGGGGATTTCTCTGTTATTTCAATTTATTCATCCAATATCTTTGTGCATGTTTTACTTTGTGGACTGATTGCAAATCTCCAGATGTTCCAGGATGTTCTTAGATGTTTTTGGTCTTAGCAGTCACATGGCATTGATTCTTGGTTGAGTGAGGGCATGCACACTTGTGTGAATACTTGTGTGTGCAAATGCAATGTTTCCACCAATATTCCTGCCTGTGATTTTGAAATTCACTGTCTGTGAATATTTGTTCCCATAGATCTAGATCCCAACACCTCTCCTTGCCCATCTCTGTACCAACGTTTGTACTGCACCTTATCTAATCAACTTTTTTTTTCTTGCACATTCACCACTAGGTGACAGTATAGCAACATCACTACAGAACCAGGGAGAAGAGAGGTTTGATTTTGAGGCTTACATTGGAGTTACAGTGACAATATATTAATTATAGTAACTATTTACTTACATAGATGTAGCCAAGTTAAACAAGGTACAGGAGGGGTTTAATTTCTACCACAGAGACCCGATGGTAGGATTTCAGTAATTCCTGCGTCCTGTTTAGCTTGGCCATCACAGACACTAACTTTTTACTGCTAGGCTGCTTTTGTACCTCTCTACAACAAACAAGAATCATTACGATCTAAAAGCATGTCCCATGATCCCTGGGTATATGAAAGTGATGCATCCTAAATGGTCCTCAAGGTCTCAGAAAATCCAGCAACTGATCTTAAGAGCACACTCAGAAAAGCACAGCAAAGCACCACTTTAATTAAAAGAGATTCTTTATTAACTGCTAATAGTATAGAATCTATCACACACAGCTAAGCAGTTCTGATTCTATGCAGCAGAAGTCAGTAGCACATACATGCACAAGATGCCGCAATGGAGCTCGATGCTCCATGAAAATAGTCTCCCTGTTGTTTTGCTGATTCTATTCTGATCCCAGTTACCTAAATGATGCTCACAAACTGCAGCAGTACATTGGAGTGTGCACAGACCTTTACCACTTTCTTTTTTTGAAAAACTGGCCCTATACAGTGAAGAGGGTGTAATGATATTTATATAATGCCTTCTACCCCAAAGGATCACTTTGCAGTTTACAAATATAATCATTCAGTACTACTAAAATGCAGCTACCTCTGGTGTGGCTCTTGGGAAAATTTTGGCCAAGGACATACAAGTAAAATCTGGCCTATGAAAAATGCTTTGGGATGTTTCATGTCCCCCAGAGAAGACAGGACATTTGTTTTAACACTTTGCTATGAAAGGCCCTACCACCACGCAAACAGCATGTTTAGCTGCCTCAGAAAGCTGAAAGTCTGATGCAGTCCTGCCACATCTGACACTGAGTCCAGGAGTCTAATTGTATCAAACCTGGTGATTAGACCCTTAGGTCATCTCTTCCGCCTCTTAATTAAAGCAATCAGACATAAGGCTGATAGCAGAACAGTCTTGGGAAAACATTTCCAGCTGAGTTTGGAAATTAGAGGAGAATGGATGATATGAAGCTATAGAGAAGCAATTCCAGATGGCAGGAGCTGCTGAAGAGATAGCTCTTGCAATAATAATGGTGAAGCTGTGGCCATGTCTACACTAAAGGAACTATAGCGGCATAACAACAGTGCTGTAGTTATGCTTGCATAACTCCATAGTGTAGAAGCAACCTACAGTGGGGGCTTTTCTGTAGCTTCAGGAATACCAGGAGTTAGATCAGTTTAGCTCTGGTGTTCGGGGATGTGTGTGGGTTTTTCACACTCCTGAATGTCATCACTATGACAACCTAAATTTCATGTGTAGACCAGGCCTGTGTGAAGGGAGAGAGGAGTAGCCTGCGGTGGAGAAGAGAGGTATATGTGTGTGTACATGGTAGATATCCAGAGAGAAAATAGTTTCAATCTATGGAGAATCTGAACATGTTGAAGATTCACTTTACTCTCAAGAGGCTGTTGCTTCTATGCCTTTCACCTTATTATTTTATCTACTCTACTCTACCTACCTACAGAGCTCTGCTGCTAACTCTTTTAGTGTCTCTTTTCTTATGGAAAGGCAGGAGTTAAATGGCTCTACTTGCCATACTTGCTTTCTTATCACAAATAAATAAAGGCACTTGACCTGTACTCATGGTGAGGAGCTAAGCTAAGAAAATATTTGCTTTTCTGATGACACAGAATAATGTTTAGAATTAGCTGAAACACCATTCCTCACATGTTTTCTATAGCACCCTTCACCCCAACTTCTATGAATTATGTTGCTGAAAGGGTTGAAGTGTCTTTTCCCCAATCCACTTCTCTTGCTTTTCCTTGCCTCCATACTGTCTCTCCTCTTCTCGCTAGCCATCTTTCTCCTTATCTCCCCTGGCCCTGTCCATCTTTTCTCTCCGCAGCTCACTCAGATGTGCACACATTCAAACACTGGCTCTGAAGGAGGAGACAAATCATCAAAGGGCAGTGAAAAGAAAAAGAAGCCAAGAGGTGGGTTACTAGGTGGACAAAAAGGGCAATCTTACTGTTTTTGGAAAGGAAAGAGATGACCCCAGCAGGGATGGTGGGGGTGAGTGATGCTTTCTTAATCACTGGGTTTTGAAAAACACTTGCCTTTGGAAAATCTGGTTCTAGATCTGTGTTTTGTGGCTAGCTAATGTCTCACTAGTGGATTGAACTACAAAGCTGCCTCTGAACTCCCCAACGTTGGAAAAAAGTTGGATTTCTATCCAAACTTTGTAGCTTGTCCCATCTCTATTTTCAGTAACTGAACTTGGGCTGAGGTCTGAAGTTGGGCCAAGTTACAAAACTGAGCTTGTTTATGGTTTCAGGTGGAAACTAAGCAAAACTTTGGCTGAGATTTGTTTTAGGTTTAGGGTTCATTCAAACCTAGAACCAAAATTGCTGACATCAACCTTCAAGAATCACGACTCAGACCCCCTAAAATTGGCATGAGATTTTAAAAAGAAAGAAAGATTTGAGTTCTTTTTATTTGCCTTCTGGTTTTTGAGTCTTTCTGATGCACCCGGGTCACATTTTGGAGCTTTTCTCTGCCACCACAAGGCTAGAAATGTACTCTTAAAACTTAAATCCGAGATTCTCTTGTATTCACATGACTCTGGGAGCTGGGGCTTCAAAAAGACACCAAAGACTGTGAGACGCAGGATAGAATCTCAAAAGCTGACAACAAAGCAAAACTCAATATGAGAGAATCCCACATGAATGAAACCAAAACCCAAGCTTCTCCCTGAACTCCAGAAAACTAAAATTGCTGAACTCTGCACAGCCCTGTACTTCATAACAAATCAGGGTTAAACTCATCCCTGATGTAGATCTACTTAAGTCTGTAGATTTACTCTAGATTTGCACTGGTGTCACTGACAAAAGAATCTGCCCCACAGAATAATCACCACCGCTTGAACTGCTATTGTTGCCTGTTTCACAAGGTGTTTTAATCTCATAGTAATGAGGAAACTGTCAAACTAGAACTAGAGAATAGATCTGCTCTTCATGAGGGTCTTTTTCTTTCCCCCTCCAGTGAGATGAATAATGTACTTGCTTGTAACTCACACATCATTTTAGCTGCCCAGAAATGAAACATCATGTACTGCAATTTTCTCTTTGCTGCTCTCTGCTTTAAGAGGAGGCATTTTAAATTCTCTTCCGTTACTGAAGAACCAATATCTCAGGATCACACGAGTAGATAGAAGTCTGAAATTTGTACCAGTGTTTTATAAGAGGGAAATTTCTGTGAATGGAAAGTAACAGTAATCTCCAGCTGCCCAACTCGATAAGCACATTACAGAGGTAGCATGTTCTCTAGTAGAAACAACAAAATGCTGGGCTGCAGGAGGGTGTTTAAGTTCAAAGGAACGCAGTGAACACAGTGCTGTTATTTGTTTCAAAAGTGGATTTAGGGCTGGAGAAAAGGGCAGTGTGGAAAGTGCCAAGAAATGAAGGTTTTTCTTAATTTAAAGAACAGGTAACAGCAAGAGCAGTGGTAGTACAAGCTTCCCCCATGCTTCCCTGATAAATGCACCTCACATCTAGAGCCGCAGGGAACTCTGTTGTCTTTATGTTCATTCAGTTCTTGGCATCCTTGCCACTAGAAATTGGACTGAGACCATCTATGCCTATAGCATGGTCATCAAGCTGAACGACTTTCACATCTGGGCCAAATATGAACCAATGTCCCTGCAGTGAGAGAAAATGTTGCTCATTAACAATCACTCGAATCATGTAAATCCCTTAGCCACATGCTGCCTTTGATTTGATTGATCTTGGATAAAAATAAATTATTAGAAAAAAGAAAGGTGTAAAAAGAGAGACAAACAGTCATTCACAAATAAGTTACCTGCTTTGTTTCTTAATGTGCAGTTGGTTCATCCAAACTACTTTGGAGTGGATGGAACTCATAGTTTTGCAGAATGCAAGTGTAATTCACCCTTTCTGCATGCCTGTTGACTACTGTACACACTCAGATGTCCTAGGAGTGTTTCAGCTACACTATAACCAGTGTCCTCAGTACATCTGATTTCCACTTCTCACCACTGATGCTCAGCAAAGAGAGGATAATAGTGGGTCTTGGCATAAAGTCATAGAGTTGAAGGCCAGAATGGTCCAGCAGACCATCCAGTCTGAACTCCTGTATATCACAGGCCTCCAGCACCCCCCACGCACTAAAGCCAAAAACTAATATGAGATCAAAATATTACAGCCCACAGGAAACTAAACTGTTATGTGATTCAGGCAGAGATTAGGAGGGAGCAAGGTGTACCAATGCCCCAGGCCTGCACTGGCAGGGAATTCATTAAATGGGGGCTTGACTACACTTAAAACACTACAGCAGAATAGCTGTAGCAGTTCGGCATGGTGAGACTACCTACCCCGATGGGCATGGTTCTCCTGTCATTGTTTAGGTAACAAGCAACTTGACGGGCAACTCCTGTCAGTTTAGGTAATCCACCTTCCCAAGAGGTGTCTACATGGTGTCTCTCCAAGTGGTAGCACTGTCTACATGAGGACTTAAGTCATTTTAACATCATCATTCAGGAGGGTGGCTTTTTCATACCCCTGACTGATATAGTTAAAACGACCTAATTTTCAAGTGTAGAGCACGCCTGAGATATACCCAGCTAATCCTGACAATCCCACACCCCATGCTGAGAGTAGGGTGAAAAACCTCAGTGTCACTGCCAGTCTGACCTGGGGGAAAATTCCTTCCTGACTGCACTTACGGTGATCAGTGAAACCCTGAGCACATGAGCAAGAACCAGCCCTCCAGTCACCTGGGAGACAGGCTACTTGGCACCACCTCAGAGCATTGGCCCACTCACCCACTGTCCCATCTCCAGCTGTGTCCCTCAATCGTACTTCAAAGGATGGAGACAGATGGACAAAGCCTCATAATACATTGGGTTGGAAAAAAATCCCTTTCTGTCCCCTGCAGGTGATTGGCGGGGACTGGCTGAAGTCCTTAAACATGAGAAATTGACATATATTTCTGTAATTAACATTTCTGCGGAATTTGTAGGTCATACATTTGAGGAAGCTTCAGGCGTCAGGCTTTCTGGTATGATTTACAAGGCTTGTTAGCTTCTTCTATGCTGGAAATACCAACAAAAGTGACATTCTCTGAAGTATTTTGTCCTTCCCCTCCTTCAAATCTTTCCTTCAACACCCATCTCTTTCATATCCCTGCTTGCCTCCAAGTCAACAACATT
Organism: Dermatemys mawii; assembly: GCA_007922305.1. Lineage (NCBI taxonomy): Eukaryota > Metazoa > Chordata > Testudines > Dermatemydidae > Dermatemys > Dermatemys mawii. Next base: position 63,725,150 of record ML677332.1, read on the forward strand.
TTTTTGGATACTAACACATTTCTTTTTCTGCTTGGTCCTATTCTTATTTTATTGAAGCGAGGTCACCCAACACTAGTAATGAACTCATTGGATTATCATAATTCTTACAGCTACCATAAAAGTTGGCACTATCTTTAAATTCTAGGATCTCAAAGTATTTTACAAATATTAATCAAATAAGTAAGCCTCTTGACAACTCCTATGAGATGCAAATTTTTATTATCCCCATTTTATGGATGGGGAAACTGAGGTACAGAACTATTAAATGATTTGCTCAAGGTCACACAGTGAGTCAGAGTTGGGAACAAAATCTAGTTCTTCTGTGTTGCAGTCCTGGGTTAACCATAAGAGCACCCGTGCCCTTCCCACTTCTATAGAGTCTATTCATCCTATTTGTTATATATTTCCAAATTCCCCTAATAGAATTATTTTATGAAAATTGTTAGGAAAGACATAATTTAAATATTTTCTCCTCATCTGCATTCCTGTATATCTAACTGATTCTGTACTGAAGGGTTCATGTATCAGTCCTACATCTTGTGAAACTCGGGTTGTCTTCACAGCTGGTTCATGCAAATATCTTTGGCTCCGGCTCATGTGGTGTCTGTGAGTCTTGTTGTGAGCTTCAGGTCCAAAAGATTTCAAAACATGTCTGAGACCAAAATGTTTTACCTAGATTTGCAATGAAATAGTGTGAAAGCACCAACTTTGCATGATAAAAGAGCCACAATCCTGTTGAAAGTTGACACAGGCCTATGCACTCTTTGATGAACATGGTCAGAGTCTTGAGTTTGTGCAGGAAACATGAAAGCAGGTGAGTTCTGTGTAGTTCAAGGTTTTTCCACAGTCAGTTCACATGATTCTATTAACATCAAGGAATTGCCAAGGCTCAAGAGAGCTGCTTTCAAGAAGCCAGCTGGGATAGATCTGTCAGTGATCACTGATTATAATAAATATCGCCCAACTTCTTGTGGCTGACAGAACCCTGGGTGAAATACTATTTGGCTGACACATCTGGAGCCCAATCAATCCAGAGTTAATCAGCATCTGGAAATATTAACAATCCAGGCTGAGAAAAAACAGGTGACTATGTCTGATGGAAGTTCACTAGCTAGAGAGCAGCTCAAAGGTTACCCACTGACTTGAGAGTTATACATATGTAAAATTGTCTCAGGTATTATACTGAGCCATTAACGTGCAGTTTGAGTGGCACTGAGATGTCATCAGGACCCCTGAGATGTATTTCCTTGTTGCCAAGTTAGCTTTTCCTTTTATTGTTCTATGTAAAAAACCAATATGCACTAAAAAGAAAATGTAGCAGGAGTTAAATTCATAGGTGATGTTAGTGTTGGTGTCATTTACACATTGGTACAGTGGAATAAATCATTGTAGCCTGGTGTAAAGAATAAGCCAAAGGGCAGCACGGCTGTGTTGCAATAAGACAGGCAACAAGGAAGTGTAAGTAAGGGAGTTGTTGCTATATGTTTATCTTGCATCAAAACTTTTGCTGCTACAACCCTGTCCTTCCACTCTGCTTGTGTGTAAATGTAACCACTCTGTGAAGGTATAATTTACACAGCCATTTATGTTACCTCTTCATTTAGCCCCCAAACATCAGCTCCTTTCAGCTCCTTTTTATAATACTTCTGGACAACTGCGCAGTGTGGAACATGGGATTGAAAGCAGTGCAGGGATCTTTTCCTCACCCCTTCAGTGAGACGTTTGTTCCATGAAGCATGGGGTTGGACCATTGTGTGAGTTAACCTCTAGAGCCAAAACCATGATAGAATGCACCCCAGTCTTCCCTTTCAACTGCGTGGTGTGTGTGACTGAGCTAACAGAACAATTCCCTACCACCCCACCCCCAATCACAGTTTCCTGTTTGGATTTAACCTTTCACTTGGATTTAGCCTTTCATCTGTGATAGATGATTTGACTCCTGATGGATTTCAGTTTGGATGAGGTTTAAAGAAATCTTTGCCACTGGCAAATGAACCTTCTCTGCCAAAACACAAATGTATTTTGCATGCCTGGCAGCCCATGAGAACGAGAGAGAGGAAAAGAAAGTTCTTCATCACCTCACTTACTCTTCCACTGTCATTTTTTTCAAGTTAAAAAACTCCAGTCCAAATCTGCAATCAATTTATGATTGACCATCATATAGTTATTGTGCTGTGCACGTGAGCAGTGGATCAGTCTGGATTAGCTAATAACATGGTAAAACCATCCTGGGTGGAAATACAGCTTGCCAAATGCACATGCTGCTGAAACGTCTGATGAGTACTCTAACAGATGTACTTTCTTCCTAAACTCTGGTTACTGCTGGAAAAAAGGTTGTAAAAATGCCACCATCTTACTCTAAAGACAGTGGAATTAGTGGTACCCTGGCTTGAACTTTTGTACCATTGTTTATGCCTGTTCAAAGAAGGTGTTAAACATCATCATACTTCATTTATCCCAATGGCAGCGTTTGACACTCACTTTGCACAGTGTAAATGATGACATGAGGTGCAAGGCAAGGGACAATCAGGCCCAGAGTTTGGTCCCTGTTTGTCTACGGGTACTAATCTGCTGCTTTATTCACACAGTTCTCTACCACTGTTAGCCGTAAAGACCCAATACAGCCACAGGCCAGTAAGCTGGGTTCTGTTAAGCACTGTTGATAATCAGCAAAACAGTGAGGTAAATTCTGCTCCAGGAATCTTTATTAATAGCAATGATGAGAGAGACAGGAAGGGCAGATGTGGATGTTCAGATCCCAGACTGAGTTAGAAAAATCATTGGGTGAGTTGTAAACTCAGCAAATTTGAGCTGGAATCACTGAAAGAGGATAAAGTATGGAACGCCTCATAGTTCTTTGACAGTCACTTTTTTCATCCTGGGCCAGACTGAGCGCTGGCTCCAACCAACACAGGTGCTGGCAGCAGAAAGTCCAGTGGGAGGGAGGTTGCAGTGGCAATCCATTTCCAGAGTGGATTAGTGATGGCCCATTCATTTAAACATAAAGGGAAAAGGGCCATGCTTGCACAGCTGTCACAGCACTGACACCTGGGAATCTAGTGCTCCACAATTACACCTGATTCACATTCATGGTTTCTTTGCTATCAACTTCCCTGCACAAATCTACCAGAACAGCAATGTTCCCAACTTAAAAGGAGGCAGGGTCCTTGCCCAAGGATGTAAGTGGTAAGAGGACAGTGGGACAAAATCGGCAGCTTGCAAAACACTGCAAACATCATTTTTTTGTGATGTGTTCTCCCACTTTGCCTGTAGTAAGTCCTTGACAAGAAGGATCTCTCAGTATCTGCCCACATTTTGTTTACATCCCAGTGCCAGGAAAAAATTAATGAGCAAGCTGCTTGGGGGAAAGTTAGACATAGAATTCACAGGATACCAACAAGACAAGCGGGTATCACAGCAGATGCCTGAGAAATTGACTCAGATTCTAAGGTAGACAGAAGAGGAAAGTGAAAGTTTAATGAACAGGTGAGTGCTCCCCACAGACTCAGATTAGGCACCCATGCCAGGGAATGAATGAAATTGCTAAGGAGATCAGAGCTTGAGCCGCAAAGTGGAAAAGCTAGCAAACAAGATAATAATTTCACTTGAAACTATGAAAGAGTAAGAAAATGGATACTTCCTTTCTAGATCCCATGTAGAGTTGATTGGAAAAAAATAAGTTTGTTTCACAAAAATTAAAAGAAAACTGCAAAAGGGTTTTCATTGATAGGCCTAGGTCACTCATTTTCTGAGGAGTGGGAGACCTTGGCCTGACAGATGGTGTCCTGCCACCGCTGAATCCTATGTCACTAATCCTGCTATTTCCTGGTGGGCTATCCAGATAGATCCAGCATTAATATCTGGGATCAGTCTTCAGGTTCTAGTTGTGTGCAATATTGTTGCACAACAGCACTTGACTGGCTGCCCATGAGAAAAAACAATTTCTCTGAGCACCGGTAATAGGCAGAGGGGAAAGCTTGTATGCAGGGTAGTGCAAGGACAGCAGCACCATGGAAGGAAGGAGAACTGAGTGGGAGGGCTGATTGGTTGGCTGACTGGTGGTGGAATGAGAGGCCTGGGAGGTCTGAGAATCGATCATTCCTGCTGGTGCATTTGTTAGCAGAAGGATTAATAAATAAGGTTGATCCCATCTTTATTGCAAAGAGCATCACCTGCAAGTCAGACTCTTGACTTTGTTTTTAACTCCAAGGGCTCTCAGTCTGGCTTCAAATGAGCATCATCAATACACCTAATACCGACTTGTAGCATTGACATCAAAGCAATGCCAAACTGCTGTCCTTGGTGCTGGTGATTTTTCACACTGAACTGTGCTACCTTCTTTGCTATCAAAGTAACATTTCCAGTTTCCAAGTATAATGACTCCCCCTGCATTCAGATAGGAACTTCCATTAACATTACTTTCCCCTTCCAAGGAGCCTGACTCCCACAGTGGTGTTTACAGATCATGATAGAACAAATGAGTTCATTTCCTCGCATTTGCTTCACTGATCTTATTTTCAAAAGACATACATGGGAAAGAAAAGCAATTCAAAACTATGCATTTTAATCTATGGTATGAGTCCTTCTGATGCCAAAGATCCTGGAATTAATTCACTAATAGGAGCCAGAGCAGATTGGGTTAAAGGGGGTGAAGTTGTACAACAAAGTGGCGGTAGGTGGTGAGAATGTAAATGTCCCCATCTCTCTCCCTCATATAGAACAATGCTGGAATTTTCTCTATATGAACTTCTGAGTAGGATTAACATTATTCTTCTCTTTATATAGCATTTCATAAAATAATGAGCATTCACAGTTGAACTGCACATTCACCCTGTATATTCACTGTGATTTTGGTCCATCTCCCTTCAAAGGGGCCAGCCACTGTGTGACAGATGGTGAAAGATTTATTCCCCATCCAACAACACATGTCTGCTGAGTATTTCCAGGGTCAGCTTTGAATTTAATTGAAGCACAAACATTTAATTTAAGGCAAGAGAAAACACATAGCCTTTCTCTTTCACATATTCCTCGAGCCACACTTACATTAAATAAAATAGCTATCCGGTGACTTGCTGTTTGGGTGAATGAGCAGGATAGCACATACATAGCTGTGCATAAGTGGTAATCGACTGCTGGATTTTAAACTGGAAATTGAACATGAGGAATCCTTTTTCACTGGAAGTCTGATACATCAAAGGAACATTGGCGTGCAGTACTGGAAATGGTCTTGGAAACATCTGCTGTAGTAAAGACTGGAGAAAGGTCCATGAAGCAGGTATGGATTTCGGTATCTCTTGTCACCAGGTAAAATTGCAAATTTTCAGATCCATCCAGGTTGTTTTAAAGAAATCATCTTTGACTGCAGAGCTTGTCACCTAGGCAAAACAGAGAGTCATTCTGATAGCGCCTAAGAACTCCTGATGAGAAATTGGTGCCTTACAGTGCCAGGCACTGTACACACATTTAATAAAAGACAGTACCTGCAAGTACCAAGTGCTTGCCACCTAAACAAATGTTCTTCTCTCTGAGTCAGTGCTGATTCACTGCCCTCATGTGGTTCTAGGGAATGCTGTGCTGTTGGAAGTGCCATCTTTCATAAAACTGAGGTCTCGACCAGTAATAATCCCATGGAGGGTGTTTTTTTTTAAGCAAGAGGCAGCGTATCCTGGCCATTTAAATTCTTGCTAGCAAACTTCCTCTTTAAATCAGCCAAGTTATTCTCCTTTACCTCCTGTCCTGACCAGCTGTGTGATGTTGCTGATCTCTGCTAAACAGTTATCATGTTTCATCCTAGAAGTGGCTGCATTTTAGTACTTAGTAAAGGGTGTCTCTATGTTTTGTAAGGACTTTGGGTTTCAAATTCTTATAAATACATTCTTGAAGAAATATGCCTAAATCTAAAGTTGCTCTAAAAAAGCTCTGGAAATGCAAAAGCTCTGGAAGTATTTCAAATTGTTAGATGCTGAACGGTGTCAATACTGAATTTCTCAGCCTTTTTCAGATGTCAGAATGGAATGCAATTCTATGCTGCAGCTGTACCTGGTAACACAAAGGTTTTATTAATGAGAGGACATCATGGGACTGGCCCTGATCTGGCACGCCTCACAGTCTCATACCCCTTTAAGCACCTTTAAAGTCACATGATGTATCAGGAGCTATATTTAGCTGGATCATTTTTTCTGATTAGATATTTTTAGCAGGCCCTTTTCATCACATGTGTCACAAAGCAGCCGGAGCACAAGATGTGGTTCTAAGTCTTTTCATTAAAGCTCCTTTCATTTGTTAGATTTCTGAGCTAATATCTGTGACCAAAGCGATCCTGCCCTCAGGCAAGAAATACTGGACACCCGGCCATTCGTTCATAACCAATTCTGGGTGGGAAAAGTTAAGACATAACTAATTTGAAGCTAGAAAAGGATAAATATGTTAAAACAATGAAAAATTAATCAGCCAACATTAAGCTGTGCTTAGTGTCTGGGATGTAGGACAGATTCCTGGGTGCAGTGTCTGCCCTCTGCCATCTTGTCTGAATTAGTAATAATGAAATAGACCTATAGAAGCAAAAGCTCCTTCATGCTGCATGGTTCTCAGGTAATTGCTCCTCTAGCTGCTAGGTGAAGCAAGTAAAAATGCCCTTTGCTTGCATTTCACAGCGTTTGCTGTCTGTATTCTATTTTATATCAAGCTTGGCACCAGCCTGACTCCCACTGAAGGCAAAATCTCTAAAGTGAGCACGAGTTACGAGGAGCTATGGTCTGACACAGGGTTGCAGGGTGTGCAGGAGCTGACTCCTGGCACTACATCACCAGGGAGATATTGGAGGGAGCTCAGAGAAGAACAGTGTGAAAGATCAGGAGGAAGAATGATCAGGTGGAAATGTTGAGAAACTGAAATATAGACTGTCTAGCTTGCTTCAACTGTGACTGAAGGGAGACAAAGGCAGCAATCTGAAAATATCTGAAGGGTATGAACTGTAAGGAGGGCAAAGAATCGCTTATATTGGGCCAAGGGGGAATAAGGAGGAGTAATGGATGACATTAAGAAAGGGGAAACATAGAGTGAGTATCCAGAAATGAAAGTGAGATCCTGTTCGGCTGTGGAATAGTCTCCTTAAGGAAATGGTAGAATCCCTGTTCATTTCTTGACCTAGACAATGAACTGTGGAGAACAAATGTACACTGGCAGCTGAATGGGCTAGATGGGACCTAATAAGCCATTTCCATCCTCTAAGATGGGAGGAGTATTTATATGATGTTAACATAACCTAACCCATTTCTTTGCCTTTTCCTTTGTGATCACGGATACACTCAAGGAGCTGGTATGTTGCACTGAGCTTTCTGGAACACCACGGACATCTAACTTTAAAAGATAACAATATGACCTTTCTAAAGGTTCTTGACAAAGACAGGCAAATGACAGAATTTGTATCCAAAATTTCAAACCCTTTCCCAGAGTTAGGGGATGCTCATACCTGGGGTAAAATCCTTGCCCCCTGAAGTCAATGGCAAACTTCTCTGGTGTTCTGGTTCTAGCTGTGATTTTTTTGTCAAGTGCCAGCAGTGTGCTCAGTACTGCATTGAATACAAAAGGAAGATATCTCCTGGCTTTAAAGTTTACAGTCTAATAGACAAAAGAGCTAGGGATCATTCATATTTGAATTCCAAACTTTCCCTTCCATACCCTAGGAAATGGATCTATTTCATGGTTCAGACCCGTTTCTAACTCTGAGGTTCTCACAGGCTGAAGGATGCAGCAACACATTATTATTGATGAAGGCAGAGCAAAATAGCCACAAGAGAAGTTTGTTATCACATAAACATCTGAAGCACATATACAAGGTGAAAAATCCTACCTGGGCAGAATATTTAAAGGAGAAACTTATCAGATAAAGGACAAAAGAACTCTGGGGCTTGCTCCCCAGAGAATTGAGTGGTCAAGTATTCAGTGAGGTGACCTTTCTCTCAGTGCTGTAGTTGAGGATCCTATGAAAGGGGCAGGTTAGGAGTCTGTTTTCTGCCTCCTTGCAGTTGGAGCTCCGAAGCTGGATATTTTTCATGTTGCTGATGACACTGAGTTGAGCACATCTTAATGAAAACGGGGGTTTTAGTACTGTATTTTCACCTTTCACAGTTTTGTCTGATCAACAATTGAAGAACCATTTGGATTTGTAATATCTGAATCCTTCACCCTTCTGTATGTAACCTGCCACCCCAGGTTGATATCTTTTCAGACTTTGCATAATGAGTACTAGTAAGAGCCAGGGATTGCTTGTATTTGAGCACTGTTTAAAAGTTGCTGCCTTCCATTCCAGAGGTGGTTGCATTTCCATGTTGGGTGAAGTGATCCTCTAGATCTAGTTTACAACATTGTTGTTGAACTTTGAGGACTTTGAGTGAAAGGCAGTATGGAAAACCAGTTAGCAATAAAGCATCCCTCAGGATTGAGATGTGCTAATATACTACCTGAAGAAGGCTCAGATCACATGTTCCTGGAGCTTATATGCACCCAATGCACAGCTCCAAACTCACCTCTTCTCACATGACCATATCTTTCTAAGCAGAGTACATATACAATAACATTTTGTGGTTATTTAGCAACCTGTAGCAGAAGATACCAGTAAACTTTAGAAATGATGGACCAAACTCAGATTTGGTGTGAGGCAATAAGAGTCAAGCTTGGTTATACCAGGCTGAATTTGGCCCATTAGTTCATTCCATGTCACAGCACTCATGTGAGTTTAGTAATATCACCCCCATTTCACAGATGGGGAAACTGTAGGCCGGAGGGGAAGTGACATGCTTAGTAACTCTCACCAGCAGAAGCTGATCCAATAAAAGATATTACCTCAGCCATCTTGTCTCTTTAGTATCACACAATGTGTCGAAGGCAAAGACTGATTCCTGGTTTCCAGGCCACTTGCTTCAACCACTAGATCACACTTTCTCCCAAAGGGATGAGCATTAGCAGCCAGTTAAAATCTGTCACCATAACCCAGATAGTACTCAGACCTGCTCAGTCTTCAAAAACATTGAGCCTGATCTTCAGAGGTACTGAGCACCCATAACTCCATCAGAAGTAATGGAGAACTGCAGATACTCAGCATCTCTGAAAATTCATTTCTCTTAACCTGTCTGTTAATGGGAACTCCCTAGGAACATCAGATCACCAGACTGGATCAGACTCATAGTCCATCTATTCCCGTATCCTGTTTCTAATGGTGGCCAGTCCCAGATGCCCCAGAGGAAGGTGTAAGACCCCACAATAGGAAGAGGTGAGATAATCTGTCCTCCATCCTGTTATGTCTCATCTTAAATTAAGCCCTGAAGCATGAGATCTCCTGAAGACGTCTAGCTTTGCAGTCACTTTGATTAAGAAGTGCTTGGACTGTCCTTCTGTATAAAATGCAAGCCTGTGGAAAGAATATCCAGCTAGATTGCTGTGTCTCTGGCTTACTTAGCACGATGTCATCTGCCTGCCGCACTTGGCAAACAAAATTGTTTGCATGAGGCATGGGGTAAAATGAAAACAAAAAGGAGGAAATCCTTAGTTTAGAAAAATCTAATTCTCTTAAGGTTTATTGAAGTCTGCAGAGCAGTTATCTTTCCAAGTAGCTGGAAGCGACCTGGCAATGTATCCTCTAATAACCTTGGTGAGATTAAGTGAGGTCTTGGTGGTTGTGGTGGAGTGCCCAGGTCACATTGTCAGCGTTTGTCCTCCTTTCCGATACCCTTTCAGCGCTGCCCCTGTTCAGAGCTTCCCTGCAGTTCGATGGAAAAACGAGCGGCCTGACAGCTTTGAAGGATATGTTTAATACAAATTGATAGGAACAGCCCGAGAAGGCCACCATTCTATTATTCTTGCTGGGAATGAGGTTATTAAGCCTTGACGGAGTCATGCACTCCTGCTGAAATATTTTGTGACCAAGATGCTTGTGTTTACCAGGCTTGAAAGGAAATGGCGGGGAAGAAAGGAGGGTGTGTGAAGGGAAGTTGCAAGGGAAATTAATCTGAACTGTAGTTGATGGAAAGTCAGGAAATACCAGCAAAGAGAAATGCCTGGAGAAAGCACAAACTTTTGAGGTGGGATTTCTCTCCCAAAGCTTTAGCAGGTATCTCAAACACCTGCTGGATGGGTTCAAGATCTCATTAGGAGAGTCACACCTAGTTTTCATTGTCTTTTATACCGGGGCGGGGGGGGGGGGCAGAAGGGGCAGAATAGGGCCATCTGAATTATAGGGGTAACCACTCAGGCAGGGGTTCCCCCAACATTTTTACTATCCCATTGATGTCTCCCATAATGGTCCAGATTCATCAGTGCCCCATGTTGCAAAAGGACCGTGCAGCAGGCATAGTGAATAGCACTGTTGCATGGAGCCTTTCTATCAGGTGCAGAGCCAGCACAGTGGGCAGGCAGGAATGGGAGCAGCTATGGTTCGGGCAGTCCTGCACTCCAGCAATTCCCCTCTTTCAGGGCTATAGCAATGAAGGTTACAACTAGTCTGTGCCAGAGTAAAATCAGCCCACAGCAGTGTGTGAACAGGGCTGGCACAAACTTGGGCCTGAATTCCTGCCAAAATGGCTACAAGGCCTGCGTATTTTCATTCCTGGTTCCACTAGCCCAACACTCTGATACTTTGTGTGTGTGTGTGTGTGTGTGTATGTGTCTGTATGCCTCTCTTTTCTCAGTTTAATTTAGGACTGGTTTCAGAGTAGCAGCCATGTTAGTCTGTATCTGCAAAAAAAGCAGGAGTACTTGTGTCACCTTAAAGACTAACAAATAAATAAATGTGTTAGTCTCTAAGGTGCCACAAGTACTCCTGTTCTTTTTAATTTAGGACTGAATACTATACTAGTACTGGCTTGATTAGGAAATGTCTCATGGTTCTACTGTAACATCTGTTCTCTAAAGCCAATTTAACCTTCCTCTTGGTCATTAACATTTGCCCTGCTCTATTTATGTGTAGTTTAAGCCCTGAATTTATTAATATGATCAAAGTCAGTTTAATTGTTTCTAGAACTGTAGCAGAGTCTGGTTTTATTTCTATATTTTCAAGAGGCAAAGGTGGAATATAATTATTGTTTTTCCTGTATTACTATGCCTGGAAACATAGCTAAACAATAAGGTGAAGAGGCCCAGTCAGACAATTAAGATAATTTCTTAACTTATTAACAATATCAGAACATAGGAATTGCCAGCCTGGATGCGACCCAGCGGCCATCTAGTCCAGTTTCCTGTTTTGGAAAGCGTCCCCTTGTTCTTGTGTTATCAGACAGAGAGAACAGATGTTCTCAGTTTACCGTCTGTAGACCATTCATTATTTTATGTATTTTTATCGTGTCCCCTCTTACTTGTCTCCTTTCTAAGGAAAAACAATCCCGATCTTTTCAATCTTTCTTCATATGAGAGTTTTTTCATGCCTTTCATCATTCAAATCAGCCTTCTCTGAGCTTCCTCTAGTGCTGCTTTACCTTTTTGAAATGGGGTGACTGGTACTATACATAGTATTCCTGTTCAGGGCTGCTGTGTGTGTCACAGACACAGAGCAGATGTTACAAAGCTGGGGCATTTGTGTAGCAGTGTTTTCATGATCTGCACACACCATGTTGAGACATGGTGCATCACCTACCCATCGTAATTGTGAGTGAGACTCTCTAAATACCCTTGCAAGCTTTGTGCCCACTCCTGAGCACCTCTTGCTGGAAGCTGAATGCCCTCAATTGCCACTGTGACAAGGCTTAAGCCATATATTTGTAGGGACATCTGTTTAAAATAATTCTGTGAATCAAGTGGTACCCACATATAATTCAGTTCTCATCAAGGAGAGAATTTAGTCCTTCCCCAACATGAATTTCCTTGTCTGGTGCATGAGGGAATTTTTGTAAAATGTGTCTGACTCAGTTTACCCACTGACTTTATAATCCTAGTCCATTTAGCACATAGGGATTAAATTGCTTCCTCTGGAACAGGGGGTAAGGAATTTGGAGGGGGTTGAGTTATGTTGTCTGTCTGGGTTGAACTCTAATGTGCCATTGTACACTGAATGGCATCAGCACATAAGAATAGAAGAACAATCTACTGGAACATTAATGCCTAACGAACAATGAACACAGCCTGGTTACAGCAGGAGACCGAAGGGGCAATATATCAAGTGTCTATGCTAAAAACTGTGCTCTCACACAGGCAGGGGAACTTAGAGAGACAAGGTGATAGAAGTGGATTTGAAGAATCCCAGTGAGCTAAGATCAACATTGACATAAACTTTGCTTTACTGTGTTAACCCAAGGTCACTCCATTCAACCAATAAGTGCTGTCTGGTTTTGAAAAGGCTGCCTTGTGTTGTTGCAGCTACTCGTATCTCAAAATAGTAGTCTGAACTAAGTTGGATTTTCTATAAGAGCTCAGGGAAAGAAAAATGGTTTGCTGAAGACAGAAGGCCCAGCCTCGAGGCTGGAAAGTTCTGAAGAAACCTTTGGGAAAGGCCAAGTTTAAGGTGTGGCAACCAAATAGCATTCTCCCAGGAGATGTTTAAAAGCTGAGGCATAGCACAGGCCTGGTAAATCTGTGACACCTTCCTCCTGTTATATGGTGTAGTAGCCTTCACATGACTAGAATGTAGCTTTTTGCTAATGTCATTTGGGTTTTAATATAAGAGATTTTATAAAACAGCAATGAAATTTTTCTTCTGGAATTGGGGAGTGTGGGAGATTTCTGTCTTGTCCATGAAGAGATATTTATAGAATGCTGGGAAGTTCAGATCTTATCAATACTTGTTCCTACAATGTGGATTTGTGACGATCACTTACTAAATATATCAGATTAATAAAACTAAGATCTTAAGTGATGGTGGAATCAGAATTTCTCAACTGGGTCTTGGGCACTGTACTGCCAACAACTTCAGGAGTTTTCCCTTTGCCTCAAATCATTAGTCTTGAGCTTTTTGGAACAGGAAAATCTGTGCTCTGTCCCCGCTGTCATCATAAAATTCTGAGTGTCTATAATATCTAACCTAGTGACAGTCTTGAAGCTTTGGAATTATATAATATATTGTTTCTTTTTTTACTATGTGTCTAAAAATGCTGGCTAGCTAGTTTGTGTTCTCATAGGCGCTCTCTCTCCCTCTCTCTCTCTCATCCTGTACTGAAGAGCTGTATACTGTAATAAAATAAACTAAATATAAAAAAATCTACCCTTATCATTATGGAGGAGGAAGCAAAGACAACAGGATTCCAGTAGCTTTCAAAATCCATCTAGGCCAGGGGAAAAGATCACAATTCGTAACACAAACAACAGCAGTAAAACTAAAATGTTTGGGCTTTTCTCTTCTGCAGGATCCATGATCAGATAGAAGGATATGGCAGTAAAATGCTGGGATATTCTTTAATGGTTCACCCCTCAATAACGATATTAAAAGCTCCCTCACAGGCTCTTCTAGGGGAGGTGGGTATAGTTTATATATCTTAACCTGTTGGTGTTTGTTTCTCACGTGGGTTAACAGTATTGGCTTTTGTGATAGTGCTCAGAAAACTATCATGGGTTTATATATGTTTCTGTAACAGAGAGAATACTTACTTTTGGGGTCACATGAGCCTGATGTGAATAAAGGGAGTAGCTAAAGTATCCTACATGGTACAGCAAGGCCTTGGGCAAGTCTATATGTAAAACGCTGCATATGCACAGCTGTGACTCTGTAGCACTTTAATTAAGACACACTAAGTCAAGAGGAGAGAGCTTTCCCACCAGTGTAATTAATCCACCTCCCCGAGAGCTGGTAGCTAGGTTGACAGGAGAAACTCTGCCGCTGACATACCACAGTCTACAGAGGGGGTTAGTCGGTATAACTCCATCACTCAGGGTGTGGATTTTTCATAGTCCTGAGTGACACAGCTATACAGATATAAGTCTGTAGTGTAGACCAGATCCTATATTGTTAGGGCAAGAAAGAGTAGAATAGGTGATTATTCTCATCTACAGTTTTCTGTAAGGCTGCTAACTGTAGATTCTACTGTATTTGTTAAAGGCAACGAGGATGGAATAAGTGTCCTTGACCTACCAGTGCAAGTAGATTACTGATGAGGGCAACCGTTAAAGGTCTGCCTCTGAGGTGAAGATTTGGGGAAAGTGCTTATTTAATCTGCGTATTGTCTTACACGTATTTGATTTTGATGTATCTGATACTTCCCAGCTTGCAACAGCCTTGCTGATTTGATTGGAGTGGAACTGATTAGCTTGAATTTGAAGACTGACCCTGGCTGAACTTTGGAGAGTCCTTGCATTAATTTAATACATGATAAATATTTTGTTGTGGGGAATGTGGGGGGAATAGAGAAATAAAAATGTCTAAAAACTGTGTTCCAGCACTCCCTGTCTGCTCACTGCCTCCAATTCAGTCCTGCAGGATTACTGATTCTACAGATAGCAGCTAATGCTTTGGACCCTTTGCAGGCATGGATGTAATATCCTTACTCATCTCCTGGCTAGTAAACTGATAGCAGCCCTGGGCTGGCACATGCACTAACTTTCAGTGCTGAAAAAATGTTCTGTTCATCGAGTCTTAGAGTTCTTGTTTAGACAAAATGCCTGGTGATTTCAAGTGGAGTTTTGCCTGAGAAAGAACTGTAGCATTGGGCCCATTCCCAGTTTGAAATAAGTTTATTGAAAAACTTGGGGTGCCTGCCTATTAACATACTTGTTGCTTCTCTCTAGAAACCTGAGTGTGGATAGTCATGTGTGTCATAGGGAAAAGGAGTGTAGTGGGGTCTCTCCTCTTAACCCCCAAATCCCTGCAGTTTGGCACACGCTGCAGTCCCTTTCAAAGAGAAGTTCAAGAACAGAATATCTGAGAGGGTTGTAGTCTTGGACTGAGGTGCACTGGCAGAGGTATGGGGTGAGGAGGCAGAGGCTGAATTGTATGGGATGGGGCAGCTACAGATCAGGTTGGAAGTGCATTAGTAGAGCACAGTAGTTACCCACACTAATCCTGGCTTTACTGTCACTTTCTAAAGAACTACAGTAATGCACATATTTAAAAAAGGAAAGAAGTAATTGCTTTGCTGCAGTGGCTACTTTTCAAAATAATCTCAGTCCTTTAGTACTAAAATATGTTTGAATTCCTGTTGGCTGATGAGCAGAGAGGGGCCAGGGAAGAGGCAGAGTGGGTGGATGAAAGGGGTGCTCTGGGATATAGATTTGTCCTCTTGAGGTCTAGCAACAGTTTAAGAGGCCACAATCAAAACAGACAAAATTATCTCCTAGGCATTAATTCATTCCTCGCAACAGGGGAATGTTACATTTAATTCCTAGGAGAGAAGAGAGCAAGACAGACTGCAAAGGTCAGAGGGCAACAGAAATGCCTGGCCAAAACATACAAATCACTGGTGTAGATTATTCCATAGTGAGAACTTTGAGATCGTTAATCCTCATTAGTGTCTGCAGCTACATAAACTACATATATTTAGAGGCAAAGCTGGGAGATTGTGATTATTAGTAATTCATATGGTATCAACACTGTATGGAGGCAATTTTACTTCTGGGTTTGATAGATAAACTGTAAAGTGCACTAGCCAAATTAATTCCTAGTGTACATCCATAGGAACCAGTGGAGTTGTTCCTAAAATGGAACTGGCCCTTTACGAATCTGTCCAGTTATTTAGTTTTTAGAGGCTAGCTTCATCACTGGAAGCTCCTTGACTGTTATATGTATCATGGGGTACTCTGCCAATTAGTGTGTGTGTGTGTGCGTAAAAATATGCTGAACGTTAGCACAAGAGAAAGCAAAAAACTTGGGTTTTATCAAACATTTTCTGATTTTGCCTCAGATTCCCTTTTTCCCCTCATAAAAAATGAAAAGCAATGTTTTCATGGTGAGAACAGTATTTCTATTGAGCTGAAAAATTATGCAGGACCTGGGCATGAAGAAAATACAGATGTTCTCTACTTTTACAGGTCCCTGGATATTTTGTATGACCTCTACTGCAGACTCTGGAAATAACACTTGTTTTACAGCTATTGATGGTCACTGAAGCTAAGTTGGCCTTAAATATACTGAGAACAGATGTAGCCAACTGCACACTGGGGAGGAGTCTTTAACTACACTATATTCCCAGTGTGTAATATTTGGAGTGGATCCAAGACGAGAGTAGCAAAGCCACTGATCAAATTGACATAGTACAGAGCTATGCCATGGGAATATGATACACCTCAGACATAGGGGCTGAAGTTACTGCACAGGTACACAAAGCTCCCCAGTGGTAAGAGAGGGATTGCTTTAATTTCTTCTAACAGCTACCTCCACAATGCCCAGTCAACCTGTGGAATTCGTTGTTAGGGGATGTTGTGAAGGCCAAGAGTATAACTAGGTTAAAAAAATTAGATAAGTTTACAGAGGATAGGTCCATCAATGACTGTTAGCCAAGATGGTCAGAGGTGCAACACCATTTTTCGAGTGCCCCTAAACCTCTGGAGGCTAAGAGTTGGGACTGGATGACAGGAGATGGATCACTCAATAACTTGCCCTATTCTGTTCATTCCCTCTGGAGCATCTGGCACTGGCCATTGTTAGAAGACAGAATAGTGGGCTAGATGAACCATTGTTCTGACCCAGTGTAGCCGTGCTTATGCTCTTAGGACTCAACCCTGGGTTGGAGGGTCATTTCTTAAGTTGATCATACAGTCTTCACAGTCCATTCAGTTCTTGGCTTTTTGGCTGTCGGCCAATATGGGGACAATTAGTGATTTGGATACCTGAACTGAGATCTCCTATCACTCTGACCTGGATTGAGACAACCGTCTCAGCAAGCAACCATCAGATAGAAATAATTTTGGATGCTAGTAAATTGGACTTCGGTTGGATCAGTGATGTGTAACTAAAATGCTGTGTTGCCCAGCAGTGTTCAGTGAGCCATCCACCAATATTCCTGACTTAGGTTTCCTTCTCCTATTGCATTGTGAAGGACATATAAGAACAGGATAGCTTAAGGGAGAAGGTTATTGAGAAATAGGTGAGGTCTCATGTAAGGCATGGAAAAGTATAGGCCAACAAACATGGAAGAACCATGCTAACCAAGAAAGCTTACAGAATAGAGCTGGAGGAAAATTTTCAGTCAAAACCTTTTTCAGTAAAAAATGCAGATTTGGTGACACCAATGTGTTTTGAAAATTCATGCTGGTTTCACCACATTATCTGGTTAAAAAAATCCCCCCAAATCAAAACTTTTCATTTTGACATTTTTCTAAACAAAATGTTTTGATATTTTTTACTTTGAAATGACTTTTTATATCAAAATTCCCTTTAATTTAATTTTTTAAAAATAGAAATGTTAAAGAATGCTCAAAATTGAACCAAAATGTTTATTTTTCAATTCACCAAAAATTTCCAAAATAATATTTTAAATTTGACCCCCATTTTTTTTGACTTTCAGAATTGCTACTGAACCAAGGTATTCTACCAGCCCTCCCTTGCACAAGCTGCTCTTTGTACTCCACAAATCACCATCAGTGGAGCACGCCTGGAAAATGTGAACTATTTTCCATACCTTGGCAGGCACCTCTCCCAACTAGCCGGCAGTGACACAGAAATTGAATATAGGATCCGCTGTGCCAGCACATCCTTTGGAAGACTATTCTAATGAGACTTCAATGATAGGGATCTACAAACAGGTACCAAGATCTTGGATTACAAGGCAGTTGTCATCCCCACCTTTCTCTGTGGGTGTGAGACAGACATCATCTCAAGCAGCTGGAGTGGTTCCAGCAGCACTGCCTTAGGAGGATTCTTAGGATCAGCTGGACAGACCAACACTCTAACATCAGCATTCCCTCTGCAGCCAACATCAGCAGTACAGAAGCGCAGGTCATGAAATACCAACTGTGCTGGGTGGCCATTCTGTATGTATGCCTGACACTTGCCCCCTGAAGCAAGTACTCTTCTCTCATTTAAGTCAGGGAAGAAGGGCTTGCACTGGGCAGCGGAAGTGTTTCAAAGATATACTGAAAGTACATCTTAAAAAGGGAGGCATTGACCCAACAAACTGGGAGGACTTGGCATGGAACAGAACACAGTGGCGCCACACCGTACACCAAGCCACAGTTCACTTTGAGGAGAACAGATGAGCTCATCAGACAGAGATGTGACAAAGGAGGAAAGAAAGGGTACAACACTCCAGCCAACAACTATGTTTCCTCCAAGATTTCACCTGTCACTTCCATGGGAAAATCTGCCAGGCAAGAATTGGGCTCCTCAGCCACTTACAAATTCACCAATGAACCCCCTTGGCAGACAGCCTCATATCGAGGGATAAGCAAAGAGTGAAACAAAATATCCAGTACTCCCACAAGTCTATTATAGAGTGAAAGATGCAGGGTTGAATGAGGTCATCCACATCCCATGCAACACTGTTAACCTGGAATGTCATTTTTCATGGAAAGTTCTAGAGTGTGATTTATCATTGTCGTCCTCATCAAAAACAGACCAGCCACCCTGTGCAGGCTGTTAGGTCATGAGATGTCACTACAACTGACCATAAAATCCATCATGCTGAGAAACCAACAGTCAGTGCCTGTGTTATGAAATATGGTGCGGCAGTAACCCTATTTATCTTTGTTAGAACTGACAGATAACTTCTACAGCTTTAGCTTAGTCCACATTGACATGCAAACACAATATACAATGATCCATCACGGTGATCTCCTTTGAAACATGACTTGCAGCTACTGTAACTTGATGATTTTTGTTGTTGATGATGGATTTGGAGCATTGGGAACATACTCAAGAAGAAGGACCTGTTTTGAAATGTTAAATAGCTGTACTGTTGCCCTGTATTTCATAGAAATTATCTTCATTGCTGGATGGTTACCACTCCCTTATTCTTTCTTCTCACTTTTTAAAATCTTTGAGTGAATTTTGTGCTGGTGAAAGTTGTCAGCTTGACAATCTGAGAGAACAACTGCCTCTATTTATCTACAGAACAGGTACAGCACAGCCAGTGGCAGTGCAAACTTTCTCAGCAGACCACCCTGCCAAAGTGTCACAATGATCAGGAAGAACCACCCTAGGGCTGAGAGGTGAATTCAGTTTCCACAGACCATTCAGTCTCTTTGGACTCCCTGCTGAGACAGCCAAGAAATGTTCTGATTAAGACTATTGTTTTAGTGATGTGGACCTAGACTGACACCCACTAATTTCACCTATCACATGTCCATCAGACTGTAACAGCCAGAAAGGAGCTGAGTTGAACTACTGACCAAGAGGCGCTAATCTCTTTTCCCCTTTATTATCCATTTCTCTCAGCTGGGTATGTCTGGATATCAGATACGTTATAAGGCAAAGTCTGATACGCTGTTGAAATGATATCTGAATTGTTTTAATGGCTCAGCTACACTTCAACTTTCAGCTTTATTTAGTAATAATAAAAAGCATTTACACACAGGGCTGGACCACAACATTTTGGCACCTGAGGCGGGGAGCTCAAATGACACTCCCATGTTCCTTCGCTTGGGACAAACTTTGAAAGTTCCCAGTTCTGCCTTCTTCCTGTTCTACTCCTCTCCAGGTACTGCTCTGCTACCTACCCCAATAAAGGAGAACCAACAACTTAAAATGCCTTGTTCAAAAATTTTAACTAACACTTAACTTTCAAATACCAGCAAATGTAACTTTTCTTGTCTGCACAGTAACCACTGACATTTTTATCTGTTTGAATAATCAAAGTGGTGTTTTCTGTGCCTCCTTAGTTGCAAAGATTTGAACTGTTTCCTGAAGGTCCACAGTCTGGGCCAGCTCATAATCTATTGAGATGGTTCCAAGGCCAACCAGTCTCTTCTGTGTCATTGTGGAGAGTAGATGTGTTCTTTTTAACTTCAGCTTGGAGAAGCTGGTTCTTCACTGGCAACTGTTACAGGAAGTGTTAGAAGTAGGCGCAGAGCAACAGAAGCATTTGGAAAGAGGGTGGGCATCTTATTTGTGCACATATATTCCAGAACAGCCTTTTGAGTTGATTCTGCTGAAATGTATCTTGAAATAGCTTTCAGTTCATCACTTAAATCACTCACATCAATATCGCGCATGTCATCATGTGTCAACACTGTCTCTACTGCCCTGCATTGCTGGTGTAAATCTTCTTCAGGTATGGTGAGGAGTCTTGGAATATCATACAACATCCCAAATATACTACTGTGTTCTTTGAGCTGCATGAAATGTTCTTCAGCTGACTGTATTGCACAATCTAGCACAAATTCAACTTTGAATTGTTGTTTGGGGGTCTCATGGGCCTGAGAAGAGGAGCTACAGGTGGAACATCACATGTGATGAGGCAAGGCTATATGATGTACCTAGTTTAGGGCAGATCTGGGTGTCTACCAGGCTCCTAAATAAGTGGCCTGATTTTCAAAAGTGCTGAGCATCTTTGAAATATTCCATTCAAGTCAACAGAACTCCCTGTGTGAGGAAACGTCCATGCTTTTAGGATCAGGTCCCACCACTGATACTAACTCTAGAATTATTTTTGTTCAGAATATCTTGAGGATTACATGAAATCATAGGGCCTTGCTTTCAGTTCAAGGGGAGTGATGCTTAAATCCAGATCACTGGAACAAGGGAATAATCAGAGATTAAAAGGAGTAATTAGGTGAGAAATAAGTCCCCTCAGTATCTCTTGGTCAAATTTTGCATATTGTACATACATTTGAAGAAACACAATCGGTGCTACAAAAGAGGCGGAATCTCTGCCTCTGAATGATCAGGCTCTCTGGTTGCAGGGTAGAAGGGCTGAGTCAACCTTAGACCACCAATCCCTGTTTTGTCCAAGGTCCCTTACCAGCTAGGTCTTCATGACCCAGAATCCTTTCCAGGAGTGAGGAACTTCTTTTCACTATCTGAGGGATTGTCTCTCCTCTTGGGTCAAGATTCCCATGGATGGTTAACCACAACAACCCTTCCTGAGGACAGCATATTCTTCTTCTTTTAGCTGGGCTTCTAGCTGTTGCCTGATGAAGCCTTTCATGGAATCCAGGTTCGTCTGAGACGGAGCATTCATAGTCCTTTCCTTTCAGAAACTCTCCCACCCTGGAGCATTTCTCCTCAGTTTCCTTTACTGGTGACCTCTCGCCCTGAGAAGCCTTCATTGCAGGAACTTCTTTTTCTACATTCTAGGAATTGTTCCACTGCCCAGGAGCCTTTGTCTCCAACCACTACCCATTTTATCTGGCAGAGGTGCTTCTCAGAAACAAAATGACTTAACTAATCCCAAGTGAATCTGAGTTGTTTTATTCCCCTTTGTGGACCCCTTCAGTGATATGCTGGGCCCCTACCTGCTTTGGAGGACTAACTACTCTCTGACACCAAATCTTCGAGATTCTAAGACTGGCTTTACTACCGATTTGCTGTGTGAACTTGGGTGAGTCATTTCACTTCAATGGGCTTCAGTTTTCCACCTGTAAAGTGTTATTTATTTTTATTATTATTTTTATTAATAATAATAGTTTCTTTGCCCCATTTTGGCTGTCCTCAAGGAGGTGTTGTGAGGCATAGCTTATTGTTAATGCTTTCAGATCCATGGTTGAGAGGCATGATAAAACTGCAAATGATTATTGTTACATAGAAGGTATGAAACAGAGTATTGGGTTGAAGTTTTAAGTAGGGCACATTGAAAGTTTTCATCAGTCCTTTACAATTTTTATTAATTTGACCTTTTGATAAATAACTACAAAAGAAAATATTCTGTTTCTATTGAACTAAACACAAAGTGAAAGCTTAATGGGGATGGAGTCATCAAAAGGATAACAGGGAGAGATTTTTCATGTAGAATTACAATACATAAATGCTGTTCCTGTCCTTATTTGTCAGCTTTCAAATGGAAATATATAGCCAGCTAATTTCTGACTTATTTATAGACACTTCTTTCATTAAAACAGAGCTGTGATGTTATCTGTGGATGTATAATTTCCACCCCTTCATCCCAAGAACAGAGAATAATCAGAAATGATCATTAAAACTTTTGGAAATATTTTAGAAGCTGAGAGATAATGGATCAGAGCTTCTTAACTCTATATCATTGGTCTGAATCTAGCATCAGCAGTGGGAAATTACAGCCATCTAGCACTATTTGGTGGTTGTCCTAGGGTGGCCACCTCCAGGACAACCCCTTGTGGGGTTCCCTGCCTCAGTCTTCCTCTTCTTCAGTGATTTTCAGCCCTTCAGGATCTCTCTGAGGGTTCAAGTAGGCTTCCTCACTGGGTTATAACTGTCAGTATCTTTCCACATGGATCAGGAGTCCACAGAGCCCTCTAAGAGCAGGATTAGAATAAAAACCATTCCCCTCCTTGGGTCAATAATTTTCAGCCCTCCCCTCAAGGTTGGGTTCTAACTCTTGCTGCCTCAACTAGCTTCTCTCCAGTCGACCCCTATTTCACACTCAGCCCCTTTACCTTGAAGAGATCAGCAGGCAGGCTCTCTCCATCTGCTAACATCTTTCTTTATGAGGGAGGGAGAAGCAGCAAAGATACTGTCCTCCTTTTCCAGGCTCATCCTGGAGGGTGGGGAGCACTGCTCACTGTATACTCCTGGTCCTGGGCCCTTAAAGAGACCCTGGTCTGGGTTTTCCCCAATCACTGTTCCACTGGGACTGTATCTACTCCTCCCATTCTGCCTTTGGTCATTTCATAGGCCTTCTTTTGTTCCAGTGTGCCTGGCTTGAAGGGCCGGCATACCCCATTCCAGTAGCGCTCCTGAAATAAGTTGGTAGAGCTCGGTTTACTTAGATCAGGTCTGCACTAGAAATGTTGCTGATATGACTATGTAATTTGGGGGTGGGGGGTGTTTTTTAATGACATTTCTATACCTTCAAAAGCCTTAGTGTAGAAGACAGTTATACTGGCATAAAAGTCCTTTTTCTGGTAGATCTTATTTTGCTTAGGGATCTGGTTGTCACAAAATAGGACATGGGTGGCCATGCCTACTGGTCAGAGAAGGAGTTGGGAGTCAGAAACCAAAGTCAGGGGACAGAGCCAGAGTCAGGAAACCAGTAGGGAAGAAGGATTGGCAGGCAGGGACAAGACTGGAGCAGGACTAGGAACATGGCAGGCACAGGAACAATCGCAGCTGAGGGCATAAGCATTGAGCAGCTGGAGACTCATTGTTGCTGTTGGGCATAAGAACAGGCTTGCTGACTTCCTCAGCCAGTCAGGCAGAATGGTCAATCAGGTGGCCCTGCTGTGGCTCAGCTGTGTTCAGAGGTGCACAGAGACTAAGAAGGCGCAGCGGCAAGTCCTTGTTCCTGACACTGATATAAATTGCATAAGAAAAGGCCCTCTTCTGCTGGCACAAGCTGCATCTATCCTAGGGGGTTTACTGGTACAGTTAAACTGGCAAACTTTTGAGTGCAGACCTGACCTTAGTGGAACACGTGCCCACATCACAGACACCTCCATCTCCATTGACAAACACATTTGCAGACTCCTCAAAGTGTACAAGGACTGAATGGGCCATGGGGGCTAGTTTGCCCTCTTCCCAGAGCTGGGTTCTCCACCAGCTCAGGGAAAAGGAACACGGGGAAAGCTGGTACTCCATCCTTGACATAAACGCCCAGCAACTACGTGTAGACAGTGATCATACTGTCCCTTGGTCATTTGGCCAAGCTCATCATATTGATCCATTTCCATGCCATGTTCCATTGAAATTTGGCCCACTTAACTGCCTTAATCTTTCTTCCTATACGAATTTCTTTACACCTTCACTATTTGTGTTTCTCTTCCCTGAATTACTTCCATAGGGAAGCCACACATCACAAGCCCTTTAAAAAGGGCCTCAGCCAAAACCCAGCAACTCAATGGAAAGGCAGCTATTGAATTCAAAGGGGTCTAGACTGGGACCAAAATGAGCAAGGCAAAATAATGCTTTGCGAAGTGCATTAAAGGTGTCAGAATATCTATGCCGCTAAACACAGAACAGTAAAAATATATACTCTACACAGAAGAATGGTCCAGTGATTATTGCATTGGCTTAGCCCTAAGAAGACCAAGCTTCAAGTCCTGGCTCTGACGGAGGGCAAGTCATTTAGCTTCTCTGTGCCTCTATTCCCTAGCTATACAATGAGGGTAATAACACTGCTCTACCTCACAGGAGTGTTGTAAGGATTAACGATTGTGAGGTGCTCAGATACTGTAGTATTGGGGGCCATATAAGTACTGGACATTCTGAGCACCTGAGCATTGCTTTAAGCTCTAAAAATAGCAAGGACAATAAATAAAAAAGCAGTTCTTGCACTAGATTGGGTTTAGAGTCTGTAAAGGATTCCTAAATTTAAATATAACTTCTTTGGATGTCATCGTTTCATGGTACTCATATTAATATAAGCTTTTCAGTGACTGAATAAGCTGATGGAAATAAATACATGGTTTTAAACTATGTTTGATCTAACCAGGCTGAAAATACTGATTTATTTAGGATTGTGTATTCTTTGAAATAAAGTTGTTCTCATGAATTATTGGTGGAACCATTGTGTCCACAGCTTCTGATTAAAACACTGATTGTAATGCAACTAATTGGAAGTGTTCTAAATAGTTCACTATTACTACTGCTCATAATAATAAATACCAGGTAAACACAACTATGTCATCTGTGGTCATTTCCAAAGCCTACATCTTTATGGGGCTAGATTGCTCAGAGGCACTCCCTCTTCCTCCCACACTCAGAAACTCTTAGCCTCATGAAGTTGGGCTCTCTCAGTTTGTGTCTCTCATCTAGATATTTAAGAACCTTTCCAGTAATTAACAACATCAACAATCTCCTTCTTCCTTTCCAGTTATAGCATGATTAGTGAATAATTGTTGTCATGGTTGATTTTGTGTGCATGTATTGTTTGTGTAAAGAATTTACTGTTGGAAAGCTAAATCAAAATGTGTTTCTACTTAGGTTAAGGTATCTGCAACATTTCAGCCTTCACTGAGTCATATGTTTATGGGGATGTGGAAATGTAAAATTCTATTTGAGTGCTGAGTATTAATGCTGCCTGGCCATCCTATCTCAGCACATTTCTATGAGAAATCTTTAGCCCTTTTAGCTGCCCTTCCTTTTCCCAGCACTGGTAAATACACACATCTCGGGGCTGCTTTGCTTATTCTGCAAGTTCTGAGCCCGCCATAATCAGTTCACTAAACTGTATCTTCCACTGTGGGCCTGTGCGAGAAGCAGACACTTTGTACTCTTCTTGTGCTTACTGGTTTTATTATTGCTTGATTTATACATTTTATATAGCACCATTCACACACTGAACAGTGAATAAACAAACTGATTGGCATAACTGTCACATCATACACTTCTGGAGTGAAAGGCAGCTATTGTTTAATAATACAAAACTACTCAACAGGCTGGGACAGGAAGTGAAGAATAGAGTAGCTATTTGCAACTAATGCAACAATTAAGGGTGGTAGCAAGTATTTATCCAACTTTAATTTGTCCATCATATCTGTTAACAGCCCTGCCTTGCAAAAAGTGCCCTGATTTTTAATGATAACAATCAGGATCTTGTTTTTAAAATGCTGCTCTGTTATAAAGTTTCTAAATATGGCCTTTTAGCACCACATGCTTACTGTCTCTCTGTTAGCTCCAGATCCAAGGTGCTCAGTTTACAAGCAAAATGATATTTTTTCTGATTGCTAGACTCAGCCTGGGAATGAAGTCAAGACAGTTCTTTTCTTCCAGAACATCATCAAAAATAAAAGTTGTCCTGCACAAATTCCAGCTTCAGTGATGTCTGTGCAACTCCATTGTCTTCTGTGAGATTGCACAGAGGTGAATGGAATTTAGCAAATAAACCCATAGATGCAGTACAATCTGCATCTCCCTCCCATGACTGTGTACTCTGCAAGGCTAGCAAGAGTCCAAAAGCATTAAAACCATATCTTCGCCACTGAAGGCAGCAGATCTAATTTAAATATGCACAGGGAGCAGATCTGTTGGGTAAGAAAGAGCCAGTTTTATATGGTCACTTTTCAAGTAGAACAGCACTTTTCACCTAAGCTGAAAGACCTTGTTTTCTGCAGCATAGGGACCCATAGCACCATCATAGCCATCTTCTAAATCCCTGCCACCACTTCCTGCAATTGGGCAGCATTAAGATGAGGTGATGGCTCCATACTCACTCAGAAGAAGAGTACTGCCTGACTGGAAGTATTCAGTTAAAACAGGGGATAATAAGAGGGAACATAATAAAAGTCCAGAAAATAATGAGTGGTGTAGAGAAGGTAAATTGGGTGCTCCTGTTTACCCTTTCTCACAGTAAAGGAGAAATAGGGTGTTCTATGATATTAAAAGACAACAAATTTAAAATGGATAAATGGATTTTTTTTAACACAACATAATTAACCCATAGTATTCAGTGCCACAAGAGGTCACTGAGGCCAAGAGCTGAGAGGGAATAAAAAAGGATCAGACATTTATGGATAATGAGAATATTCACAGCTACATAGTAGAGGGGATAATTTTTAATTAAAAAAATAAGTGGTATAAAATAAGATATAAAGTGCTTCAAGGTTTAATTCAGCCACTAAATGAGGATTAAATTAGGAAGAAACTTTCCCTGTAGGGGTGTAATTCTTAGTAGTCCGCTACAGAAATTCTTGCACCTTCCTTGAAAGCATCTGGTACTGTCCTCTCCGAGACAGTGGACCTGTCTAGCTGGACTGTGGGTCTGATGCAGTATGGCAATTCCCCTATTCCTATGCTGAATCACTAACATGGCTGCCTGCAGTAACTCGGGTTTATTTTGCTTGAGGTCTCTCCTCTGAGTTGTCACCTATTCTAAAACTACTGAACATGATTTCAGCCCAGGTGGTACGACTTGCCTAAGACCTGATCCAAAGCCCACTGAAATCAGTGGAAGTCTTTCCATTGATTTCAGTGGACTTCAGATCAGGCTGAGATTGGGGCATCACACTGAAAAACTGAATTCCTTCCTGGAGGTTTTACTGAAGCGTCACAATAAAGCATGTAAAAGGGAAAAAAGTTTGGCTACAGAAAGATAAATGGCATGGGAAAAAAATCTCATGAAAAATGCAGCTCAGGAAGTCCAGTGCCCTTATCATTTTCTTTTATGTTTTTTGATTATCCTGTGTGATAAGTCAATGCCACCAACATTCCTTCTGCTCATGGTAAATATCCTTGTCCTTACATGAAGGAAGACAGGAGTCCTTACTTAGAGGATGTTGCTTTAATCTCAAACACATGCATCATAATATAACCCCTTCCACCTCAAATTAACATTGACAGTCAAGTTATCATTGCAACTGAATTCAAGTCTGAACCACAGTGGAGATGCCACAGGTTTATAAAATAGCATTATTCAGTAAGTAGGGTATGTGAACAAAATCCCTGCTATAAAGAGCTTGCAGTAAGTGCCTGAACAGGCAAGACAGAGATAAAGAGCAGAGCATGAAGTGGTCAGAAAATTAGATAGACTTCAGAGAGCAAGAAGGTATTCAGCAATGATTTGGAGAAGAGGGAGAGTGCTTGGTTTATATTGACCAGCAGGCTTCATTCCAACCAAAAGGGGTAGAGTGGAGGAAAGTGTGAAGTCGGCGATGGCAGAAGGACACACAGGGAACCACTGCTCAACAGAACACTGTGGTACCTGAAAGAGGAAAGGAGTATATTTAGTAGATGAGAACAAGGGGAGATTGAGTGGCTGTTTGAAGGCAAAGAGTTGAGACAAAGGAGATAATTAAGTGAGAGCATTGGACAGAGAGGAGGAAATGAGAGCAGAGATGCAGGTGAAATTATGGAGGGCTTTGTGGGTGGGCTTGAATCTGATAAGAGATAGGAAACCAACAGAGGAATTTAAAGAGTGAAGTGATGAGGTCAGAACAGTGGGAGAGGAAGATTAGTTTAGCAGCAGTATTTGGGATTGCTGTGAAGTGCAAGTCAGGGAGATCAGGGTTTTAATAATGAGGAAAAGGGGATTTTGATGATAATATAGCAACAGAAGCAACAGAGTTTAGGAAGAAACTGGTTATTGGGGAAAAGGACAGAGATGAGCAAAAGATGAGACTAAGTTTGGGAGACAGGAAAGATAGTGGAGGTCAGCAAATACTGAAAACAGCAGTGGTAGAGAAGGACTGGGAGGAAAAATGAGAGGTTCTGCATTGGAGCTGGGGGGTGAACATCCAAAGGGAGAATTCAGAGACATGTAAGGCTAGAAAGAGAAGTAGGGGTTGAGGATGAAGAGGCAGATTTGGGAATCGTCAATGGGAGAGTTAAACCCACAGAAGCAGATGGGTTTACAATAACAAGATGGAGAAAGAGAAGGGGACTGAGAACAGAACACTGAGAAGTAACAACATATAGATGAAGAAGGGATGGTGAAGACATGACATAAGAGACAAAAGGAATGGTCAGAAAATTAGGAGAGAAGCAGGAAAATCAAGGATGCTGAAAGAGGAGATAAAGTGAAGGAGACAGTGGTTGCTAGTCCAGTAGGCAGCAGGGAGATATAGAAGAATAAGGATAGAGAAGCTCCCATTTCCTTTAGCTGTGTGGTCATTAGAGATCTTGGGTGAAGTGGTTTCTCTGGAGAGGACAGAATTCCATTGCTAGAACTTTGTGGAGAACGGTAATTTGGCTTCATGAGGGAGTTCCATATTTTGAAATTTGCTTTCATTCCAATACAGAAAAAACCCCAAACACTTTGAAATTGTCTGTGAAAGCGAATGGAGCCCCAGCAATGGAATGGTTTCTAGTGGAAACCTGCCTGCAGGCAGGGTTCAGTCAGATTCCTGTCTGGGTTCTGCTGTTGTGAAACCTAAATCTGTGTCCTGCTGCATTCTGTGCACTCTGGAGACCTTCCTGATTAGAACTCAGGCAGCTCATGGTACCTGCTTTCTATTAGTTCAGTCAGGGTGAGTAGATCCAGAATGACTTCTCCTATGGGAGGAGTCTCTAGATCATCATGACTTTGTCTAGGTCATCACTGCCCCCCGCCCGCTTTATTAAATCCCAGATAAAGCCATCCAGCTAATGCTGATGTCAAAAGCATGGGATGCTGACTTCAGTTGGGCAATGAGCAGCAGAAGTGAAATTCTTAAAAAAAATCCTGTTTTCATACAAATAGACTTGGTAACGAGGAATGAAGGGAAGAGAAATGCAGAAATTGCAGGTTATGGAAGCAGAATTATTTCTAAAGGGAAATGCTTTTTATGAGTCCCTGAGGTACTCCCAGCTCTTTAAATCACTATTAACCAGCAAGGCCCTTTTATTTTCATGTGTTGAGAAAAAAATGGGTGTTCACTTTTTTCTTTTCTTTTCTTTTCTAGTCTATTCTTTCTTTCTTTCTTTCTTTCTTTCTTTCTTTCTTTCTTAAACCAAGTAACTTGGAGACATAGATATTTTCCATCTTCACTAACGAAGGACTGTTTTTTTGTTAGAGCCATGCAAGAGGTTAAAGGAGGAAAAAAAAGGAGAAAGGATTTTTAACAGCGCTGAATTGACTATTTTGTTCATTTTATAGTATCCTGACTCTTGTCCCTGATGTGTTTATTTTACAAACATTTCAGCTCTTGGCCAATACTTGTTTCTTTTTGAATGCTGAAGTATATAATTAACCTCAAGGTGAAAGGCGATTATGCTAGTGAATGCTGCTCTCTGGCCGCCAAAAGCCACTTAGGAAGCCAATTAGGTCACGCATAGTTCAATCTTTTAGTGATCTTTCTTAATAAGGCCCAAGGGCCTTCTGTTTTACTGAACAATTAACAGATATCCAACTCCCCATGTTATCCTGGAAAAATGATATTTGAGAGGCAGGGCATGAGAGACACAAATATAGTTTTTAAAGCTTCTCTGAAAGCCAAGATTGCAATTTAACTGGGCAGCAGAGCCAGCAGTAACAAAGGCCTTGTCTACACTATGGTTGAAATCATCTTATTAACTATATTTTTGAAATGTGATTTCCACCAGCTTCTAGCAAAGGTTTCCTGACCAGTTTGCCTGGGGATTTTAATGAGAATAATCCTAACATCACTGGACCTGTAGTTCTCAATACTTTCAATCTCTGGACCCCCTATTGCATCCTGGAACCCCATGTGACCCCCTTCTCCACAGCCAGGATATAGCACTGTCATGGGAAGGGCAGGGTGACTGTGACTCTCTGACATCTGTTTGCAACCTCAAGTTGTCACCTTGCTCTAGACTAACACCCAGGGAGTCTATGGTCCTGTTTTCAATATTAAAACTACTGTACTGAGTGAGACAGTTGTGATAATTAGGGCTCCTGGGATGGTTAAAACCTGATTCTTGCCAGTGTAGACAGGAGAAAGTCATGTATTAACCGTGTTACCATATGGGGACATAGCTCTGGACCTTGCAACTTGATATATGAAATATATTTTCTGGTTTCAGCCCAGTTCAGATCATGAAAGGACCATGTAGCAGTCACAGCTCAAGAGGGGCCTAGGACTGAAATTAATGGGTGTCTGGGGGTCTGGGGGTCAGTCTTGGCAGGAGACTCAGGACTGATACAGCAGAGGCCTAATTTTATGCAGTGGTAGTATGGTAGAAAGAGTAAACCCTATTGTCCATGAGGACGGAGATACAGTAGCAGCACCATGTCTGTGTGGGGGCCCAGGATTTGACTAATGGGGGCTTTGCTTTGCTCAGTGATAGAATCATATGGTAGCTAATGAGATATGGTGGAGCAGCGGGTTCCCAGGGCATGCTGCAACTTTGTCATCTGCTGGCTGCACTGGAGATTGCCATCTGGTCTGGCAGACACCTTGACATGAACATTGCATTGTTGCATTATAACACAAATGCGACTGTCTCTATGCTCTCGGAGCCCCTTTATGGAGCATGGGCAGAAGTTCAGACAGGAGTTAATGCTGCTTTCTGGAGCTCATCTCTGGTGAGCATTGTAAGAACTCTGGACATGAACTGATGGGTTTTAAACAGGCCTTATCCTCAGTTCAGCAGGTCTATGTCGATAGTCATGCACAAAATCACCTGACTCCTCAGTTGGAGGTCCTCTTTAGTTGTGTTGCAGATCAGTTTCTTACCAGTGTCATTCACCTCTAGTTATCAGAGTTCAGTAAAATAAAAACACCAAGGCAAACAATGGAAATGGGCCCTGAGCAGTAATATTCAGATCTGGGTCTGAAACTGGAAAACCTTAGCTTTGGAGGATGTTGGAATCTCAGGGTGCAGCTTGGCTCAGTATAGCAATAGGGACCCGGTGTAAAGTTCAGATCTGGGCACAGGTTGTAAAGCTCTCAAATTCAGCTATTAGGAGTGGGTGTATGAATAAGGGACCACCCACTAGCCTGCGCAAAGGAGCGGGAGCCAAGAACTCCTGAGATTGCCATGACACTGCCTCCTTCTGTAGCCTTGAGCAAGTCACTTCACCTCTTGGTGCCTAGATTCTCCACCTTTGAAATCTGTGGTGATGGAACCATGCCAGCCCACAGCGGGGCTGCTTAGTGTTTGTAAGATGTCATGAAGAGAAAAGTGCTAGTATTATTAGATGTGCTAGCATGCAGGAAATATTGCCTTAGGCCCTTTCATCTCCATTCTCCATGCATTAAGCTGCTCTGGCACTCACAGGCTCAGTCTGTCTTCTTGTCAGTCAGTCGCACAGTCCCAGCATAGGGAAGGCAGGCAGGCATGGACTGTTCTATTCCTTGGCTGGCACTGACAGAAACCCTCAACACCTTGTCGTCGCTGGTTACAAATGCTGCTGGTGAGAAAAAGACCAGTGCAGCGAAGCGGGACTTCGGCACTGGTGAATGGCCTGGCAAATGGGCACTGGGGTCTGTTGTGTCACTGCTGAGATTTAGCTTGCTCAGGAGTTTAGCTTCCATAATCAGCTGAAGGCTGAAAACTGCTCATCCCCTCGCACAAAATATATTGTTTTAGCTCTCACCATTTAAATGTTTAACTAGGTGCCCATGCTCCACCCTTTTGCATGCCCATTGATTTATATATAGCTTCGATCTCAGGTGCTTGGTCTAGTACCTAAATAGTGAGGAGCCATTTGTCTGCTAATCCCACAATCATCTTTATGCCTTTTTTCAGGCCTCCTTTACCCATAACTGATCAATAAATCTACCTCCTTCTCCTCCTTCAAAGCCCTCAAGACCCACAGCTGTGATGCCTACAAGAAACTAGCCAACGAGAATGGACAGGCTAAGGGGCAGTGAGGCACAGCTGATATTCTATTTATTTATTTATGTTTAAATTTAAAAGAATGCATACAAAGTATATGGAACTGGGTGGGCCAGATCTGCATTTGGAGTAGCTCAATATAAGTCCATTTGCACCAGCTGAGAATCTGTCTTAGCATCTTTTGATTGCCTCCATCACCTCTTTGCTTTGTATGTTTGTCTTAGATTGGAAGCCGTTGCTGGGACTTCCCGAGTGTGTGTGTGGACAATGCCTATTGTGGGCATTACTGGTATGCAAATAAATAAAATCCTGGTTCTAACTTTCTGAGTACAGGTGGTCTTACTGACAGTCTATTGAAATCACTGGACTATTAGGTGAAGCTAGGATATTTTTCAGCACGGCAGGTGTATTGTAAGTGGATACACCTGGCTTATTCAGCAGCACAGCAGTTGTGTGCTAGCTGTGTTTACTGGCATATTTGGCAGTACAGCTGGTGGATTCCACCTGGAGGCCCCTGGGACAGTAGTCAGCAGAACAAGGGAGCTAAGGTTTTCTGAATCATTCAAACATTACTGAAAAGAAAGCAGAATTTTTTGGTGTTTAAATAATGTTTGCTGCATAGGCAGCTTCCCTGCTAAGAATATTTACCAAATACACTTTGTGGGCTCCTCTGCAGAGTGTATTCTGTGTTAAACACACAAGTTTGGCTTCTGTGAATATCATGCCAATAACCCGTTATCCACTGCGTAATAATTTTGAGTGCCATCATTAAACAGATATGTTCTGATTTAATCAAAATAGCCTAGGAGTCTCTTCTCTAAGCAAGTCAGCAGACAAATTGTCCATAAAAGTATATATTTTATAAAGTACACTGTATCATTTCATCAGCATCCTGAACAACCATGAAATAAAATTAATCCCATTATGAAGGCATCTTTGGGACCCTCTTGTACTGAAATCCAGTGTGCTACTACACATGCTGACCTTGCATGAAGTTTCTTGATATGCTATTGACTTTCAAAATTGGAGAGATTCCTCAGTGCTCCTTCTGACTTTCTTCATGCCATTTTATTTTCAATCACTTCCCAGGAATTACATGGAGCCAAGTAGAAAAATCGCAAAACTTTTATAAGGATGCTGGGACCAGTCAGCACCTTTCTAAATTAAAATCTCCCCACACTTTATAATTTGATTTGGGGGAAGCTGAAGAGCCAAAGCAATTTCTCTCCAAAAGTTGCCTGACAGCAGGAATTGTGGCTGATTACATCTGTCTATAATAGGCCTCCCTTTGGCTTTTCCCCTTCTCTTTTATAAGGAACAGGATATCTGGTAGAGAGAGGAGATTTCTATATGTGAGGAATGTTGTACAACTATGATCAGACCTTATAGCATATTGCATTTGAGATTCTCTTTCTTTCTTGTAGGTAGCTTAAAAATTCAGTACAAATGTTGAACAGCTCCCTTCCATGGTCACCCATAAAGGATACTGATTTTGCATAGAGGATTGTAAAAGTAAAGCAGTTTCTAAGGGCGTAAATGTTTTAGTGAACTAGTTCACAGCTACAGAACCTATTATTTGTGGGTCACTGGTTCAAATCTAGCCCAGATCATTCGGGATCAGAAGTTATTACCCTTTGATGGTTGCTCCTTGGCCTTTGTGACATGTTAATTCTAAGCCAGTTCCTAGAGAACAGCAGTCCACATCACAGATATTCTTATGCTGGCAGACTCAATGGAGAGGCTGGCACCGAATGGGCCATGGAGACCAAACTCTTCTTTTAACCTAAGGGTTGGCCCCCTCCTAGTCATGGTTGTGCCATCTTAGAGAAAAATGATTTAGGGGATGCACGCACTGCAGCTGGCCTTTCTCTGTCTGTCCTGTGGACAAAGGTGTTTAGTCTCCTGGCCTATCCAGCCAAAGTCAAAGTCACTTTTCAAAAAATAAGCCAACTTCTTACTGGCTGAGGTTTTAATTTATTTGGGGAATTTAATCAGGAGAAGAGTCAGCTGCTCGCTTGGCTGCCACCAGTTCTGAGTTGAATACCCAGCATAACTAAGTCTCTAGCCTCAGCATTTCTAAGAAATCAGGAACTGTCTGTGTCAGAGATTTATTGTTTGGCTGGAAAACTCCTTTGAGGACAGAGAGTTGTTCTGGAAATTCTCTGGCTGGGAACCAATAATTCACAACTAATAAAGGGGCACAAAGGTATGCGTGTAACTAAGCAACTCTCCGTAATGCCAGTATGTGCTAGGCAGCGAATTCCCTGTATAACTGCTTGAAAGTTAAGTGTTCATCATTACCAGTGGTGAGTGAGCCATTGTGAAAATCCAGATCATCACTTCATGAAGAGTGTTGATATATTCCCTTGAGTTTTGTGTCTTCTCTTTTTCCCTCAGAGTTTATGCTACTACACTGATATCATGGTATCCCAACACTTGTCAGCTTTCCTAAGCTAGGAGCATTATACCTAATCAGTACTTGGACAGGATGCGGCCAAGCTGTACTTTTATTCTGCAGTAGATTGTGTCAGTAAGTCACCAGAGAGCAATCTTCTCTCCAAGTCATTAGCAGACCAGTATCCTAGCAGCCGTGCTGGGTGGGCATGCTGAACTGCTGGTGATCTTTTGAATGAACCGTCTTGCTGGCCATCTTATAAATGAACGGTAAAGTGGAGGATATTCCCACCCAAGGTCATTTAGGAACCCATCAAACTTTTCAAGAGTAGGGGTTTTAGCCCCAGCATGGCAGATAAATGTTCAACCTCATTAAAATCTCTTTGTACTTTCAACTGGACATAGTGTCATTCACCCTACTGATGTAAACTGCTGCACAGTGCTGTTGTGTGCTGTTAGCTGAAGTGATCGGTAAAGAGATCCTATTGTTTGGTGCGTATCTCAGTTTTTTAAGTGCATTTAAGGACCATTAACCCGTGGGAAATTGCAGTAAATAATGACGGGGTAAGTAAGCCTGAACGTCTGAACGTCAGTGCCTCCCACTTCTCCAGTTCTCCGTCTGGCTCGCATTTTAAGGCAAATCGATAGTAATCAGCATTGAAAAAGGTTAAAAAAAATGACCTGGAGGGGGAGAAGAAAAATGTTTGTTTGTAAATTTTTAGAAATATAAATAACTATCGAACAGAGAAATGGCCTAATACAGCTTAAACTCCCACAGGCCTCAGCCTGCTGCAGAGGTAGTCATATCGCACAGTTCTTCCATGGGAGATTTGGAGAGGCAGAACTAGTAGATTTCCCATCACTCTGCCAATGCAGTTAAGCCTGCCGAGCTTTCCATAAGGCTTCAGCTTGTGAAAAAAACTGGGGGCTCGGGGTGGCTGTGGTGCATAAATGAGCTGGAGCGCCCCACTGTCCCAGCAAGCATGGCTGTGACAGCAGAAGCAAAGAGACCCTAAACACAGCTGCTACAGGCAGGTGGGTGTCATTGGACTTGTTATTATGCCCCTTTTCATTGCAACATCTTAATAGTGCTCTGGACTCAAACATTTTAGCCATGCTCCTGCTCTATCTTCTAATCAGGAGCTATGGATTAGCAGGCATGGAGAAAAAATAATCCTTGCCTTTTATTAGAATTGAACTCATACTAAACCTGTCAGAAAGTTCTGTTCAGAATTGGTGTCTGAACCAGAGCCTTGGATCAGAACTTTGGGGTTTGATATCAGGGTGAATACCCAAAGCCCAGTTCTGTGGCTGTCACTGTATAGAGATAAGGATCTATTGGGATTTTGTTTTCTGTGTATTGGCCCATTTAATGTGGTTTTTGAGGCAGAATGAGTGCAGAGCGCTACAGAGGAAACATACACACTGTGCTCTCTCTCATGAAGCATTAGCTTTTGTTCCTTTGTATTTCCTTATTTTTTCTTAATCTAAAATAACTCATTCTAATAGTATAGTCTTGCCCTTTGTGTATGGCACCTCTATCATTTACTAATTATTAATATCACATCAAAATGTGCAGGAAGCTTTACAGGCAAGTACTACATAAAGATAAAGGCCCTGCCTTAAGGATCTTATAGTCTAATTAGATCAGGGATCAGCAACGTTTGGCACTCAGCCCACCAGGATAAGCTCCCTGGGGGTCTGGGATGGTTTCTTTACGTGCCGCGTCTGCGGGTTCGGCCGATTGCAGCTTCCATTGGCTGTGGTTCACCGCTCCAGGCCAATAGGGGCTGCGAGAAGTGGCGCAGGCCGAGGGATGTGCTGGCTGCCACTTCCCACAGCCCACATTGGTCTGGAGCAGTGAACCGTGGCCAGTGGGAGCTGTGATTGGTTGAACCTGGGGGTGCAACAGGTAAACAAACTGTTCCCACTCGCCAGGGGACTTACTCTGGTGGGCTGCATGTCAAAGGTTGCCGATCGCTGATTATTAGACCATGCACAGGTGTAATCTGGAGAATAGGATACAGTAAAAACCAGAGTCTGTGCAATGATGTTTAGCATGGGTCTTATTAGTGCCCCCTCAGAAATGTGGGGAGGTGGGGATGGGGGTTGGTATCTTTTTCAATCTTTTACAGAGGGGAGGCCTAGGGCTTTAGTTATACATTATTTTTTCAGGATTTCTGATGCATTTCTATGTCCCGGTTCGTCCTGGGGTCATAACCCATAATACTATGATAAAGGATGTCCCCATCATATTTCTGAGCCAATTACAAGTGGGAACTACCCAGGTACCTCTCAAGAGACCAGATCCTCTTCTAGGGAGATCTTTAGGCTAATTTTTGCATATTATATATATATATATATATATATATA
>ML677332.1:63762153-63939711 GCA_007922305.1 Dermatemys mawii
CATATATATATATAGTGACGGAGTCAGACCAGAAGGATATAGGAGAGTGCTGGAAGGCAGGTATATTAGTCTGAGGATGTGCAGGTCCCTGTTCCCTGGATAGCCAAACAAAGGCTACTCCAGGCCAATCAAGACACCTGGGGCCAATTAAGAACCTTCTAGAAAGGAGTAGAAACAGCTAGCCTAATTGGGACACCTGTAGCCAATCAGGGACTGGCTGAAACCAGATAAAAACCTCCCAGTTAGTCAGGTGGGCTGTGGGTGTCAGGAGCTGTGGAAGGAAGTTATGCTGTTGGTGAGACTGAGTGGTGGACAACATATCATACTGAAGGAAGGAGGCCCTGAGGTAAGGGTGAAGTGGAGTTTGAAGAAGCGGGGACTGCTGTGGGGAAGTAGCACAGGGAATTGTATTGTGTTTTGTGCCTACAAGGTCAGCCATCTTAGCTGATATTATTAGGGTCCCTGGGCTGGAGTCCGGAGTAGAGGGCGGGCCCGGGCTCCCCCCTTTTCCATCTTCCATACTGGCCTGTGATGAAGGTAACTCACTTGGCGGTGACTCTTGCCAATTATACTGAGAAAGGGAGGTCACTCTGGGGCCTAGATGAGTTTCTGAGGCCCCTAAATCTGCCAGGAAGCGCAGGACCCACAAGTACAGACTTGGAGCTTTGTCACAATATATAAAGCTAATGTGGAGAAACGTTCATCTGTCACTAATTTTCCCATCGTCTAGCCTTAAATTGCAGCATTTCATTATTATTATTGTTTTAATCTGTCCATAATCCTGATTTCCAAGGAAGCTGTACAGGTTCCAGTGACAGCACCAGGAAAAATTAATACGACATGTCATACAGTAGGGAATCTGTTCTTCGAATATGTACAAAACCTTCCTCCAGGCTGAAATTCTGTAGTTTTGACACAGCTGAGGGAGAAGCAATTAAAACGGCACATTGGTTGCTAAATAATTACCAGTTACATGGTATCCACTTAGAGTCCCATGCAAAAAGAAAAGGACCTGAAGGCAGGTTTTTTTATACATATTTGATGAGAACAAATTCTTGGTGTCAAATGAATTTCTGCCAGTGCTCTTGAGCTCTCTGTGATGAACGTGAGAAATGCATATGAGCAATTGTTCTTATGCTCAATGATGACAAACAGCACTGAATGGACTCTTAGAGATCAGCTAACAATTTTGAGGAGATTTCTGCAGTAGAGGATCCTCAGTTCCTCCAAGCATGAGCTTTTCCTTCACCTCAAGGGAACCCAAAAGAAAATACATGCTGAATGCACTGCATATAACTGTCATTTCTGAGGGTGGAAGATGGCAATTGTTTAGGGCCAGAAGGAGAACACATACACCACATCCAACTGAAACAGCAAGGGCAATTTGGGAGGTCAGAAGGAAATTTTTACAGGATCACATTTTACAGGGTTAGCAGTAAGTCTATCACGCTTATGTTTCTGAAAAGTGCTGTGGAATTGTTAATGCTCATAACTGATCAAGGACCTTAGTTTGACATTTCCCGCTTTCCTTTACTTCTTTTAGGGCAAACCATCCCCCCTCCACAACTGCAGATGGCTCCACTGGTAAGGATGGCCCCACAGATGCTGTATGGAGAATAGAATCTGGGGCCGCACGTGGGGTCCATGCTTCCCCTGTGAGATGCCAGCATTGTGAGTGCTTCAGAATCCAGCGCTCAGGAACCAGGACAGAGTGGACCTGGAGAGGTGTATGGGTGAGGTGAGTACATCTGCTGCTGAATGGGACACTGTTCCTCCTAGAGAATGCAACCCTTCTCTAGGTGGGGCTACAACAAGCTCTGGGTTGCAGCAGTGGCCATGTAATATCACGATTATCATTCTTCCCTACTAGGGGAGAGGAGTCCTCTTTTTCCTGTCCCGATGGACTCCTCCTACATGAGATCCTTATATACGGGACTGGTGCTGGGAGTGAGGGGAGGAGTAATTAGCTTCTAAGAAATATTTAATCGAGGGGCGGGGAGTGGATATTTTTTCTCAGCCTTGAGGAGATTTTGTAGTAACTCTGCTCTGGACTACCAGGCCCGCTCTGGATCATGGCTTCCTCCCTCCCCTGTGAATGTGTTTCCATTGGTAAGGGGAACCTGAACACAGTCTCCTTGCTCTACTGTGCCATCCTTCCAGGGAAAGCTCAGTGGTGTCTGTACTGCAATTCCAGCAGCTCCATTCTCTTCTCCTGCTTGCACAGCCATCATCACTTTGCCCCAATAAGGACAATCATGTATTGGTCGGTGTCCCTGACATACACCACAGTGAGAGGGCCTTTCCGCACTTAGACTAAGTACATACCTACTTCGTTGCTGTAGTCCTGATGGACTGCCAACAGGAAGTAGTGGTGTCACTACTGCCCAACACCAGCCTTCATTTAACCCCTGGATGTGGGGTTTGAGATCAGAGTTTTCCATCTTCTAGCTGGGCTGCTGTCCCAGATAAAGGGTCCCACCTGCCTGAGCTATCTGGATATTTTAAAGGTCCAAGATACCTGCCTTTCTTTCTCCTACTTTTGGTGAAACTCCTCTGCTGTGTGAAGGCAAGTGATGGGGAGTTTGGCTGTCAAAAGCTATTGTAGTCACCATACCAGCCCTTTGGGGAGGCACAGCGCTGTTCTTCCCCACTCCCCCTTTCTCTGCATATAAATTACACCATAGAACTGAGGGACAGCAGTCACTGCTGCTGCCTCCTGCCTTCCCTTGTGGTGTTTGCCTCCAGTAAATTACTGCACTGATCCTCATCCAGAGGACGTATTGAATCAGCGCACGCCACAGCTGCCCTGATCACATTTCTTGATTGGGCTCTGCCTACATGTTAGGTGGTACTGGCTCACTCTCGGGGTGAAATTCTGCTTCCAAGTGAGATTCAGTGCTTCTGAAGTGAATGGCAACCCCCCCTCATTCACTTAAATCAGGTCAGGATTTCACTCCTGGCCCCTTTGTGGAAGGGAGGTTGCCGATGGTTTCCCTGTGACAGACTTTTTCTCACCTCATAATTTGGGAGACTCCAGCCACATCTCTGCTGGCAGAAGTTAGCGCAGACCCCGAGCTGAAACTCAGCCCCGGTTTTTATCTTTCCATTGTCCTTTTCAGCTCGTCCCGATCCCTGCCATAGCAGGGTGTGTGTTCTCTCCCTTCTTCTCATCTCCATGGAGAAGTGACACGATCTTGTGCTCTGGCTTAGAAACGCAGCAGTCTCATTTCCTTAGCTGTTTTGTTTCTCTCCCCGGGAGCAGCTGTGACACCATCCTTGGAAAGAACATAGATCCTCTCTTATACTCTGCACGAATACCAGCTCGGTGGACATCCTGCGTTCCTTATGCGCCATTGACTTCGCTGGCACTTGTGGGTGCATGAGGAATGCAGGATCGGGCCCATAAATGAGGCCAAACAGCCAACGTGATTGCCAGGTCACCAGCTTTACTATTGTGGCACCAAAAATAAAACTGGAACCGCACTGTAATCAATTTTAGCATGAAAATTCAAAACAGACACTGGCACAGGCTTTTCCGAATGAGCTGTTTGTTTGTTATGAAATATGTAGTGTTCAAAATGACCCACATTCAGCTTCCCAGCCTGAAAAATGCCTCCAGTAAGAGACTGCTTGAGTAAGTGCATATGCACATTTTGATATGAAAAGAAAAAGCACCATGGTACCAGTGTTAGAAGAGTAACTGACAGGGGTGAAAGGGCCAAAATTCAACTAACCTCTGCTCTTCTTTCTGTCTAGTTGCAAAGCTTGTGTACACTTAAAATAACAGAATCAGAGCTGGCAGCCCAGTAGTCAGCACAACCACCCCTACAATAATGATCAATTTATACAACTCAGTGATCCTGACCAACAGCTGAAAGTGCCCTTGTGCTCTCCTGTTACTGATGAATTGCTTTGAGTGTTATTGTTATTTATTGCTTGTAATATTCTCATAGCATCAAGGAGCCCCAGTCACATATCAGGACCCCTTGTGCTAGGCACTGTACAAACGCAGAACAAAAAGACAGTCCCAGACCAAAGAGCTTCCAGTCTAAGTATGAGACAAGAATCAACAGATGGATACAGACAGACAGAGGAGGACAAGGAAACAATAAGACAGTATTTGTCATCATGACAGGCAGTGGCCTCAGCACACCAGCAACCTCATTGTTGTCAAGTTCTCTGCAGACATCATGGTGAAGGAGAGTTTGAGGAGGGAGTTGAAGGAGATGAATGAGGTCGCTTTGCGGATGTTTATGGGGAGCACCTCCCAAGCATGTGGGGCAACCTGGCAGAAGCTTTCATCTCTAAGAAGCAGACAGGTGACCACATCACTGTACAATGCACATCCTAGTGCTCCAGGCAACCTTTACAACTACTTGAGACGGTCAAAAAATGGGAAAGTTTTTGGTAAACATTTTCACAGAAACTTTTCCCTGTTTAGATAGATAGAAAGAAAATTTCATTTTTTCCCAACTAGCTCACAACAGTCTGTGTAGTCATGAGGAACTGCCTGATAATAACACGGTGTATGCCCAACGGCTCCCAGAAATTCCACAGTCAGAGACCAATGTACTCAGGCCAGTGTTCACCCTACAATAAATATGTAGGGAAGAAACCTTTGGCAAGGCTATAAGATTTTCATTTCCAGATTTCAAATGTTTATTAATGACAACTGTGAGAAATAAAAATGTAGAAAAATAAGAAAATTAGCTGGTTAAGCATCCTCTTAAAGTAAAAGGTATATGGACTCATTTCATCACCCTCCCTGATAATGGATTTGAATCTGGTGCCCGGGAAAAATCAGATGTCAAGTTCATCCTGCTAGGAATCCATTTTCTACCATGCAATGAAGTCCTGCCAGCAAGTAATTGCTCGAATGCACAGACTAGCACAGCTTGCAGTGATTAACGTCACCATATGGGGTCTCCCTAGATCAGGGCTGCATTAGGAAATCACAGAGTGTTATATCGTTAAAACCACAAGGATGTTAAACACCTCATCACTTGCTTCTCCTGTGCTCTTTGTTCATCTCTAGCCTTTGGGGATATGAAATGAGACTGGTCATTTTCACATTCTTTCCCTGAGCTATTTGAAGTGCTGATACTCATGCACATGCCCAGTGTTTGTCTTTGGGTTTCTAATGCTGCAGGGGAATATTTCCAAATAAACAGAATTACTTTTCTTTCAGGGAAATATTGAATAGTCAGAAAATTAATTTAAAAACAAATCCATCCTAGCTGCATTTTATTCATCTTTTGTAAAACCTTAATTTGCCAAAACCTAAGTTTGGGGGCTGTGCTTTTTAGCAGTGCCCCTTTAAATCCATTTTACAATAAATCCTGTGCCTGTCTGGCTTCCCTCCACTCTGCTGTGAAAAGACTCTGGAGTATAAACTCCTCCCTCCTTATGTGCATTGAGGCCTGGCTCTACCATCTGCTGTGAATGCAGTGCTCATTGCCACAGGCGGTGTTGAACACCTTTCCCCTCATGCTACTGAACGAGGGACTTTGTTAGGCAAATGGCAGTTAGAAGGAGACAATGTTTTTTTCAGTTACAAAAGCCCAGCACACTGCAGATAGCAAGTGTCTTCATTCAAATGTATTTTGCTGAATTGAGCCTCCCGACTCCTTCTCCCCAAAAAGAAGTCAGCATAAAAGTTATGCAAGAAACCCAACTGTTAGTGATTATTAAGGAGGTGATTTGACTGATCAGTAACGCTGCTAGAGTCAGCCATTGTGGGTGGTATCTGTGTGAGCTCCCCACCGCTACAGCTCTGCCAGTTCCCCGTGCTGTTCCAGTCCTAGGACCCTACTCCATAGCTGTGTCCCATCCCCTCACTGCCGATCTGCTGCCCTCACCCTGTTCTCTTACAGCTCCTCACACAAGGCCAGTGAGCTGCAGGCTTTTAATTAGTCCTGTCCACTTCAGTTAACTTAGCATATTGACATCTGATTCCTTCTCTTTCTGGGAGAGAAAACCCTTATAAGCAGTTTTTTGGACTAACCAAGTCACCTAGCTTTCTTTATACACTAGGTCACAATTACATCAGCAGGTATTAGCTAGGTAAAACATCCTGAGCAGATCTAGGCAAACACCAGTGTCAGTATATTCCTTTGAGCAAGATGTCAGTATTTGGATATTCCTTTGGCCAGGTCTAAAACTTAGCTTGACATAGCTGCGGTGCTCAGGGGTGTGTGAAATCCAGGCCCCTGACTGCTATAGTAAAGCCAACCTAACCCCTGGTGTAGGATGCTGCTAGGTCGATGGAAGAATGCTTTTGTTGATCGCTTGGGGAGGTGGTGTTCCTACAGCAATGTAAAAACCTCTTTGGTTGCTACAGGCTGCGTCTACACTATGAGGTTGTGGCGGCGTAACTACAGCACATAGCTGTGCTGCTCTATTCCACGCAGTGTAAACCGGGCCTTTGTACCCAAGCAAGCTCATGCTGAAGAGGTGGGCGAAGAACTATTCCTGAATTAGAGCTGAACCTAAACCCCAAAGTTCAGATCAGGGCCAGACTCCCTTGGGGGGTGTTTGGGGGGTGTGGTTTTGGCTCTGGCCCATCTGTCGTCATTATATTAAGATATAAGAGAGCAACTATCCCCCTTCCTTCTGCTTTATAGCACAGACAAATAGGCTGCACTGTCAGATCTCATTTCCGACCCCTGATTTTGTCACTGAACAACTCAGCATCACTAAATTAGTCACAGTGCTGTGCACCAGTGAGTGTCAAGAACAATGATCATCAGCCAAGCAAGGAGGGAGATCAGGTTTCTAATGGTGCTTTTACATTAACAGGCAAGACTAGTTTGAGAAGCGAGACACTTCTTAGCATTTAATGCTCAGAACAATTCAACAGTAACAGGGAATCCTGAGGGAACCATGCAGCTGCTGTTCTTATTTCTTCACATTTGCCAAGGAAAGAGAAGATACGTTCTGCTTCACCCTGAGGCCAGATTCTAATCTCAACTGTACCAGTGTAAATCCAGAGTAAAACGCAGATGCCAATGGTGTCACTTTGGATTTATAGAAGAGTAAGATAAATTCTGGTCTCATGGTAATGTTCTGCTATGAGTCAGAGCTTTGGGTCAACCAAATCAGCTCCTGGAAACCACATTCTAGGTTTTATGCAAGATCTCATGTGTATAATAGTGACTGACACCTTCAAGATTATCTAGTTAGTTCATTGTAGATCTTCATCCTGCTTTGGTCTGTTAGGAAATAATAAAATGACCTCTGAGTGAGCAACACTGCTGAAAAAATAGCTGCCCTCTCACCTTTTAAGGTAAAATATCTTGTTAAAATTATTTGAAATCTGGGTAAAAAAGACACACCGACATCAAGTGGGTGGGATGAACCCTGGTAGATTGAATTCTGATCTCTCATATACACATATATATATATACACACACACACATACACACACACACACATACGCTCTCTCCTCCTGCTTTTTTTCCCGCTAAGCATTAAAAAGAGAGTGTGAGTCAATATTTACAAAGACTATGTTCCCCAGATGAGCCATGAGGAAACAGAATAGCTTTTCCCACAGGAGCAATAGCTCCACTGAATAATTGCAGGTGCACGGGAGCTGCAGTCAGGTGGTGAAGCTGGTAATATGTGCTGTTCTCAAACAGGCATACATTGGATAGCAAACTGGTTTTTTTCCATGTTCAAGCAGCCACCATTTTCCTAGGTTGATTGCTGGAGTTGCGGGTAGCTGGAGTACAGAATTCTTTTCTCTGTGTCTGCAGACATGAGAAGTCACTGTTCGTACCTGCGCCCCAGAGCAAACAGTCACTTTAAATGGGAGCTGTAAAGAACAAAAAATTAAATTGTGCTTGTGCCCTGTTTACAATAGGCATAAGGAACTTCCAAAAAATATATTTTACCACTTGCATTTATC
This sequence comes from Dermatemys mawii, assembly GCA_007922305.1. Taxonomy (NCBI): domain Eukaryota; kingdom Metazoa; phylum Chordata; order Testudines; family Dermatemydidae; genus Dermatemys; species Dermatemys mawii. Next base: position 63,770,060 of record ML677332.1, read on the forward strand.
TTAGAAATACCAGTTATGTCAAGTTTTGTCCTTTCTGGGTTTGATGGAGATCTCCTTGGAAGACTCAGGGGGATGAAAAGGAGAATAAACAAGCACCTTTCCCTTCAAATCTCCCTAATCCACCATATTTCCCTACAAGGACGGAAGGAGGAGAGAGATTATTATTGGTATTTTTAGATATTTGGGAGATGCTACAGCTCTGAGGTAGGGCCATATAAGAACTGAAAAGAACTATCTAACAAGAGGGAAATGAACTGGGAGCTCTCTCATCCCTTAAGTGAAAGGGTAGGGAGTGCGTCTTTCATAAAGAGCTCTTTCCTCCCAGGTTTGCTAGATATTTTAAATGGTCTGAGTTTATTAATTTCTAATAAACACAAAGTGTTTTAAAATGACTGAATAAGACTCCCATCCCTTCTCAATTAAGCAGGTTTCACCTCTTTGTAGCCTGTGATGTCTTTTTTTAGTTCTCCAGCCATCCATGGGGTTTTCTGGGAGAACATTATAGACAAGACAAGACCTGAACTTTGAATGAAAAAACCCAGCACCTTTACAAATAAAGAAACAAATAAATAGAAAGCCTCACAGGCCTTCTTCATTCACCCCAGGGATGCAAAAAAGGGCACAAGCCATTTTTTCCCCTCCTTTGCAGGTCACTTGTAGCCAGGAAAAAAAAAGAGATTTCATCATGTGCAAAATATTATTGATGTTACCAAGGCAAATAATAGCAGGGTCTGCTCTTACTGAAGACTGATTACACATGGACAAGATAAATGTGGGGCAAGGAACGCTAAATCAAGATTAACGGCTGAGAAATGGGATACTTGGTAGGAAAGAAGCAGAACAGGAGAGAATTAAGCAGAAAAGATACTGACACATAAGGAGCCTCTCTCACGATAAGAGAGAAGGTGCACAGATTATACATTAATATGGGACATCGGGTAGATCTGAGCTGCTGTAGAGAGGGATCACACTGCTGGAGGTTCAGAAGGGTGAGTTAATTTAATGAATTAAATAATAAGATGCTTTGACTGTTGATGGGCAGTTGCAAACAATAATTGATACTGGAAGTGAAAGAAATTTCATTGGGCTTGAATGCCCAATTCCTCCTTCTACTCCAGCCTCTTGATGGTATTCCAGTAGCATAAAGAGACACAAAGAGAGGATGGAAATGGCCCTCAGGAAATACTTCTGGTATAAGGTAGTATTAAACATAATGAGTGTGATTCTAAGTTGCAACACAGAACTTGCTGCCTGGGGAGAGAGGGGACTCTGATGGCTTTCAGATGCCTTCACAATCTGCATTGGTTATGGTATCCTCCCTATGCAGCCCAGTGGGCTGCAGCACTGTCCAGAATCTCTGTAGCACAACCTGCTGTAGCCCTGCACTTCATGCAGACATCCATCCCAGTATGTCCCATATACCAGGACTTGCAAAGGGTTCTTCGGAGAGCAGTCTTCTGGTTGTTGTCCACAATGGTTCCTTTGTGCAACTCCTGCCCTTTGACATGGTGAGAAAGTGGCAGGAGTGAGGATCTCATCCATTTTGAGTGAAAAAATTAATGGTGCTTTGCTAAGTCTGTCATGCTCAGAGACTGCATTGGACCAGATGGCAGAAGATGAGGCAGAATGCACTGCCAGTTTGGAGACATTAGATGTGGTAGAACTAGAGATTAATTAGAGATCAAATTTCCTAGACTGTGCAAACTGGTAAATGGCCAAATCAGATGCCCATATGTACATCCAGTAGGACAAACATAATCTCTTTCACAGAATCACAAAAGACCGGGTTCTGCTGGTTGGGCTGGTGTTGGAAAGACACTGTATCATATGAGACAAAGAGTCCTGTGGCACCTTAAAGACTAACTAAAGTTTTAGAGCATAAACTTTTGTGGGCTAATACCCACTTCGTCGGATGCATGCAGTGGATACTTCCATGGGTAGCTGTGTTAGTCTGGAATTGCAGATACTTCCACTGCATGCATCCGACGAAGTGGGTATTAGCCCACGAAAGCTTATGCTCTAAAACTTTAGTTAGTCTTTAAGGTGCCACAGGACTCTTTGTCACTTCTGCAATTCCAGACTAACACGGCTACCCCTCTGATTCTTGTATCATATGAATTTATCTTCCAAGTACAAGAAAGAATTATGTTTGCTTGAGGGACTGAAAAGGTATAGTTTGACTAAAACAAATTGTAGAGAATACATGTTATTGGTCTAATACCCTCCTATCCATTCATCTACGTATTTATACTGCACTCCTATCATATCCAGCTGCCTATGGCATGGACCTGAGTGCTGAACAATGGACAAGAAGCTGTAATGCTTGTATGAGGAATTGATGTTTGCATGATCACAAGCCTTTACTCTAGATTTACTGCTTTATCCTTGGGTACAACTAACTTTAGGTCTAGATGGACCTATATAAAGTATTATATATTTACTCGGATCACTGTCTCATATGGCAGGCAGAATGTAACTTCTGCAGAGGGTTCCCTAGCATTCTAGTGTGGAAGATTGGTAGACGATGTGATTTCATTTAAATTTAAAATAGAGGTTTTTAATTAACTGAATCTGAACATGAATGATACATTGGGCAGAGTAGCCACTGTGTTCTTTATTTATTTTGATGTTAAATTTACCAGCTAGGGAGGCAGTTTGGGCTCTGGCAAACTGACTGGATTTTTCTGCTAAAACAATCAGTAGTGAAAACCATAGAATCATAGAAGATTAGGGTTGGAAGAGACCTCAGGAGGTGATCTAGTCCAACCCCCTGCTCAAAGCAGGACCAATTCCCAACTAAATTATCCCAGCCACGGCTTTGTCAAGCGGGCCTCAAAAACCTTTAAGGATGGAGATTCCACCACCTCCCTAGGCAACCCATTACAGTACTTCACCAACGTTCCTCATATCCAACCTAGACCTCCCCCACTGAAACTTGAGACCATTCCTTCTTGTTCTGTCATTTGCCACCACTCAGAACAGCCGAGCTCCATCCTCTTTGGAACCGCCTTTCAGGTAGTTGAAGACTGCTGTCAAATCCCCACTCACTCTTCTCTTTTGCAGACTAAACAAGCCCAGTTCCCTCTGCCTCTCCTTGTAAGTCATGTGCCCCAGCTCCCTAAATCATTTTCGTTGCCCTCTGCTGGACTCTTTCCAATTTGTTCACATCCTTTTTGTAGAGGGTCCCCCAAAACTGTATGCAATACTACAGATGTGCCTTACCATTGCTGAATAGAGGGAATAATCACTTCCCTTGATTCTGCTGGCAACGCTCCTACTAATGCAGCCCAATATGCCGTTAACCTTCAGAGTTGACAACCCATTGAGATGCAATGTGCAGTTCACACCTCTCAGAGACATTGTTTCAGGCCACCTGCATTCTCAGGCAGAAAACAACGGCATTTGGTTCATATTCAAAGTTACCATTACAACTATGAGGGCTAAAAATGTATTTAAATAAAAAAAGCTGAGATTTTAGAACACAAAACTGCAGTAAAAGGTGATAGAATGGCAGAATTAGTGAATATCCAGAAGGGCCTCAACTATAAGTGGTCATGCACTGAGGCATTAATAATCAAAGACATTTCATTATCTACCATTTGATGAAATTGTAAGTCTTTGCCTGTTCTGGACATGCCTTTGAAGTTGTGATAGCTAATGGAAAACAGTCTGTGAGTTAAACTATGGGAAAATTCTTGTAGAGTCAGGACTCTGGTATCAGATGAGAACTATCTTCTTCAGACTATCTCAAGTGTAAGAAGGCAAAGAAATAGATGTTCAGCCATTATTTGAAAAAGACTTTAAACCAAATGAATGAAGGAAAAGGCTCGAGAAAGGAGTTAGCAAAAATGCTAATGTTTTGCTCCAATGTCTGCTGAAGTCAAGACAGTTTTTCCTTTGACATTAGTGTGCTTTGGATCAGGACTTGATGGCAAATCACCCAGGGACACAAAGAATTCTTGGTCAAACTGTTTCTCTCATGTGAAATTGGCGCTAGTTTAAATAAAGATGAAACAATCAATCTCTAACCAGCAAGTACACCTAGACTGATAAATGTGCTGCCCAGCTATAGAGAACTAAAAATCATGGGGCCTGATTCTTCTCTCATACTGGTGTAAAATATGATGCCAGTGAAACTCCACCCATGAGATCGGCATCTGAGGACTTATGTGAATGGATAACTCAACAGAATTCGCTAAGCCAGATTTTTGTGATGCCAACACTCATGATACAGTTGTGAGTGTCACAATTACCAGCTGATTTTAGGGGAATCTCCTTCAAATTTACAATAAAACACTCGTGTTCAGGAAATTTGCCTGAGTGGCTTATAGTTTTCCTATTTGGCCACTAGTGGTCACTGGGCCACTTGTACTGCAGAGAAGGGGAGGAGTGAAACAGTTGCCCAGGGAATCCAGAACCTGCATTTTGTATGTGTAGATTCTGCGTGAACGTAAGGATGAATTTCCAACCTTTAATTGTCACATAAATGTTGTGGGTGGCTGAGGAGGATCAAAAACCAGAAAAGAACAACAGGATTTATTACTTTTATTAAAAAAAAATCTAATATTTTTGGTCCAATCTCATATTTTTTAACTTTGACTCATCGTTTTTTGAACTCTTGGAATGGTCAATACTACAGGGATAAACCTACAAAAGGGTGAATTATTAGATACTGAGAATCATGGCACAAAAATCCATTTGAACTGATGAATATGGTGGATGGTAGCATGTTGATTCACAGTGCCAGGAATCACAGACACACGCCATCAGAATCAGGTCGATTAATTGATTAAATGACTTTGAGCTTTTTTTCCCACGACTTATTATTTCCAATACTTATGAGAAATCACACTATCAGGCTGAAATCCTTTCTTGTTTTTCTCCCGGAGCTAGGTTTCTTATTCTTGTGTCTATAAAAACTCAGCATCAGATTGAGAGTAAAGCTACCTCAGTTCTGTTCCTGCCTTTGCTCCTGTGGGACCTCGGACAAGTCACGTCACCTCATGATGCCTCAGTTTCTCCACCTGTAAAACGGGGATAATGCTTACCTACCTTATGTAGTGCTTTAAGATCTGCACATGAAAAGTACTATACATAGTATTATTATTATAAATGCTTTGATGACCAACAGACAGGGAGAAGTTGCAAAAAGGCCTGCTAATGGAGTACCTATTTAAAACATCTTTAAAGTTTTTACTGCCCTTTGTTATATTTAAAGGAAGTCTGATCTATTATTATTTGGATTTAAATTAAAAAAGCAAACTTTTAAAACTAATTAAGCAAAAAAGGAGTAATGTCAAATATTGCCATCTAGTGGAAACTTGATGCAACTTAAACATACATTCAAGCAAACTCACAATGTGAAGGGGAAAGAGATGGAGTTTCTCAGGGCAGTGTTAGCGCTACCTGAATAGAGAGCATGAGTCTGTTTCCATACATAAATATTTTTGCTGTTGTAGTTTTAAGAGAAGCAACTTTCAGAAACTTCCTAACAAAAACAACAGAGCCTATTTCTGATGATGATAATCATAAAACTCACTGAAGAGAAGCAGGTAACACAGTCTGACAGGCGGGCCCTGGGCAGAAATACTTCTTTTCTTTTTGGCAGAGTGAATGCATTAGTTCTGGGATATGGGGAATGGAAATACCATAGGAGGGAAATTGCAAAGCAGGCTGGATGAACTGAGTTTTATAAAAATTATTGTGTGAAAAAATGCTGGCTTCAAAGCCGGGGGGAAAAACCCATATATTTGCCGCATTACTTTTAATTGGCTTTGTAAGGTGCTTTTTTTTTTTTTTAAACTCACTAGCAAACATTCACTGAAAGCTCAAATAGGCATAGAAAAAGCATAGATTTTTTTGTTTGTATTTTTATATCGCATAGCACATGAGACCATTTGTCCCCTAAATAGACATTTGTAATTAAAACAAATGTGAAGGGGGCAGAGAAAAAAAAATTAAAGAAAAAAAGCGTGTGCATGTTTACTTGGTTTTTTTACTTAAGGTTTTTTTATTTCTTCATAAAAGCTGAATTTTCCTTTGGGGCATTTACAGTGCATTTTGTATGATTATTTATGAGAAATCAGAGAATGAAAAATAGGGTATTTTGGCAGTTTCAAAAACTATAACACACAAACCCCAAGTTGTATATTATATCTGGCTGCTTTGTGTTAACTCTGAGTTTGATTATGAACCTCATAATAGTTAGAGTGATCGAAGGAGATTATATAGATTTTAAGGTTGTAGGTTACTCATTTGTTTATGCTGATTTTAACATTGTGATGACTACAGATGATATCTCCTGTTCTTCCTTCTCCGCGTCATGTTCCATGAAATGCTCAAGAAAATTTCCCTAGTGCTTCTGTGCACTTCAGACTCCCCAAAATGTAGATGATATCACATCATCCTTGTAATAATTTCAAAGGATAATGCCAACTTGATTTTTTTAAATGGACTAAGTTTTAAAAAAATCCTATTTCCGACTAAACTCCCTTTAAACTCATTTTAAAATGTTCTTAGCAGGGCATATACTGCTCCCCTGTTAGTGTTTAGAAGTTTGCCATTGTCTGTATTGTGCGACAGACAGAAGCACAATTCCCTGATTGCTTTCCCCTTTCTCCGGATGAGTAGTAAATTAATGCTGGCTTATATCACAATCTACACAACCCCACAAGCCAGCTTTCTTTCTTACTCCCCTGTGCAAATATGTTTGTCAAATCACAGTGTAACCCTAACCAAAATGAAAGGACAGAATTTTTTTTAACCCCTTATATTCCCCCCACCCTTTCCATTTCAGTCATCTCAGCCTTGTATCAATGGCAGGTACAAAATGTTTGGACAGAAAGGTGATTTTCAAGATGACAGTGTCTTGTTAATGATCTTGCTTGTTTGTATGTGAGTGTTCAAGCTGCACTGAGCCAGGGAGCCTGACATTAAAGGGGACAGAAACATTTCTCTCCCTTTGGAAGCTGCAATGTGACAGAAAGGTCAGCTTTGGAAAACATGTTCTCCTCATTAGGCAAATACCACACAGCATCTGTATAGCCATTTCTGGAGCTGGCATTATTTGGATGATATTATGATACACAGAATAATATCAGGTTGAAAGTTTCACAGTGTAGAACTTGTAGAAATAATAAAACCTAATAATGATAAATACTAAAAAAAAAGTGTGTCCCTTAGCAGCCTACGACCTCATTATATGCTAAACAAACCAAATGAACAAACAATTGCATAGAGAAGAAACAAGCAGGATTAATGCCATTCACTAGAAATGCATTGGCACTCAGAACAAAGTGGAATAAAATTCAGCCACAAAATATTGTTGATGTTCTTGGGTTGACTTTAAACATACAAATGCAAGGGGATGTCTTCTTAAAGGGATGCCATTAGGATAACTATCAGCTATTTCTGAAAAACAGCTCTCCTCCGCCATATTAAGATTAAATCTTGAGATTATTAAAGCAAAAGAACTCGAAGAATCTGTTTTACTTTTCACTCTTGGTTTCACGTTTTTTACATTTTGCATTTCTCTCAGCTTGGACACTGAATGTAGATTAGTCCCTTTCCATCTTTGTTTCTGATGAGTTTCATGTTTGGGTTCTCATGCGGTAGTACAGTGCTTCTGTACCAGGCCTCCATGGCACAACAGCAAAAAGTTTTGGGACTGCTCAGTGCTGATGTAAAGAGCTGGGTGGAGAAAGACATTTGCCGGGCACAGCAACTCGTTTTATTGGCTCTACAAAACCCAGAAACTATGCTATGTACTCTTGAACACCATCTACTTCTATTTGCTAATTATTTACTTAGATACTGATACTGAACACTCTCATAATTGTGCCTAGGGCCCATCTAGCCATAAAGAAAGTGAGGTATTTGGTATTCCTCTTGGCTGGGTCACAAGTGAGAAGTTGAGAACACATGCATTAACAGGATGCTGCAGTGTGGATTGCAAACGCTAGAGGGGAATTTTGGTTTTACAGTTTTCTTGAAACGAGGGCTGTCAATTAATCACAGTTAACTTATGTGATTAACTCAAAACAAGTGATCACAATTAAAAAAATTATTCACAATTAATCACAGTTTTAATCACATTGTTAAACAATAGAATACCAATTGCAATGTATTAACTATTTTTGAATGTTTTTCTGCATTTTCAAATATATTGATTTCAATTACAACACAGAATGCAAAGTATATACTTAATATTATTTTTTTTGATTACAAATATTTGCACTGTAAAAATGATAAAAGAAACATTTTTCAATTCACCTTATACAAGTACTGTAGTGCAGTCTCTTTGTCATGAAAGTGCATCTTACAAATGTAGATTTTTTTGTTACATAATTGCAGTCAAAAACAAAACAATGCAAAATTTTAGCGCCTACAAGTCCACTCAGTCCTACTTCTCATTCAGTCAATTGCTCAGACAAACAAGTTTATTTACATTTAGAGGAGATAATTCTGCTCAATTCTTATTTACAATGTCACCAGAAAGTGAGAACAGGTGTTCACATGGGACTTTTGTAGCTGATATTGCAAGGTATTTATGTGCCAGACATGCTAAACATTAGTATGTCCCTTCATGCTTCGGCTGCCATACCAGAGGACATGCTTCTATGCTGATGATGCTCATTAAAAATAATGTGTTAGTTAAATTTGTGACTGAACTCCTTGGGGGAGAATTGTATGCCTCTAGCTTTATTTTACCCATGTTCTGCCACATATTTCTTTTTAAGAACACTATTGCTGCAGATTTGACAAAATGCAAAGAAGGTACCAGTGTGAGATTTCTAAAAATAGCTACAGCACTCAGTTCAGTGTTTAAGAATCTGAAGTGCCTTCCAAAATCTGAGAAGGATGGAGCATGGTTTCCGAAGTCTTAAAAGAACGACACTACAGAACCCGAACCACCAAAAAAGAAAATCAACCTTCTGCTGGTGTCATCTGACTCAGGTGATGAAAATTAACATGCACCAGTCGGCACTACTTTGGTTTGTTATTGAACAGAACTTGTCATCAGACTTGTAGGCTCTGAAGTTTTATATGGTTTTATTTTTGAAAACAGTTATTTTTTTTACATAATTCTACATTTGTAAGTTCAACTTTCATGCTAAAGTGATTGCACTATGTTACTTGCATTAGGTGAATTGAAAAATACCATTTTTTGTTTTTTACAGTGAGAATATTTGTATTAAAAAAGAAATATAAAGTGAACACTGTACACTTTGTATTCTGTGTTCTAATTGAAATCAATATATTTGAAAATGTAGAAAACATCCAAAAATATTAAATAAAGGGTATTCTATTATTGTTCAACAGTGCAATTAATTGTGATTAATTTTTTTAATTGCTTGACAGCCCTACTTCAAACTTTTCATTGGAATACTTTAAAATGGCATCATTTTTATTGGCTAGGTATCTATAAAAGTTTCTGTTTATAAAAGATAAATTTGGGGTAATATTTGACCTTTCTGAATCCTTTACTATAATGAAATGCTCACTGGATTGTCTTTTATATTCTTGTGCAGAGGCATGTTTCTCTTTACATCCTGTAACAATGCAGGTCCTGAGTGATGAAGCTGTGTGCTGATGTTCGTGCAGTGTTACCATGTTGTGTTGCCACAATGGGACCTCATGCCACAGTAGTGTGATATTATGAGGCTAAAGTAAACCCAGGTTTCATTGGTGATCCTCCTGTCCTCCTGTTTTTCATGTAACGCTACCCAGCCACTGAGAGGATCAGGCCCTCAGTAGGCAGTCAAGGAACATGGCGCAGAACCCTTGGTGAGTCCGGAGAGGATTCAGAACTAGCTTCATTTCAATATTGATGGAACATGAGTAATGGAACAAATGCATCTCAGCGTGGATTCTTTACATCCAGTAACGTTTAAAGTCATGCATGAGTGGAGCTTAGCTAGCCAAGTATAACAGAAAGCAGGGGAGGGGACTGGTTGCATCATATAATGGCTTTGTTAGGTACTTGCGTTCTTTCAGCCATGCCTTTATACAGCTGAGTTGTGCCTGGGATCATGTCAGACTCTGAAGACTCTTCAAAACTCACCACCTTAAAATAGAGCAGGTGAGGAGAAGAGAGAACATGTTTTTTCCCCCCAACCCTGGACTCAGTACAGTCTCCATTTTCACACCCCCAGTTATTTGTGGGTGCAGTTTATTTCATTTGTATATCTATGTAGAGTACCAGACAATGGATGCACATCAGGTACTTAGATGCCCAAGAGAGATCAGTTGTGGGCACAGATAACTGTGGGAGCTAACTTACTCCTGTATAGGATGGTGAAAGCACTGACTTAGATCTCAGGAGCTCTGGATTCAGTTCCTGGTTCTTCCATAGACACTCTGTGTGACCTTGGGAAGCTGGGCCCAGTTCCCCATCTGTAAAAGGGAGATAATTGCACTTCCTTTCTCCCACTCTTTGTGTATTTAGACTACTGGGTTTTCAAGAACGGGGACTGCCTCTCACAGTGTGTATGTACAGCACAAAGGGGGGTCCCAGCTTGGCGAGGTCTCTAGATACTGCTCTAAAACAAATATTAATCCCTATATTGCAAAGAAAGCATGTGAGGCTGGGCTTTGACAATCCAGCCTTCGGCGTTTGTGATGTGTGATCTACCTGCCTACTACCCACACACATGTACCATCTCCTGATTACCTACATACATCCATAGCCCAGCCTTTCTGCTACCTCTGAGCCTGATTCTGCTCCCACTGAAACCCATGAGAGTTTTGTCATTGATATGCATCAGAGCAGAATCAGGCCCTCGTGTCTGGTAAGAGGAGTGGGTGGAAACTGAGTTTATATCATTTAATGAGAATACATCTGTCACAATATACCCTTGGGATCCATTCTTGTCCCTGAAGACTCTCTCACAATTCCCGTCCTGCTCTTTGTTTCATCTCAGGCCCCCCAGGGCAGGACTTGACAAGATATTTGTTCACAAACATCACCTCATCAGCCAACCTTTAACACTGACAACAACAAGGCAACCATTCTCCAAAGGAATTACATGTAGAACCCAGCAGGCCTTGTAAAATATTAAACAATCTACGTCAGAGCCATACACACAGAGACACATACATCCTCTCTCTCTTCTCTTTTCCTCATCTCCCCCGCTCCCCGACAGTTCCCTGCCAGTCTCATTTCCACCAGGATAACACAATTCTATTTACTTATTTTATTGTGATATTTACATTTTCAGATCTCACTTTGGATAAATTGCTATTGATGCCTGGACTTAATTAGCATGGACCTTAGCAACAGCATAATAAAAAATTAAATTCCAAGCCATTCCTTTCTCCTTGAGAAATATTTGGATTTATTAGTGGTGCCTCCAAATCTAATTAGTTTAAAATGAATACATTTCAGAATTAAACTATGAAGAAGCACTGGATCTTTTTTAGATTGTAATTATGTTGAATACATTTCGTGCTTGTTTTCTTTCCTTCCTCAAACCTTCTACCTTGGCATCTCTCCTGTTTCTGTTTGTGCCTTTACTGATGACCAATGCTCTAACAAGACCAAGAGTTTCCCTTAGCCCTGGTCTACATTGCGAGGGGAGGTATCGATCTAAAATACGAAAATAGCATAGCTGAAGTTGACATACCCAGATCGACTTACCAACTGAGCTGTGGCCAGTCTGTTTGAATCTCTTGAGCACTATGCAGGGATTTTGGCCAGTTGCTTGCACTTGGCTGGGCCAGAGTAGTGTTAGGAGGAAGGGGGTCCCCTTATTCCATCTATCTCCTTGGCATGGGTACAACTCAGCACATAATTTAGGCTGGAATTTTCAAGTGTGCCTAAATGATCTATGAGTGTGTTCCATTTATTCTCTCAACTGCTTTGTTTAACTAGCAGTAGCTTCAGCAATGATGCCGTGTTGCAGGGAATTCTAAGATGGACCCTACAATGGCAATCAGAGGGCCGGAGAGATTTTACGAGGAAAAAAGTAAAAGAACCAAGTATGTATAGCTGGGCTGAATGGCTACTGATAAGGCAAAGAATAATCTTTTACAAGGAGTTGTAGGATTTGTTGGAGAGGGATTTGGTTAGGATGGTCCAAGGGGATTTAACTAGCAATAATGGAATTTAATTTAGCAAAGGGAAATTCTTTCTTGTCTGCACTATGATGCTTTGTAACCATTTCCAAACATGCTTCCAGCCTAGAATAATTGCATCCATCGCCTATCATGTATGTTCAGAAAAAATACTAATTAATAACCAAATGGATCAATAGAATGGGTTTATGTTGGCCTGAGTCTAGACTCAAACTCCATTTCTATACTGGGCAGTAAAACAGTGTTAGAGTTGTTCTAGTGACTGCAATGCTGGAAAATGGTGATACAGCAGAGCTACTGCAAAACTATGGGCTTGTCTTCACTATGCGCAGTAGCAATAGGTCTTTTGGCGATCGATTTATCACGTCTCCTCAGGACGCGATAAATCGATCGCCAGCAGCGCCCCCGTCGACTCCGTAACTCCAGCTCGCCAAAAGGCAGAAGCTGGAGTCAACGGGGGAGCACACCGCCGCCTGCCGCCGCCGTGAGGATGGCAGGTAAGTTGGCTGCAGGTACGCTGACTTCAGCTACATGATTCACATAGCTGAAGTTGCGTATCTGCAATTGACCCAACCCCCTAGTGAAGACCAGCCCTATGAGTACTAGATCTGTTTGACATAGTTGCTGCTAGCATGGTTCAAGGTGCAGCGTGGACAAGGTCATTGACTCAGGGTAAAGAAAGATGTTCTACTGGTGAGTTCCTTCAGGCTGGAATAATCCCATTGCTTCCCTTCTTTGAGGTTTACCATTTTCTGGAAGATGTTGGGGGATTCCTTGTTTAAGCCATTTAAAGTGATCCAGTTTGGGGACTGGCCCATGTTCCTTGTTGAAAGCACCTGTACTGGTATTTAAATAGCCAGTATTTTTGCCTAGTTGGGCACCATTTTAAATGCTTAAAAATGCAGGCCTGATTTACCACAGAGGTGGAGAAGCCAATGGAGGGTTTCTGCTATGAGGAAAAGACGTTGGCTGAGGAGCAGATTGGATGACACAATGAGTCTTTTCCATCTTTAACGCCCAGCATGTAGAGCAGTGAGAGTGTGGCTTTATTCCAGTCTCCCTTCTCTAATATAGGTTGTAGGAACGAGAGCCTAGCCTTTTCAGTTACTTTTCTTTCCGATAGGTTGAATAATAGCTGTTCTCTTTCTTCCCCCAACTGAAGTCCCATTATCTTACTAGCTGACACAGTAGAGTGAATTCTGGGCAAGACCCAACCCTCTCCCCCGGTGAGGGCAGGATCCTACTGAAACCACCCCAGGGGCTCCACCCTCAGACTGTTTACTAGGTCATGACAGGACATAGACATTTGCAAATGTGTCCTGAAACCAAAAAAGTTGAGAACCCCTGCTCTGGCACAATGAGGTTTCTCAGATCTGGGCTTCTGTCACGACAGGGGAATATTTGCATTCATTTAAAATTATTTTTTCTTTTAAAGTCCTAACAACATTGCTATTAGGGTGTGTAAAAAACTTTTATTGATTTTTTTTTATAATACCTAACTTTTGGCCCTAGACTACTGCACAGTATTCTTTCAAATGACAACAAGTTTGAGAGAACATTATCAGAAAGAGGAGTTCCTAAGTTGTCTACTGATCCTTCATCATTCCTGTATGAAATTCAGTGTAACTTAAGGTAGGTCCCCCATAAATCTGATCTTTTATTCTGCAGAAGAGTAACTGATGGGGGAAGGAAGAGTCATGCAGTGGATTTATTCAGACCAGAGAGTCAGGAATTAAAGACTGGGATGCAGCCTCTAGGTAAATTACATTCACATCATCGCGTTGCTTAGAGCTTGTACTCTACAATACATAATGTACTGGAAGAGCAACATGCACACAAGGTTGATGTCATATTAGATCTGCAAATGGTACTTGACAAAAGAAATTAAGCTTGGCTAAAAGGAAGCTCTAGGCAGTGCTGAAATATTGAATGGGCTTTTTTTAACATCTGAGGTTCATGAACTCATTTCCTTCACTGCACATTTCATCATCTCTCTAACAGATGGGGTAATTGTAGACCTCTCTGATAAGGCGATCGTGCCTGCCTGCCACTTACTCCAGGAGAGCTCTCTTGCACTATGGGCTGCCTTTAATTGTTATGCCCCTGCTTTTGTTGAAGAGGGACAGAGGTCTGAATCTTGCATGATGCAGCCTTTCAGTCTTAAACAGCTTTATTTCCAAGACGATATTGCCTTGAGGAGTTCCTCTAGGAGATGAAGTCCTAGATGGCGAGTCATATGCAGAACTGCTTAATCAAAAGAGACCCTATAGAAAATAATCCAGATCTAGTGGTTTTCTTTTCATGAGGAAAAATGGACAAGAAATACAGTGAAATGTTTATCATGGCCATCAAAGGGCCTTCTCTGGCCACTATGAAAACTGGTGCATAACTCAGTCAGTTAACGTGGAGAAAAGAGGACTGAGACTTGACTAGCACGCAGGAATTCTCCTTAATTCAACAAGCAGCAGGGTGTGCTGTGGAAGCTGATGAATCTGGGTTCCACCCCTGACAGTGTGAAATGCCAAATGGCCACACGCAGCAGAGTGACAACCATCAAGTCCTGGTTGACTATGGATTTGTTGAAAAATATCTAGAGTGTGGAAAGCTTTAGTTCTCTGTTCCCTGCAGCTAACATGGATCTTGAATACCTGAAGAGGCGAAATGCTCAGTCTACACTTGGAGCTGGGGTATGATTCCCAGCTTGCATAGACATGTGCTAGCTCTCCTCAGGCTAGCACGCTAAAAAGAGCTGTGTAGCTGGAGTAGCCCAGGAAGCGGTGGGCAGCAGCATGGGCTAGCTCTGCCCAGTACATACCCTCAGGGTTCAAGTGGGTTTGAACTTGGCACAGCTGGGAGGAGGCAGTGCCTCGCATCAAAAGTAGGGCCTTCCCCCTTAGTTTCTCAACCCCAAATCCTCAAAAGGTTCCTCTAGGAGTAGAAATCAGGTACCTCTTTAATTTCCCACTAGGACATGCTGTTTATATTGTTAAATCCAAATACTGTTTAGCATTTGGGCTCCAATGTCATATAGACTGTGGCTGGATCAGGAAACAGTAATACCCAGCAAGCAGACAGCTTTACTACTGCCCTTTAACCTACAGCCCAGTGCTGTTAGGCAAACACCATCAATGCAGAACTCCCCCAATATTAACAAAATAAACCACTAAGTGACATTTTGGGGAAAAAAAAACCCATGCTGAGTCAAGTTCATCCCTTGTGTAACTTCATAGATTTCGATGGAGGGCTTTGGCACCCTGTGTATTGATGGTTCTAATAAAAGGAGATGAGGAATACAGCTTTGACTCCAGTTCAGCCCTTCCTGCTTCATACACAAGAATGTCTCTTAATAAGAGAAACAGTAAATCCCCAGCATATCTATTTCTTAATCAACAGAATTCTGCTATATACGACAGACTAGATATTAGCCCCCTAGAATAAACCAGTGTCATGCAGTAATCCCCTTTAAGCTTTTAATTAAAGCCACAGGATACCAGCCCATCCCTCTGCTGTTTCTGCTTTCTTTGAGGAAAGAAGGGATTTCTCACTTAGTATTTTAAAGAGATGCTGACCACGATTATTATTTATATTATGGCAGCACTTATATACCCTCAGTGAGGGTGGAATCCCATTGTGCAAGGCACTGTACAAAAACCCAGTAGTGGGCAGTCCCTGGTTTGGGGTGACCACAAGGCAGACGAGGCTGGGAGGGGAAAGAGGCACTGAGAGGTGCCGTAACTTGTCCAAGGTCACACAGCAGGGGAGTTTAATTCTATTTCACTGAAAGGGATGCACAAAACCCAAGAGGATGAATCCTAAAGTCCTCCATGAGGCAGCATTCCCATTGAAACCATGGCAGGTTTTGGCTCAGTAGCGATGGCAAGATTTGGCACTGTGGGTGAAATCTACTCCCGAGCAAAACAGGCCAGCACAAAGCTTTGAGGCATCGTGGTGGTCCGCGGTCCAGCCTCACTTCCTTTTCCAATGACCTTTTCTTCAACATTGAGAGAGTGACCCATAATAAGTACGATAATACAGTATTCAGTGACTCTCACCCTTTTCATGTTTGTATATTATCTGGAAGCAAGTTTTCCTGAGTATGTCCATTATTGAAAATTATTTGCCAGATAGTTTCTGTAGATCATTCCTGGACCAGAGCTAATTCACAGGCCATTTGTTTAGTGTATTTGATGTTTGGGATTCAAGCTGTTTTCACTGGACATGTGCCACGGTATATTTCTGTCTGCTGAACTGGAGGAATGAACTGGATTTCAGTGCAAATACTAGTTATTGCCAATAAAAAGTATTCTGCAATATTCACTTTACATTTGCTGTTGTCATGATTATCCTTGTCAGGAAACATATTCACCAGAATATCTGAAGGAAGTACACACAGCTGAAGGGAATTAATTTAAAAATCCAAATGAATATTTGTGAGCTTTTTTCCTTTCAGTCTCTGCCCAGCTCTAGTTAGTGATGATAAGAAACCAGTGCTGTGTGTCACCCCAGATCTTCTGCTTTTGGCCGACTTTCTGCTCATTCCAATAGCTGCTGGCAAGCGGCTCTGATGTTTTTCTTAATTTTTCTCTTCAGACCTCTTTGAAGCAACATTCAGTGATCTCTGGCCAAACACATCCACACAAAACCACCATCCCCAGCTGTTGCATATACATGAGTTCACTGAGAGAACTCACCATCGTTTGACTTTTGAAACACAAGCAGCTGCCCAGAGAGCCAAAAGAGCTAGACCTCTTGTTGCTAGAAGAAGCTGATTAAAAGGTGGAAGTGATTTGACACACTCTATGCAGCAGAGGGCAGTGGGTGCACATACTCTGAGAGAGTATCTTAGAAGCACGCAGAAAAACAATGCTAAAGAGTTTATTTTTATGATTGACATTACATTGCATTTCACCCCAAAATCTCTCAAAGCCCTTTGCAAATGATGAGTCAAATTTTGCTCTTCTCTACAGCTCCCCACTGATGGTAACAAATTTGCCCGGATGGTAACTGAGGGGAGAATTTGGCCCTATAGAAAAGAATCATGTCAACCATCTCTGAAATGCAGCCAGCTCTAGGGAAGCAAATAGCCCCTATTTAACAGTGAACTGTAACACCACATAGCAGCTTGCCTACACTTAAGTCTGTATTTCCCCCTGTTTGAATAACCTGTTAATGTCTCCTCATTTCTCTGTATTGGTGTTTATCAGTCTGAAGGTGTGACCTGGAAGTGGGACACGAGAGTGTTCCCAGTAGATCCATCCTTTTTAGTTGTGAAACAGTGGTTGGAAATATTCTGGTGTCACTAGGACCTGGAGGAAACCTGGGTATGGAGGGGTGGGGGGCAACCAGGGCTTCAGACTGGGTGAGAAAGAATGGACTGAAGTTGTCATTTCTTCCTCCTCTGGGAGAGAAGGGAGTCAATGCAGACCTGGAGTACTATATTTCTGGACCACTTTACTCAGAAGTATTTACAATCTTGGACAGGGATTTAAATGGCAAAACCAACAAAGCACAGAAGCAACGGGAAAATGTACAATTCCCTGGTGCCTTGATACCAGCTGGGCTGAAAACAGAGCTGGCTCCAGGCACCAGTGGAGCAAGCACGTGCCTGGCGTGGCACATGCTAAGGGGTGGCATTCTGGCAAATCTTGGGGTGGTGCAGTCTGAGCGGCTTCTTTTTTTCTTGCTCAGGGTGGCAAAAAAGTTAGAGCCAGCCCTGGCTGGAAAGCCTTCCGCCAGCAATGTCTCTGTGCTGCGTACAACACTGCTGTCTCTGCTTGGTTCTTAACTCTGCCCCTGAACATATTAAAGATCCTTTGAGTCCTGGCTGCCTACTCAGTCAGTCACCACCCTAATCTCATAGCCCAGGGACCACCCAAAAGTCACTTGCAGGTATTGAATGTGTCTGGATAGACTAAGGGAGTATGCACTTATTACACATGACAAAGACTGACTGCTTTTGTGACAACACAGGCAATATGCCAAAGCAGCTACCAACTAATGATACTAGGCTCAGTAAAGCTGCAATAGCCCTGAACCTCTGCTGCTCCAATTTAACATAAGAACATAAGAAGGGCCATACTGGGTCAGACCAAAGGTCCATCCAGCCCAGTATCCTGTCTACCGACAGTGGCCAATGTCAGGTGCCCCAGAGTGAATGACCCTAACAGGTAATGATCAAGTGATATCTCTCCTGCCATCCATTACCCTACTCTGATAAACAGAGGCTAGGGACACCATTCCTTACCCAGCCTGGCTAATATCCATTAATGGGCTTAACCTCCATGAATTTATCCAGTTCTCTTTTAAACCCTGTTATAGTCCTAGTCTTCACAGACTCCTCAGGCAAGGAGTTCCACAGGTTGACTCTGTGCTTTGACTCAGCAGTTTCATTTCATTTCAAGTTGCATGGCTCTATTACCTCTGCCACAACAATATGTGGCAGGCCACTACCTGACCCCCTCAGAATGTCAAATGACTCTGAGCATAATTTCTGATCAGATAAATCCTCACGGGTTTAGATACTTATCCGAGTGTATGTACGTGTCATTCGCGCAAAAATCCCATGAGAACAGGCTTTCAGATGAGGCTTCTTGGCACCTCCAGGCTCACTGTATTTCACATCTTTTTAAAACTCCCATTGATCAGCTTCTCAGTCCACCTCCAACAGCTGATTTACATTTCTGTCTATAAAGGTATTTTTGTGTCTCCCATTAGTGTATCTGAGTGCCTCACAGACATGGCCATGCTGGTCCCAGGATATTTGAGAGACAAGGTGGGTGAGGTAATATCTCAAAAGCTCTCACCAACAGAAGTTGGTGTAATACAAGGTATTACCTCACCCATCTTGTTTCTCTCAGACCTGAATGCTTGCATCCTCACAGTGGAGGTCTATAGAGCTGGCTTGCTCATCTGTTGGAATTTCCCCTTGAAATGATTTCTTTATTGGAGATCAAAGGTTTCTTTTTGAACCAATCAATACCTGGCAAATTAGTATTTTTGGGATGGAGTTTACAAGTCAAAACACCTTTGATGTTTCTCTAGCTACATCATATTCTCTGAAGCACCGGCAGAAATGAGACGGAGGTGGACTGCAGATCATCTGCATGTACAGAGAATTAATGTGCACTCTTATAGCCATACAGCGAGGGGAAATGTCATGAAGAAATACAATTGAAGAGAAGATGATGGTGTGTCTCCCTTTTATTAGACTGTCCCTGTAGCCCTCTGTCTTCACTGAGACCGAGTCCTACGGTCCTTATTCAGGTCCCACTCATTTCTATCCAATTTTACTCAGGCAAACTCCCACTGGAATCAATGAATGTTGCTGGAGTAAGTAATTGAGGATTTGTCCCAGTGTTTTCAAAGCATATGGAACCAGTTTGAAGTTTTGGTCATTGACGGTTCAAAAAGATCCATCCCTGAAATCTCTCATCCAGCAACTCCCATTTTATATGAGAAAGAACGAGCAAAAGTCACAGCCTGAAGTACTGTTGCATAAATGGTTCTTAATGGGATCTCTAACAAAATGGATACATCTCTTCCACCAGCCTTCTCATTTAGGAGCTGACATCATTCTTTCTCCATCTCCTCTGCTGCCCTTCATTATCTGGGTGGCCTGATGTGCTGTATTTCACCTTCTCCACCTGTTCCTTTTAAAAAACACCACCTCAGTTCTTTTTGATTTACTTTCCAACTTGCTGACATTTGCAGGGATATGCCAATGTATCCGAGACCAAAAACAAGAAGGTAGAAAACATACAATGTTCCTTTTGCCTTTCATCTCTGCAGCCTTTGTAGTCAGATGAGATTTCCATTATGCTGGCCCTTCTTTTCTTCTCTTGTATTGTGATTTCATTTTCTCTGATCTCCTTATTAAAGTTGCTCCATTCTTGCTTGAGTCCTGTCAGCTTAGTGAGTCTCCTCATGCTGTCTCTCTCTGGTTTAAGTCAGTTCATCTTGTCTTTGTGTAAAATATTCTTTGCTACCTTATCTGGTGAGCTCCTCTGAACTGGAATTCTGTTACATCAGGATGCTCTTGGTTGACCCAAAGCATGTGATTTTAATGTTATCCAACAAGAAACACTTTATTCTAATGCAGGTAAGTCTTAGAAGGGCACCATGTCTCCTCACCCCATCCCCCGAGTTGTCCTTTTGCAACCAGGCTATGATGCAGAGATTGCATTCTGGCCTCGGGGTTACATTAATGAACTACAGAGTATGTGTATTGTGCATTACTGCCTTCTACTGGTTAGCATGTCAGATCAACTCAAGAGTTTCTGAGTATAACCCTTTCTAATGGCTAGAGTCCAGTGCAAGATAAAGTCCTCGTGTTACTGCTATCAGCTAACAAAGTTGCTCTGTTAGCTGAAGAGTTAGAGGCCTGTGTTTATGGATGGTTCCAAGTTTTCTTCTTGATGTTGCGTGTATTTGATGACTAGTTTCTATCCGCATGGGAATACAGACTTACTGCATCTCATGCTCTTTAAATTTCCTGGGTGAGGGGAGGCAGAGGTCTTACTCAGAATAATTGCATCAGGGTGGCTTATGAAAGCAGTCCTGATGGACATGTTTATACTCCCCACAGAGATCAAGACAATTTAGACAGTTACAGGTAACTTTTGAACAGTGAAAGATGCTGCTGACCTGAGTTCACTGCCCAGGCAAGTAATTAACAGAGGTCTGGGAGAGAAATGCATTAAAGCATCTAGTCTTCTCACCCCATCAGCAGCAACTACTAACAATGCTTATTACAGACTATAGCCTGTAAACCATCTAGGACCGTTATAGCATCTTAAAAACTTTTATTGCCTGCTATAATCAAAGTCAACAAACTTTTATTGCGCAAATTTAAATCTGTCTTTTCTTTCACTTGCTAATTATTGAATCTGCAAATATCAAATACTAGGCACTTAAGGCTGCAGAGCTAGCAATAGGCGAATATTTTATCTTGCTGGATTGTTGTGAGAAAAAAATTGTGAATGTATTTATGCAGGGTTGTTAAATGGACAGCATATGCTGCTCCTTCTGAGGGTTCTAAACATTGCTTATAGTTGATAGCATTTAATATCCCTCAGTGGCAAGCCATTAAGTGGCTCTTTTTCATCTTAGATTCATAGATTCCAAAGCCAGAAGAGAACACTGTGATCATTTTCTCTGGCTTCCAGTATGATGCAGGCCAGGGAATGCCCCCAAAATAAATGTTTTGGATCTAGAACATATATTTAAATTTCCCCCCAACAGTGTTGTTAAAATCGCCCATGATGGGGATTCCACTATGACCCTTGGTAAATTGTTACAATGGTTAATTACCCTCATTGTTAAAAATGTATACCTTATTTCCAGGCTGAATTTAACAATACTTTGATCTGTTTTTTGTGGCAGAATCTTTGGCACTTATTTAGGTGCTTAACTTTAAACATACAAATGTTAGTCTAAGCTCACAGTTATGGGCTAGATACATTATGCTTTATAAATATTGGCACAACATTAGCTTTCAGTCTTTTGGAACGTGCCCAGTGTTCCACGATTTACTGAAAGTTGACATTAACAGTTCAGAGAGCTCCTTGGCCAGCTCTTTTAAAGCTCTCAGGTCCAAGATATCTGGATCTGTTGAGTTAAAAATGTCTAGCTCTAGTAGCTGCTATTTAACATCCTCTTGAGTGACTGTTGGAAAATAAAGTATTTCATCCTCATCATCCAATATAAATACTTTGGTTTTTTTCCAAACAGAACAGAAATGTTTATTGAACACTTCTGCCTTTTCTGCATTATTATTGACAATTCTACTATTTTAATCTGGTAATGGACCAATACATTTGGTAGGATTCCTTTTGTTCCTAATATATTTAAAAAAATTCCTCCTCATTGTTCTTAACTGTGTTGGCCATAGATTTCTTCTTGTGTTCATTTGCTTCCCTTATTATTTTTTTTACTATTTCTAGCTTATCATTTATATTCATTGCTCTCAGTTTCCATTTTTTCCTTTTGTTATATATATTTAATTCTTTATAGTTCCCTTCTATATCAGGTTAGTTTTTAACTGGTATAGCCTTATTTTTTGGTTGTGGCTGTTTGTGCATCTAGTAAAATGTAAAATAGTCTGGTTCACATAAGCATAGCAAAAATGATATGTAGCACTTCTAGAATTATATTTTATTTTCAAAGTGTTTTGCAAGCAATATATAATAAATCCTCAGAATCTCATCTTTAAAGCAGGTAAATAAAAATAATCAATCCTATATTACAGACTGGGGATCTGAGGCAGGTGAAATGGTTTGCTCAAGGCAATCTGATGACTGATAAGTCAATATAAATATCAATTCAGGAACTTCTGGGACTTAGTTTTGTGCTCAGGCCACTAGGCCAATCCCGCTCGGGAAATTCAGGTGCTTCTGAAACCAATTTGAATTAGAAATCTCAGGCACACACATTCCCTGTCAAGATTCCTGGATCCTCCCAGCATCAGCATCTGAAATCCTGAGCAAATTGCTTTTTGCATTATATTTTGCTATTTTCACTCTGCATGAAATTAAAATGTGCAGCAGTCTGGAGGAAATTATTTTTTTTAAATGTACTGAACCCTGTTCAAGTTTTAAAGGGCCAGGGAGTTGACTGGAGTTGGAATTCATCTTTTAGTGTATCAGAAATGGTCACGCCAGCCTCGTGATGAGACAACCCAAAGTCAAGATTTTCAAGACAAAACTAATGAATTGGCATGACTCAATTTCTGAGGCAACAATTACCCAGTTATTCAGAAGGGCGCTTATGTTCAAAGAGTAGGTGCTCAGCACTTTGAATACAAAGCCCTCTTTTAGGTACCTCACGTGGGCGGGGGGTGGGGGGAGGAAGAAAAAAGGAGGCACTCCAAATCAGTAATCATTTTGAACATCTTTGCCTCAACATCTCTCAGACCCTATCAGGTGCTGACAGTAGTAATACATATTACAAACATTTGCTCACCAGCTGTTTCTGTGCAATAAGGAGAGGCTTCAAATGTTGGTTATTACAAACACATGTAATTCAATTCAAATGCATTTGTAAATTACATTCAGCAGCAATTATTTAATCAGTTATAGTTGCTTAACATTTATATAATTGTAGGTCCTTCACATTAAAGTAGGCGGTGTTGTAAAGAAGCTGTAGCTTCCTTTTATCCTCTGATGAAGATGCAATGGGAGTGGAAATGATCTATTTGGTGCTTAGGTACTATGGTGATGGATGCATTAGCAATATGACAACTAAGATTTTAGTGCACAGTGTTTATATTTACTCCCAGGGGAAAGTCAGAAAGAGACCAAAATCTTTTTTCTTTCAATAGATCAGGTGTGGTCACCTCCTGAAAGACTTCTATCTGCTCAGTGGCACCACCAGCACTTGCTAGCCAGCCCTTCCTCAAGGCATCACCCGAGCAGTTGTTGGTAACAAAGGAGCCCCGGGTTAATGATTATGGACAGTAGTCCCTATGGAGAATAGTTTATAATAGCATTATTGGCATGTTGTAGTGGTCTGAGAAGTAGGAAGCTGCAAGTTAGGAACTCTGGATTTCTTAACCTTTTTCTGCCTAAGTTTCTCTAACTGTAAAAAAGGAGATATTATAATGGACCTACCATCTGAGAAGAATTGGGTTAAGAGAGAAGAATTTTAAGTCTACCACTTGTTATAAACAGGGAATTAGTAATCATCCTATGTATAGCAATTTATTAGGGTTCTTATAGCCGTGTGAAGGTTCCACGGGAGATTATGAAAGGCTCTTAAGGGCCTTTATGTCCATATAATAATTAATAACCAATTAACAATAAGACTTTGCTTTCCTGCCATACCTTTCATCAAGGGTCTCAAAGTGCTTTACAAAGCTAAGGACCGTTTGTTCAAGTGCCCAACAGTCAGGGCCAGATTTAGACTCCCATTTAGGCAACAAAATAGGTGACTAGAGCAGAGGGGAGAAATAATCTGCTACTGGCGGAAAGCTGCGTGGAGTAATGGGAAACTAAGAAGGGAAGTCTGACTCTCATGCATTCATGAACTGCTCCTAGGGTGGTAAAGCTATGTGCTTGCCCTTTACTTAAGGTAGGTTATAATATTACGTTATAAGTATTACCATGTTTGGGATCGCTACTATAGAATAGTGACGTATTTTAATAATGGTTGTATCTGGAACATTATCCATCAGGGATGTAACCAAAGCCTTTAAAACTCATTTAAAATGAATGACAGTTTTCAAAAAAACCAATCACCACCAAACTGTCATTTTATTAAATCAGCCTCTATATAGTCTGTATTTATTTTTTTTAAATGTCATCAGGGTATTGTATATCTTTAAAGACTCTCATCAAGTGCCTTCCACAAGGCTGAACAGTGACTGTTGTTCTGAGATGTAATAAAACAGTGGCAAGGGTTTTTTAAAGTTATATTACACCTCCCCTCAACTCCTGCCTCCAGTTTATAAGAACACAAATTTGAGTGGAATTTAAAATTCCAACCTCTGGTCCTGTGACAGCTACAGTCACTTCATACTGGATACTGGCCAGGCCGCATCCCCTTAAAAACAAAGGCGAAATTGTCCTAGTTTCTTGTGAAATGTGGTGATCCGATTGTTGGTAGAAAGAGGGATGGTTTTACTGGGGTCACTGCTATGGCAGAAAAATTCATCAGAAGGGCCCCTTCTCTGTGTTGGAAAGAGAAATGTTGCACTGGATTTTCCTGCTTACCAAAATGTAATGTAAAGCCAGGCCAGGAGATAGTGCTTGGGTCTGGATCTGAAGTTAGGTTCCAAGTCGGAGTCAAGGCTAAATCAGATGCCAGGTTCAAAGTCCATGACACACAAATCCTACTAGCTGTTATCATCTGAAAGTGGTGGAAATCTAATGTCAGCAGCTGTCTTCACTATCTTGGGGAAAAGTTCTTCTCATGATACTTCAGTTCTTTGCCAACTGGAACTAGAAATAGACCCTTTAGTAGCTTTTGATCCAACCTGAAACAAAAAGTGTAGAATGGAGGCTCACATCCAAACCACACTCTTCCCCTGACTTGAAATTTGAAAGACTTCAGTTCTTTGGTTCTGGTTTAGGTAAATTTCTAATATAAATATTTTTTCATTATAGCAGCTTATAGTAGAGACAAGAAAAGAATCCAGATGGCCTCGCCACTAATGCCAAATTCTAATAACTGGGAAACACTGTAAAAATTGATTCCTGTTGCAATATCACCAAGGAATCTTTGAGGAAATTCTTAGTTACTTGGTTCTGAGATGAGGAAATGTCTAGGTTATATTTCTGTCTGACTTGCTTTATCTCACATAACTTGTGGGAGCTTTTCTTGGGAAAAAGTTGCCCATTCAGAATCCTGGCATTTCCCACCTTGTTAGAGCAAGCTTTTTCCAATGAAACCCGCACAATGATATCAGCTCCATTTAGAACAATTAGAGCAAATCACCCATTATGGATGTGCCTTAAATAATGAATCAGTTGGTTTCCAATGAGCCTCTTCTGAGTGAGCAGAGAGAGAGAGAGAGAGAGAGAGAGAGAGAGAGAGAGAGAGCCTGATGAGGCATTCTCTGTCTCTACATCTTTACCAGTCGATGCAGAAAATAGCCTATGACTTATGTCTGACTTTGTGCAGCTTTCACATGTCTGCAAAGTGGCAAGTCAGGGAGCGTTGTACAGTGGTAAAACCTGGGTTCCATCCCATGCTGTGTCACTGATACAGGGAAATTCCTTAACCTCTCAATGCCTCAGGCATTCCAGGTGCAAAATGAAGATAATGATACCTGTGAGGTTCACTTGATTAATGTCTGTAGAGGGCTTTTCATGTCAGATATTATCAAAAGGCAGACAGTGTAAGAAACGAATGGTGGGATTTTGGGAAATATGTGGTAGAAGGATAAATATCCAGTCACCCAAAGCACCCATATAGAAAGATGTGGCTGGATATAAGGGCATAGATGACAGCTGCAATCTTTGCAAACTGAAGAGACTTCCAACACCTGTTATTTCACAGCAATGACTCTAGTCTGAGTATAGATGGGAGACTGTGGCTTATTTAATCCTCACAGTTTAGGAAGGCTAGAGGGAAACTACAGCAAACACAAAATGAGCAAACAACCAACTATAAAGCTAAGAGGAACTACTGTGATCACCTAGTCTGACCTCCTGTATAACATAGGCTAGAGAACTTTTCCCAGTTAATTGGTACTTGAACAAAGCATATATGACCAATCTTGATTCAAAAATTTCCAGCAATTGAGAATCCACCACAATCATTGATACACTGATACAGTTTGAAGGCAAAAGTATGGCAGGAGAGAGAGAGAAACAGAGAGAGAGAGAGAGAGAGAGAGAAATTTGCAGGATCAAATCCTTGCAGCCTCATACCCAACTCCTCTGTTTGTGAATTCAGGGTTAGTACCACAGTTGATGATACAAACAAAGGACTAATGAACTCAGTTTTCTGATGCTGGCTTTCTTGAGTCCCCAGAGCTCTGAGAACTGCAGCTCCCAGAATGACTTGCATGTAGGCCTGACTGCCAAAGGAACCTGTTGCATGTGGACCTCAAGGATGGCTCCATGCTCAGTGAATTTTCAGTGTTATAAGGAACCGCAAGGAACAAAGACACGTTGAAACAAGTCCCTGAGAGTCTGGGATTTGGTGCTTTAGCACAGTAGTCCATTTCAAATGCAAGTGGGGAGTAAGCAGTGCTGCATCCCAGACGTCTGGGAACCTGGCATGAATAGATTCAGGTATAGACTCTGTTCTGCTCTGCTCTCTTTATATCACTTAGGCAGCACAAAAGGAGTAAAGACTGGCAGGAACCCCCAAGCTAGGAATTCCCCTGTCATATGGAAGTCTCTAGCCTGCACAAAACTGGATCCTAACTACTCTCTCTGCATTCCCCTCTTCCCCCCCGGTGCAGGAGGCATGTTGGAGGTTGGAAGAGACATGGGAAGGAGAAAAGGCTGGAGCATGCTACATTCTGGCTGTTTTCAGCTGGCACTATGATTCCTTGAGTATCATTTCACAGCTGTTTCAAAGGAGTTGTTGTACACCTATGAATTTTGACCATGGAATTCTCAGGTGGAAGGGGCTAGGCTGAGGGACTCACTCCAAAGTCAGGTTAGACTGGCTATTATGTTGCATAGTGTATACATGTTTAGCCAAACCTGCCAAGAGTGACTGCTCTTGGGAATTAGCAAAAGTGGTCGCTTGTAAGAGGTTGTCTCTCTTCAAAGGTTTGCACACCAGAGAGCGGCCTCTGCAAGTAGTCGCTTGTGACAGATGGTCTCTCTTTAGAGGAGGTCTCCAAGGCATGAATAGAAGCCTTTTACTGTATATGCAAAGAAACGGGGAGTGTGTGGATAGGTGGATTGGCAAAGTTCACCATTTTGCAAATGATGGTATTTCTGAAGAAAGAAATATTATACACAAACATGGGCTAAATTAGGCAGACCAGAGCAGAATCATCTCTGGAAAACTTTCATCTCTGACAGTGTGCTGTTGTGAGTGCATGCTTACAAATATTGAGAGATACTCAGACAAATAGACAGGTCTCCTCAACTAACTCTGAACTGCTTTCCCTTAATACATAAAGTTGAATGAGTCAGATGCTAATTTTCCAATGTGGGTCAAAGTTCATATACAGAGTGATGTGGTTTCTCAGCAAGCTTTTGACACTTGAGAAGCTGGCACCCTAAGGTTTCTCGTCAAAAATAGGTCATTAGCCAAAGTTTTTAGAAAGCAATATTCTTCTCTAATTGGGTTTCTCCTAGTTATGCTCGCCTGGGAGAGGTCAGAGGAGTGGAATAAAATAAATTAATAATTATTAGTGGAAAGAGGAAATGAGAAGAGCAATTTTTTAAAGTTGTTAATTGAACCATTAACTAGTTTGTTATGAAGCAGCTCTGGATAATGGGCAGCCCTGCATTAATTGTGTACATTAAACTAGCACTAAAAGTTATAGCTAGAATCCAGTCATAAATTGAGGCACTGCTGAAAGGGAACTTTCTTGGAGGAATGAAAGAGAAGCTATATGAAATGGTGCTTAAGATTCTGGGTTCTATTTCCTGCTTAGTACTTCCCCATGACTCAGTTTCCTCGTGGGTAAAATGGGGAATTATCCTTTACTGCCTTATGGATGAGTCTGTATGTTAAGAAATGATAAGCTTTTGACCAGACAAGAGATGCTTAGATATACCCCTGTGAGCAGTGCTAGACTCAGCAGGGGTGGTGAGGGCCCATGCCTCCTCTTTTTTGCATACCAGCCAGTGGAGCTAGCCCCATGGGAAGGTGAGGCGCACACTACACCCAGTCACCGAGTGGCACAGAAGCTACATTCCCATTCTGCTACTGAAGGAACTTCTGGAGCAGGAGTTACTGCTGGGACAGGACATGTGAGTATACTGCCATGGTTGAAGCCCTTCATGTCTGTCAAATGTTATCAGATCCCTGAAAGGGGCAGCTATTGTTACTGTTATGAAAATGTGCCTCTTTCACTGCAGGTCCATAATGATTGCTTTGGCAACATGAGGGCAAGAGGCAACACCATTTGTAGGAAACCCCAGCAAAGCATCTGTGTCCCTGCTGCAATCAGAAGCAGACCCTGTAACGAGTACTTGACAAGCCTTGCTGGTACAGTAAGGGACTTTTGTTGTGGGGTGGGTGGAGAGACCACCATTAGACTAAACATATTTTTATCTTTGTTTATTTTTTAAAGAGTTCTGGGAGATGGCCGGGCATAACCCTCCCCACATCTGAAGCCTAAGAGGAGGAGTTACTAAATCTAGGGCTCAAATAATTAGGAAGGAGAACAAATGAAAATCATGGTCAAAAGTGAGGGCTCCAGGTTCAAGATCAGGGATCCAGAAGAGGACACCGAGCACAGAACCATGGACAGCACCCCCGGCTCCTCAAAGTTGTCTATGGAGCCAGTGGATGTGGCACTGAGGAACTCTGCCCGGCTGCATGACTCAAGGGATGAATGGAAATAATTGCAGGGAACCTTCGAGTTCAGCATCATCCTCCTTGTTTTAAAGATGGCCACCTTAGCCAGCACCAGGAGGAGGTTGATGAGGAGATCTCACAACTTTGTGGGGCCACAGTGGGGTGAGCATAAATGAAGAGGTGTGGGGAAAAGAGTAGCTGAACCTGAGGGGAAAGTTCTTTCCTTATTGGTTGAAAAACAGATTAAAGACTCTCTTAGCTGAGTAGGTGCTCCAAAGCCTAACTAGCTAGAGCAGCTCTACTAAAATGGGGGGAATTTTGCCACTGAGGAAGATGTAGACAGGAGAGAACATTTCTAGACAGGGAAGAGACATGGCTGGTATTACGCAAAAGATTCTTTAGTTATTATTTACAGATATTATGGGGGTTTTAGTTTTCCAATAATATTTTAGTAAGTTCAGTACTTGTGGGAGGTGCCAGAATGGCAGTTCTGAAGACTAAAGTGATGTGTCCAGCTACATAACAGGTAACAGCAGGATCAGTTATTCACGTGAGTGTGTAGCAGCACCATAGTCCATTGTTAAATTCACTTACCAGAAAGAACCACTGAACTAGTCAGACTGAAAGCCATAGGCTAGGAAGATGCTTAAAAGAAATTATAACTATTGTGAAGAGCAGATGATTTACTTAGTCCTTCTTCAGCACAGCAGGTTGCCCTAGAGAACCTGAGTTACCTTCCAGCCCTACATTTTTATGATTCTGTGATGTGCTCGGTGCTGCATAAGACACAGATAATGTCAGCTGCTACCTCACAGACTTGCAAACTAAAAGCGGAGAGCAAGGATGGTCTTCCCTGATGACTAAAATACAGGCAGGCTGGTCTCTTTCTAGTTCATCCATGAACTTCCTCTCTCACCACTTTGATAAGTCAAATGAGGCCTGATTTTCTGATGCCAGTTTCTGTTTTTAAGGGCCAAATGTTGCCTTCATAATTCTGTCACTCTATGCCTGATCATGTGCCAATGAAGTCAACAGGTGCAGGATCAAGCCCTTTGATGTTAACGTTCCCGATTTATGGATTCAATCAGGATGTTTAAATGATCTAAAGTAATTCTGCAGATATTGCAGGATGCAGTACAGAGCCTGCATCTCATCTCATGGTATGGCATAGCATTAAAGTCATGCCCCCTCTCTTCCTTTTGTTGATTCTCCAGATAACTCATCCACAGCCAGTTTGTTTGTTATACAAACAAATTTATATTTATATCCCTTCTGGGGGTTTAATTTGTTAAGATCTCTCAAAGACACAAAGTTCTCCAGGCCCTTCTCAGCTCCAACCCTTTTCCTTCCTCAGGCCATCAAGTCTCAAATTTCTCCCCACTCCCACTCCCGTATAAGCAGTGTGTTCTCCTAGTTCCTCCTACAGAGTCCTTTCCCCAGATCTTTTCCTAGTTCCAGCTCCTGGCCTCAAACTCCTTCCCCTCAGAACAAAGTCCTTTATTGAAACCTCACAAACTTTTCTATCAGGCCCATGAAGAGAAATTTGGCCTGATATATTATGTTTGTTGGGCCTTCCATCCCCTCCCACTTCATTTTATTTACACAGACATTACATATGTTTTGGGGGCTATCCTGAGCTCAGGGTCCTAGTATATTAGTCCCTGTACCCTCCATCAGCCCTGTAACACACTATGATCACTAGGGTTCCTAACACCAGGAAACCCTCCCCACAGCGATCCCTGAGACTAAAAACTCCCACTTGACTAACCAAAGAAGCCCTTTATAATGCTCAGCAGGTGGTTCCATGATTCAGGCACTTGGCCCCCATTCAAATCTTGATCTGCCGATTCTTCTGGGACTGGAAATTACCTGTTCTTAAATGGGCTATATCTTGGAACAGAGTTGTCTGGTTCCAGTCCTCTCTGTCCTTAAAGGGGGCATAACTCCGGTTGCAGAGTACAGAACTGCATCCACAATTTTACATCATAAAAATGGAGGCCTGATTAAGACTAGGTTGAAAATGTGGCCTTTAATCACTGTGACTCAGTTTTCTTATCTGTCAAAAATGGATAATGGCACCCGCCTAACTCACAAATGTCTTGTGAGAGTAAATTAATTAATATCATGGCTCTGTATTTAGTAGCTGCAGAATTTAGTCCTTCCCACATAACTGGGCGCTTGAATCTCAGACTTTATTCAAATACTTATACTTTAGAACTTATGGTTATTGGGATAACATCAAAAAGGGAACCAGCTGTAAACGGCATAGTTATGCCTACCTGAAACAATTCCTGAGGGAGTGAAAACTGCCCTATTTATCTCAAACTAGCCCCATGAACTCCATATTACATAGCCATGGAATATAGCATTTTTTTTAAGATGTCACAGAACCCAGCAGTTTTGCAGGATAATTTACCATTTGCTGTAGTGAGGCACCCATATTTATTTTCCTTTCTGCCCTACTGGGATTTGCCTGCAGCTGTCCCTGGCTCTCCCATTTTGTCCCAAAGAGGGAGTTAATAGGAGTACAGTGTGTGATTCCTGCACTATTTCATGAAGCCAGGTACCAGAGGGTCTGAGATCTAGACCAGGACTCTAACTTGCAACCAGAAAGCAATGGTGCTTTCAGTGCAGGCTAACAGTGCAGGCTCATGAGCTGGGAGCTTGGAGTGGCATGCAAGACCCATGGACCTGGAGAGATAAGCTGTCAGCTACATGCTCTTCTCTTCCTTAGCAGACACGTGGGAAAGAGGTTTTAAGCCACTTCATCTGGACAACACAGGGCTAGTTTACACTAGAAATGTTGTAGCACATCTGGTGAAGATGCTCTATGCTGATGGGAGAGAGCTCTCTCGTTGGCATAAGAAAACACCTCCATAGCTAGATTGGTGGAAGAAGCTATCTCACCTTCAAAGAGCTGTCCACACCTGTGCATTTAGGTGGATGTAACTTATGACACTCAGGGAAGTGGCTTAGTCACACACCTGAGCGACATAAATTATAGAGACATAAATGTTAGTGTGTACAATCCCTTAGTAGGAGCTGAGATCAGGAAACAGAATGGACACAGAAACTAATCACAAAATTTCATGTGAATGAGTGTTTTCAACTATGACTTATAGTTATGTGTATTTGCTTAGGCTAGGGAAATGGGGATGGGAATGAGGGGCAGATGACATTAATGTTGCTACAGAATTTAGGAGTTGCAACTGCAGAATTTTGTCCCGTTGTTTTGCAGAATACACATGGCATTGATTAAGAGCACAGAGATCTTTGGATGCTGCTGCACAAGTGAAACACACTGTTTATAGCGACAAGTGATGGAAGCAGAAGGAATCAAAGCCCTAACTGCATTGCTCAAACTGAGGCTAACTGCGCATCTGGGCATTTTTTGCCTTTATAAAAAGAAAAGATTCAAACATCTGTAGCTGCTGTCCTTTCAACACTTGACCCATGTTGTGCTGTTCAGCAGACTTAGCACTGCTGTTAAAATGTAGTTGCCTTTCAGTAATTTAATGTCAAGTGGAAGAGAATTATTGTTAAATATTAGCATAAATGGTTGCATGACCTCTTGTTTTTTTCTCTTTTTCTCTTTTAAATGAAATCCATGTGATTCTTCCTGCTCTTTTCAATGAACTTCACACAGTATGCAAATGAGCTTCATCATGCACATTTTTTCTGCGTGTGCATGTGAGTGTGTGTTGTTTTCTGCTGATGTTAACGAAGTGCAGTGAAGCAAACAGAGGCTGTACGTTCAAGGCTAATGGAAATGGCTGCATACATCTAAGATTAAAAATGAAAACTGTCTGAAGCTTTTAAATCTCCCCTCCCCACTCCAGAATGAACTGCCGTCCTCATTGAAATGAACGAATGTTCTATGGGAGATGTGTGCAATTAAGTATGCTACTCATAGAAGGAACATTAGTAATCTTCTTAAAGCCCTGTCATTCATTTGCATAGTTATCCCCTGCAGCTAAACAGAGGGGAGTATTAAAATCTCATTTTTCTCTATATGTCTTTCTTTTATATTAGCCTCTCCATTATTATCTTATTATATATCTCCATTCCTCACAAAAACCAGTAATGGGAATACTTGCTCTGAGGTAACATGCTGGATATTGTGACTGTATGCTTAATATCACCTGAATATTCATTGCTCCGTGACATGAGAGCTGTGGTCTTGAAGCTTGTGAGCTGGGAACTCCTGTATCCTATTCCTAGCTCTGACAGAGACTTACTTAGTGATCTCAAGCAAGGCACTTAGGGTCCAGTTTCAAAAGTGGCTGCAGCTCCCATTGACTTTAAGGCCAGGTCTACACTACCCGCCAGACTGGTGGGTAGTGATCGATCGTTTGGGGATCTATTTATCTTGTCTAGTCTAGACACAGGAGGAGCAGAATGTGGGGCCGTCGGGCTGCCCCAGTCTCCTCCGTGGCAGCTCTACTGCCCCCAGCCCTTCCATGCAGCTGCATCTAGTGTCTCCTGTCTGGGGTCTGTAGGCAGCCCCTCAGAGGACAGGGCTGGGGGCGGTACCAGTGCAGCTGTGCCAGAGGAGCTGCTGGCATGGAGCTGCCCACTGGCCGCATGTTCTGGTCCTTTCGCTGCTGTGGTTCTGGAGAGCTCTGTTCAGAGGTCTCTGGCACAGCGGGAGGACAGAGCCCTCAGCCGCAGGTAACATGGGATGGATCATGGGGAGAGGAGGAGAAGAGTGCAGGTGCAGGGCCCCGTGCTGGGGGCAGGGTCATCTGAGGAATCACATGAGGAGGTCTCCCTCTCTTTAGCTCCTACAGAGGACTGATAAGAAATGAATTCTACTTGCACCACTGCCTGAGTTCAAAACCCTACTTTGTCTGATCTGGAGAAGGGACGTGAACCCAGGTCTCGTATCTCCCAGATGAATGGCCTAATCACTGATCTATAGTATAGGACATTCCGTGGGGTGTTACTCTCAATCTCTCCTATTGAAGCCATTTCACTTTTTATAAAATATTTAAATTTTCAATGGAGCAGGAATATGGGTCTCCTGAAGGATGTGCCCTAATCAATCAACTATAGAGTTCTATTGTATATAGGTTTTTATACCACATCCTTCACCGTAGTATCTGAGTGCCTTCCAGTAGAGCATTAAGCAATATGACTACACATTTGTTATTTGTTTGTTCTCTCATCCTCTTACCAAAAGCTTGTGCAGTGGAGTGCCTTATTTAGGTGGTGTGTTTCTTAAAATATAAATATGCCTTTACTATGTGTTTATATTAGGAAAGAGAAAGTCAAGGCAAGGGAAAACAAGAATCATAGAACATCAGGATTGGAAGAGACCTCAGGAGTTCATCTAGTTCAAACCCCTGCTCAAAGCAGGACCAATCCCCAACTAAATCATCCCAGCCAGGGCTTTGTCAAGCCTGACCTTAAAAACCTCTAGGGAAGGAAATTCCACCACCTCCCTAGATAACCCATTCCAGTGCTTCACCCACCTCCTAGTGACAAAGTTTTTCCTAATATCCAACCTAGACCTTCCCCACTGCAACTTGAGACCACTCCTCCCTGTTCTGTCATTTGTCACCACTCAGAACAGCCTACCTTCATCCTCTTTGGAACCCCGCTGCAAGTAGTTGAAGGCTGCTATCAAATCCCCACTCATTCTTCTCTTTTGCAGACTAAACAAGCTCAGTTCCCTCAACCTCTCCTTGTAAGTCATGTGCCCCAGCCCCCTGATCATTTGAATACCTTGTAGACTGGGCTTTAGCACAGCTAATGGCAACACCAGATCAGACTCACAGCTGCATTATAATATTGAATATCAGATCTTGCAATGGATGTTGAAGGATGACCTATTACATTAACTTCCTGGGATTTCACATATCAACATAGTTTCCTCTAATCATTTGAAATGGAAAGCTGTATTGTCCATAATGTGGTGACTCATCAGTGAAGGCAGACACGACTCTTTAACTACAATTTCAAATCAATGCTTAGATGACTCCTTCTTTCTCAACTGCTTCATTTTACACATAGCAGAAGTCTGCTCCCATAACCTGAGTCTGGGAGCTGCTTAATCTTGATGGTTTCCAATTTGTTAGACAATAAATAGAAGGCTTAAGAAGCAAAGGCTGATTGGACAAGACTTGTTTATCCAATTCCCCAGCCTCGACTGGCAGAGCACTTCATCACATTTACACAGTCAGTGCCTTCCCTATCTCAGGTCTGTTTGGGACTTGCATCGCTCTTCTCTGCATTCCATGAATAGGACCCAGCCTCCATAGTGGGCCATCACTCAGGGGCTTTAAAGAGCTGTTAGAGCAGGGTCTGTAAAATCTACTCTGTTGACAGCTAGAATTGTATTGCCCTCTAGATAGTGAGAGCCTGATCGCCACTGTCTTGGTCCTTGTATAGTCATTTACACCTGCACAAACTAGGTGTAAAATGCTATCAGATTAGAATGTTAGGGCCCCATTCTCTATTGTCTTGCACCCTTGTGCAGTCAGTTACACCAATGCAATATGGGTAAAAATTCTATCCTTTCTGAGTTGGTAACATTTTATATGCCCTCTACACTGGTGTAAGTGATTGTACAAAGTATCAGTGAATCAGACCCTTGGTGGTTACACATCCTTTGCACAGTTGTAAATGACAGGTGGCACAAGGTAAGAGACACTAGAGAATCAAGTCTTGGATATCTGGTTATATAAACTTTCTGTCTCTTTGTACAGTAAAGAGACTGATGGACTGTCTCGAAAGGACCTTCCTATGAATGGGAGAAGCTAATAGAAACTACTTCTGTCCTGCTGTAGAAGAATTAGACCTAGGAGAACTACATAACTATATTAGAGAAACTATGCTAATAAGAACAAAAGAAGGTGGTATCTTATTTATACATGAAATAACCTTTCCAAATGTTTCCCTCTCTTTCTGTTTTATCTTATTTTGGGAAACAACAGTAACAACACTTATGTAAAACAAATGCCCCACCGTACCTGCAATGGGATTTCACTCACTATTGATCATTCAAAGTTTTAAAGAAAAACATTGCATTACCAAATCTTTTCATTTCTCTCCCCTATCTGAATGATTAAGGACATCAAAGATTTATGCAAAAGGCCTGTTTATTCATCTTGTGCACAATAGTGCTAAAGCCTGACATTTCTGTATAAACAAGTACTCTTGTTTTTCTGCTTTTAGTGGATAATGAGCAAACTTCCATGTGTGGATCTGAAATGAGAAAAGATAACCTAACTGGACTGGAAATTCATCAGAAACCCCATATGTTACTGCACTTAATTCATGTCATGGTGTTCATTTAAAAACAAAAGAATACAGGTAGCACAGTACTCAGGCAATCAGGATCATGGCCTCTCTCAGCAATATGAGGGACTCTGTACGAGATCCCACCACATCATTCGTTAAAGAGTTAAAATTGATGTTTTTTAAGAAGCAGATTTTCTTGCCTGTGGTGCTGTTAATAGTCAAGGTGATTAATGTTGAAAGAATCTTAAAAATCTCATTTACTTTCCCCTATTGCTGTTTATTTAACTTTTTTGCACTTAACTCTGGACAATAAAAAGAGACTAATCAATTTCAGGTTTTTCCAATGTTGCAATATTTGGGTTGCAAATACTGAAAAGGAATGGTTAATCCAGAGAAAGCTGTTTTTTTAAAAAAATTAATTAAATTATTTATAATAATATTAAGTTTGGACTAGCTCTCCATCTATCCATCCTCATTACCTATCTATGTATGGTACCACACATTTCTTTTCTGTCTCCCTGTCCAATGTGCATGTGAAGCTGCTGAGGATGACAATTTGGGCTGCAGTGCTAACAACATACTGATGACACTCAGCTTTAGGTTTCCTAACTGGTTGCAGTTAGGCAGTTGCTCTGTTTTCCAGTGGGACCTGAGTGAAAGCTGTCTGCCTGAGGCTGAATCCAGGTGAGATGGCAGTGATGTTGATAGGGGAAAATATTCAGAGGGTTGTCATGAGTAAGACCTGCCTTCCTCATTATAGAATCATTTGTCTGTGTCTTTTTTGGTGTGGAAGAGACTTTAAGACTCTTTTTGGATCCTTGGCTGCTTTTAGATGGGAGAATGGGGGGAGAGCAGCCTTTGTAGCAACCTGAATGGAACCTGGAGCACAAGTTGCAGGAGGGAAGTATTTGGAGGAGGCACTGGAAAGTTAGCCTGGGTGCACATGGCTTTCATGATATCTATGGTTGCAGCATAAAGATATAGACCTTTTAATAAAGAGCCACTTTCATTTTAGAAATACAGAGTCCTTTCATGTTATTGGCCAGCACACAGCATATAGGAATGATAAGATTAGTCCTTGAAAAGGATCTCTGTTCTGGGCCCTGCTGTCTCAGATTCTACAAAGGCATAGATGCTTTCTGTACAAATTGTGTATCAAATCTGTGTGGTATTTGGGTTTGATTATAGAGGGAGATGTAGCTTGATTGCTTACAGGAACACACACAAGAATTCTGCTGGCTGGAATAATTAGAACTGATCAAGTGTGTTATGGGTGCTATAAGGCTAATAGTTAAAGAAGATTCTCCTTTAGAGTAAGCAGCAAAGTCCTGAGCTTTTGAAGAAGGGAGGTCTGAATCCTGCTGTCGCTGCCACAAGAAATGTAAAATGGCCATTGGTATAGGCAAGAATAGTAATGACCATCATGTGCTTCTTCTTGTCTGCGGGTTTCCAGAAAAGTGTAGTGTTAAAGTATTCTAGATGCCTTCAGCAAAAATGGCTAGTTCTTCAAAGGGCTCTTGGTCTCTGTCCCTCTCTGTGTTTGTAGTCTCTGATAAGGAAATATATTGTCCAAATGCAGAGGGAATATTGGGTTTATGACAGAGTGTGGGAGAACTTAGTGCAACCCTCCCCTAACCCTAAGCCAAGGTCTTCTTGTCTATAAACAGGTTCACAATCGCCTGCAAATTGAAAATAAATACATCTTTCCTGAAGAAGGAAAAGGGATGGAGAGGACTGCAGACTGGAGTCTGAAACCCAACGAGAAAGCTGACTCATTTGATTGCTAGATAACCACCTGTGCTCTTTGTGGACTGTACATTACACTTCTACTGGAACACAATAGGCAGTTGTATGGAGCCAGTGTTAATTTCACAGTGATGTTTTGCTCCCCTCCCGGTTTGCTTTCAAGGAAAAACTAGCACAATTGCTGTCCATTTTAATTGATTCCACAGATCAATAAACATCTTGGAAGGCAGCAATAGGCGAAGTTGTCTCATTGCCCTGCTGGCAGAACAGACAAATCATGGCAAAGAGGGTGGAATCCCCTCAGAGAAAGGACTGTTGGGCTTGACAGTAGCAGGATCTCCAGACCATTTGACAGAACGTGTTGTCAGGGTCAGAGTTAGGGAGCATCCTTAGTGCTTGCCTGGGCTGGGAGCTGTATACTCCAGAGTCTGTGGGTGGAACAGGGAAAGGACATGCTGCCTGCTGAGTGGCCTTTCTGAGGATTTTGGGGGTGAACAATAATATGTGGGAAAGGAGCCCAGACCACATTAGCTGTCTGTCCCCCACCGGCAGTTCAGAGAGCTCCCACCCTATGTTAAGAATCAGAGACGTAGCCATGTTAGTCTGGAATTGCAGAAGTGACAGAGGGTCCTGTGGCACCTTAAAGACTAACTCAAGTATTGAAGCATAAGCTTTCGTGGGCTAATACCCACTTCATCAGATGCATGCAGTGGAAGTATCCAGGGGCAGGTATAAATAGGTAGGCAAGAACCAGGTTAGAGATAACAGGGTTAGTCCAATGAGGCTGAACTAGCTTGTTATCTCTAATCAAGGAGGGTGAGGTATTCCTCTAGCAGCTGAACTGGAGGTGTGAACAGCGAGAGAAGAGAAACTGCTCTTGTAGTTAGCTAGCCTCAGGTGGGATGGGTGAACCTTTGGTACCATATATACCTATGTATAAACACCTGGTTTACAGTCTAATGAGGAAATACTTTTGTACCCTCTTAAATTAGGGGTGCCATTTTATACTTGTACAAGTTTACACACACAACAGTAGATATAAAGTCCTGCCTTGGATATGATAGGATACTGTACATGGCTCCAGGGATTATTAGTGGTATTAAAGGAACCCTCAGGGAGATAGCTGCAGGAGATCTCTGTTAGGGCTCCAGTTTCATTCCCTTTCTCTGGTGCCCTTGGGTCTGGGAGGGCTGTGGAATTGTTTGGTTTGGTTTCACAGATGAGAGATGTGGATGTGGAGCCCCTCAGATGCTGCTTCCCTCAGAGCGAGGTTCTTTACGTGCTGTCAGATGGTAATGGCTTTGGGTCACTATTAACTAGGGGTGGGCATTGAACCAATGAACTAGAGGAAAAAACTTTCTCTCCTTTACCATTGTCATAAGCCACCCAGTGTCCATTTTTAAAGCATTGTAGGAAATTATTTGCCCTCCTGCTATGTGGTTGTATAGCAGCACTAATGAGCTGCAGTGATTCTCATTTTTGCTCCCTCTTTTCAGTAGTGCAACTGTTTTGCCCTTGATCTGCTGTCGAGGGAGACCAGTGATTAACAGGCAGAGGAAGCGGAAGGCTAAAACCTCTCTCTTTAGGAAGGCTAGGAGGTCTATCCAGCCAACCATTAGAAGCTCATTACTACAGCAATAAAAGGACTGATCCCTTCATAAAGCTCCCTCAGAGCTTTAACAATTAACCCACTTGCAATTAAATGCTGGCAGCATAAAGAGCCCACCGATAAATCAAATTTTTTATTTCTGAAGGCAAGAGGGATATTAATACACCACAGCATATGGAATTAATATAAATTAGGCACTAATAAAACAAGTCACTTGGAGCAATGCTGCCACTGCAAAATTTTGAATGACTAACACTGCAGACTTGCAGTCAATTCATTGCATCCAGGCAGGGAGCAGGTCCTCATCGCGTCACGTGATTTAACTCACAGGGGACTGACCTCAGAGCGGGAACAAATCTGATTGGCAGAAAAAAATAAGCCATAGCTGGAGGTAATATAGCTAGAACAGGGGGGTGAAAATCATTTATTATAATTTATCATTTGTATTGCAGGAGAGCCTCAGAGCCCCTGTCATGAACGAGAAGTCCTGACCTTATAGACCTGGGCTCTGAGGCTTGCAGCTGCAGGATCCAGCTGGTTGTATAGATGCACCCTTTATCACTAGGCCAGACACCAGGATGTGGAGTTCATTACAAACAGTGCATATGCACTCCAGATACAACAGTCCATTTAGGATAATTTATACTTACATTTATGGAGTGAGGAAGCAATCACAAAATGTCAGTGTTTCAGCTAGAGGGTCTTTCTCCAGACCTACCCCAACAGC
This sequence comes from Dermatemys mawii, assembly GCA_007922305.1. Classification (NCBI taxonomy): domain Eukaryota; kingdom Metazoa; phylum Chordata; order Testudines; family Dermatemydidae; genus Dermatemys; species Dermatemys mawii. Next base: position 63,810,394 of record ML677332.1, read on the forward strand.
CACAAAAAAATTGTTTAAATGCAGCCTTTTCTTACTTATTCCTAGTGCTCAACCAATAATATTAAACTCTTCTGATGTATTTGTTTATTTTCCCCTTTGAATATCACAATGGTCATGGAAATAAATGTGTGCAGTTATTTCACTGTGTAATAATTTGCTTTCCCCCATTTCCGTTATAATAAGCTCCATAGAAATCCAATTGCTATTGTAGATTCCCTAAAATTACTCAGTATCAAGAAGCTACAGCAGAGATGGTGAAAACATTGTTTTGTTTTCTTGGGTGCTTTTTTTTTCTTCAGGAAACTGTGAAAATATTTTTTTTTATTTTAATTTGATTTGTGCAGAAGTTTCCATTTCAATTTGAATAGAAACTTTGGTTTATATTAGATTTGAATAAAAATAGTGTTTGGTTTCCATTTTTCAAAACAAAACAAAAAATACAATTCCAAACAAAATGAAAAATGTTGTTTTGAAATTCCTCATCAAACTATTTAAGCCAGACCAAGAATTTGTAGTGAAAAAAACAAAACTGTTTTTGGCAAACCCCAGTGGTAACATTTTTCAGTCAAAAAAATTTCAACCAATGGGGGCTGTGGGAAGCGGCATTCAGCCCATCCCTCAGGCCACGCTGCTTCCTGCAGCCGCCACTGGCCTGGAGCAGCAAACCACAACCAGTGGGAGCTGCGATCAGCTGCACCTGCAGACATGGCAGGTAAACAAATTGGCTCAGCCCACCAGGGGGCTTACCCTAGCGGGCTGTGTGCCAAGGGTTGCTGATCCGTTCTATAGGGGAGTAAATATGTGAGCATTGTTATGTTTTCTGTACACCAAGAGCAAAATGAGCTTTCAGTGTGAATGACTTATTTCAGATTCAGTGGGAAGGAAAAAAGACAAACAAGAAGGGACAAAATTAATTATAAGCCATTTCCTGACACTAGCCTATGGAGGAATTGAAAAGGGAGGTGGCATTAGGCCATTCCTTTGTCTTTATGCCACCAGGGAATCCCTCTTTTACCAAAAGATTCATAAGAGACCAATTCCACAGGAGGGTCCCTAACACTGACAGTACCTATGTACTGGGGTCATGATAGGGCCTGAATGGTGATCAAGAGGGTAAGAGACAGTACTACCACTGAGCTGTAAAACAGCTAAACATTCATATATACCACAATACACTGGATATAACAAGGCAATCGTTTAACAGCAAATTCTGTATTACAAACCACTGCACATGTACAAGTTACGGTTGCTGTGGGGGGTCATAACAATGCACTTCCTCACTCTTGTGCATTTACATTCCTTTCATATGTGGCATGCATTGTGGGGCAACAGCCAGTTCGTAAACTGAACAAAATCTTTCTATAAGCCTAACGTGGGGGTAAGAGAGGGGTGTGATAGCAATGGGCATCCAGGGAAATCACAGAGCCTTTGGAAGGAGAGACAGGGAATGAATCCCTTCTTGAAAAATGTGCTGAGCAGAAGTGTCTGGATCATGCCATCCTCATGGACCTTTACGATTCATTTTATTTTCCAGGAGGCTACACAGAGCCGTTCTTTTTGTTAGTAATAGAGCAGGATTTTAAAAAACAACTTTTTATTTTCCTTGTAGCTTGTGTCATCAGAACCATGTGAACCAATTCAATACCATCCCAGCCTTTGCACCTCTCATAGGCCCCAATCCCGCAAACATTGATTCACATGGTAACTTTTCTCACTTGAGTAGTCCTGCTGAGGGCCATTCCCTCCAGGGGCTCCTTCAAAAATATTGTGCCTCGAACAGTAATAAAGGTGACATTCCTTGGGTGAAATGCCCTTCTTTTCTCCTTCCAAAACAGTTTTCCCCCATCCCCAGCTCCATCAGTTCAAGACTCTTTTCCTACCCTATTCCCTGCAATTTATCAAATCCATCAATGCTTCCATCCACACCTCTCCCCACATGCCCTCCTTCCCAGCATTTCAGGGAATCTTCTTTAAATGGCTCCCCTCTAGGCAGCTGCTCCTCACAACAGTAGCAGGGTGGTGGACAGGCTTTCGTATGCCTTTGGCTGTGGCATTGTTGACTGGGTTAGGAAGAGGCAGGTCACCAGGCTCCTTCCCAGTAGCACTCTTCAAGGTCTTGGCTGGGCAGGGAGGTAGTGGTATGCACCAGTAGCTGGCAGGGATAATGAGTGTGGCCTACATACTGCATTTAGGAGGAAAGTTCCCATTTCACCAACTGCCCTCACAGCAATGGCAGATACACCCAGAGCACAGAAAGTCCCCCTGAGTCACCAATGGCCTCCTTAGTCCCAGGCTCAAAGAGGGCTCAACATTATACTACACAGAGACGGCCTTAGTGTTTCTGGGTGGGCCTGAGAAACAATTGAAAACCAAAGTGACACTCAGCCAAAACCACTAAAGTTTGGACCCTGTTTTGGGGACAAAACCTGGGAAACCAAGAATTCCTATGGTTTCTACACAAAGGTATAAATCAGCCAAGACTTGCTCCAAACCCAAGCCCCTCAAGGCCCATTCTGAAACATGGACTCTGGGCTTAGTCTCAGATTGCCCTGGGCTTGTGCCAGAACCCAAGCCACTCTGAACCCCTGGCCATAGATTTGTTAGACGGATAGTGAATTGAACCTAGGCTGCATTTTGCATTGTAACGAAACCGCATTTTGTTACAATTATTTTGCACTGCTCCAGTTATACCACCCCTGCCCTCTCTACCAGCCAATCAGAATGTGCCTATTGTACCTCAGTTTATAACCTCCTTCATTGCCTGTCATTGCTGTCATTATGACTCATTCTTTATTCAGACTGGAGCACCAACATTTTGAGAGCACCAATGTTCAGAGAGCCCCTTGCTGGCCTGGCAAGACATGTGCCTGACCTGTGCTTTTCCTCCCAGCTGGAACTGCGGTTCCATCAGTATGCTAATTCAAGACAGCTGAGAGCAGAGATCCCTACCTGCAGCTTCTTTTAACTCAAACATTTTTAATCAATTTCCTAATTGGGACTTCAGGGACCCCATTATGCTTTAATAATACATTTGACAAAACCTACCTCTTTTTCTTTTAAAGTCCTTAATTATGGGATGCATTGCAAATGAGTTTGATCATGCCAAGATCTATTCCTTCTGGGATTTTTCATGCCTTTTAAGGTTGGCACGGAGTAATACACTGGAATCAGATATGAAATGTCTCTCCATATGGACAGTTTATTTAAGGCTGTGACTTTGCACAGAATCAAGCTGTACTTGCTGATAGCTTTGCTTTGTTCCACGTGCCCCATATCAAGTTACATCCTCATCTTTGCTCCATGAGTGACCCAAGTGATGCACCTGTGGTGCCCAGAAATTTAGGAGGAACGTGAGATACCGTACAAGAATGTAAGAATTGTAAACATTGGTACAGGCCAACGGTCCACATTATTCTGTTTCTTACACTGGGTACTCAGTTGTGCAAACATTGTGTTATGACTTCAGCTGCTGATCAGCTTATGCCCTGAAGCATGGCTTCAATTTAGTATTCTCACTAGTGTCACTGCAGACTCAAAGGAAAATGAAAAAAGTTTCAGAGCACGTGCATATACACACATTGTCTGATATATCCCACCCTGTAGGAGGCAGCACACCCACTTCGTACAAGCCAAGAACCTTTCTTGTTTATTGTACACTCAATGATACACTGTCCCTTTTGCATCCTTGCGCCTGTTGTATTCCAGGCTACTGGGCAGGGGGGCTTTTTTCAAGGCACTGAGACTCAGATAGTGAGTTACATAAACTGTGAGCTTTACTGCTCATGTGCCTGGCTCTAGGACTTTATGGCTTGTCCTAGTGCCCACCCACTACATTAGAAGTCATATACCAGGTAACTCTGAAGAGCATGCAGCTGCTATAGTGGCACAGTGAAGGGAAAGATTACTCTCTAGCAGGACATCCAGTGTAATGCAGCTGTTTTCTGTGTAAATTGGAGCTGCACAACTTGATGTTGCCTCATTAAATATCTGCATTCTATCCTCAGAGTGGAACAAGGGAGAGAGAACTTCTAGGAAGGAGCCGAGTGCCAGAAGCCTGCAGAGGAATAGTTTCTCCTCCTCTAAATCTGCAAGCTTGTATTTCTTGGCAACTCCAGGAGGTTAGTGGTCATCCTATAATGTCTGAATTACAGGGTGGGAAATAAATATTGAGTGGGATGGTGGAAACAGACATAGCTCTGGGAAGAACAAGTTGCCAAGAAATCTGGGAATTTGCTTTCTGACTGTATGGGTGGTCCAGGTTTTGTGCCTGCAGAATAGATCTTGATAATGAAGAGCTTCAACTTTGCTGAAATTCCTTCACACTAGGACTAGGATAGACCATGGTCTGGCAAGTGATTCTCTCCACTGGTTGTATGGAAAAGGTGATCCATTTGATAAGTAGGGTCAGAGCTGGGGGAAGAAAAGATCCTGGATACACTGTGCTGTGGGGTTATCCCTTGAGCTTGTATCCAAGAGGGTTTAAAAGAAGGACCAATGGATACATGCTACGAAAACAAACTATGACAGTACAGATGAGGGTAACATTACACAGTGTCCTACCACTGAAGGGAGTGGGGTATTGCTAGGGGCAAGAGGAGAAAAGTAGAAGACAGGAAAGACTGAAGTCCAAAACTGCAAGAAATAGATGCAGTGGGATCCATCCAGCTGATATTTACAAATTGCTCAGCCCTCAAGAAACTGGCTCTGCCTCCTCCAGTATCTCTGGTATCCTCCACAATGGGAGGAGGGGACAATCTTCTTGATCACAAATTTTTCATTCAGTCTAACTTTGTTTCTACAAGCAAGATACTCCATAGTTGTTGTTGTTATTATTATTGAACATTTATATCATGGTAGCCCTTAGCAGGCAATAAGGTCAGGCCTTGTCCCAGGTGCTGTTAAAACATATACATGGTCTAATCCCATTATCCCCTCAAATAAAGAGATGAGACATGGCAGATATACAGTTCATTGGCAGAAGGAAAGAGTACAAGGGATTAAGCATATCCTAGCTTTGCAAGGTTGGATGCTATCTGGGCAAGACGTCACATACCAGCTCAAACTTCTTACATCTAGAGAGATCAAGAACTCCTCTCCTCACAGTCCCAGATCACTTATCATTGTCCAGCACAGCTGGATCCCACTCTTGCTTTCAGCAAACAGATACACAAAGTATTTTCCTGACACCACTTGTCTAGTCATCAGCTAAAGCAGGAAAGATGGCTCAGCAGGAAAAGCTGCAGATGTCAAACTGCATGACACGTTTGCTGAGAAAGAAAAAAGCAAGTGTATCCATGTGAATAGCTGCATAATATATAAAAGGCCTTTTTTCTAGAAACTGTTAAACATTCTGGGCCAACTCTCTTCCTGGTGTAAGTTCCCTGGCTGCAATGACCTTACACTGGAAATAAATTGGACCTCTTTGTTTAGACAATAGAGAGCTTCACAGATAACTTGTTCATTTGTTTCACAGCTTGGAAAAGTGGCTCTAACCAATTTTTTTTAAAAAAGAAATTAAACTTTAGGTCTATTATAAATTTTAATGTTCTAATTTATCTGCTTAAATGCACTCAGATCATCTGTTAGGCCCATTACCTGCTGCAATTTCCCTGTTCACTTTGTGAGAATCAGTAACCTCACTGTCCCTTAACTTGAGGTGAAATAGGTTTTTCATGGTAATTTTTAGCATTAACTCTATTTATTGTTTTTTTCCCCTTAAAGTGCAGGAATAATCAGAAAAGTGACTGTTAAAGCGGCACCTTCATACTCAACTTATTTGCTCCTTTTGTTGCTCGAAGTCATATCTACTGATTAAAATCTAGTTTTTACTCCTCTTAGCCTTGCAGAGCCAACACAGTGACAGGAGAGGGAGATAGATTATTTTCGGCATCATGCAACATCAACTGAATTGTCAGATTAATTCCAGTTGCCAAATGTTCATTGATAATGTCGAAGTGACAGACAGACTCTCGCTGGATTTTCAGACCCTCAGGTGAGCATGAGGTACAAGCAGTTGGGAAAAAAACCACCCTTTTGGCTTGTAAATTTGTTCTGTAATCAATGAGAAAGTATAAACATCTAACCCTGCAATGTCATTGTTATAGTTAATTTTCTGATTGTTACCATACTTAAAATGAGAGAACATAAATATGGGCCTCATCCTGCAAAGTGCTAAATACCCTCAGCCCCCATCAATAAAACTCACAGGATTGAGCCCCATAAATACACTGATAAAAAACAAAGTCCATGTTATAAATAGCACAAATTTACAGAGACCAAAATGGGTAAAGTACACAATAAGAGCTGAGCAGTTACAGCAGTTATTTGGAAGCCACAGATGTAGTGTGTTGGGTACAAGGATGAAGCCCATATGTCTTGAACTCTCTCTCTTTCAGTGTACCCAGCTTAATTGTATCACTTGCCTTTACTGCTCTTATATAAATTTAGTTGTTATATTTTATAGCAATTAGCTAAAATATGCCCAGAGCTTCTGTTTAAAATTTCACTTTTTAAATAGGGTATAGAATATGTATGTGCACAGTAATGTAATGCACTGTAAAAAATTAAAATGTGGGACATTGACAACCGATTCAAGGAGATATTTTTTCATATGATGTGTGATTAAACTGTGGAAATCACTGCCCCTGGAAGTTGTTGAGGCCAAAATCTTAAGTTTCACAAAGAGACAGGACAATATTATGGGTATCAGGAATACCCACAGTTATAATTAATGACAAGAAAAATTTGGAAGGGATATTTAACTTTGTGCTTCAGGGTTTAAGCCAATTTCTAGCTATTAGAGATCAAGACGAGATCTGTGTGTGTGTGTGTGTGTGTGTATTTGTGGTGGTGGTGCGGGGATGAGGGGGTGCAGATTACTCCATATCTGCCTACTTCAGGGTTCTTACATTTTCCACTGAATCGTATGACATATTGGGTTAGATGGTCCTGGGGTCTGATCCACTATAGCAATTCCTAGGCAACTTGGAAAGTCAGCTGTTTTTATGCTATGGACAGCTATATCTATCTAGGTTTTTATACTGCATTCATTTGATACTTTACTATGGACTATATTCTAAGTATAGAAAATAGTGCTATAAAGTCAAATACTACAGTATGATAAATGTTGATACTTTAATGGTATGGAGCTAGCTTCTGATTTTAAACTCACAAATAATTGCACCTGCTTAGTCAGAAGCTTCTTTAAACAAATAATCAGGCCCACTTTATGTACTGTACCATGCACAGCTGAATGGGAAATGCTGAATTTTAAAAGAGGAAATTAAAAATGGTAAAATTAACACTGCCAATGGTGTTGAAGTGATTGATGGTTTTATGATGTCCACAAACTTTCACTAAAGATTCAAGAAGAGACCACCAATCTTTTAAATTTACGGTCTGATAAGGAGTGAGAGATTGACCTTGTTGATTTCAATGCTCAGCCAGGTGGCAGGGAGATGTGTGGGATTCATCATAATATACAGCATGAGTACTTTTCCGTAACACAGTTAAAATCTATTCCGTCGGTGGTGGGAGACTCCAGTGTCCATTCTGGAGAAGGCTAGCAGGAATTGGGGACATGCTGAAGTTATGAGATATATCCCCCTATTTTCCAAAACAGGGACTCACCCAACTCCTTGTTAATAATTCTGATTAGTATGTCCAATGGGCATTTCCCATTGAAAGCTACCAATGGAGGGCGTTCAAAGCACCGCGCATACATGTGACTTCTCTACCACTGAAAAAGGAAGGTTATGATGAGTCAGGAATGACAAACTGCATGGAGGGAATGGCTTGTGCAATGCTTGCCTGGTTCTGGTCAACATTATCAGTCCCTCACATTTCATGACCATCATATTCAATTACAAACAGTCAAAGATGAGGTTATTATGAAATAGCTGCTTGGCAGCAATAAATATGTCCTATTTACGTAACCCTTCTGCTAGCTGGAGCTAGCAGCAACCAGGGCCATGTTCAACATCTAGATATTCCTTTCCATTGATGCAACACAGAACTGTCTCGAGCACTCACCCAGTAATTTGGAAAAATTACACACTACCCCTCAGTGCCTCTGAGCGGCAATACTTCCCCACTTGCAAGCAGAGTCTGAGTGTAGAAAATAAACTTTTAATAAAAAGAGGGAAGTAAGTGGGCGTTAACTTGGGAAAACACTGCAATCAGGGTTCATAAACATAAATCATGAGCAGAAGACCCACCTCCAAGTAGGCTGGGCAGTGTCCTTTTCCCCTCAGGTTCTTAAGTCCAGCAACCCAAAAGTTCCTTTCATGTGCCTGACCCTTCTCTGCACCTCACTCACAGTTGCTGTCCTTGGTCAGTGCAGATACAGAGTTCAGAGGTGCATCTGCAGAATTCATCTCCCACCCTGGGTAGAGGAGAGGTAAACCAGCACCTTATTCACTCTGCTGCTTGGGCACTCACTTGCCACCCCTCTTAGGGTATGGTTACACTTACAAGATTATAGCGCTATTGGTTATAGTGGTCCCCTTATACAGTAATATGTATAGCGCTATTGTATGTCCACACTCAGATGCGCCAGCAGTATAGCATGGCCACATTTGGGGCACTTAATGCAGCATTAAGAGCAGCGCATTAGGGCAGGTATCCCAGCATTCAGCTGGGTGCAACGTGCTTTTTAAACGAGGGGGGTGAAGGGGGACGTGTTGTATGTATGCGGAGGGAGAGAGATAGTGATTTTTCCGTTCTTCTGAAAGCCTGTCAGTGAGCCTCCGTTCACAGAAGGCTTTGTTTTCACACAGGCTCCCTCCTTAAACATTTGCATTGCTTATCTGCCGAGTTAAGAGAGAAACTCTAAAGAGGTACTTCCGCATTCCTCCAGCCGAGTTCAAAACAAAGGGAAGAGATGTCAATTGCCTTAAATGGCTCTAGGCATCTCAAGAGATCACTTGTAGCGCAGTGGGTGTCCACATTCTTGCTGTAGTGCTACAGCAGCTGCGCTACAGCCCTTATTCCCCATGCGGAGGTGGATTAACAATAGCACTATAACTCAGCAGTTATAGCGCTCTACGTGCCTTGCCAGTGTGGACGGGGAGGAGGTTATAGCGCTCGTGGGGGCTTTATAGTGCTATAAAGTGCCAGTGTAACCAAGCCCTTAGTCACCTTCTGCTGCCACCTGCCTCTCTGCTGTGACCTCTGTACATATGTCTCTTAGTAAGTGTCAGCTCTTTTCAGACTGAGCAGACACACTGCCCCATCTCAAGTGATTTCAGCTCTCAGTGATTTTTAGCTCTTAGCAGGCAGAGCAGAAACACAGTCCTAACCACAACTGATTTCAGCTCTGATTGAGCATTTAAAATAACAAAGAGGCTCCTAATGAAGCCTATTTAGCTCTTTCTTTGAACAGTGTGTGTGTGTGTGAGATGGATTCAGAGCGTGGGAGGGAAGGAGGAGGGGGGCACTGAGATCCTGCAATTCAGATCAGGCTCATCTCTCATTTAAAGTGAGACTGAAGCAAGTTTACTTGTAAGTCCATGTTGGAAAAAAAAGGACCAAACCTTGTAGGCCTCATTCAACTTCCACCCTCACAGATCTCACATTGACTTCAATGGCTACTTTGTTTGTGAAAAGACTGTAGGATTTGACCCAACTCATCAATACCTGGCTGTTTTTCCAGTAGATGCTAACTCAGGCTAGATTCTGATTGTTACACCAGTGGAGTTACTCTGGAAAATTGCTGGTGTAATGGCAATCAGGATTTTGTCCTTTACTTGTTCCTCAAGGGAGACTCCTGGAGAATATGTTGCAACTAACTTCTGTTTGTGTGTTCAGCTTGGAGGTGAAGAGAAACTTTGGGGTCCATTTGTGGTCTCTTGTCCCATGCACTGAGGCAGCATCTTTCTCCCCACACCACATTCAGCCCTACTAGAAATTTTGTTCCATCAGCTCTACAAATGAAAGAAACTGTATCAGCAACAGTTACTTGAACAGTTTCAACATATCTCCAATATTTTGAAGTATTTTAAATATTTATACTGATTTGTCAGCAGTAAGTAGGTGACAAGTGGAGATAAAATGTTATTTATGCAGAGATATCCCATTTCCACTTGTTTGACTGCATTTGTGAAGGATGATACTTTGGAAAATAAAATACAGCATCCATCATTGTTTGCTTGAATTTGCAAAAGGTGACATTTACAATCTTTCTGGATTCTGCTCTTAGTTACACTATGGCCTGGTCTACACCTAAAACTTACATTGACCTAGCCATATAACACAAACATATGACAGAGCGTATAAAGGAGAGGAAAAGGACTGCAGTACTGCACCCAGGTGCATGGAGGTACTCAAGAGGTGTTTCCCTCTGCAGTATCCTTTTCTCAAGACCAACATACCCAGTGTTTTTAAACCTTTCTTCGTAAGTTAGGTTTTCTAACCTTTTTATCATTTTCGTTGGTCTCCTCTGGACTCTCTCCAATTAGTCCATATTCTTCCTAAAATGTAGCACCCAAAACTAGTTAGAATACTTCAGCTCAAGTCTGAAGTCAAATAGATTAGAATAATAATCTCCTGTGTGTTACATATCATGCTCCTGTTAGCCTTTTTTGCAGCTGAATCATACTGTTGGCTCATATTGAAACTGTGATCCACAATAATCCCCAGATTCTCTTCACCAGTACTACTGCTGAGCCATTTGGTCTCCATTTTGTATTTGTGTTAAGTACCTTGGACTTGTCTTTAATGAATGTCATCTTGTTATTTCAGACCAATTCTCCAATTTATCAAGGTCTTTTTGAATTCTAATCTTGTCTTCCAAAGTGCTAGCAATCCCTCTCAGTTTGGTATTATCTTTAATTAATAAGTGTTCTCTCTGCTCCATTATCCAAGTCAATAATGAAAATATTGAATAGTACCAGACCCGACACAACCCATGTGGGACCCCACTAGATACAGCCTCCTAGTTTGGCAGCAAACCATTTGCAATTGCTCTTTGGGTATAGTCTTTCACCCAGTTATGGACTCCCTTTATAGTAATTTAATCTAGATCACATTTCACTAGTTTGCTTATGAGAATGTAATGTGGGACAAAACGCTTTATGAAAATCAAGATACGTATTTCATCTCTGAGGCCAAGACTTTGTCATGGTTATTCTTAGTATTTTTATTTCATGGAAACCGTGACCCGTCTGACTTTTGCTGCTGCAGTTCTATGGTTTTCCCCGCTGTTGTAGTGGTGAGAAGTTATGGAGTCCCCACTCCACCCATGGTGGCTGGGAGCTGCAGGGTGACCACAGTTCCCAAAGAGAAAATGGGACACTCCCAGAGGCTCTTCCGAGGCATTCGCCCACCCCAGCATGAGGCTGTCGCCCATCGCTGGAACTCTGAGTGGACATGAGTCTTTCACCTATTGCTGGAACCTTGCAGGGGGCCCCCTGTTGCCTGTCACTGCTAATGTCTGTCACTGGAACCCTGTTAGAGCCCAGCTGGCTGCCAGCTCCAGAGTCCCACAGCCCCTCGGGCTGAAGCGGAAAATGTCAGGGAGGTCGCTGGAAGTCACGGATTCCCTGACCCTTCCTTGACCTTCGTGACATAAATGTCGCCTTAATCATGTCTACTCTTTCTGCCCCTTCTGCCCCCATCCACTAGGCCAGTAACCCTGTCAAAGAAGGAAATTGGTTTCGTTTGGTATGATTTTTTCTTGACAAATCCCTGTTGGTTATTACTTACCACCTTATTATCCTCTAGATGCTTACAGATTGAGTGTTGAGCGGTTTGTTTCATTATCTTTCCAGGTATCAAAGTTAGACTGACTTGTCCATAGCTCCCTAAGTCGTCTTTGTTCCCCTTTTTAAAGATTGGTGCAATGTTTGCCCTTCTCTTGTGCTCCACGAGTTCTCAAAGATAATCACTAATGGCACCAAGATTGCTTCAGATAATGCCTTAAATACTCTTAAGGCACTATCTGAAGTATGTCTTATGTCTTTTGCCTGTAGCAGATTCATTAAAGATTGGCTCTGGAGCAGTACTGATGTTGGCAGCACACCAATCTGTCATACTGGTGATATGACAAGGGAAGCTGGGTGGGTTCCTCCATAATGAACCCAGTGTCAGAGCATGATGTTCAAGGGAGCTGTGCTATTTTAATTGCTATCTTAAGGGAACAAATTTGTGTTCTCTCTCAAGTGCAATGTACCACATTCTGAACTGCAACCAAGTTAGAAAAAATGTAAATAGTGGCTATTTAAGAGGCCTGGATTACTTCTCTAAACTGCAAACTTGTCAGTCAGACTTTTACAGTGCACTTTTCCTCATCTCCTTCCCACTCCTTTCTCCCACTTTCTCTCATGTGTTTGGCAGATTAGAGGAACCTTTGACGATAAAATATAAGTAGTTTTTATAAATAGAAAATGTTAGTAGCAAGGTTGCCAATACCACTCAGAAGCTCTGGAATTGTATTAGAATATACTATACCTCTGAAAGGTGCTCAGTGGTAAACAGGTTATGTTCTCATGCTTACTCCAGCACTCCTACCGCAGAGCAAAACAATCATTTAGAGCAAATGGCAAGTTTCAACGTTGAGTGAAACAACAAATAGAGAGAAAAAGAGAGATGTTTTTCTGTATTTTTATTTTTGGTCTCCACTGACATTTACATTGTCTACAACTTTGAGCTCTTTGGATGAAAGGTGCAGTCTTTATTGATTATATGGTGTACATGAAGGGATGCTTATATTGGTTTACATTGTGTATGAAAGGAATACTTTTAGCCACCATTGAACATCAACCATCCCTGAAGAGAAACACAGCAGCCACTTTACAGCATACAGCCACTCTCTGCAATAGTTTGAGACAAAAAGTAGAGACCATCATATTCATGTGTAACTGCAGGGGGAATGTGAGTAGAAAGAATGCAATACACTGGTTCCGAACCACTACTCATACACAAACTGTCACATCGTCTTTGAACTCCATAACTGATCAACATTTTGGTTTCACGTCTCAAAGTAGCACCTCCAGCAGCACTACAACCCACCAATTCCTGCAATACCAGGCTGGGTTGTTTGTTTGGTGCTGACCAAAGCCCTACCATCACCTCATACCAGAGATGTCTGTGAATAAACTCCAGGCTGAATACTGGGGGAAGTTCAGATCTGGATCCCAACCTTGCAGCATGGACCTCTCTCTCTCTCCCATGATCTTTTACATGTTTGCCTCTGTTTCATGTAAATCAAGTGGCAAAGCAGTGTATGCTGATAAACACAGCAGTGTGAGGAAAAGCCATTAGCAGGTTTTGAGTCCAGTGGTGCCATAAATGTCTTTATTATAGCCCAGTGTACTAACCTTAGACTTCCCCACAGCTGGAAGTGTGAGCCAGAGAATTCTCCCAGTGGCACAATTACAGAAACACCTAGGTGGAGTCACTTTTTGCTATGACAATTGGCAGTGTTCAGTGGTCCTTGGTATGTCTCATTTCTCACTGCTGCTGTGATGAACTAGCAGTTGTATGTAGGGCAGCACTGTAAAGCATGTAGGCATAAAGTACATTCTTCTTCCTGTATCTGCCTGATTCAAAAGGGAGGAAAATAGATTTCAGTAGTGCTTCTAGTATAGTGATAAGAGTCTAATCCAGATTTCCAGCACAGACTAAGAGCAAACCTCACTCTTTGTAGAAAATGAAGCTTACATAGGTCTTTCAGATGTGATGAAAAACCCAAGATCTCAGACATAAGGTATTAAGAACATAAGAATGGCCATACTGGATCTGACCAAACGTCCAACTAGCCCAGTATCTTGTCTTCTGACAGTGGCCAGTGCCAGGTTCCATGGCACATTTTGTAATCCCTGTCTCCTTGACAAATTCCATCTTGGGTAATTATATTCCATCCAATTACAGTTTAGCTGGATACAGGATTCTTCTTCATTTTCTGTCCTTGAATGCTATGTGGTGTTGCTCTAAGCAGCTGCCATGTTTCATCCTAGTAGTGGCTGTATTATAGGAGAAGTTGGCCATAAGTTGTTTGGCATCTTTCAGGAGGAAAATATTATTTTCAGATATAAAGGAAAGAGAACAGACCAAATTCTGTTCCTAGATACATGATAATTATTACTCTTTATATCATGGTACTGTTTAGAGGCCCAAACAAATTTAAGGCCACATTGTGGTAGGTGCTATACAAACATGGAATAAGAGACAGTCCCTGTCCCTAAGGTGTTACAAACTGAATAGACAAGACAGACAGAGGGAGTATTATTGTTAACATCACCATTTTATAAATAAGGAATCAAGGCACAGAAAGATGAAAGGACTTGCCCAAAGTTGCACAGGAAGTCTGAGACAGAGCCAGGAACTGAACTTAGCTTTTCTGAGGCCCCTCAGTGTTTTAGCCCTAAATAATGGTTCATCAAGTGCCCAAAACCCTGTGGCAGTTGGGATGTGCCAGCTGATCACACAAGTTGGGAGCAACAGCTACATGGAGTAACAAAGAAGTAGTTGCACCTACAACCAGTATGAAGCTTTGTGCACAAACTTTTGGGGACATGTTCAAACAGCAATATTGCTCATTACAACACAGCGCATGGACCCCCTCACTCCATTTTCTGGTCTTTCACCCACATGACTTTATGAATTACACTCATGGGACAGCACGAGATTTCAACTATTAGTATAATTATAATTTTCAGTCTCATTAGCACCCTGGGGAGGATTTGACCTAATGTCCTTTGGACAAAGGGCTCCATATTCAGTCCCTTGTGTCTTCCACTTACCCTTGTAACCTGGAGGTGTAAATAGTTCTACCATTCACCCCAGGCACAGATTTAATTCCATTTTGTAAAACAAAAATTCCTGCTGCACAATTCATCAGCAGATACTAAACAAGTGAAGTCAGTCACAGAAATAATCCCTGTAGTTTAAATCCTGTCTGTGATCTCCACCCTGACGCTTCAGGTTTCCCTGCCACCCATACATAATAATGAAAGAGGAGAAGGAAGCCTTCCGCTGGACAGTAGCATGATTTATCCTCAAGCATCCCCTTTCTCTCATAGAGATGCTCTTTGGGTTACCTGCTCCAGATCAAATCCAGGGCAAAGATATAGTTTTCTATATTGTAGGCCACAACCAGCCTTTCCCTGTAATGATAATGCTATTTAGTGAATCAGTGACAGCTAGATAGAAGACAATCTCTAAGTGATCCCTGTGAGACAACAGCTAGCATGAGGGATGATGGTTCAGTTGTTAGGGTACTTGTCTGGGACTCAGGAGACCTGCTTTCACTCTGATGCACCACAGTCTTAATAGCTGAACCTTAAACAAGTTACATAATCTTTCTCCAATACAAATCCCCATCTGTAAAAATGGGGAGGAAAGTACATCTCTAATGTACGTGGGTGTTATGATACTTATGTTTTCATAGTATCTGAGGATCACAGAGAAAAAAGCCCATACAAGTCCTACTGAGAACATGATTAGTTAATGTTAATGTGTGTATATACCTCACTGGTACAATGAACAATGTCCCAGAATATGTCTATACTTCAAGCAGTGGGTGAAATTCCCAGCTCAAGGAGACATACCCATGCTAGCTCTGACTGAGCTAATGCACTAAAAATAGAGTGCAACTGTGGTGGCAGAAGGGGGTATCTGTGCTAAGGTCTCAGATGGGTATGTACTTGGGGCAGCTAGCTGCTCATGCCAACATGGCTACACTCTATTTTTAGCACTCCCACCTTGAACTGTAGCCTTAACCTCAGATAGATATAAGGACTAGAGTAATGTGTTAATTTACCATTGCACTCTGCTAAATGGAATCAGAGCTACTCAGCCATGAGTCATAGGCTCAGTGCTACTCATGGAGATTCTCATGTACCTCAAACTTGGAGGAAATGTGAATTATTTGGAGTAGGAGGATCTTGGTCCTATCTCCACTGTGAATGAAGTTAAGGCCCATTGTGTAGTGAAGTATAGCTGTGAAGTTCCAGGTGGCCTCACTTTGTTACAGTTGACAAACAAGATAATTCCATTGATCGAACACAGTTGTTCATTTTGTCCATGATTTGACTTTCAAAATACTTGACAAGTGGGTTCACTTTCCCATGTACATTTTAAAGTAATACTCACGCATCCCTCTATGCTTAGCATAAACATTTTTGCAACTGTTTGTGGGCTTCTCTTTGTTTTCTAAACATTTTTACTTTTAAAAATTTAAATGAAATTAATGCTGACACAAGGTGCTGGATATACTGGCTTGAAGCCCTCTGTCCACAGAACATATATGATGTGGACACATATAAGGACAGTGTGGGCTTCCCCCTACCCCAGTGATATTTTCATTTCTTCTTGGCTTCTCTGCTGTGGGCTGGGGTGGCGAGGTGGTGATGAACACACTTCTCCCTGGGAACTAGACTTAGTCCACCAAAATCATTGTGTATAGACCAACAACCATTCATCACACGGCAACAACATGTGGTCACTACCAGACTGAATCAGCTGCAAAATTTGGATCTGAGTACAGATTTCGATCCCACTTCACCCAAAATGTGCGGGTCTCCCAGTCAGGGTCTTCACTCAGGCCCTCTCTCTTTAACACATACTTTGTTTTGCTTTTGTTGTCCATGGACAATGGCATGCCTTGGATTTTAAGCTTGGCTGTGAGATTTCCTCCCCTATTCTGAGAAGCAGTTAATGACAACTTTGTACCACCAAATGACTGGCTCTCCATCATTCTCAAGCCTCTCTCTTTGCAAGAATGAACTCCAGAGGGAAGCTGCATCTTCAGCTGATTCATGTGCCAGTAGATGGCAGCAAAAGATCACCGCGGGGAACAGAGTGACAGATCATGCAAGTGGGGGGGGAGGGGGAGAAAAAGAAGAGGGGTTCACAGGAGGCCGGTATTTTAAATCGAATCATTTTTCTTCCTCTCTCCCTGAGACATCTCTGGATCAGATTCTTTTTTTCCCTCCAGGTCTCCTACTTCTCTTACTACTTTCTATAACAACTATCCAGAAGGGCTTTTCATTTTGCTTGGCGTTACATTTCCACATGTGGGTGAGGGTCTAAGGCAGAGGTGGGCAATAATTTTTGCAAGGGGGCCATTCCATGAATTTTGGTAAGTTATCACTGGATACACAATTCTACTATATTAATGGAGAGCATGTGGGGTCTGGGAGGGAGTTTGGGTGCAGGAGGGAGCTCCAGACTGGGGCAGGGGATTGGGGTGCATGAGGGGGTGTGGAATATGGGCTCTGGGTGGGAGTTTGGTGCAGGAAGGGGCTCTGTACAGGGGCAGGAGATTGGGATGCAGGAGGGGGTGCGAGGTGCAGGCTCTGGCTGGGAGGCACTTACCACAGGTGGCTCCCGGCCAGCAGCACAGCGGGGTGTTTAGGCAGTCTCTCTGTGTGCCAGGGCCCCACACTGATCCTAGAAATGGCTGCGGCTGGCCGCTGCTGGTAGATCTCTGCGTGCCCCTTGAGGTGAGGGGGACAGCGGGTCTCAGTGTGCTGCCTGCAAGCACCGCCCCCGGAGCTCACATTGGCCGGTTTCCAGCCAATGAGAGCTGTGAGGACGATGCTGGGGGTGGGGGCAGAGCACGGCGCCACCTGCCCCCCACCGGGGGACGCGGAGATGTGTCAGCAGGAGCTGTCTGCTTCCAGGAGTGGTGTGGGGCAACGGCAGGCAGGCAGCGCGGGTCTTTTAGCAGCCTGGACTCGAGAATCATGAGGGGGCAGAGGAGGTCGGACAGAAATGGTAGTCAAGGCGGGCTGGACTGAAATGTTAGGCCAGGTACAGCCCACCTGGCCATATTTGCCCACCCCGCTCTAACAGATGTAACACACAACCCTCCCCCTACACCTTAAAAATAACAGCAACAAAAAGAACCAGGAAATACAGAGATTATTTTACTGAAAACGTGGCTTTCCAAGGTTTGTTCTGTATCCCGTGGTTTCCTGTTTCCCCACCACCCACACAGCCCTCTGCACACCTGCCTGTAAAACAGTATGTTTCTGGATTCCTTAGCTGGTTCCCTCATCTTCTTCCCCACCCTCCTCCCTGCCTCAAATGACAGTCTAGATCAGGGAAGAGAGAATTTTCTTTGCACCAATTCCTGGAGAAGGAATCCCCATGCTGCTTTTCTGTGTTGAAATGCACCTTTTATCCCAATTGCTCCAGCTGAAAGCTGCTCTGCAAGAGTACATATGCAGAGTAAAATATGAAGAATAATAATTATTATTCATATTACCATGACAGCTAGAAATCTGGGTCACCCCATTGTGCTAGGTGTGGTACAAACACAGAACCAAAAAACAGTCTCTGCCCCAAAGAGTTTATAATCTAATTGTTTGTTTCAAGCATCCGAGCTGCAGGGTAATTTCATTCCCTGTAGTTCCACCTGCCATCTCATTACCCTTCAAGTGCCATGTGCCCCTGACACTTTTAATAGGTCATTAATCACGGACCAGGGTGGGAGAGCAGGTGCAAACGGTGAGTGGAAGAGCTATTCAAGTGGCACTCAGATGATTATATGACAAAGTCATAGAGCACGTTAGCTTCTGTGCTCCCCTGTCCCTGAGAGGTAGCAACACTGTTTTTTGTATTGCAAGGCACTTATATTCCATCTTTGGGAATTGTATTTCACTGAGTGCTGGGCTTGGATGTAAAAAGGGAAGGAAAGGGTGCAATTATGCCAGTTTTGTGCTTACAGTACACACAAGACGGTTTCCAAAGAATCAGAGAATAAGCCTGATCGTTATTAGTACTTATAAACAGCCCAAAGAAGTGGTGTTCAGACAGGGATCTGGATTCAGTTTGGGATGGGATTCAGAGCCAGACTTGAGGCCAAATCAGGCTCTAATTTTGGGTTTGTTGATGCTGAATAATAGTCCCCATTTATTGACACAATACTTTTGGTCTCAAATGGCAGAAATGTTTTGGCAAGATTTCTTGCCATCTTGAATGCTATAAATCTCATGCCAATAGCTCTTCTCATGGCATTCCTGCCATCCTGGGCCACATCTAGACTATAATAGGCCTCCTCTAAGTTTGGATCTGGCCTGGATACCAAATTGTAGAAGCAAGTTTGGATCATATAGTTTGAAACTTGTCCTTTATGTTGAAGTTGAGGTTTGGGTTTGGGATAATCTGTGTTAATAATACGTATTTAGGGATAATCTCTGTTACCGAGATCTTGCAAGGAAGGAGGACATGTTGGATACATAGAAACAGAAGAAAGGGTGTGATGGGGATAGCTCATTTGATGGCTCAGAGGATTGGCAGTGAGTTTTCGGAGTCTTTCACTTCAAGAACACTGGTCCCCAGGCCATGGCACTGGAATGGAGGGGCCCAAAGGGCCATGACCCTTCCATGTTTTGAAAGTGAATAGGCCTGGACCATCCACTTTTTGTCATGGGCTTGGCCCCACATCCCTCTTCTTTCCCCTGAGGTCCCCCTGGCCAGACCAGAAGTGGAGCCTAGCCCGGGGAGCCTAGACAACCATAGACCCTTCCACCTGCCTGAGGCGGGGGGCCCAAGAGCAGCACCTGGCTCTGTGTCCCCACCCCACGGATTCCCACCCAAGGCAGATGGAGGGTCTGTGGTGCCCCACAGCTGCCTGGGTGGCTCTTACCATGTCCTAGCTGCAGCTCTTCAGCCACCAAGACTCCACCCTGAGGCAGGAATCCGGAGCTGGATCTGGGTAAGAGTCCGTGGGCAGCTGTGGGGAGTCATGGACCTTTCACCTACACTGGGCAGAGGGTCTGGGGAGTGGGGACATGGACCAGGGGCTGATGTCAGGCCCCCCACCCCTGGCCTGGTTCCAGTTTCTGGCGTGGCTGTGGGCAGGGCCTCAGAGAAAGAGGAACACAAAGGGGGTGGGGTCTCATGGGTCCCCCACTTTTGGGCAGACTCCATCAGTAATGAATAGAAACATGGCCCTCAGGAGCAACTTACAGTGGTGAGCTAAGGAATTCACAGGCAACCCTACCATAGAAAATCAACATACAGAGATAACTTAGTGCTGATGTGCAATCTTACAGTACCACACCAGTTAGGATGCATGCAGGGAAGGAAACAGATTTTAGTTAAAAGTTATAACCCAAAGGGGTTATTTAGCAAAAACCTGGGGAGGCAGCAGATGAGTGAGTTACACTACTCAAGGAGCTGTGTAACAGAGAACTAGATGCCATAGCGGACTAGTACACTAACACTTTCTCCTCCTCCCTGCATTTCTAATATAAGGACATGAGTAGGCTATGACAGTAAAGAAGTGACGTTGTTTCTTTTCAGTCTCTGTGTCTATATCC
The DNA here is from genome assembly GCA_007922305.1 of Dermatemys mawii. Lineage (NCBI taxonomy): Eukaryota > Metazoa > Chordata > Testudines > Dermatemydidae > Dermatemys > Dermatemys mawii. The sequence continues at coordinate 63,830,664 of ML677332.1, forward strand.
TTGGACGCTTCTGTACTCTTTGGCATGATTTGATGCCTGACGGGAGAAAGACAAGTATTTTTAAATATTAAAGGAAATCTCAAGCAATCTGTAATGCAAAGAGCCTTGCATAATCTCACCAGGGTGCCTTAATCACAGTGCCTGGACTTGTCCTTTATTATTAGTGATTCGCCCTATAAGTCCTCATTATCAGGACCATCGCTTACAGGCGACAAAGCCCATTAATACCCAAATTAAGCAAGAAGCTTATAAGGGGAAAAATAATATCTACCAAGGTTCTATTGACCAGCTTGAATGTGAAGAGTGGAATTAGCCTTCCAGCAATGGGTATTTCCATCCAAGATATTATTACTAGATAACTCATTGGCAACTCTCCTCATTTGCATAATTAAAAAGATGGCAACCGTATTATCTGCTTTGCTTCCTGCACAGCATATTTTTAAAAAGAGTTTAAGAAAGTTTGAGAATGCACAAAAGCAGAACTTTCCTCTAAGGAGCTGAGAGAGCTTCAGAGCTTAGTGCAGTGCAGCTTGATTGTTGTGTAACCTCTTTCATTACAAAAAAGACCCCACCAAAACAAACCTGCATCCCAAAGGGTTGTTAACTCTTTAAAGCCCAAAATGCTTTAACGAATTAACAAGCAGTAGCAGAATGTGATAGCCATTAACACCTTCAGCTCTGGTGTAAGAGGGTCACTAGTACAGCATGCAGTCCTCTTCTGTGTCCATTCCATAGAGGACATGAATCTATTCCATTCTTAGTTTGCAAGAGTAGCTCTTTAGCTCAAGCTACAGTCAGTCATTCTTTTGGGGCTGGTGGTCACTGGTTCAGTCCAAATCCCTGGTGTTGTCAAAGAGGGCAGCCATCACAATTATATCATGGCTTTCTCCACAGCCGAATTTGACCCATTGTGTTAGGACAGAGAAGACAGTACAGGGAAAAGATGTGTTTGAGGTTGTATGGAGCAAGTCTGGGGAGGTTTTGAACTGGATGCTGTCAATGAATCCCTTTTCACTAAAGCTAATGGAGCTGTTTGAAGGTGGGAGGTGAAGTGCTCATGCTTTGTGTATATGAGAAACTAGGCATTAGCCGGAGTCTATATATGGCTGGGGCTTGGGGTGGCAGTAGTCAAGGGAGTTGCACACCTCCTTTGCTAATATAACAAGGAGTGTTAGTGGACTAGTACACTGATATTCTCCCTCCTTTCTCCTTAAAGGACAGAAGTTCAAACACGATCATAGGTTATGATAATAAATAAGGGGGCTTGGACTCTTTTTGGTTTCTGTGTCTATATCCTTGGACTCCTCCAGCAGAATGGCAGTGGAGAGGGAATGGACTGTGGTTCAGGGCGTAGAAAGTATTAGTAGAGCTGGGAGGTCTCAGGATTGCAAGAGCAGGAGTTGCTGCAGTTTGGACTGAGGTCCAGTGGTGGAAATGTGTTAAGGAAGGAGTCTGTGCAACACCTGGAAAAGTATCATAATTAATGAGAATGCATATTTAAAAGAGATATCAATCCTCTCTCCTTCAGAAGGTAAGGCAGTCAGTAACAGCATGGGCAAAGGAGGAAATGCCACCTAATAACATGTTGACTTGATACATACAAGTATCCCTATTCCTCGCTCAAGTCAGCACTATTTGTGATTGCTAAAAAATAATTTACCCACAAAACTGAAACAAAACCAAACTGTATATCATTCATTGATGTGAGGAGCAGCAAGCCAATATAAAAGGCAAAGCAAACAAACAGGTGTTTGTTTATAGGCTAGGGTTCAAACCTAATCAACCTAGACAACTGTTTGAGATGCACCTTGTTGCTCTGCAGATCGAAACAAAGCTGTGGGTGTCAAGCCTTTGCAAGCTGGTAGCAGTTATTCCTCAGGGTGCACCGTCATCCCTCTGGCAATCTGTACTATGAACGGAGGCTGATGAAAAGACCAGAGGGATTTTAATGCTTTTGATGATCTGTTACTTAGAGTCAAAAGACTTCAAAATAAAACAGGGAGCTGGGATTCTGTGTGTTTTAGCGGCAGTTATATTTGACTGCAATGGTATAGAAGCAACAGATGAAACAATGACTGGAAAGTGTTCAGCAGAATGAGGTTGGGGGAAGGTATTAAAATTAGCTTTGACACTGAGTTACAATAGTCAGCATTTCCCTGCTCTACACTGCCAGCCAGAAATCTGAGGGTCTAGGGAAAGCAAATTCTGAAACACACAGGAAAAAATAATAAGAGAAAAACAAGGGGAGAAAATTGTGGCATTTAAAACAGAGAAGCAAAATTGGATTCACAGTGTCAGCCTTTCCCTTCTGAAGGCAATTACACTTTGTGAAGTCTTCATTTCCCCTGATGCATCACTTCCATGAGATTATTATCTTAATTAGATATGAGCTGGTAATTTAATATAGCAGTAAAATAAACAACCTTGTGAGAGGAGCAGATAGGTAGCTCTACTGAGGCTGCACGTGAACTGCTATGTTCAGGTATGTTGTACCAAAAAGACATTGTACAATGGAGATAATTTAACTTGTCTACTTCCCAGGAGTTTTGTGAGGCTGCATTCATTAATTTTTGTGGGGTGCTCAGATTTTTTGCTGGTGGGGTCTGGCAGGCACTTAGTCTGCCATTTATTTCAAGTATCTAGTACTTCGAATATAAGCAGTTTAGGTTGCATGCAGAGGTTATGTGGTATTGTTTCTATTCACTGTTTGCATGAACAGATGCTTCAGAGTTGTATCTGGTGCAGTCACTCATGATAAATTCAATATTTGCTTTCTGTGAATATTCTGCAATACTGTATTATTATTATAATTATTATTACTTGTATTACAGTAATGTCTAAAGATCCCCAATGAGATTGGGGCCCCATTGTGCTAGGCACTGAACAAACACAGAGTAAGACATAATTCATCCTGCCCCCAAAATAGACAAGGAAAGAAAAACAGGTGAAATATATAAATTCTTAAGGTTACAGAGCAGGTCAGTGGCAGAGCCAGGACTATAACCCAGATCTCCTAATTCCTACCGTAGCACTTTGGCCACCAGCCTACACTGCATCTCAATAGCCTTTTCATTTCTAACTTCCCTGCCATTTAGTACCAGAAGCAAAAGGAGGGATGCACTGCTGGTCTTAGGGTATGGTTACACTTACAAGATTATAGCGCTATTGGTTATAGCGGTCCCCTTATACAGTAATATGTATAGCGCTATTGTATGTCCACACTCAGACGCGCCAGCGGTATAGCATGGCCACATTTGGGGCACTTAATGCGGCATTAAGAGCAGTGCATTAGGGCAGGTATCCCAGCATTCAGCTGGGTGCAACGTGCTTTTTAAACGAGGGGGGTGAAGGGGGACGTGTTGTGTGTATGTGGAGGGAGAGAGATAGTGATTTTTCCATTCTTCTGAAAGCCTGTCAGTTAGCCTCCGTTCACAGAAGGCTTTGTTTTCACACAGGCTCCCTCCTTAAACATTTGCATTGCTTATCTGCTGAGTTAAGAGAGAAACTCTAAAGAGGTACTTCCGCATTCCTCCAGCCGAGTTCAAAACAAAGGGAAGAGACGTCAATTGCCTTAAATGGCTCTAGGCATCTCAAGAGATCACTTGTAGCGCAGTGGGTGTCCACATTCTTGCTGTAGCGCTACAGCAGCTACGCTACAGCCCTTATTCCCCATGCGGAGGTGGATTAACAATAGCACTATAACTCAGCAGTTATAGCGCTCTACTTGCCTTGCCAGTGTGGGCGGGGAGGAGGTTATAGCGCTCGTGGCGGCTTTATAGCGCTATAAAGTGCCAGTGTAACCAAGCCCTTAGCCAGAAGTTGCTTTTTGCTGATCCTTCATCAGCTCTTCCACTTGTACCACTCAACTGATTTTTCCAGTCCACTTGATATTTCCTGTCTTTTAACAGCAGAAGAAAAGTAAGTAATGACTCAGAAGACATTAATAACATCTAACTAAAGTGCTCATGGTTTAAATAGGAACAGACTGCAGAACACACAGCATAGAAGAGAGTCCTGCAGAGCACTGTGAAAGAGCCTCTTAAATCAGCTGGGTAATGCTTGCACTGGACAGTGGTAGACAAGGCAAACAAAGACCTTAGGATGCATCTCTAGAAGCAGAGAGTGTTGTAAGAAGCAAGTGCTTCATTAGAATGCAGAGAGCTTCTCTGGTCACTCTGTAAAAGTGAGGATATTACACAAAACGAAATGGTGGAGTAAAGTCAAAAAAACGCTGGCAAGAAAATGTAACTTCCCTTTTTCCTCCATAAATTTTGTTTGCCCATATCTATGTAATTCTTTGTTATTCCTCAGCCAAAAGCAAATATATTGCTCCCAGGCACCCCTACAATACGAAAAACAGTGTACAGAGCCCCGCTGTGCACAAGCAGCTCTACAATAATAAACTGTGTGTGCCCAGAAGCTCATGAGCAGCTGTGAAAAACCAAGCCAGTCCGCCCAGCTTCAGCACTGACAGACAATCTTACACGGGCAATCCAGTGACTGTAGCCTCTGCATTCAGGAGCAAGCTCACACCATCAAAGCAGCGTGTCAGTGGTCAGGATTAACCCTAATGTGTATGTGCTGGGGAAGGGCAAGTAGGAGATCTGTTACAGAATTTAGGGATTTTGGCAAGCATCCTACAGAAAGTGGGTCTGGGTTGGAGAAATCACACACCCTAATATGCATGCAAAACCACTTTAGTATCCTTCTCCTGCTGTAGGGAGTTTGGGTTTTTAGGCACGAGTGCAACACAAATCATAAAGATTATCAATCAAATAAACATGACAAAGTGAGAGCCCTGCGCCAATGAGCTTACAATCTAAACCATTAAAAAAGTGGAAGGAAAGGAATATTATCTCATCTTACTGAGGGGAAACTGAGGCCCAGAGAGACTAAATGACTTGCCTGAGGTCACACAGTAATTCTATGACAGATGAGAAATTGAATCAGGTCTTTGAATGCCAATCTAGCACCTGAATCACAAGACCATCCTTCTTGCCTTTTGCAAGATGTACAAATTGCTTTTCTTTGCATAGTTTTTTGCCATTGAGCTAATGCGTTCTGGCAAAGGCATACAGACATACAATGCACTTATTCTTTCTCGCTCACTTTGGCAGTCTGTCTTTGTGCACTGTATATATCTGGACAGCTCAAACCGATAAAGACAGATTTTTATCTCTGTCTGTGGCTATAGACCCACACATAAGGGTAGCTAGAGCTTAGTAGGGGAACCCTTTGATTAGTTTGAGTGGAAAGAGTCTGGGCTCTTTTCATTTCTCTAGCATGTTACCTCCAACCTCAAAACCACAGAATAGCCACAGTATCAACACCTAGGATATCTGATTTTGCTCTCAGTTACACTGACATGAATCTGAAGTAACTCCAATGTAAAACTGGTATGAGGCAGAGAAGAATGAGATCCAGAGATTACAGGAGTGATGTAGTAGTTGAGCAGGGGTATAAAATTGAAGGTTTCTTGGGCTTCATTCATTGATGCAAATATTCACACTCATTTAAGTTAGGCACTCAAGTGTGTAAGTGCCTCGAGGGTGTAAGTTGCACACTCTTGCAATTCATTGGTATATTAGTAAGTCAAAATCTGTTCTTAGTGACCTCCCTCCGCTTTCACTCTGCTGTAAATCAGGAGTAACTGCAGTGGAGTCAATGGAACGGCACTGGTGTAGAACTAGTGCAAGTGAAATCAGAAGCAGGACCATTGACCTCAGTGAGACTAGAATTTGACCCAATGTATCCTAAATTCCTTTACCAAGTCTGTTGTAGGCTGAAAATGAGATGTGAGAAATGCTGTTAAGGGTGTCAGGTCAGGTGCTAACCTCTACATTCATGTTGTGGTTGTGTAAGTAGAGGCACACACTCCCGTACATCTCTCTCAGGCAGAGGGGGTGACTGACTGACCCTCCCCTCCCTGCCTGCCTGGCACTCTCTGCCCTCCATGCCTGGCTGGGCCTCCAGGATGGACCCGTCTCTCCTGGTACCTGGCACCTTATCTTTCTAGGCAATACTATGCCAGGGTTCACACCAGAATGTGGCCAGCAGCAGCCTTTCAGCACTGTGCGGGAGGGAAGGGATGGGAGCTGCTTCCAGCCACAGAGGAGGAAGATGGAGAGAAGGGGAGGCTGCAGGAGGGGAGATGATCTGGCCTGTGCCTTTGCTGAGCTTCTCTCTTTCCCCATCCCCTGCTCCCCTGTGGCTGGAAGCAGCTCCCATCCCTTCCTGCCCACACTGTGTTGAAAGGCTGCTGGCCACCGACATAACCCAGCCACCTCCTGTCCCCTGGCTACCTCGTGGGCAGGAAGGGGTTAAGTCCTAAGGACGCATTGTGCACCAGGGCCCAGGGAACCTGACTAGAGAGGTGGCTCAGCAGGGGAGGGTGAGTAGTTGATGGAGCAGCCCCATGCTACCTGGGGGCAGGACCTGGGCGGGAGTGGGGTAGGGAGGAGAATGAAGAGGGTGCTGTGGAACCTGAAGGGTTGGGTGCACACAGGCTGGAAATCACTTCCTCCGTCCCTCCACTCAGCTTAGCTGAGGGCTGGAAAGGCTTCCCTGTGTCCTTTGCTGTACGGGGCTTTGGCACACACAGGGCTTTACTCCTCCTGACCAGCACCCTGAGCTGGAGAGTCTTGGGCTTTCCTGGGGTGCCGGCCCCATCGGAGGCAGTGGGCAAAGGAAGGAGCCTGCCGGTCAGCACTGTGCTGGGAGAGGGAAGCACCCTGCTGGGGAAGATATGAAGGAGCAGTGGGGCTGGGGTGGGGAGCTGAAGGGGCAAAGCAGGGAGAGTATAGTGACAGGGGGTGCGTGTAAAAGACTAATGGGTGGGAGCAGAGGCGACACATAACCGGTTGCTGCCTGGCATCTGCCTGCAAGTTGTGGCATCTGCCCTCAAGTTGTTGCTTCTTTCAGTGTGCAGGCCCAGTGCCTAGGAGCTGAGATCCAATCTCTGATGCTCTTTCATTGGTTTTACACCTTTGTAACTCCACTGACTTCAAAGTGGGTAAACAGTGAGGTGGCAAAATTTGTAGATGATACAAAACTACTCAAGATAGTTAAGTCCCAAGCAGACTGCATAGAGCTACAAAGGACTCCCAAAATTGGGTGACTGAGCAACAAAATGGCAGATGAAATTCAATGTTGATAAGTGCAAAGCAATGCACATTGGAAAACATAATTCCAACTATATATAAACATTGGAAAACATAATCCCAACTATACATGTAAAATGATAGGGTCTTAGTCAGCTGTCACCACTCAAGAAAGAGATCTTGGAGTCACAGTGGACAGTTCTCTGAAAACATCCACTCAACGTGAAGTGGCACTCAAAAAAGAGAACAGAATGTGATGAATCATTAAGAAAGGGATAGATAAGAAGACAGAAAATATCATATTGCCTCTATATAAATCCATGGTACACCCACATCTTGAATACTGCATGCAGAAGTGGTACCCCATCTCAAAAAAGATATATTGGAATCGGAAAAGGTTTAGAAAAGGGCAACAAAAATGATTAGTGGTATGGAACGGCTGCCATCTGAGGAGAGATTAATAAGACTGGGACTTTTCAGCTTGGAAAAGAGACTACTAAGGTGGGTTTTGATTGAGGTCAGTAAAATCATGTCTGGTGTGGAGAAAGTAAATAAGGAAGTGTTTACTCCTTTGGGTAACACAAGAACTAAGGGTCACCAAATGAAATTAATAGGTATCAGGTTTAAAACAAACAAGATGAAGTATTTTTTCACACAATGCACAGTCAAGCTGTGGAACTCCTAGCCAGATGATGTTGTGAAGGCCAAGACTATAACAGGGTTCAAAAAAGAACTAGATATGTTCTTAGCCAGGATGGGCAAGGATAGTGTCCCTAGCCTGTTTGTCAGAAGCTGGGAATGGGTGACAGGGATAGATTACTTGACGATTACCTGTTCTGTTCATTCCCTCTGGGGCACATGGCATTAGCCACTGTCAGAAGACAGGATATTGGGCTAGATGGACCGTTGATCTGACTTAGTATGGCCATTCTTATGTTACAAAAATTACTCTTCATTTATAGTGGTTTAAGGAATGGGGCTCAGTAAATCCAACCATTGCCAGCTGCAAATGATCGTTTAGTTTGTTTCACAGATATTTAGAGATGTATGTTTTTCTATCTCTTTGGGTACTTCTATAGCTCACAGTATCTGAGCATCTCATAAACTCTAATTAATTTATCCTTACAACAGCCCTGTCATGTAGGGAAGCATTATGTAGGGAACTGAGACACTGTGAGATTAAGTTTGGGGCAGAACCAGGAATGGAACCCAGATCATCGAGTCTCAGTCCCACTACATTAATTACAAGACTGTCCAGACCTTGACGAGACCTTCTTGTTATAAAAAGCAATTCAAAGTAAGCTTTTGCCTGACAAAGTAGGGCCATTAAATTCTCTGCTCAATCTCCTTGACAAAATGGGAGTTAGGCACTGTACCTCATCCACATCTCTATTGTCTGCTCCATTCACTGGTTGCAAAAACAGATGACTAATGTCAGATCAATAATGTCATATCCTTGAGGTATTTATATGTCATCTAATCTCTATGTAATGGATTACACACCGCATTTGCACTAGGGGTTTGAATTTCATTATTCTTATTAAGATGTCATTTTCATCGCATCGCCATTCATTTTCATTTTGCAGTGGACTGTGTTGAAACTTCAGAGGCTTTGCTAACCAATTACAATAATATCTTTCAATTATGTTGCAAATAGAAGCTCTAATAGCTAATATTTTGAGCGTAAAACATTTGCCTTTTATATGGCCTGACAGTCAATATATGCAAGCATCCTCAAATACCATTATTATTCTAAATCATTTACAGAGTGCCATCAATTCACATATGCTTTATACACATAGAAAGAGACAAGTCACCTGCCCCAAGAGCTTATTATCTAAATAGGATAAAACTCAGGGTATGGCTACACTGGCAGAATTACAGCGCCGACAGTTATAGCACCACTCAGAGAGTGCTGAAGGGAAACCGCTGTTGTGTGTTCACACTGTCAGCTGCCTGTGCAATAGTGTGTTCACACTTGTGACACCCGCAGCGGTATTCAGAGTGGCGCACTCTGGGCAGCTATCCCACAAAGCATCTCTTCCTCTTCTGCTGCTAAGAGTTGTGGGAAGGCGGAGGGGGTCACGGAACATCCTGGATCCAGTCCCAGTGCCCTGTGATGCGTTGCTTCGCATCCCAGAAATTCCTGTGCTTCTGTCTACATTCCGTCTACATTTGGTGGCATCTTTCAACAGTTTGTGTACTGCGTGCTCTGCCTCTTCGATCTGCAGGAATGGATCCCTCACCGTTGATCAGTATGCTGCTCGCTCTGAATAACACTTCACGAGTGGCAGTGGAGTTATTCCTTAAACTACAAAGGCAAGAGAAATGTGACCTTGATCTCGCCACATGTACCAACTATGACACAAGATTGCTTGTGGCATTCATGGAGATGCTGACCACAGTGGAATGCCGCTTTGAGCTCAGGAAACAAGCACTGAGTGGTGGGATCACACCGTCATGCATGTCTGGGATATCAAGCGGTGGCTGCAGAACTTTTGGATTAGGAAAGCTGCATTCATGGGACTGTGTGATGAGCTTGCCCCAAACCTGTGGCACAAGCATCCGAGAATGAGAGTTGCTCTGCCATTAGAGAAGTGTATGGCAATTGCACTGTGGAAGCTGTCCACTCCAGACTGCTACTGATTGGTCGTTAACCAGTTAGGAGTGGGAAAGTCAATCATTGAACTCGTGTTGACAGAAGTGTGCAGGGCCATTAATTGCATCCTGCTCCAAAAGACTGTAACTCTGGGCAATGTGCGTGACATTGTGGATGGCTTTGCACAAATGGGCTTCCTTAACTGTGAAGAGGCAATAGATGGCATGGCATATTCCAATTCTGGCACCAGACCACCTAGCCCTGAGTACATTAATTGGAAGGAGTATTTCTCAATGGTTTTTCAGGTGCTTGTGGATCACCATGGGCATTTCACAGACATTAACACGGGCTGGTCTGGAAAGGTACATGATGCAAGCATCTTTTGGAACACTGGCCTGTTCAGGAAGCTGCAAGCAGGGACTTTCTTCCCAGACCAGAAGATCACCGTAGGGGAAGTTGAAATGCCCATTGTGATCTGGGAGATCCCATCTATCCCTTAATGCTGTGGCTTATGAAGCCATACATGAGGCACCTTGACAGCAGCAAGGAGTGGTTCAACAACAGGCTGAGCAAGTGTAGAATAACTGTTGAGTATGCTTTTGGCTGTTTGGAGGCCTACTGGCGCTGCCTATATGGGAAGCTGGACCTGACTGATTACTGTATTCCTATGCTTATAACTTCATGCTGTACACTTCATAATATTTGTGAAGGGGAGGGTGAAAGCTTCTCTCAGGGCTGAACCGCTGAGATTCAGTGCCTGGAGGCTGAATTTGAACAGCTGGAGACCAGGGCTATTACAGGGACAAAGCACAGGGCAACTAGGGTCAGGAATGCTTTGAGGCAACAATTTGAAGCTGAAAGCCATTAATATTTGTTGCTATACTCGGGGGTTCATTGCTTGTAATGCTAGTGGGTGATTGTGATTAGTGCAGATGATGCAATATGAAGGTTTAAGATAATTGTCTATTTGCTTTCAACTAACAGAATAAAGATTCCTTTCAAACCAACACAATTCTTTTATTAAAAAACAACTGGAAGAGAGAGTCAAACAAAAACCCCCACATCAGCACTGAAGGGTATGGGGGAAGGTCCCAGGAGGAGGTGGGGTCCCGGGACAGTTAAAGATTTGTGTATGTCCAGGGGTGACATCCAATGTTTTCCTGTTGAGTACAGTGCGGTGGAGGCAGGATCGCCACAGAGTATCGTGTCCAACGCTTTGTAGAACTGGCAGCTCATGGGCACAGCACCGGAGCGGCGGTTTGATTCTCATGCCTTGTGGTAGGCCTTCTGCAGCTCCTTCACTTTGATTCTGCATTGCAATGTGTCCTGGTCATGGCCTCTTTCTATCATGCATCGTGAAATCTGTCCATAGGTATCATAATTCCTATGGCTGGAGCACAGCTGGGACTGGACAGCCACTTCTCCCCAAATGCTGATGAGGTCCAGCATCTCGACATTGCTCCAAACCGGGGGATCACTTGGTATGGTCATCTGGAAAGATGTGCTGAGACCCCGCATCACCAAGAAACAGGAAGGGACTTTCAAAATTCTAAAGGAATTTACAGGGTGGGAATGATGGTTGGTCACCTGAGGGCAGGGGAGTAGAGTTCAAACCGATGACAAAAGAGGCAAGAACAGGCATTGTGGGACACCTCCCAGAGCTCAATAGTAGCTCTGTAATTAAGCAGTGTGTCTACACTGGCACCGTGGTGCTCTGTCTCCAGTGCAGAAAGCTGTACGCCTCTCGTCGGGGTGGTTTTTTTTTACAGCATTGCAACTGTGCAGTTTCTGCGCACTAAGTGGCTTGGCAGTGTGCACCCCTCAGGAGTTACAATGCAGAAAGCTGCTTTACTGCGCAGAAACTTGACGTTGTAGACAGGGCCTAAAATAAGGCAAGACGCTGGACAACAGATCAGGTTAGGGGTCTGAGGGAAAAAAGAGAGGGAACTTGGCAAAAAATAGCCCACAAAAGCTTATGCTGAAATAAACTGGTTAGTCTCTAAGGTACTACAAGTATTCCTTGTTTTGTATTCTAAATGTAGGAGCAGCAGTGGGAGAAGGAAAGGAAGATAGGTGTAAGGATTAAGAAGAGTGTAAAGAGCAAGAAGAGGGTAAAATGAGAGCAGAGGGCCCCAGTGTTTTGTAACCCAGACACTTTGGTAGCCATCCAGCGTTTACAGCCTTTAAAGATTGTTCACTTGAATGTAACAAGCCAATGACTCTGATTTGAGACTGGTATCTTGAGGGCAAGCGTTCTACTTCTCCCCAGCTTTCCCATGGCACTGCACTCATAATCTTTCAAACACCCTTTCATTCCAGGGCTTCTCCAGTTACATGATGTTTTTTATGCAAGCCAATATACTGCCAATTTGGAAATAGGATGCCTTACACTGAGTTTGTTTTCCCTTGAAATTCATATAACAACTTGATTCTCGGCTTACAGACATGATATGCCAGAGCCCCACTTATCTCCTGTTTATTTGTCTTAGTGTTCAGGCTCTAGGACCCTGTGAGATGGGAGGATCCAGAGCTTGGGCTGCAGCTCGAGCTGAACTTGTACCCCACAATTAATCATTCCCTTAGTCTAAAGCCTGCGAGCCTGAGTCAGCTACCTTGGGCCAGCTGCAGGTTTTTAACTGCAGCGTAGACATACCCTGACTGTCTTCCAGTGATTCACTCTTTGAAGGGTTAGTGATATGACAGGAGGTAACCAAACTCACCGGATCTGCTGTGACTTTTGGCTCTAGCCTGGATACAATGGTATAGCTGGCCTCAGCAATAAACTAGGGAAGATAAATGGGTTGCGACTGACATCAGCTGTGGCTTACCTAGGACCTCTATTTTGGTTCTAATAAAAGAGACAGAAGAACAAACTTCACTGGTTGCTTAAACTGCACTATATTATTGTTAAAATAGAGCCATACATTTGCATGACACTTAAACATAAGAAGACAAGGTCCCTTGTCCTGATAAGCTTCCAATCTATTGTATTTCTCTGGACCTTACTGCTATGAAGTGACATGTCTAAGGAAAACTCACTGTATCATCTTTTGTTAATTGGACCTGAGAATAAGGCCTTTACCTTATCTGGGGAAACAGATGCCACAGAAAGTCCAGCAAAGTATACTTTGTAATAACATTTTACTCTGTGATTTGCCCTATCCCAGGATCCCAGATGCCATGGGGGTGAATACAGGATAAATACCTGAGCTAACAGATCTCAAATAACTTTACAAGTATTAATAAAATATACCTCTCAACTACCTGCTACCACTGCAATGGCAACCAGACATACTAAAGTTTGCAATGAGAGGGTGATTAGGACACCAATTTTTGGAGCCCTTTATTGCTTACTGACTCTTCTGCTCTGGTATTGTGCTCTTGGATGTAATAAAAAGTAGTGCTTTGGCTGGCTGGCTTCTTTGGAGACTATATTTGTCTATGGAGCAGACCTCCTCTTCTTGGCCCACTATGAATGGCTGTTTAATTTGTGCTAGGGCAGCTTTTGAATTTTAAACTGATTGGGCAAAGCAAGAGGAAAGGCAGAGGTGGATTTATTGGCCGTAACTCTGTGAAAGACAAGCTGCCCTTCCCTCTCACCTCTGCGTTAACATGTAAATCACCAGATTATCTGCAGTGATTATTTAGCTAACTTCAAACACTGAGCAAAGGAGAGCAGAAGGGAAAATTATTGTTCATCTTTGCTAATGAACCCTGGGAGCACATACTATTCAAAAACCTGAAATGCAAGCCTCTGGCTACACATTCTCCAAATAGTACATCATGGCAACCCAGAATATCATGTTCAAGTAGTGTGTGGTTGATAGCGTTAGACTCCATAGATATATATTCAATGAACCTACTGAGATCAGCGGAGAGGAAGGATGATCCAGTTGTTAGACTGGGCCGTGGGACAGCTGGGTTCAATTCCTGGCTCCACTAGACTCGCTCTGTGGCACTGGACATATCACTTAATCTTTCTCTGTCTCAATTCTCCAGCCGTAAAATAATAATAGCACTACCCTACCTCCCGGGGTGTTGTGAGAATACATACATTAACGATCAGGTGGTGCTCAGAGACAATGATGATCAGGGTCAGATAAGTACTTTAGACAGAGCGTGCTGAGTCAAGGCCTGGGAACCAGAAACTCCTAATTCCTCCTATCTGGCATTCAGCTCTTCGCATTTCTCAGCTATGAAGTGGTGTGCTTCAAAAAAGAAGTTCATCATGTGACCTCAATTTTCTTATTTGTTTGAAAAAATATAGCTACATCTCTAGTTTGCATTTGTACACAATGCTTTCTACTTTTACTACATGCTGCCTTTCATAGAAAGATCTCAAAGGATTATTCAAATTTCACAAAAGCCTAAGTTACGTGTATGTTGTTGTCCCCATATTACAGATGGGGACATGAGCCCCAGAAGTCAAATGAATGGAGGTAGAGTCAAACTAAAACCCTCGAGGTGAGAACAAATGAATTTTGGAATAGTTTGAAATCCAACCTCTGTTCTGAATTTCAGAAATGGCTCTTGCCCCTTTAATGGGTCAAACCATCTTGATACAGGCTTTAGGAATCCAGAATGAGACTGGAATTTTGCAGTTTGGTCCCCATTGCTATTTGCTAAGTAATCTTGAGAAGTGACTTTTCCCAATGTCACATGGTAAATTCAGAGGCAAATTTAAGTAGGCCCATTAGGTTTGTAGAATTCTATACTATATTAGTTCTGGTATCATCTTTGTGATCTGGGTGCCTTGGTGAGAGCTGGACAAGATATGGACTAGTAGGTGGCAGTACACAGTTCATCTGATTGCTGCTAGCCTATAGAATTTTTTTTTAAATCTTGCCTGGTAGGAAGGTCAGGATTTCAGGAGCAAGAGGAAAACCAAAGTCCATCTTGTGAGAAGAGGGGAATGGGAGGCTGTTCTAGTAGCTCTGAAAACTTAGGTGACTCTGTCTCATTTAGCTTTAACCCACATGTAGCACTGGCAGGCCCACTGGGGAATTGGTAATGAGTGAAAACCTGGGTAGCTCATTGAAGGAGAGGAAAGCTGTGAGGTCAGCTGGGTTTTGGAAAGGGGCACTGAAGGTTTGGAGGCATGTTGAGGGTTGTGGGCAGGGATCTAAGGGGTTAGGAGAGATGGGAGAGCACTTCTCCAAATCAGTCCAATCCTAAAGGTTCAGATTTGGTTCTGTTTGGACCCAACTCAGTTTTCTGCAAACTGGTTTATCCTCGCACCCTTCCTCTGAGCATGATCAGAAATCCTGGGTGGAATCCTGGCCCCACTGAAGTTAGGGACAAAGTCCCTTTGATTTTCAATGAGGCCAAAATTTCACTCACTGTGTTACCTAATTCCATTTGTGTTTGTATCACTACTGCTTTTTGAGTCCTGATTTTGGGCTGAACCTAACAGCCTACCCCAATTCTGCATGGGAACTAGAAAATCCACAAACAAAAAAAGGAGCGTTAAAATACCAAGTGCATACGAGAAGAGAACAATTCCACTTCCCAATGCAGAGAACTCAGCTGTTCTCCCTCCCTGATGCACTCCTTCTGCAGACTGCGTGGACTGAAAATACATTCATCTTTCCACACCATTTAGGCCATTGCCTACCTAATGGAACATATAATGTGATGAAATTGCCACCTGGTGGCTGAGATATGGGAAAGTTCCCAAGGGCATAATTATATAGACTGTTTTTTAATGTTCCAACTGTACTTGCTATATAGATGTATCCCTGCCTCTGAATTTAGTTAATGTTATGACCAGTAGATATCAATCAGAGACATTATTTTCCTGTGCTTTTTCCCTAATTGCTGAGCCTGAAAGAGTCTATTTAAGATGTGAATTAGCCATATATATGAATACAGGGTGATGGAGTCCTGGACTGAAATCTCACTGAAGGAGCAAAGGACAAAAGGGTAGTGAAGAACAGCAGTGTATTAAGTGGCAAAGAGCTGGTGTCAAGTGAGGTTATGCAGTGTTAAGTCAGTCTTATGCGACACCTTCAGTAATGATCTAGGAGTAAGGATAAAATAACCTCTTAATGGAGTTTACAGGTAATATTAAGTTCAAAGGTTGCAAATCCCATCAGGGACTAGAAAATAACACAAAGGGGTTTGTACATTATGGCTAACAGAGCCTGGATATTGTGTTTTCCCCCCTCTCTACAAAGAGTGAGAGCACACAGATATTTTCAGTCAGAAAACAAGAGAAGGAAGAACAAAAGTAAATTCTCCTTGAGAAAGAGAGACTGCATGGTGTGTGTCTCCTCTGATAATCTGCACTGATGATCTATGAGTGCAAAATGGCTGCTGAGCTCTCTGCAGGTGGAGAGGGCAGGTACACGTAAAAGTGCAGCACGCACAAAAGAAGCCATTAGTCTCATAGCTATGTACATCACTGACATATGGTTAGAAAAGAAACCAGCATCAGTCTTGGAAAAAACATAAGCTGGTACATATGGGAGGAAAGAATTGGAACGACAGGTGTTAATTGGGAAAGACGGATAGGAACTTGAGAAGAAGTACTCACAAAAATAAGACAGAGAGCAAATTGGTTATGAGCTTGCTGTGTGATACAACAGGAGTGATTTTTGGGATGCATATGCTGAAACATTGTGTTAAGGTGCAGAGAGGCGATAGTTTATGGCTATGGGAGAAATTCCTCCCTGGATAGAGAACTAGCAAAAGGTATATGTATTCCTTAAATCACTGTTAAACCCTATTTTGAGAGCTTAAATTGGTTTTAATTGGTATATAGACCCTGCACTGTCTCTCTGCACAGGGGTGATTTGCACGTACGTGATTTTGGTGAGAATGCACCAGTGTACTGTGTTCTCTTTTGAGCACCCACAAGATGTGACCAAACCTAAAGGTATTCAGAGAAGAGAAACAAGAATGACTGAGTGGTTGGATGTATTGACTTTTAAGGAAAGGTTAAATAGGAAGAGCCTTGACAAACCAGGATGAAGTGATAACCAGCTCGAGCCCTTTTTCCGTGCCACCCCATAAAAATGAAATGTTCTCCTAATCCTGGCTTGCAAAGTAGCCACAGCCCTTCCCACATTCTGAGCCCTCCTAATGACCGACTACTTTCACAAGAAGTGATCAAAACCAAGCTGAATCCCTACCTCCTTGCCCCCTACATTATTCCTCCTTCTGACCTTCCCAGGGTATATTCTCCATTTCTGTTTAACAGAGACTGTGAGCTCTTTAGGGAAAGAACTGTCTTCATTATCGTGTTCCTGCTGCACTAAGTGCACATTGTCAGTATTGAGAAAATAACTAATGATAATAACAACCCTTCTATCCAGGCATATTTGAGGAGTACAAATGAACGCTAGTGAGGGCAACAAGAAAGGAATTAGGGTGATCTGATGGGTAGGTCTGGCTAGGAATACTAAGACAGTGAAACTGAGCAAAGGAAAAATAGGTTGAATATTTAGGGAGAAAAAACAGTGCTCTAATAGTGAGGTCTGTTAGATTCTAGAATAATCTTCTGAGCATCATTTTAAAGTGGCCTGGACATAGCCCTGAAGAAAATGCTGTGAGGAAGAATTTTGTGTTAGTCTCCAAGGGATGGACTAACTGTACTTTAACAGGCCATTTCTCTCTCTCCTTCTAGGAGCTCTGGCCTTGCTCGTCATTACTTCTCTTTCACAGAGAACTCTCAGCCATCAGCATTTCTTCTAGCTGTAGATTTAAGCACTGCTTTCACCCATCTGCTCTTGCCTTTCTGAGCGGGGAAAGGCAGCAGCTGAAAGCTGGGCTGCTGGTTAGCATGCTGCATGCATAGACAAATCAATCAGCCCCCACCCAAGCATCTTAATCAGCCGCATGTGGTTCACTGCAGTGGTTAAGTGCTTACCATGCCGCCGATGGCATCTTCTTTAAAGACACTATTGATTGCTTTTCTCTCTCTTCTGAGGAGAGTTTCCAGCTGTGTAGACAGCATCAGGGAGAGGGCAGAGGTAAAGGTGGCTTCTCAAAGCTCTATGGGATTTGGATTGACGGTTTAATTTCCTCGGGGGCCTGTAAACTGCCATTGTACTGCACGCAGGCCTGTGTGGGGAAAGGGAAAGAGATGACTGTTTGAAAGGGCCATTGATTATTTGAATCAGCCTAGCGTATAGCCAAGAAGGGATGATGCTGTCTGAGAACCAGGCACCGCAAGGGGAAGGAGGCAGAAGGAGGTAGCCTCAGAGCGAAATGGAAGAGACCAGACTACTGAGTGATCTCACTTGGGAGATTGTTTAGCCAGGGAAAGAGTCCAGGAGTTGGAGGGGATGGAAGTGAGGATGTTCTAATCCTCTGACAACCGTAAAATAGCACATGAGGGGAAAGTGAGGGTGTGTGAGATCATTCAGAGTGCATTTTCATGAAAGGAGGAGCTGTAGGGGGGAATGAAATGAACACACCCACACACATGTTTACCACTGGGCTGTTTCGAGACGTTTCCTTGCTGGATAAACAAAGCAGTGTTCTAAAATAACTGCAATTTCCTTTTTCTCTGGAAAGATGAAACTGATGCTGATGTAAAGTGCCAGCCTGATAATCACAGAGACTGAAATCTGTGTGACTGTCTGTCTAATCTGTGATAGCTAAAGTGTCTCTCACCATAGTATCTAGCTCTCAACTATTCTGTGTATCCTCAGAATGGGCACATTATGGCAACAGGTTGTTCAAGCCTCATTCATGCCACCCTTATTCCATGCGAAAGTGCCTCTGCTTTGACCTGGAGGGACCACAGTAGAGAACAAAGAGGTTGCTAAAGTCTTCAGGGCTTATTCAATTCTTGTCCTTTTTGAAGAGATTACCAACCTGAGGGCTGCTAAGTGGCCAGTTATGGTGCAGGCATAGTACTGAACTATATATACATACACACAGATTGCTTTTTATTGAAGCAATCTCCAAATTTACATCTTTGATCCTGCTGCACTCCAGAGCTATTGCTGAGGTTAAATCACACGCCTCAGAGTGAAGAGGTGTATTTAGCTGCAGTAGGCAACAAAGGCAGAGAGCAGCACACGGCTGTGCTGACATTAAACACTATCCAACTATACTATGTTGGTATTAAGGAATACACACACTTACAAGATGATATTTTAGAAGAATATATTTCCTAGCAAAATTGGCATGCGCTAGCAGATTTGTGGAGCTGAGTCCTCAAGATAGCATGGTGTTCACACAAGCATAGAGGTTAGAGAAGCAATCGCCCGCCTTCAGCATAGCTGCTTTCAACCTTTTCCTCCCTGTGACCCCACATTACAACTGAAACAGGTTTGGGACTCTCTTCTCACCTAGCCAGACAGAAAGGAAGGCTGGTTGCACCCTGTGGACCCTTGGATCAGTGTAAGTGGGTGGCAGAGTTTGAATAAGCATGCAGGACTCCATTGTCTATGCATCTTGTCTAGTGCGTGAACTTTTCATGAAAGTGGAATTACTGGTGACTCCAACTATCGGGCTCCAGTAAGGATATAAAAGAGATTAAAATATCTTTTATGGACAGAAGAGGTTCTTCAGGGAAACCCCTAAGAACATCCAGGCTTCTGGAAAGGGCTTGAAGATTGTCCATACTCACCCTCTTCCTGGGATCTGGCTTTGTTGGTAACTTCAACAACAAAACAATCTACAGTATAAACATACTCTAGTAATTTGGAGCATGGTAGGAACTCTGTCTGCTTACAGTTATCCAGTCTCTCTTTCTGCCAGTGCAAGCTTGTTCCCTAGAGGATATTTCCTCATGTTTGATATTAAAAGCTTCAAAGAAGTGAGACTTCAATCCCTTCCTCTGCAAGTGTACTGCACAGCTTAAGGACCCATTGACACTATAGGTACAGATATGAGTTTTGTCAACGGGTCATGACATTCATGTCTGAGCAAGTTACAACAAATAGGTCTGACTTATCTTTAGATAGCAACATTATTCACACCAAAATCTTGTGTCACCCTAGCTAGTGTGTCTGCACTTACCATACTAATATGGAAAATTCTGGGAAAGTCTGGGCAGTTATTCTCAGCATGGAGAACAGAAGGAAATGCCCTCTGGAAATGCCTACATAAAATCAGTGGGTGTCTATCCAGTACTGAGATCACCGCCATCGGAGCTACCTCTACAGACTTGTCTATATCTGGAATTAACCAACTTGCCTGTGATTCACACCTTTGCTATTTCTTTGCAAGTCTGTGTGGGCACAAATTTTGCAATGAGTACTGTACTCTATTTTGATCTAAGGTAAGTCAGTAAAAATGTAAATTACAATCAATTATTAAGTGGCAGTCTTGCCAGAGAGGTCAAGGGCTGAGTGAGAGCATGAGCGAAGAGTGCACTCCCACATTGTTTTTTAGGATGGTGCGGCACATTCCCCTCAGTGCTTCTGGCCAGCTTCATTGGTAGGTACTGGATGCAGATGCAATGCCCTGGGTGCTTTTAGGTAGTGTGTGCTGCAGAGGACTGGAAAGGTGAAATCTCTACAAGTCAACTCAGAACAGGGCCTATGATTTTTCTTGGCCCTTGCATGGGGAAGAAGGCTCCTTGTGCACGCCCAAGGTGATTAATTCCCACCTGTGTCTCTGGAGGGCAGTAGTGCTAGATGGGGACACTGAACCCCAGAGAAGAACAGTTGGTGGTAGCACTGCCATTGTCCTCCCATGGGTGTTCTGCTAGGAAGGGCAGGTATCTCAGTGCCCTCCTCTGTGCTGTGCTGTGCTGTGAGGAGTAGTCAGGTGGGAGTGTTTGTACAGTGCACTGAAAATGAGGAAGACTAAATATTATTTCACTATGTTTAACCAGGGGAGTTCTGGACAGGGCAATATTTCAGTACAGTACTACTGAGTCAGCTGGGCTTGAGCCTGACTTCAATGGGCTTTGCAGGTGCCAAACACCTCTCAAGACTTGGCCCTTAGTTGCCAAAGCTGACAGAAAAATGATCAAGTGCGCAAGCCTGACTCAGTATAAATGGAGAATAAAAATGAAATGCTTGCCAGGGATAAGATGGAAATGAAAAGCCAGCCTCACTGCAAACTGTCTTTCTCAGCCAAGGTGTTTTCAGCGTGTGTCAATGTGACCTCCCATTCCCCCTCATTATATTCCACTTATTAACCCTGATCTAACTATTATTGATAGCTCCATTATTCTGCTTGGGACAGCAATGATGCTTTCACTGACCTTGCCCTGGGTGATCAGAAACTCATTGAATGTGCAGGATATTCTTTGGAAGAAGATTGAGAGAAAAGCGTATTTAAACAAGAAACCAGCACATGTGCTCAGAACATTTGCAGTAGCGGGGTTTCCTCTGGCACTATTAATTACCTCGCAGAGACATACTGCGCTGTATCAAACTAAACTGGAAACTTGTCCAAAAGCCTCTTTTGTCTTGGAGATGAAGGGCATAATAAGGACGGGGGAAGGATCCATTAGTCCTTGGCATACAGTACTACTCACTGTGTTTGTGCTCAAATGTGGGACAATGATCCAAAATAAAGAACACAGAAAACAACACAGTTCAGGGAGATTTAATGGATTAGCCTCAGTTTCTTGATTCTGTATTTCTGGCCTGTCTGTTCCATTATATTTCAGTCACACCCCAAATGCAGTAGCTGCTTTCCAGACAGCAGAAGAGACAGTCCCTGCTCCAAAGAGCTTATCATCTAAGCAACAAATGGAAATATTTTACTTTGCAATAATAAGAGAGATCCCTCCAGAATTGTTCAGGGTTGAGGGTAAATTTGTCCCTAAGGTGAGGACTGTTCCCTGTGATGAGTGACAATCCTTGTCTGGTTTATTTGAAGCAGCATAATCGCTAACACATCACAGAACAGCATGCCTAGTTCTGCATGTGTTGAGCACTTCCTACATTTGCTGAGTAACCTCAAGTCCTACTGAAATCAGTGAGAACTGAGGGTGCTCACCATTCCCTAGAAGGTGGCTTAGGGCCAGACAATACCCTTGTTTATGAATGTGCTTCACAGTCAGCCTCAGATTTTCATTCCTAGCATCGGGAGACTGTTCGGCTAAAAGTCATATGTTTAAAAATATATCTAGAATTACTTGTGTTAGTAATACAATAACATTTTAATTATTAAGAAGGAAAGATTTTTAAAAACGGAAGTGCCTTTTCACTGTGATGATTGTTTCCTTTTTTCATTTCTCTCTATTTGGGTTACTAAAACAGTCAGGGTTTTGTTTATTGGTGATTTCACTTTCCAGTTTTCATGCATTTACACAGTGCTTCAGCACTGGGGATGAACATGTTGCAAAGGAATGCTTATTTGCTTGGAGAAAAACCTGTCTGTGGACGGAAACAAAATAATAGAAAATAATGGATACATTTGTATCAGCCTTTGGTTTGGTAAATGCTTGATTTTTGGAAAATTTAATATCTGGGCCAAATCTGGCCTCCATCTTGATAGAGAGAGTACTAGTGGACTGTTAACGAATGGATGCAGGTAAGCTGGAGTTTTAAAAGAAGTCAAGATTGGGGTCCTAACTCGCTTAACACTTTTATAAAACCCAGTCATAATGAATTATAATTTTGGTTCCATTTGGCAATTCTTGCCGATATGTTGCATAGGTCCTTGTTCCAGAGCTTCTGCTGTTTGTAGTGGAGGCCTTCATATGAACATTGCTGATGTGAGCTGGAACTTAAAAAAAAATCACTGTAAGTCATAAACATAAAGCATTCTCTGGCGCTAATCGCATTTGTAAAAATCACAGGACTCAGTTTTCAAAAGTGGCTGCCTGAATGCATATCCAAACCCCAGCACCTTCACATGCAGTTGTGCACCTACATATGTAACTCCCCATTTCTTCTTCTAGCTCGATGAGAAAAAAAAACGCTGTCTGACTGGAGCAAAGCTTCTCAGAAATATTGCCAAGAGTTTCCTACTATGGGAAACCCAAGTGAAGGATGCACATGATTGGTGGAGTGAACGCTGAGGTCTTTCACCAATTAGCAATTCTTTCCTTATCTCCAAGTTCACACTGTCATTTCCTGAGGGTTTATTTCTATTTTAGTCACATCCTGACATTTTCAATATGAAATAATGTTTAATTTCTAGCAGATTAGCCACCATGGAATAACTAGATGCAGGAAGCATAGTTTAAATTCTCCCATCAGTAAAAATTACTCTCCGTGCCCTTTTCTTACTGGATTCCTATAGTAAAACAAAATGTATCAAAGACAGCCTAGGACCGAAAGAGCTAAATCCAAGTGGAATTACAAAAGTAGCTTCTACAGACAAAATGTATCTGTAGTGTAGGGAATGTTAGGGAAGACATTGTCAGTGCAGCAAAATGCCCAGGCCACTGGCAGTACCTTGAATACCAGTTAGCATACTTATTGCCAAAAGTACCTGTCAGGCCTTTGAAGCACCCTTAGCATAACTTGTCCAGGAAAGGAGAGAGCGTGACTACGAGAATTGAGCATGATCCTGTGCCATCCTGTCTTGCTTCCTTCAAACTGTTGGAGAATGTGGTTTTAGAAAGGTAGGAAGTCTAACTATCTTTGACTTCTAGTGTGTGCAGGTCAGGACTCATGAGCCTGCAGAGTCTACAAAAACACATCTGTATGACTAATGGCTTAAAAGTGCTTGCTTAATGGGGTTTTTTTTGATTGATTGACATGTTGACATAATTGTAGAGTTACTAATGTAAAAGGGGCAGATATGTCTGAGTGATTTGGATTTGACCTTTTGGACATCTGTTGGAATCCCCAGAGATATCCCTGCAGATAGCTGGCAACTTGAACCTTGGCATTTGATCACTCAAGAAACCCACAGACCATGGATAACTATTGTTTGGAGGTGCTTTAACCCTTTTGTCTATTTGTGTATACTTGAGATCTAATAAAATAGTAAGTTTGGATGAGAACACTTGGGTTTGCGCCAATCTTTAATCAGACAGATGTGCTCTGTCCCCCTTTGATTTGTTTCTGATGCTGCCTCACAAAGAATACAGTTACCCCATGCTTTTGGTTGAGAGAACCCTGGGTAACAGGCACAGCTGAACTGGAGCTGTGCCTGTTTATTCGTGGGCAGAATTTGGCCTTAAATATTCTACTAATGGATAATCAAGGAAACCACCACATTTTCCCAAAACATAGAAACATTTCTGACTGGATCAAAGCTGGCATGGCCCTTCCTTCCTTTCTGCAGACCCACAAAGACCTGAAAATGTTTCCCCGGTGAGTTGGATCAAACATTCAGTCCCCAGGGTCACTGTAGGAAAGAGAATACAAATGCTGTGAACAAAGGAGGAGATGAAAGGAGAGCAGTGAGGAGAAAAAGATTATCATAGGAATTGTCATTCCAGAGCAGTCCTCTGGTTGATTAGTCTAGTATCCTACTTCAGTGCATACCAGAGCAGCCCATTGGGTCATCTAGCTTGATCTCCATCCCATGCCAGAGTAGAGCACCAAATGCTAAGCCACCTCTGAACTTCCTAAATCATAGTCATGATACAGTCATGTTTAAGGCCAAAAGAGAACACCTGATCAACTGGTTTGACTTCCTACATATCATAGGCCACCAGCACCTGCACACTAAACCCAGTAACCAAAATTAGGTCTAATTACTGTTCACAGGAGACTAAACTATTATGTGACACAGGCAAAGAATAGGAGGGACTGAAGTGCACCAATGCTCAAGGCTCCTGCAATGGCATGGGAATTGATTAAGTTAGATATACCTCGATAATCCTGGCAAGAGACCCATGCTGCCGAGGAAGGTGAAAAACCTCCAAGGACACTGCCAATCTGACCTTGGAGAAAAACCTTCCCAATCTAATATGCAGTGATCAGTTACACCCCAAGCTTATGAGGAAGAATGAACCTCTGAAAAGCACATGAGGGAGAGCATTCTCAATACCACCTCAGAGCACTGGCTCACCCTGTCCAGTGCCCCACCTTCAGCTGTGGCCATCTTTGTTGCTGCTGAGGAAAGAGACAAAAAGCCTCCCAAAACCTAGAATACATTGGGCTAAAATATCCCTTTCTGACCCCTGCAGGTGTCTGGCTAACATTCTGAAGCATGTGATTTTTAGGACCATAAAACATGAACCAGAAGGAACCCACAGGATTGAGCCCTGCCCCCTACTATCTGTGTCTACAGGACTGACTGAAAATCTTGCTGGAACAGTGTCACTCTCAATCAGTACTCCTTGTTTCTGAACCTAGTCCAAAACATCATGTGGCTCTCTTTCTCTGGATTATCTTGCCCTATCCACTTCTTGGATGAATATACTCACTTGAATGAGAATACTTACTTGTCTGAGCCCCAGAAATACAAAGGTTTCCAAGAGCAAAACTTATCTGAAGATTTTGGACCCGCAAAAAATTTATTCTCTGAGGTGGGTAAAGGTGTTTTTGGAAGCTGGAGCTCTCACCATTTCAAAAGCAGTTCTGCTCATCATTCATTGTGTTAATGACACTTGCTGTGTCTTCTGGGCAGCTTGATGTTCCAGGAATACATTTGTTTTCATGAGGTGATCCTGGGGTTAGATGGAGATCAGAGGACCAGGACACCTGAGTTAATAACATTTAGTTGAATTTTCTTCCCAAAATTTGTTGCGTCTGTTGCACAAGCTAACCAGGAAAGCAGTAGCATTTAGTTGATGATGCACATCCAATAAAATACTCCTTACTTCTGGAGTAGATGACTAACTCATGTTCAAGATTACTGAACTTCTTCATGTGGAGTTGACCTCTCTCTGTTGCTGAGCTGGGTCCCTCTTTTTTATCCAGCTCCCATGGAATGAACACTTTACTTTATACTTTATAACAGCCATAGACTGCCACCACCACCACGAACCCCTAGAGGGCTTCTTATGCATCAGAATGAAAGTAACCGTGGCAATTTTTCATGAGATAATGCAAGGGAGCTGTATGACCTCTTGTTTGGTGTTGTGTGTCAGGTCTCCTTTTGGCCATGCTGATAAGAACACCTTGGAGCAGTGATGAAGACAACTTGATTTGCATACAACATTGTGAGCAGTTTTCCTTTTAGCTGGCTGTTGCCTCTGCAAAGACTACCACGGGGGAGGAGATGGAGGTGTTGAACTTTGAAGTGGGTTATTAATTATTCATATCTCCATTGCCTGGAACAAGGTAGCCTGAATCTCAGTAGCTAGATGTAGAATTCATTATCTTCTTCTTGCTGTTTGCAATAAAAATAACACTGAATATTAATCCTATCACCTTCCCACCCTCCACCTGCTTCTCTCTTCCTCCTCCCTGGTCTCTTTGGGCTGTTCAGAACCATACTGCTCACTTAATTTCCCAGTCTCCTCACTACTCATGCTCCACACCATGTTTATTCAGTTACATTGGTGGACCATTAAAGTGAATTCAGGGTCCAGCTGCTGACTTTTAAGATCTTCAAAGTCCATGGCAGTCTCCTACCTAATCAGGCTGGTTTCTCTGAGTTCTGATGCTTATTGGCATGATCTGTGAGCTGGGTCATCCCCACTACTTTTTCAACATTCAAAATATAGAGCTTCAGCACAGCTTTCCTCTCTCTAAACAGAGCTGATTATCAGCTTCAGTGAGTATGATCATATCTAAACCTGAAGACTTATTTCTTAACTGAATGCTTACAACTCTTTGTTAGCTTTTGTTTCCATCTATGATACTTGCCAGTGATGTGATATAAATTAATACAAATGTGGCACTAACAAGCTGCATGCTAAACAGCCACCATTCAATCACTTGCTGTTTATCGCATCCCATCTCTCATACTTCATGTATATATTATCTGTTTCCATCAGGAGTTCTCATCTTTTTTCCTAATGGGATCCTCCCTCCCATTAAATAACATAGGAAGGGCAGATCTGTCATGATCCCAGGCACCTGTTCATAGAGTCCAAGACCAGAAGGAACCATTTAGATTGTCTAGTCTGACCTCCCGTACAATATAGGCTACAGAAATTCCCCAAAATAATTCACAAAGCAAATCTTTTAGGAAAACATCCCATCTTGATTTTAAAATTGCCAGCATTTAAAAAGAGAGACTCCATCATGAATCTTGGTAAATTGTTTTGACGTTTAATTACCCTCAGTGCTAAAAATGTATGTCTTATTTCTAGTCTGAATTTGTCTAGGGTGACCAGATAGCAAGTGTGAAAAATTGGGACGGGGGTGGGAGGAAATTGGAACCTATAAAAAGCCCCAAATATTGGGACTGTCCTATAAAATCGGGGCATCTGGTTACCCTAAATTTGTCTAGCTTAAATTTCCAGCCGTTGGATTGTGTTATACCTTTGTCTACTACACCAAAGAGCCCATTATCAAATATTTGTTCCCTATGTATATATGTGTAGACTGTCATCTAGTTACCCCTTAACCTTTTCTTAATTAAGTCAAATAGATTGAGATCCTTGAGTCTATCACTATCACACATGTTTTCTAATCCTTTAATAATTTTTATGACTCCTCTCTGAATCCATTCCAATTTGTCAATATCCTTCTTGAATTATGGGCACCAGAACTGGTTATAGTAGTACAGCAGTGGTAGCACCAGTGCCAAACACAGAAGTGAAATAACCTCTCTACCTCTACTCAAGATTACCTTGTCTAATCATCTCAAGGTTTCATTAGCTCTTTTGGCCCCAACATCTCACTGGGAGCATATGTTCAGCCTATTAACCACGACTCCCAAATCTATTCTAGAATCACTCCTTCCTGTATGTTTGGCCTATGTTCTTTGTCCCTAGATGTAGGCATTTATACTGAGCCATATTAAAATGCATTTTGTTTGCTTGTACCCAGCTTACCAAGTGGTCCAGATCACTCTGATTCAGTGATATGTCCTCTTCATTATTTACCACTCCCTCAATTTTTGTTCATGACTCCGGGGTGAGACTTTATAATGCAGAATATAAATGCTTCTGGTCAGGGACCGGGTTATAACAGTTGTCTTTAAAATGCCTAATACTCTTTTGGTGCTATAATAAGTCAAATCCCAAACTCCTTACTTAGTTTACTTACTGACTACGCTTAACACTGGTGATCACCACTGTTTGTATTCTGGTATCACCTCAAGGCCCCAGACACTGTACTAACATGACATAAAAGACAGTCCCTGCTCAAATTGCTCCCTGTCTAAATAGATCCGACACATGATAGTTGGGGAGGAAAGATGTGGCTATAAGCAGTGATCAGAGTGATGGGTGGCAAATGTCATATTAGTTCCTCTACTTTAAAACAAACAGTTTAGTTTTCCTTATTAAAAAAAGTATATAGTGGGAGATGGTTTGAGAGACTAAATGGGATGAGTCAATAAAGGGAATACAAACAGGAAAAGTAAAAGCGGCAAAGAAAAGATGGATTTGTTTCTTCATCCTCTTATGTACAGTTCACCTTTACAAAAGCATTCCCTTTAATTCCTTTTGCACAGACATCATCACAATAATGTTAATCATGATTTTTTTTGTGACAATGAAGGTGTATATTGTGGAATTCAATTAATTTTAAATTAATTAAATACTTTAACATAATGCGTATACACGAGAGGGCTGAAGTAAGGTTGCACAGGCAACCATGATTTTTCAGAGGCTTATAAACTGGCCAAATTTGGATAGATTTTCTGGGGTACAGCAAAAGGCACATCACTGACCAAAATGTGCTCCCCCTGTCAAATGTCAAGTCCCTGCTCCAAAGCAATGGGGCAATAGAGGACTTAAAATAAATATTTTACAGCTGAACTGTTTTGGCTGAATTCTTCCAAAAGAATTCAGACAGAGGCAGACACCCTTCATGGAAAATTTCTCTCCAAATCTTTAAAGTTTTGCAAAGTTATAAGTATTTGAAAATGGGGTTTCATAATGGAAATGTTGGACAACCTTTATAGGAGTAGACACTACCAGCCCTACCTATATGTAACCCATTTACACTGTGCTGTATGCTCATCTAGAAAAAAATGGAGAACATAAGTATAATGTATGATATTTTTGTTAATGGAAGCATAGAACAAACACCTGTGTTTCCTTACTCAGAGAAGAATTCTACTGAAACCAATGGAGGTTTTGTCTGAGTAAGGATTGAATGACTGAGCCCATAGAAATTAGTACAACAAGAGGCGTTTTCTGAATTCTTTTTAACATATAACTTTTTCTGAAGGATTGAGGTACTACAAAAAAAGTTGCTAGGTGGGATCTCCATGTACGTCAACCGGGAAATGGAATTTCAAAAATTCACAGCACTTTACCAGGGAAGGGCAGTTCCCTGGCCAGCTGGCCAGTGTGTGTGTGTATATATATATATATATACACACATACACACTACCCGTGTAGTCCTGAGGATGTCACATACGCTGCAGCTGTGCGCTGCAGCTGTGCGCTGATTGGGCTGCACGTGTCTCATGCGCTGACGGTTGAGAACCACTGTTTTAGATATATCCTGCCAGGGCCTTGACAAAAATCCCATACTTCCTGTTGGCATATTTTAATGCACTTGTAAGGCAAAGCACTTTGCAATTTATCAAGATGTTTGTAAACTCATCTCAGACAGGAGAAAGGAGATATAAAGTTATTGAAAATGTATTTTCCATGATTTCAAGTTTAAAACCTATTACATTTCTTAGTACACAAGTCTGTGTATTTGGATGTGTGAATAAGTGATCATTAACGCTAGGCTCACTGCTGTTAGACAAAGAGGCAGTCTACCTCATGTTAGCTTCTTTATTTCAAAGACCTAAGATATTTAAACTAAGATGGAAATGGAGTGTTTAAAAATTTCACATTGTGAACCACTGGTCATTGCCATTCTTTCTTCATTTCCAGTGGTGAAGGATATTTTTTTAAAGAACATTTGAAAATTTCAGCTGGGATGAAATAGCTACCCTGGGCCTTGAAGGAATCTCAGGAAAGCTGCTCTACCATCATCTCTGAAACACTGGAGGTAGAGAGTCAGGAGACCATCAATCAGAGCTTGTGCACACAGCTGGGAGTCAGATATAGGGAGGATAAAAGTTGATGAGAAAAAGGTAGTTCTTACAAATCATCAAAATCTACTGAACTGTCAGCATGAAGATGACAGTGTACGGTTGCAATGATAACAACGAGCACAGTTGGATTGTGCAGTGAAACCAAGAGAAGAATTTGTCTGACTGTGTAAGCGCTTTACTGCATCTATCAAACTGGTTGCTGAACAGGTTTTAGCCAAGTGGAATACACTTTAATAATAATAGTACTTTGCCCTTCTACAAGGGGGATCCCAAAACATTTTCCAAGCAATGGATTAGGCCTCACAGCTCCCTGTGAGGCAGGTCAGAGTTGTTATCTACATTTTAGAAATGGAAGCACAGAGAAATGAACTGACTCCCTAACTCCTAACTGCCATCTCATATTCCCCTTCCCAAAGCTAGTCTAGAAGAATATTCTTGTCTTCTTTCTCTGAAGACAGTAGCTGAACTATTTCCAATGAAAACTTATCATATTAGTTAAAAATAACACATTCAGGAATAACTCTATAATCAGAGATGTGTGATCCTTGTTGGTGTCATTTCAAAGGGGTAGAAGAGGACCTTTCTTTTGTTCTGATCCAGGTGGGTTCAAGCTTCTGAATTTGTTTCTGAGTTATCAAGGAACCTAAAAACTCAAAGTGAAACTCAGCCAGTTGATTCACCCGATTTCAAAGAGAACTCCTAAATTGGCTCAGGATCTTTTAAGGGACTTTAGCAAACACTATGACAAAGTCATTCCAAATCTGTAATGAAATCTAAAACTAGCCACATTTCCTGTGGTTTTGCATTTACCACAGCTTTATCCATATCTTTATTGCTGTATCTATTATCAC
Organism: Dermatemys mawii; assembly: GCA_007922305.1. Taxonomy (NCBI): domain Eukaryota; kingdom Metazoa; phylum Chordata; order Testudines; family Dermatemydidae; genus Dermatemys; species Dermatemys mawii. The sequence continues at coordinate 63,861,155 of ML677332.1, forward strand.
GATGGAGTCCATGATACTGGATCTCAGTGAGAGCTTCATGGTCTCTACTGTATCTTTGGTAGTTGCTCCTCAAACCAGATCTGTGCATGGCAAGGCCTCCCATCCACTACGAACTTCTACTCCATTTCTAGTGGTGGGATGCCATATTTGGTGGTCAACATTATCACAGTGGCTATACCAGATAGTGCATGGTACAAAGTGTGATTCCAAACAATCAGAAGAATGTTTGTAGTCAGAGCTGGTCAGATTTTTTTCCGGCTGAAAATTTTCTTCCTCAAACATGTCATTTAAACAAAATTGATTTTTTTTAATGGAAAAGTATCAATTCAGATGAAAATTTTTGATTTTCTGACAATAAATGTCAAAATGAAAACTCTTGTTTCCTATCAGCATTTTAAAACAAAACAACTTTTTGCTTTGACATAAAATGTTGCTTCACTTCTTTGCTTTAAAAAAACCAAACTGAAGCCATGTTGTATGTTGAAATGTCAAATCAAAAGGACAGTGTTTGTTTTGTTTTGATTGAAAAGGTCAAAGTTATTTGTTTTAACATTTCTGATGCAAAACTTGTTGGAATTCTTTGTGTTACAGACTTTTTTGATATTTTGATTCTTTGTTCTGAATCAGAACTGAAACCAGTCTTGAAATGGCAAATATTTTCTGAACAGCTCTAGTACTCGCCTACTAGAGCTGTTCAGAAGCAGAATTTTCAGATGGTTTGTGAGAACCTCTTTAAAGCCCTAGCCAAACATCAGAGAGATGTGGTTTCAGTTTTCAAACAGGGACAGTGTAGGTGAAGTTAGTGAAAAGGAGTGGAAGTCCAGGAGATGGGGATTCTGTGCCAAGTTCTTCCTGAGCATGGCGCTAGGCAATTCACTTCATTTCTCTGTTCCTCGGTTTCCCCAACTGTAAAGTGGGAAATAATAATCATGATACTTCCCTTCCTCAGGGGAGTGTTGTGAGGCTGAGATAGAATGAACTATACAAGCACAAAGAATTATCCATTATGCAATACTACCAGCTCCTGTTAATCTAGGTCAACCATTTGCTACTCACAAAGTCTGTTGCAGTCCTGAGATCCAGCTCTTCCGCTACTTGTGCTTCACAATGCTGTCATTTTTCCTCCCTGAAAGGAACAGCATTAGTTGCTGCAAGAGGTTTTAGAAACCGCTGATTTGTGGCAGTGCCTGCTGAAAAGATGCATCGCTGGCACTGAGCTCTTAAGTGACTGTCTCAAATAGACAGAAAAAGGCAACTCAGCCAGCAATCATGTTCCAGTGTCTGCGCATCAGTCCAGAATATGCTTTACTAACCTTGTGCCTGCTCGCTTCTGGACAGCTTGCTGTGTTAGTAAGACCCAATCAAGCATATAATGGAGTTCCTTCCATTAAGATCATGTCTCTTGCTCCAATGTATCTTTCAGGTGTCTTCTACTGACAGCATTTTCACAAATCCTTAAGGGATAACACTGAATGACCATGTAAGGCACAGAGGTACAAAGGGTGTGTGTGCAGGGGTAAGATTCCCTCCTCCACACTCTTCTGTTCAGCCTCCCCACATTTCAGCTCCAGTTGCAATGGGCATGTGGGAAAGGGAAACAGTCGCTACGTAGCTGCTATTTCCCCCTCCACCTCATAAGCAAATGGGCAAAGAAGTGATGGAGAAAGGTGAGTGGTGGACAGATTCATGATTCTGTCCCCTACAAAGTCCACAATAGTGCTGTGGGCTCCCCAGAATGGAGTGGGGAAGTACATTGTATCTGGTAAGGGGCTGTAAAGAAAGATGGGAGCAGGGGCAGGATTGTGACTATCTGCTTTATAAGTACTCCTTGGTGCTTCTCTTGAGGCAATGTCCCTTGTACCCTACAGATGCAATCTAACCTCCTAAGCAGCAACTGAGTATTTCCTCTTAAACTCAGTGTCCTGGGGAGCACTCATTTTGGGATGTAATAAACTATTTAAAGTCTTTTTTTAGAAATACAGTAACTGAAAATGGAGATTATTTTTAAATGCAATTTTCTCATTGATTTTTCCATAGAGTGCTATGTAATCCATGGTTAAAGAATCAAAGAGCTGAGTCATAATGTAAGTAACACACTGATAAAACCAATAATAAATAAATAGGACTGAAGACGCATGAGAAGTTCCAGTAAAAATTCCAAATTCCAACATTAATTATTGACAATCCATATATAGCTTTACATTTATTGGAAAGGAAACTCCGATGGACGGCATGATTAAAGTATGAGCATTTAAGATCTTAGGGGGAGGAATAAAAAGCAAATAAACCAGAATAAGAAAACCAACCCTCTTACCTTCTTCTGCCTCGGAAGCCCAGGGGAGTAAACCAGCCAGAACAAAGCACAAGCTTTCCTTATTAGGGGCATGTAAGCTGTGTATATATAGAAACCTAGCAGGATTGGCCCCTATTTCTGCTGAAAAGTTTGAATGCTCTGTCCCAAATTTTAGAAAACATTTTGGGTCTCTCACCCACCTTGTACAGATTTTTGGTTATTTATTATGCTGTGTAAAGCACAAGTCTCCAACTCATGGCCATAGGAGACTGTCACCTTCTATTCTGATAACTCTCTCTCTTTTGCCCTCCCAAACTGTAATTAGTAGAAGATGAAGGGTCAACCCTTCTCCCAAGTGAGGTCAGGGAGAACAAGATAAGTAACCATCCATGCTTAGCTTTGTACATTGCAAATAGTCCCATTGAAGTCAGTCTTTGCAGGGATGTGGACTTTTAAACAAAATTATCTGTAGCCCCTCCCTTCAATTTGTTTTCCCATTTGAAGGCAAATTGAGGGAGGCTATGCTATGCTGGTATGGATATGTCCAGTGAAGATCTAAGAATTATATTGATAGGATAGCTTTTACAATGACTGTGGAGGGAAGATGACCAAAGGGGAGACCAAAGAGTTGGTACATGAGCTAGATATCAGCAGTCTGGATATCAGACAATTTGCATGATAGCCAGACATATGATCATGAGTTTTGGAAGAAGGCTATAAAAGTCGTCAGCTCCAAATAGGGGAGTGGCAAGAAAGAAGAAGACAATGACTATCAGGAGCCCCAGCGAGTATCCCAAAATAGCCAAATTTGTATAAGTGGTAAGGTTTGTATAGAGTTTATTTATTGAATCTGTTTATTGAAATGTCATTACTATTTAATAAGATATGTATAACTATTACACAATTGCTGAATACCATTAGTACATATGAGTCAGACAGCTAATACTTAATTTGAAAAGAATTATTTTATTTAATCTAAACATACATCTTTCATGACACTCTTTATGAAACTAGGGGTGTTTTCTGACAAAAATTATGCAATAAGACAAATCAATTAAGCAGCTGATGGTACCTAAGAAATATAGTCTTAATAATCCACTAGTATTTGCAAACCATCTAATAATTTTTTATTTAATTGTAATTAAATCTGTTATTGAGATACTAAGAAAGTGATATAGAAGGGTTTACAGGCCATATCTTTCCTGATGTAACTTCATCAAAGTCTGATGTTACACAATGGATAAGTTTGGTGCCTAAGGCCTGATCCTCATCTAGGGTAACTCAGCATGCTGTCTGCCAGTGGCAGATGAGAACAGGTTTTGCTAAAACATTCTTTGTGGAAACAGGCAGGGAGATAAGAGAAATTTGGTTGTGGGATCTGAAGCTCTTTAAAACATAGCATGAGCCTACAGGAAGTTGCCATTACACACTGGTCACTTCTGATGAAGGTATCTGTCATCTGTTCTTGTCTGATATAAAAGTACAGGCATCACAGCTCCTGACTGTAGCAGAAAACGAGTCTTCTGATGGGATTCTACATAGCTTTTTTACATGTAAATTAATTGATGCTTACATTTTAGGCTAATTATAGTCTATGAAAACACATGCCCAAGGCCAGTCTTGGCTGTACAAATATGAATGGTTCTTTATTCTAGTTTGCTGAATAGAAACAATAGGCACTCCATCATCTATCTCCTGCCTGTTACAGTGTTTCATCTCTACTGACCGTTTACAGTCTCAAAAGGAAATGATGATGTGAAATTGCCTCTTCCTTCCATAACTGACATTGGCTTGAATTAAAAACCTGTATCCTAGTACATCAAACTTGGAGTGTTTGAAACCCAGATCAAATTCTGAAGCTTGTGCTTATCTTGAATCAATAACAAAGCTGGGCTGGTTTTAACAAAGTTGGGCTGGTTTTCTGACTGTGAGCCATGTTCTGTCAGATGGGTATTTGAAACAGCAGAAGCACAGACTGATTCTGATTATGAAATACAGAAATCTCTTTAGTCTGCTATGAGATACTGTGTGACTGAGGAATGGAGAGGTTTAGGCGTGTACCACTCAGGGGACTGATTGTGAGTAACCTTCCACCTCTGGGTTTGCAGTTCAAATCTAGGTCAGGCTGGTAGTGACCAACAGTCATTCCCATTTGACTCTTGGGACAGAGACAATTAGATCAATCATGGACACTGATTTACCAACTTAAACTGAGGTGGTGTCTCCAGGTAAGAATTCATCCATATTGACAGAACATTACAGGAGAGCTTGCACTGCATCTGGTCAGGCCATATTTGGTCCGTGGATAAACAGAGGATATCACTCCCTATGGCAGGTAATCTGCCACCTTTCATCAGAACTAAATTAATCCCCAATTCTTTAAAAGAGTACAGAGGATGAGATCCTGGCCTCATTGAACTGAGTGGAAGTTTTGCTATGGATGTCAGTGAGGTCAGGGTTTCACCCAGAGAGTGAAGATGGAACTCATTGTTCTCTCATAGCCCTTTACAAGGCTGAGCAAACTAGTTTGCATAATATATAAGCAAACTAGGTAACTACAATCTAAATGAAATTACTGTAAAATGGATGCACAACTGGTTGAAAGGCCATATTCAAAGTATAGTTATCAGTGGTCTGGTGTCAAACGGGGAGAGAGTAGCTAGTGGGGTCCAACGGGAGTCTGCCCTGGGTCTGGTACTAGTCAATATATTCATTAATGACTTGGATAATGGAGTGGAAATAAAATTTCACATGATACCAACCTGGCGGCAGAGGAAGGGGGATTGCAAGCACTTTGGAGGACAGGATCAGAATCCATAGCAACTTTGAAAAATTGAAGAATTCGTCTGAATTGAACAAGATGAAATTTCATAAAGACAAATGCAATGCACTTTTACTCAGGAAGGAAAAAAATCAAATGAACAACTAAAAATGAGGAATGACTGGTTTGGTGGTACAACTGCTGAAAAGTATCTGGGGATTATAGTGGATCACAAACTGAATATGAGTCAATAATATGATGCAATTGTGAAAAAGGCTAATATTATGCTGGGGTGTATTAACAGGAGTGCTGTATGTGAGACAAAAGGACTAATTGTCCTACTCTTTTCGCTACTGGTGAGACCTCAGCTGGAGTCCTATGTCCAGTTTGGGGTCTCACACTTTAGGAAAGATGTGAACAAGTTGGAGAGTCCAGAGGAGAGCAACAAAAATGATGAATGGTTTAGAAAACCTGACCTATCAGAAAATGTTACAAAACTGGCATGATTAGTCTTGAGAAAAGCAGACTGATGGGGACCTGATAACAGTCTTCAAATAAATTAAATACTGAAATAGAGAGGACTGTGGTCAATTGCTCAGCATGTCCACTGAAGGTAGAACATGAAGTAATAGGCTCAATCTGGAGCAAGGAAGATTTAGGTTAGACATTAAACTTTCTAACTACAAGGGTAGCTAAGTTCTGGAATAGACTTCCGAGGGAGGTTATGGAATCCCCATCACTGGACGTTTTTAAGAACAGGTTGGACAAACTCCCCTTGGATGGTCTAGGTTTATTTGTTCCTACCTCAGTACTGAAGGCTGGACTTGATGACTTCTCAAGACCCCTTCCAGCCCTACATTTCTTTGGTTCTATGAAATAAAAACTGACCCAAACTTGTGCTCATATAATATTAAACTATACCTGAACTAAACCTTTTTGGCGGATTTGAAAAATGTTGTTTATCTTCAAAAATATTCTAGAGCAGATACATTTCTTTATGTCCTGTTTTTATCAGAAACCGGAAAGAAGTGGTACCAAAGAAACCACATGAAAGACGAATCCTCGTGGCTTTGGATTTCCAAGTGGGCCAAAATCAGAGAACAATGGAAACAGTCTGCAAAACAACAATTTCCATAATTAGAAAATAATGAAAATATTACAAGAGGAAGCCTGCTTTTCTGACCAAAAAAGCTTTGTAACAGTTTGGATTTCAGGAGACTTTCTTTCATGGAGTTTTGTACAATGTTTGTCAGTTTATTTAATCTAATTTTACTATTTTGGTAGAACGCTATTTTGTTCCATATCCATATAGCATTGTAGTTGATTCGTCTCCATTACACCATGAAGTGCTACTTCTTCTACAAACCTATGATCTGCCAAAGACACGTGAAAGTAAAATAAACATGCAACACTGATTTTTGGGGGGCATGTTTTCAAAGTTGGTTTAAAAAGGTTGGTAACTTACCAAGATATACTGCAAAAATGGGTAAGTTTCAAAGGCAAAACCACATAGTTTTAATAGTTTTGCATTCTTTAAAAGTAATTTGCAACCCTCTGGTCTTTCTCTTAAACCTTTTTAATGTCCAGTGCAGAGCTCTAGAAGTGCCCTCTAGATCAGCACGTTTCACATCACTCCTCTGGCACATAGACCTGAATGGAGATGGCTGTTTTTGTCTGCCTTTAATGCCCAAATTGGAGGGGAAAGTGTGTCTTCACTCCTCCTGAAATGCCAGTAGGCTGTATGTAATTGGTTGGAAGATTGCCCTTCCCCTCCTCTACACCTGGGACCAATGCTGGCCCCACACTGTTCTTTCCGTTCCACACAAATACAGATAAATGTGGATACATTCATAGCATTTACGTACCTGAGATGCATGGGGAATGCCTTGATTCAACAGTGACAGTTTGTATAGAAAACACAAAGATGATAGACAGATCAATCATTTTCTTCACTGCCTTTTCTCTTTTGATCTTTTTATCTCATCTGCCCCCACAAGTCCCTTTTCCTCTCCGAGGGACCTTGAACCTAACCGGCCATTTCTTCTTTCCTGAGCTATGTGGTTTTAGTGGTGGTTGGGGCACCTTCATTACCCTTTCTAGTTGCAGCTTAATCCCCACCTGAAGCTTGCTCATGTATTTCCCTCCTGCTGATACCTAGGCCGGTATTTCCCAACCTTTCAGACAAACTGTACTAGGTCAGTTGACTAAGGCCTCATCTGAACTTACCTCCACCCTCTGGGCAGTCCCTGGGGCCTCTACACAGAGCAATGCCCCTTCTGGCAGGGAGAGGCAAAGCCGGTGCTGTGGTTGGTAGAGAGGTTGCTGTGCTCTGGTTACTCAGTAAGCTGCTGAAGTAGCCCATATCCTTTGCTGGTTAGAATGAGCCTGGAAGGGATGGCAGCTATTATGGCTGGTTTGGAGCACTGACTCCATTTTATGCAAACTAGGTAGAGGCCCCACAGGCTGCTGGCCTGTTGCCAGTGTGGCACAAAACACAGCGAACTTTGAGTTTTTCCTGGCCTTAGAGCCTGCCAAATTTCTAATTTAATATGCATTCATCTTTTGCTACATTCAGGGGAACGTGTAATGAAAATCGCCATATTAGTCATGAGCTGTCAACAGTGAAGAATTTCAATTACCATCTTACGGTGTCAGCTCACTTCAGAGAAGGAATATAACATGACACATCGGAATAACAAACGTGTGACGGATCTATTTTAATTGCCTTTCTTATCCACACTTAACCTCTATCTTTGTGGCAGGAGGGAGAAGGCGAGAGAGGAGGTAACCTTCTTTTATTTCAAACCAATGGCAAAGGGTAGAGAAAAGGATGGGGAGTCAGCCATCATCCATCAACATATGAAACTGAATTGGCAAGGGGCTCCCCCTATGGAGCCTGGCTATTGTGTCTCTGTCCTTATCAGAACAGTGGCATGTAATCAGCTGATTGGATATTCCTGCTGCTTGCCTATAAATTATTCATCAGTTAATAAGGACAGGCTGATTTTCTTTTTCTCAAGATAAATTTGGAATAGGGGCTACAGCACAAGCTCTGGCTCCACATGAGAGTGACTCAGTTGCTCTTCTGCTTATTATTCGATTGTTGGGTAGCGCTCAGTCCCCCGACAAGGACATGACATGTGAAGCTTTGGTATTCTCTTTGTCTTGTGGGACCTTAATATTTCTTCTCTGGGAAAACATGACGTGGTTATAGATTTTGTTTCATGTATTCAAAATTACTGATGGCATGTGTTTCATATCTGCAGTCTACCCAGAGTGATTTGCTGCAGCATAGCATGGATGCCTGAAAAGCTTCGACAGCAGGCACTTGCCCATACAACATGTTGGTTTCAATTAATCGCTTGCCCGATGTTCCTAGTTTGCCACAGTCATAAATAATTTCACATCACCCATGGAAGGGCAGCATCATGATGATTATGTTACTAGAAACCAGGTGATAGAAGAGAATTGAGGGTTTTGAAGAACTGACATATCTTTGATTAGCAGTAATTTCACCTTGCAATTAATAATGGCAGTAAAAGGTATCAGAGATGTCAGAGAATCATAGACATTACAGTTGAAGAAGGCCTTAAATCATCTGTAATTCATCCTTCTTTTGCCAATGTAGGGTATGGATTCTAGGTGCTGGTTCCAGTCCAGCTCAGCTATGAACAAGAAGCTGAGCAATGTATTCACAAGATAAGTGAAGTGCAATAAATAGCAGTGTAAATGGTACAAAAGTAGAGTGGAGTTTTGAATGGGGATTACAGCCTCTCAGCACCTCTCAGGATCTGACTCATGGTTTTTGGCTTGACAGAGTCCCTTTACAATTATCTAGATATTTTCCATAAATATTCATGAGCAGTTCTGATGAAAAGTGCCACATGATTTCTCAGCTGTGTTTACAGACCCTTCACCTGGGTCCTTGAAGAGGTTGCTGGCATGCACTCAGCAATGCAGTAATTATATTCATTAAGAAGGAATGGATGAACTGTGTCTAGGTATAGGTATTTTCTTGATTTTAATGAGAAATTCTTGTACCTGCCTCCCAGATTTCTGCCCTAAAAACCTCATGGGACATCAGTGGAAAAAATTAATAAAAATTTGTTTTTAGTATGGTCTGAACCATACAAGTCTCAATACATTTTTATCATTCCAAAACCTGGGCATATGCACATAGGCACATGTGAGCTCATGTCTAGTGGCAGGTATAATAATTTGGGGATATCTGTTTGGTATGTGGGAAGAGCAGTGTACTCCCTTCAGAAAACATGGAAGAAAGGTGTAAATAATGATACTCTGCACTTTTCAAAGTGAATTACAAACATGAACTAATAAATCCTCACAACATCCTGGAGTGGTAAGTAGCTAAGGGCCAGACCTTGCAGTGAGATCCATCCATAATAGGACTGGGGCTTGTGGGATTTTTTTATCTGCATATTGGGAAACTGAGGCAGAGATTAAGTGACTTGCTCTAATCTACAAAGAGCCGGTATTAGAATTTAGCCGTTCCTGATTACATTCCTGTGTCCAGGCCATTGATCACTTTGCTACTGTAAATAAACAATACTGGGGATTAGCAGGTATATTTAACAGGAAAAATGTGACTTGGAGATAAAATATTTACAGCTATGTTAAATACATTTGCTACTACAAATATCATCAAATGTAGAAGAAATGCCTCCCTCACATGGAGAACAAGTCATATGTCAGATATAAATGTGACACCTGTACACAATTCAGAGTACAAGAGCTTTGAGGGGTGGCCATATTGAGCCTTCTCATTCAAAATTGCAGCCTGCAGTCACATTAACATGAACTAAGTTCTCATCAACCCATCCCAGGCTTGTGTCCATTTAGAAAGGAAAAGTCAGCGTAGGTATGAGTGGCTGTAAGATGTTGTCCTCTAGTGGTTGGTCCACAGAGACAATACTGGATGTTCTGCTACTAGAAGATGGGGGAAATCGCCTTTAGCTTGAGGGTACAGATCTGTGTTTTTATCTCCACAAGGCCTGGGTTGCATAGCCGCTAAATGATGGGGGAATAAGGAAGAAACTTTTTTAAAAATTGTTTTGTTCTTTTTTTTTAAATGGAATTCAGTGTTTGAAAATTTTTAATTTTGTTTCATTTTGTGGGGCTGGCTGCCCCAATTTTCCCCCTTACCATTTACAGGAACAGAACCTTTGATTGAAACACTGGAAAATTTCCCAGGAAATGTAATGACAAAATTTGTTTCCTTCAAAAATTGTTGTGTAAAAACAAACAAGCAAAGAAACAAACAGCTCTCCATCAAAACATTTCAACCAAATCGACTGAGGACTGATTTTCAAAGCTCAGGACAGTCCCAGCCAAACCAGAATGGTTGGCAGCTGTTGAGTCCTAGAGCCAGCTCCTTTTGATTAGATAACAAAGACGTCTGGTGTTGTTGGTACACAAATTTGTTGTAAGAGGATGATGCAGTACGAGATACTGATGATTCAGTAGGAGAAGCATGTCTTTAAACTGAGATGGATTTTCAGCTCTTGCCTGCAATTCTTTTTTTGAAAGCAAGGGCTCCTAGTGCTGATATGATAACATCTGGAGCAGGACCCATAAAAGGAACACCAAGGGGACTGCTCAGCAAGAGGTTGGGTTGTTGAGGGATGATCTGGGAAAGGTTATCTGAACCAATGCCATTATGGATACACCAGCACATTCTTCTCAACAGTATTTTGCACCATGGATTCACCTAAGGTGTCACGAAGAACCTTGTGGACCAGGTGTTTACCAATCCAGTTGCAGCAAAGCATGTTCTGGTATTCTCATACAGGTAGGGCCTTTGTTCTTAGCTCATTTCATTTTTTGGATTTCATAGATTTCAAAGCCAGAAGGGAACATTAGATTGTCTAGTCTGCCCTCCTGTATATCACAGGCCATAGAATTTAATCCAATTACCAATGAATTGTATCCAATACATGTTTAGCCAAACACAAGTTATCTTCCAGAAAAGCATCTAGTTTCGATTTGAAAACTTCAAGACTTGGAGAATCCAGTAGTTCCTGAGGTCATTTTCTCTAATGGTTAATCACCCTGACTGTTACAAGTGCCTCCTTATTTTTAATTTGAACTTGTCTGGCTTTAATTTCTAGCTGTTGGTTCTTGATACGCTTTTATTTGCAAGATTGAAAAGTCCTTTAAAAACTGCTATTTTCTCCCTGTGATACTAATACACTGTAATCAAGTCACCTCTTGATCTCCTTTGATATGGTAACCAGACTGAACTCCTAAAATATCTCACTGTATGTCTCTTTTTGCATCTCCTGAATCATTTTTGTTGCTCTTCTTTGCACCCTCTTTAATTTTTTTATACCTTTTCTTTTTTAAAAAAATGTGGATTCCGGAAGTGGATGGAGTATTCCAGTATCAGTCTAATCAATGCTGTATACGTAGATATCTCTTGACCTAACTGAAATTGGGGCCTGATTCAACTCCCACTTCAGACAATGATGACTTGCCATTGACTATGATGGACACTAAACCTGGTCCCTGGTTTTCATATCCAAAGCAAAACCTTGAACTGTCCCTAATCTTTGGAATAACTGAGATATGATTCCAGATCCACACTCTGGCTCCAGTCCATCTTTAGGCATCATTGCAGTACTAGTAAAATACTTGTTAATTAATTAATTAATAATAAAATCCAAAAGAAAAAGCATATTTCCATTTGTAAACCTTGTCAGGAGTTCAAGCTAAACTAAGTTATGTGTCCTTTTAATAAAGAACATTTTGTAGACATTTTTGTTCTTGCTGAATGATTAAATCCAGGAAACTAAATTAGGCAGATCCTGACAAGTTAATCAAGCCTATAAGGGAGTATTAGAATTAACTGTGCTCATTTAGTCTGAAAGAGAAGTAATCATAGAATTGATAGAATACATAAAAGAAGCCCCAACCAAATTTATTAACCATTTAACAACTTCCTCTAGCTAAATGAAAATGTAAATAGTGCTATATAATTACTGCTGTTTTGTTTTTTAAGGGAATATCATAAGCTAGACTAGATTACAAAGTGAGAAGGAAACATACAAGAAAAAACTGGCCTCAGTGTATTAAGTACTTCTCTGCATGTACTCTTGAAATTTAGAAAAGTATTATACAGTAGTTAAAATGATTAAAGTTAATGCAAGGGAATAGGACTTAGAAAGCAAATAACTCTCCATGACAACTACATTTGGCAGAACAGTATATAGATCCTGGATAGCTTCTGTCTGGTGAGCCACAGACTAAGTTCAAGCGAAATGGATGATAAACTATGCGGTGGGTGACCTGGTGCTATGTTATTCTTTAGTGTGACATTTGGGGAAAGAGCCTATACTAGAGTTCAAAACGTTAAAGTTGTTTTGCTTTGAAAAGTGACTGTAAAAATGGCACCTTCTCATTCACCAGACTTTCTCCTTGTGTGTATTCAGATTCAGATCTTGGGGGAGCTACAGAGGAAGCACAAGTTTCCTCCTCATGAGGCTAATTTGTGTGTGTGTGTGTGTATCACCCTGTGATGATGACATATCTACACATTTAAATTGATTATTTCCATTGTTACCCTTTGATAACTTCCCTTTGGTCTTTCAAGAGCAGACTATGTTTGTGTTGCTTGGTTTCTATTTAGACTGAAAGCTCCAGAGGGCAGGGAGCAAGCCGTCCTGCAGTGGTTTGTACTGCACTAAGCACACTACCGGCACTTAAACAATAAATAGTAATAAAAAAATGAAAATGGGACTATCCTAGAGATATTATACATCAGATACCAGGGATCTAGGAATGAAAGGAATATACCATCTTATTATTAACTATTATTTGTGTATACTCCACAAAACTGGGGCTATTGTACTGGCACCTTGTAAGAGACAGTCCCTGCGCTGGAGAGCTTATAATGCACATAGAGAAGAGGGACAGAAGGTGGAAGAAAGGAGCTATTATTATGCTCATTTTACAGCTAAGGAACTGAGACACATTAAACACTTTGCGTAAGGTCACACAGGGCATCTTTGGCAGAGCTGGACATGAACTCAGATCTCCTTAATCCCCCAACAGCATCTTAATCACAAGAGCATCCCTTTCTCTTATAGAACTGTAGAGCCTTTTCATCAATATCAAGGTAATATAGAGAGCAGTTAGATTAGTATTGTACAAACCCAGGAGAGTTCAGAGAATAGGAGGCTAATAGAGAGAAGGTAAACATATCTCAGACAGGAAAGCTACAGAATTAGTGTGTGACAGTGAGACTGATCAACTGGTGTCTGATCCATAACAACTGAACAGAAGGCATTGAAATGGTAAACAGGGCCATCCTTGTAGATAGTTATCAAAGCCATGTTAAGTATACTAGAATCTTTAATATGTTTCCTGTATTCTTAGAGAATCAAAGGGTAGATGCTAATTGTCTTTGTGTTTACCTATATCTTTTTAGAAGTTAACAATGTAACCAGATTAGCTTGTAGCTTCAAATCTTAAATTACAATAGATGCATGAAGATGGTTCAGTTAACCTTAAGATCAAAGATGCAAGATACTGCAGGAAATGTAAGATATTTACATTGTCTTCAGCTTAACTGAATATGCCATAATGAAATGCCTTGATAGTTGAGTACCTTATCTTAATGAATACAACTAGTTACTTGTGTATGTCTAGGAAACAGGAGATTAGCTTCAAAGCAATAATATACATTACCTATTCTTCATCCAAGGAAGGCCCTACTGTGATGCTTGCTGTCAAGAGGCTATCTGCCAGCCAGAGAACTATTGTGACGGGGCTAGCCAACCCTGCACTAGTGAGGAAGGGGTTAAGCCAGTAGCTCTGGCAGTGGAAGTCCCGCCCCCGAGGTACTGGGCATGCTCCAGGTGCCCTGGAAGTATAAAGGCTGGGAGCTCAGCTCAGTCTGGGTGGGTGGCTGAGGGAGAAGGATGTGTCTGGGGAGTGCTGGTGGAGGACCAGATGCAGCCCCTGGAGGAGCTGGAGTCAGAGGCTTGCCTGGACCTGCCTGGAGCCCAGGGATGGGAGCTGCCAGAGGGGTGACTGACCCAAAGATGCATGGAGGATCTGGAGGTGCCTGGGAGACCCCCTGTGGTGGAGCTGGTAGGAAGTGACCCAGGGAGGATGGGGGAGTGGTATCTCCCACCTGAGGTGACTCAGTGGGACCTCCCTGCTGAGTCTGGCAAATTGCTGAGCCACTGTTAGGGCCTTGGGTTGGGGCCTGGTGGAGGTGGGTTGGCCCTGGGCCCCTCTACCTAGGACACCATACCCCTAGGTGGGTGACTACCTGCTTATATGGACTTTGGGGTGCTAACCTGCTTTGCCCTGCAGCTAGGGTGCCCATATAGACTTTGGGGTGCTACTCTGCCCTGCAACTAGGGTGCCCATATAGACTTTGAGGTGCCACCCTGCCCTGTGACTGGGGTGCTCATAGACTTTGGGGTGCTACCCTGCTTTGCCCTGCAACTAGGGTGCCCATATAGACTTTGAGGTGCCACCCTGCTCTGTGACTGGGGTGCTCATATAGACTTTGGGTGCTAACCTGTTTTGCCCTGCAACTGGGGTGGTCCTATGGACTGTGGCTGCCCTGAAGCAAGGGCAGGCCTACCAATTTGGACCATTAGGCTGCATTGCCCAAGACTTGGGGGGGGGGGGGGGGTGAACCCTGACTACTATAAAGAAAGTTTTGGGCTTGATCCTCTTTATTTCAGATCTGCTTAAACTTTGACAGGGAAATTCTAAGCCACAAGACTGAGGTCTCCAGATTTTCTCTGGATTTATCCAGGAATTCTCTTGGGACAATTTGAATAAACTCTGCACCTGGACTTCCTGCTTGACTATAACCTTTTAAACTGATTCCAGAAAGACCTCTACAAATTAGCAGCCTCACCATCTCTGCTATGAAATTAACCCAAGGACTTTATACACATTTGTATGCATATTGATCTCTTGAGTATATATAAATCTGTTTTCTTTTTATTAATAAATCTTAGATTCCTTAATAAGGATTGGCTCTAAGTGTGCATTTGGGGTAAGATCTGAAATATTAATTGACCTTGTGGGCAATGTGTCCAGGCTTTTGGGACTGGTAGAACTTTAAATATGGAGAATAAGGTTTTCAGTAATCTCTCAATATATTAGATTCGGATGTTCTGGATGGGAGCCAAAGGCTGGATAGCTTCTTGTAACCAGTGTGGTATTACACAAGCAGTTTGGTTACTGGCTTGGCAAATCTAATTATAGAATAAGCCACAAGTTTGGGGGATTGTCTGACCTATTCTTTGGAGGTTGCCCTGAGGAAGCATTCTCAGAATGGCCCCTCCAGGTGCCTAGGTCACAGAGGGAGTTACATGTTTCCAAGGAATGGGTAGTACTATTTAAACAAAGACATAGGGAAACCTGGAAAATATCTGGGGACTTAGAATATCAGAATGCAGGAGTTGCTCAAACCTAGGAGTAAAATGAAGCAGAAGGAGGATGACAATCCTGGAGAGAGATGATTGAGTCTGTAGAGGAAAAACAGCATAAATATTTTGACTGATGCAGTTTGAACAGAAGTTGAGGACATTAGAAGGTGTCAGATTATGTTTCTCCTGAGACCTTCAGAGCAATTAGAAAAAGGAGAGGATCAGGAGATGAGTTTACAGATAAGACACCAGTAGGAAGGCCCAGGACACAAGTCATAGGATTTTAATTACTCAGATATTGATTTAGATAACAAAAACTAAGGAGGTTGCATGTCTGCAGTAGTAGTAAGGCTTTCTTACAGAAATTTGCTGAAGACTATCTGATCTGAAGCAACTCTAGAACTGTAAGAAATAGCATTTGATTAAGGAGAACTTATTATTGTGCATGTATCAAGGTTTACAAAGAAAATTACATACTCCAGATCTAGAATTTTTTAGAGTCCTCCGCCCTTACTCATCATGGGTAATAACTCACGTCACATGTAATCACCTTGATTTTAAATGGATCTATTAGAAGTGTAAAATTACTTTTATTCACATTGAGCATTGGATTTTGACCTTCAGATTTGACTCCATGTTTAGGCACAACTGCCACTGATTTTTGCCTGAGTAAGAACAGAGTAAAGAGTTCAAGATTTGGCACCAAATATATAGGGCCCATACACATATGGGGATTTCACCCGTCATTGAAATGCTTTCAGCTCAGAGATGGAAGGCAATTGCTGTTCAGTAGTGCTGCAAATTCATCCCTCCTTTAAATCCATTGCACTCAGAGAAATCCATCTCTGATATGACCCATCATTGCTAAATAGCAAAGTCCTGTAGGTACTTGCCTCCAATGAAGCTAAATTTGGCTTGATGTCAAACTTTCTGTATTCAATTATAATCAGAGTTTTAGGCAGGTAAAAATATAATCCATAAAACTGGCATTTGGCCAGAATAAATTTGTAATTGCAAGTCTTAACACTTGAAATTTGATCCTATCAGCTAAGTTTATCCAGACTGGGAAGATAAACATACCATGTTACCCATGTTTCCAATCAAAGCAGTTTAAGTGTCAAACACTGTTCTGACAAACTGCTCCAAAAACAGGTCATGGACCAAGAAATATTCATCCACATGTTAATAAGTAACAGGATTGTATTTTAGGTTTAAGAGAGCAAAGCCAGAGCAGAGGGTGGGGATCGTGCTGGGAGGCTGAACCAAACGAACAAGTTTTGAAAGGGGATTTGAAGGAGGAGAGTGAAGCTGAATGGTGCACAAGGATGGCATTGCATGCATGGGAGGTGGGTGGCAAGAAAGTGCAGAACAGCTCTTGTGTGAGAAATGGGAGTGCTCAGGGGATCTGAGCTGCATGTGGGGGGACTAGCAGGAGAGAAGAGACAGCCAGGAGCAGAGATGCTGCTGTTGTTTTCAGTATACATACAACACAGCATTTTACTCATGTGCTTCCTTTCTAATTTAGGCCCAAAGAGTGTCCCCTGCATGTGGAAGGAAAATTTTGGAAGGTTCCTCTGAATTCTTCCATCTTAGATGGAGGGTTTTCTTTCCCCGGGGTAAGAAGCAGGGCATCTAGCCCCGAAATACCACAACATTTGAGGAGCCAGCAGAGGCCCTGTGCCATTTGAATGGCTTATTAGTGTACTCCTATTTCTCTCCCCATTCTCCCTAACAGAGCGGCTGCTTCTCCCACTGGCAAATGCCCCTAACATCCCACGTGAAGCATATCCCACATTGTGGAGGAGAGTTATGGCAAAGAGAATATAGCATGAGGCTTTTCAATAAAGTTCCAGAGATCACTGCATATTATTTCCAGCTCTTCCCGCCTGCTCCACTGTCACAGAGCCCTGGATCCAAAGAAAGTTCTGTGCAAGGTCTGGGGTGTTGCAAGAGGGATGGTGCGGTGGATGGGCTTGAACCTCACCCAGGAGAAATGCATCTAAGAGGGTAACCTCAACACACTGAGTTGGGGGAGTGGAAGCCCCCATCCCCTAATTTATTCACTTTAAAATGTTTTCCACAGAGAAAAAAAGGTAGGTTGAGTGAGAGAGAGCTGGGCCAGATCCACAGCACCAGGTCACCCACCACAGATTTTATCATCAATTTGGCTTGAACTTAGTTTCTGTCTGGTGATCCACAACCTATAAATCAACATAGCTGCATTGCAATCAATGGAGCTCAACCAACACACCCCAGCTGAGGCTCTGGCAGAGAGTGTGCGTATAAATGTCAGGGAGAGAGACTGGTCAGATGCAGCGGACTGGGGGAGCTTCCTCTTTAGGAGATGTTTGTATGCTGAATTTAGAAGTGAGAGATATCAGGCCAGCGAAACAAACGTAAATTTCTGACCTCTCCTCTTTAACAAGTGCTCCTGTCTGATGTGCTCATTAAGAGAAACTGTTAACACTCGCTTCATGTTGGCAGAAGACTAGTGTGCAGTACATGCTGTCAGCTCAACAGGAGTTCAAGAGAAATCCAGCTCTGACATGACCCATCGTTGCTAAATAGCAAATTCCTGTAGTTACTTGTGTTAAGCAAAACGGCTTGAGCCACATTAAAGGGGTCCTTTTGAACTGCAAGCTCATTATTTTTATTTTTTGTTTCTTCAAATGCACAGGCAGGCTGCTGTACAGCCTGGCTCTCTGTGTTTTCCTGCCAGACACCTAATGAATATGGATAGTGCTTGTGTTGCTCTTTTGGGGCAATGGGCTAAGTCCTGCTGCCTGTGCTTCCCCTTGACTTAACAAAAATTCCAGCGATTAGGGCCCAGTCCAGTGAAGTGTTGAGAGCCCTTACCTCCCTTTGACTACAATGGATCAGCACCGCTCGCTAGTACTCAGTCCTCTACAGGATGGGCTCATGATGCGAACAGAAATCTTCAGAAAGTCTTGGCATGGAATAGGTCCAAAATAGTCAGGTTTCCAGCTCTCTGCATACTCTGATATATGCTCCTAAATGAAAACTAGAAAACACACCGACAAACACAACTCCTTTCCCTCAATGGACAAATCGACAGCAAACAAACATACTGGGTTTTAGTGTTTTTTTTGTGTTTTTTTTAATTTTGGATATAAAAATTTGGGTCAAGAATCTTAGGGGAGAAATGGTGGAATTTTAAAAGTGGAGAAGGGCAGAAGACCTCAGAGGATTGGTGACAGGAGTCTTAAACCTATTTATATTCACCCCACATCAGTAGCAACCAAAGGTGTTACTGGTTGCGATACAGTGGCCAGTATGAAGTCTCACTCCAGTTTCCAGGAGACAGTTGCCTCCTCTCCTCAGGGCAGCCTCAGCAGACAACCAAACACTTGAACCAAGTGGGGCTGAGCTTGCATGACATTCCTAGCTAATAAATCACACATTCACCTGCGGTCTCTTATGACCTATGGTGCATGCACTGTGGAGGGACAGTGTAGGGGAAAATTGTATTGCCACTGCCCATGTTTTATTCTAGGTAAAAGACATCATATCACATGGGTATTAGTTCACTATCCTTCACCACCACTACAGTCATTAGTAAGGAAAGCAAGAAAACTGACATATAGATCCTCCTTCTGCAAAAGCTGTGTTCCATATGAACTAGGGGAAAATCTCTCGAGTTTTCAGCAGTGAAGGGCCCTTGATGTACAATTAAGCAATTCTGATTCTATCCAGTAGAGGCAAATGGTTCACATGCACACTACGAAGTAGCGCATTACAATACTTTAGAGGCAGACTGACGCTTTGTCCTTGGGAAGTGCAGTGTCTGCAGACACCACCAGTCACTCCTCTTTCATATTTCACAATGGACATATGTGTTGGTCCCTAATTTGACAGGACAGGAGCGTAATGTATTGAAGACCTAACATTGATTTGATATTTGCATTGGTGATTTATGCCTATGCTGGATTGCCCTAAAAGGTCTGACACTACTATTGGATACCTGTACATATTGATGGGAAAGCTCAGATTAAACCTGATGGTTTCTTTAGGACCAGATTTCCAGAATGATACTGTCTGACATGCAGTAACTGAGGGTCTTAGAATGGTCTTCATAGGGCTATAGCACATGAGGTCACACAGCTAAAAGCTAGGTGGCAGTGTATGAGTGCCCTTATCTCACACCTCAATAAACATGAGCACTGAGCCCCTTTGCTGTTTTTTGCACATCACTAAGTACTCTGCTACAGCTCATCAGGGTGGGCAATGCTTGTTGCTCTGGAGGGGCCCAGGATTGAAATAGACATACGAAATGGAAAAGGAACAGGCATTGTGGAGGGTGAGAATGGATTCCAGGTCAGGCAGAGGGGTGTGTGTGTGTGTGTGTGTTCTGACACTTCTGGACTGAGTAAACTGACAGAGCAGTTGGTTAGAGGGAACAGGAGCATGAAATCTGCCTATATGATGCCTGGCAGTAGCCTGTGCTATCAACACTTCTTGTTCATGAGCTTGTAATGTCACTTGTAGGTTAAAAAAAGAGAAATAAAGAACATTTAGTCCTGGGTGGTGTGGACTTTTCTTTAACATGTCTGAGGAGTGAGCAAAAATCAAAGGCTCCTACATGTTTCCAGATGGTCTTGTGCACTGTGAATGATTTTTATGAGTGTTGGCATTCCTACAGAAATACCTTAAAAGAGCCTTAGCTGGGGATAAAGAAATGACATATATGGATATTTATATATAGAAGGGTTATTTTATTATAAGCACCTTAATCTATGAGCTAATAGCATGCAGTAATTTATCAGAGCTGATATGCTGCCTTTTTATGTCATCTCTTCCTAGGCAGAATCTGATCTAATATAATGCAAAGTAGGAGCAGCTTTAAAAGACTTTGCACTGACATTTTCCTTCACACTGAGATCATATGATTAAAGATTTTATTTTAACAGCACAGAATACAAGAGAGGGTGGTTTTATAAAACCTCTTGTAGCCAAGGAGCTTCCAGGTACTTCGCAAAACAGTGAGTAGGATATGGGAAACATGGTGGCTGGGTGAGATGAACACCAAAAGCATGTGTGCAGAGCAGCCTCGGATATTAGAACTGAATTTAGCAAGAGAGGAAAGCAGACTGCTGGCACGTGGCTCTAGGTATTAGGTGTCCACAGCATTCTTTATTCAAGCAAAAAATAAAACAGCTCTGCCATTTTGCTGTTCTCCCTGACTCCTTCGTTAAAGTTCCCTCTAGTGTTCTCAAATGTGTAACGGACTTACCCCATATTTACTTAATTAGCAGGCCCAGCGGCCTCAATCACAGAGAAAATCTCCTTTTGACACAGATTTTACATACCCATCCTGTCTATTAGGGGCTGAGAACTCACAAACCATTGCTTTCCAAGATTTTAACGTGAAAAAGGACATTAGGGTCATCTAGTCTGCCCTACATATAAGCCAGAGATTTTCACAAAATCCGTAACTTCTGGATGAGATATAAAATATATTTTAGAAAGACATCCAATTATTTAGAGATCTCAAATGACAGAGAATCTACCATGTCCCCAGGTAAGTTGTTCCAATGGTTAATTACTTTCTCTCTAAAAATGAGCACTTTATTTGCCTAGTTCCAGCTTCAGGGCATAGGATCTAATTATGCCTTTTTTGAGGGTAAATTAAAAAGTCCTCTGTCAGAAATCTCTTCCCCATGTAGGTACTTGACTTAGGGTGACCAGCTGTCCCGATTTTATAGGGATAGTCCCAATTTTTGGGTCTTTTTCTTATACAGGCTCCTATTATTCCCCACCCGCTTTCCTGATTTTTAACATGTGCTGTCTGGTCACCTTAGTGCTTGTAGACCTTGATCCAGCCAACTCTTAACCTTCTCTTTGTTAAGATAAATAAAACAAGCTTCTTTAGTCTCTTGCTGTAAAACAGATTTAGGCTTCCTAAGAGATCCTCGAGAAAAACAGAGAAGGACTGATTTGATACTCTCGACACTTCAAAGGCAAAAATACAAGCAGGCCAAAAAACTGCGTATTTTACAAAAAAATCTAAACTTTCCAGGATTTCTTTATCCATCATAAATAGGCAAAAAAGGCCTTTGTAGGTCACCTTTCAATCCCACTTAAAACTCTGGGTAGGAGCTTTAGTGGAGCATAAATCTTTGTTCAGGTCCTTTGCACAGGGGTGAACTTAATCTGCAATGAATTAACTCAAAACACTCCATCCATTCCAGACAAGATACGGATATATACAATGCCTCCCCTCTCATATACAGCATCCAAGGGGATTTTAAAAACATAATCCATATATAAAGAGGCTTTTTAAAACCTTTGTTCTGACATGACAAAAATGCTGGACATGATACCTGAGATTGCTAATATCATTTCAAAACAAGCCATTGTTCTTTTCTATACAGGATAGCTTCCTACATTTAATTTTGTTTGCAGTAAAACACATCAGAGTGCACTGGCAGTTATAATAAAATATATTTTTTTAATTTTTAAATACACCAAGGAAACAGCATTAACAAAAGGCCCAAAGCCTGCAGTTCCCCGCCTGATCATTAACATGTACATCACTGTCTTAATTAGAATTCAATTTAATGAAACATTTTTCATTGCTCATTCTTAAGTGTTTTTGGGATAATTAAAATAATCAATTAGATTTGTTTTCATGCTTCTGATTGCTTGGGAAAGACTGAACTGGCTTTTTATTTCTTAATGCTGTGAAATGCAAAAGGGAAGCAGAATTGAGAGATAAGATCAAAATGTTCCCAGTGCTTAGCCTATAAAAACAAACAAGAACTATTGATGATTCTGTGTGTGGTATTGAAAATATGACTGAGGGGAACAGTGTTTTACAGCTCGATAGACAGAGTAATGATCAGACACAAAAAAGCCTCTCTCGTGTTCCTTTTTCAAAGCTGACCTGTCAAGACTCATATTGCTCACAATCAGCCTTGGTCTTATGCAGAATCCAGAATCAGTTTCACTGGAGAATCTGCTCCTATGCACACTCTGTGGTCTGTCAAAACCTGCAGCCCTTCCCTCTAGCCTCGCTCACCACTGGCTTCCCCACTGGAGTCTCTTCACCTTGGCTTTCATGTAGCAGTCTGGAGTTCTTTAGTAACGTGAGGCAGACACTGCTTTTGCAGTCTTAGTAGAGACAGGTGCTGAGACAAAGAATCCAGACACAAAAAGCACTACTTACATGCATGGGACATCCAGATACATAGGGCCAAACTCTGCTCCATTAGATAGGTGGTTCCCCCATGGAATTAGGTCTATAATACCCAAAGGCCCAGTTACACAGGCTATTACCCTTGTAAGGTTATCTCCTGACTCCTAATGGGTACAGTCAAAAATCCAACATGCTTATATAATGAATTGTGGCCATATACAGACACCATGGTCATTAGTGGGGACTGAACTCAGATCCAAAACACAGACCCCCACCACTTCAGCCAAAGGAGAATTCCTTTTAGCTGTCCTTGGCAGGCTGTTATAATCCCTGGGGACAGCCCCTGGCAGCTGGCAATCACACACACTAAACCACTATATTGCACTGACTCATAAGCTTATATCAATCATCCATTTCAACCTACCTGACCTTCCTCAAACTGCCAAATCTCAAGTTCTCAAAGGTGGGTGGTAATGTCCATCATCCATCTACCCGGCCCCTTTCTTAACTGCTAAACTTGCTCTCTCTCTGATTACCAGCATCTCTCTCTCAGCTAATTAAACTCCCTCTTCATTATTTTCCCAGCACAAACCCTCCAACGAGCTGCCTAACTTTCCTCCTGCTTTGCTATATGCACCCTCCACCAGCCATCAAAATGACTGCTTTGTGTGATAGGCAACTTCTTTTTTCACAGATATTCACAAACATTGTTGCTATTTGTTCCAAATCACATTATAACATTAATGGTCCTGGACATGTCGTGGTTTCCCAAATGAAGAGTTCTGCTTTGAAATCAGAGGAGGCTGGAGATTTTTCATGTTTACAAGGCAAACTGATTTTTATTAGAAATACAATTTCTGAATTTTAATACTTTGAAAACTCTGCATTTTTCCCCCTTAGAAACAAGACCATTTTTGGAGTGAAAACCCATAAAATTTGAGGCTGCTTCCCCACAAGAGTCATAACTGAAATTTGAACATCAAAATTTAAACCTACATTTTAAAAAAATGGTTTACATTTTTCATATGCTTCTATCCAAAACATTCCTGCCATTCCCTTCTCCTTCCCTTCCTCCTGCAAAAGGACAGACTTAGCAAATCTCCCATTCTCTGTCTGTCTGTGTATCTATCCTGTTATCTGGCCTTCGTCACTGTAAGATTTGTACTTGAACTCAAACTTTAAGATAAGGAATGTCAGAGCCAGTTTTCAGCCCATTCTCTGCACAGCTTTGCTGTGTAGGAATATATTATTATTTGAGGTTGATGTTTGCTCAAAACGGAATGTTAGCATTAGGAACCATTGCAAAATTGACTGTCTTGGGGGCTGAAACCTTCCATTTGTACAGCATGACTAGTGGGAGGACCCTATTTCCCCATACTGTATCACAAATGTGCATCCACCCTGGCCAGGAAGACTAGTCTTGGGGTGAGAGGAGAGTTCAAGGTCACAATTTGTACCATTTATAAATGGTTTATACATGATTGTAACAGTCTTATAAGCATATTATAGACATGAATAGTTTGCATTTTACATAGTAATAAGCACATCAGTAGAATCATTATATATGCTTATAAGCCGTGGTTTTGAATAACTATGGGCCTGTTAATCTGTTAATGATCTATTATCCCTTTATAAACTATTTATAAATGGAAGCTTCATATAAAATGTGACCAAGTTCAGCCATAATGTCCCTTTTAGTCTTGATCATCTCTGTGGTTCTACAATATATATATAGTCAGTAACGATCAACTCAAATGTTTCATATTGGTTGATAAACAGCTGTCAGATGGGAATGACTTTTGATTGCTACCATCTGGCAGCAGATCTGAGCTTCTCCAGGGTAGCTCCCGAGGTCAAAGCAACTGTAGGGGATCTTGGTATACATTACATTACTGTGATGAATTATTCTGCCACAGACAGTAGTTATTGCTTTGCTGGGTGCCATGAATTTATTAAAATAATGTTCTGACATAATATCCTATGCCTGAATGAATCATGATTTCAGCAGTATGCTATGAAGTTCCAATTTGTGTTATTCCAAATGGCTACAAATGGGACTCCCTAACGAGTCCAGTGATTAACAAATCAATGTGCATAAAGAAAAAGTTCATATGACATTAAAAAAAATCTCAGAAAAGTATGGAGTGATGAAGGATCGCAAAGTGCTTTGAAGGTTACTTTGCCCACTAGTGAAATACAGACATTGCTGAAATGGAATGTAACAGCCATTTGTGCCAGCAACCTGGAATAACAGTTCTCTTTGGAGAGAAGCAAAGACTAACTTTGCAAATTGAAATCTAAGATTGAATTGACATAGGCAGGTTGTAATTATCCATATTGCAGTTGGCCATGACACTGGGATTTATACACATTCATGAAAAGTGTAATGGGGATATTGAAATGACCAGGAACAGAGGGTGGTATTGATGATGCTGGAAACTGGTTTTGGACGGGCAAAACGGCGAGCAGAAAAAGAGGCTAAGTTTGTGGAAGACATTATAATCAATTGTTCACTCATCTTTAGTCACCATCTTAGAAGGATGTCATCTAAAAGGAGATGTGGGTTCAGGGCAAGATGGCCTAGGAATGCTGAAGGCTATTAGTCCTTCCCTGAAAGAAGAGATCTCCAAGTAGTGTTGAAGTGTGACTAGATGGGGACATGTGGCCTGGCAAAGTCCTATACATGTGGATAGTTTGAAGAGACATTAACATCTAGACCGGGGAGGGGAGGGGAACTACGGCCCACAGGCCACATCCGGCCCGCGAGCTCGTTCTGCCCAGCCAGCCTGAGCTTCCAGCCAAGGAGGTTCTCCCTGGCTCCAGCCCCACCTTCCCCCATCTCTCAGAGCCTCAGTGTGCTGTGTCCAGGAGCGGCTCTGGACAGCGCTGCAGTGGCTTGGCTCCGAAGGGACTTAAGCTCCTTCTGCTCGGAGCGGCATGGTAAGGGGGTGGGGCTGCGAGGTCTGGCAGGATAAGCAGCAGGAGTTCAGGCCCCGCCAGACCCATGCTGTTGTAGCGCTATCCAGGGCCTCTCCTGGGTGGGCTCCAGGAGAAGGGGGTAAGCAGCATGGGGCCAGGGCCGGGGGGAGGGAGTTGGAGCAGGGAGTCCCAGGGGCAGTCAGAGGACAGGGAGCAGTGGGGGTTGGATGGGGCAGGGGATGGAGAATTGGGGGGTTGGATAGGGCATGGGAGTCTCAGGGGGCCTGTCAGGAGATGTGGATAGGGGTCGGGGCAGTCAGGGGACAGGGAGTGCGTGGGGGGTGGAGTCCTGGGGTGATGGCTGGGGAGGCAGTCAGGGGACAAGGAGCAAGATGGGGGGACAGGAAGTGGGCAGGGGTCAGATGGGAGCGAGGCAAGGCTGTTTGGGGAGGCACTTCCTTCCCTACCCGACACTCCATACAATTTTGAAACCCTGATGCAGCCCTCAGGCCAAAAAGTTTGCCCACTTCTGATCTAGACCTTCTGAGGTTTCCTCCTCACTAGATATATATGGAATTTGGCTATGCAGTGGCTGGATTATAATATGCTTCTCTTATATATCATGCCATTATGTCAGTTTTAGATTTGCACTGTTTTTATTTTATTTCCATTGTAGTCACTGTGTGTGGGTCATTATAGTCACTGAAGTCTTTAAGATACCAGTGGAGACCAGGAAACTTGTGGGAAATACTGTTGAGATCCTGGTGGAAAGCAGTTGGGTTTATCTGGTGTTAACACATAAGCAATAATAATTAACATTATGGTTCAACATCAACCACAAGTTTATCTGTCTCATGCTGACTGCCCTAAATTCTGCTTTAAAGTCACAGTGTTCTTTGACTAGAAGGGAAAGGACCAAGTTGCCTATCTGCAAGCCAATTGGAACCAGAGTGTTTATGTTCCTGGCCACTACCATTCTCACACAGGTTGGTGGGCGAGTGCGCATGTATATGATATGTGGAAGTCATCTATAACATATTGCTCTATACCTCCCTTTGTTCTCTCCACAAACAGAAATTGTCAAATATGGCTGCCAAGTTGTAACACGCAGATAGTTTCTGCTTCAACAGGTGATGAGGGGTACTGAGACGAGACTGGCCCAAACTGCAAAGTTTGCAATGACTCCAGAACCGAAACTTCTGAAAGTTTGACTGTTTGGACCTGGAATGTTGTTCTGGACCCCTAGCTAATAATGATCTTTAGTTATTATACAGATGATAATATGCTAACCATTAATAAAAAATGATAATGACCATAATAATAAGAAACAATTTCTGCTATGGTGAGAAAGGGGGAAATGGTTCTGCACTGAAAGCTGAAATATCTTATAGGAACAGTGGAATTGACATTCTGGATCCAACCAGGGTTCACTTAGTCCAGTATCATGTCTCCAACAATATCTAGCGCCAAATGCTTCAGAGCAGAGTACAAGAAACCCCCAATTCTTAGTATTTAGAGACTGGCTTAAACCCTGAAGTATGAAGTTTAATCTTTCTCTTGAGATGTATGATACCATGTTACTGGGCAGTATGTTCTTGTTATCCACATAAATATCTAATCTGTATTATAAATTTTGCTGTTTTTGTTCTCATAACATCCAGTGCCAATGAGTTCCAAGTTTAATTACATATTGTCCTCTCTCTCTTTTAAATGTGCTCATCACTGAGGTAACTGAGAACTCACAATACGAGGGCAGCCATTGGTCAAAGGACTATATTCTCCAGTCAACAGTAGGGAGTTGAAATAGCTGATTGTATAACTCTCTCTGTGTGTGTATATGTACAGTAGTTTCTTTTAATTTGTGGGGAGTATAACACATTAACAATTCATGCTCAGTAGCTAATTTACAGCTCGCCCATCTGCAAAAATTCAGCCCTAACACTGAACACTGCTGCTTTATTATTTTCTTTAGTATCCCCAGTGTTTTTGGCATCAGCGGCAAAGGAAATGCTTTTCAACTGATTTTTTCTATGGTGCTGATGCCACATTTAAAACCAATCACCCCTGAAACTCACAAATGTGAAAATTGTCCCAGTGGGGCAGCAGGGAGAGGAGACCTACCTATGGAAAATGTTCATTGGCTGGAGCCTCAGTTGAGAACAAAAAGTCTGAGATTCAAGCTGTTCAAAATCTGTCAGTAATAACAACAATAATAAAAATCCTATCAAGGTTTTAATGTTTCTCAGAGAAAATAAGCGCAGTGGATCATATCAATGTGCATGTAATTCGTTCTTTAAATCAGACATGCAGGAGGAGAGAGCATCACTGGGAAATGGGCTGTAGCAGCGTGTTGCCCATTATAGTGGTGTTTGCTCATGCTGAGAACTCAGCTGGACTTTGCAGTTGTGCTATCACTTCCCTCCTGAGCTCCCTGGGTTAGCTGGAGCCATTTATCAGTGTGCTTGTGCTAGTCATTTCCATTATGTATGTTTCAGTGTGAGGCATGGTTTGGAGAGTAAGATTTGGTGTGTTAGAAAGGGGAGGGTGGGGAACTGGGCACAGATGGCATTAGTAATGCAGTGGAGCAGCTGTCGATGTTATCTGGGAATGAGTTATTAATGACTAGCACTCTGACTTGGTGTGCTGACAAAACCAGGCTTGCTGTTAAAAGTGGCACTAACTTGCATGCAAATCAGGAATAATATGGCTAACAAGAGAAGAGTTTCTAGTTCCTTGGAGGTGCTGAGTGCCATCAGCTCTGATAAGAACCTTCCTCATGTGATCAGCTCCTACACTTCTTTGAAAAATGGAGAGAAGAGAAAGAAAAACAGTAGAACAACATTATTTTACAGTTAATTTTAGATTTTCAATTAGGCTAGACAATTTCATGAGCATTAAACCCCTTTTTGGTTTATACATGCAAAGATGAGCAGACTTCAAAGCATAATCTGACTGCCTCTGGGGTTCAGGAAGGAATTCTGCTCCCCTCCAGAAGCTCCTATTTAGTGAAGAGAACTGTTAGCATTTTCTCCTTTCTCTGATGCACAGGGTATTTGACCAGTGCTAGTGGCAGGATATTGAAATTGATGGACTGCTGTTGAGACCCAGCATGTCAAACCCTGTGATTGATTGGTTGAATTAGAATACATTTTATTTTGCCCCTCCCCCATTTTTCTTCTAGTTCTGAAATGTTTGTTTAAAAAAACCTTCAGAAAGCTCTCCCCATCTGCCCCAATTCCAGCCACCTTGTGTTGTATGTGATGTACAAGACATATTGCATTACCTCGTGTGTGACTGTACATGTTGCATTGCCTCCTGTGTCCGACTCAGAGGAATACTTGATCACAGCTCTGGAAGCAAATACCCCAGACACATGACAGGGATCAGTGTCCCCAGGCAATTTGTAATTATGATTATAAACGTAATCATAAAATAGTGGGCACTCAGGTCACTATGTCTTGTATCCACCAGAACAACTGTGAAAGAAGTGGAAATGAGCAAAGAAAATGCTTAATCTTTCAAGGGAAGGAAAGAAACCCCAAAACTCGCTCTTCATTTTATAGGAATAGATTTACCTGAGCTGGTTTGTGCCATATGTTTTTCTTTTTTCTCCAGAGAGTTTTTGACATCTGGAATTCTCCAACCTAAAGGTACTGGAGGAAAATCCACTTCGCTGGTGGAGGGGAAGGACTGTGCCCGCCTTCACCCAATCCTTTGGTTTAATTTGCATAGGGGAGATTTATGATTGTGACAGTGTTGGTACACTACCTTGTTCCCAGTATACAAGGAATTGATTCTAGTTCTGCTTACTGTTCCCATCTTGCATTGCTCTGGGTAAAAGCTAGAAGAAGTGCTGCTGGAAAGAGGGTAGGGGGAAAATGCCTTGGGTAACATAAGGCCAGGTTCTGAGTCAGCCCCAGATGGAGGAAACATTTAGTTATGTATGTTTTGTTCTGGGTATGATACCTTGCTTCAATTTATGGTGCTCAAAATGTGCACCTGCTGATAATTGCTGATTTCCTCCTGCTGCCTTATCCCTCCGGCTGATGACAAGATCAGGAATCACTAACAGTTAATTCACATCTTAAAATGAAAAGTGTCAGAGATCAGCTGTGCCAGGAGCATAAAACATGTCTGCCTTTCCCTGGAGACCCTCCCAAAGTGCCACAGAGAAGCCTGCCTGGTTTCCTGGGTCAACAGAAGTCCTCAGTGCACTTTACCTCAGTGTGACAATGAAGGAGGGCTGAGTTTAATTGAATACCTCCAGCTTTGGCAACGATCTCCTTGGAAACTCCCCAAGTGTCATGTCCCAGCACGTGCTGAGCCTTGTGGAAAACCTGAATGAACTCTTAGGGGGTGTAATGGAGAGCTGCTTCTGCTGCTGTCCCTTGCAGCTGAGGAAAGCCGGTTGTAATGAATATAAAAAGGATCCCTTGACTGTGGCAGCTGGACCCAGACAGAACCCTGTACTCACTAACTCTGGTTTATTAAAGAGCATTGAAATTGCTTTTATCAACTAACTATCTATAAAATATTAAAATGCTATGGGGAAGTATAAATAAAAGAGAAACAGATATTTGCAGAAAAAAGCTTAGGCTGGAATTAAAATAAAAATAATAGCTATAAATTAAGGGATAGAGAGACAATTTATATTTTACTTGTTTAACCTCCCAGCTGCTTGGCATAGTTTCTGCAGTGGGAGCGATCTTATCCCACTCTTAGCTGATAGAACAGAACTTTCCCTAATGCAAACATTAAATACATAATCCCTGTTAAATCTTACTCTTGAATCCTGAAGGGCTGGAATGACTCATCCAATAATCTCTTATTAAACTTTCACTCCTTAATTGGGTTTGTACCTGGATTCAAATACCTGAGCTAGAGCTGGGCCTGAGCTGCAAAGTTAAGAGCTGAATCAAAATAATTCCTTAAAATTTGGGGGTGTCTGGTTGTAGGGTTTTGGTACAAGTCTCTGAATTCCTGGTCCCCATAGCAACCTATTTCCCTTACGGCCTTCTCTTTTCCTGCTCTTTGATTAATCCATGCGCTTGCATGGTAATATGGTTGGTGCATTCATCACTGAGACCAGTTTATGCCCACATTGATTATTCTGTGGAGGAAGATCACAGCCGCCTTCGTTCTCCATCCCCAAGTCATCTTCATCTTGCTCTGGCTCCTTTTTCTGCATGCATCAGCCAGGAGCCATCCCAGTTAAATTTGATAAGTCAATTCAGCTTAAAAACGTTTTTTATTGGCATTTTTATAGAAATGCAGTAAAATAGTAAAACAGATGCCTAGTCAGATTCCCTGGAAAGCAATACTGAGTATTGAACGATGCCTTGTATATGTAGGATAATAGAAACTTTGCTAGTGTCTCTGATCCCCATCAGAGGAAACATCAATGAGAGAAATTTCTGATAGCGTATCTGTGTGTTACCTCCACCATTCACTTGCAGGCCCTCTGCCTTTCATGGGAAGCTCTCAGCTTTTTCTAAGAGATGGTTCTTTCTTTTGGTGTGATATTCACTCTCAAACGTTGTATTAAAGAACGTAGTCAGTGCTGGATAACAGCGTCTGTGACCTAGATGGTCATTTGTGTGCATTTTATTATCTGTGTGAATTTTATTATTCATTTCCAGCAAAGTTCTGCATCCATGTCCATTAGCTGCTCCTTTCTATCCTTAGTGAGTGTGAAGAATATCTCAGGACAGGCATTGATTAGAATATTAATTTAGCAGCACTGCTGGGATGACACCCAAACTCCAGCATTAAAAGCTATTCATGTAAACAAAGGCAGGTGCAGTTAAGTTCTGTTCTGTCAGCTAAGAGTGGGACAGGCTGGACTTAAAACAGCACTTAGCCCAATTGCAAACACACTGTCAGACTGAGTTCACCTTCACAGGCATCCATCCAGCTCTCAGTCTCTCTCAAAATCACCCTCCTGCCTTTTAAAACACTCCCGCCACCTCTTATGCTTTATCTTTAAGAACTCTCATACATTGACACTCCCAGCTGCTCACTAGGCTTCTCTGTTAAAGTCTGGGCCTTCTCTTTCTGTTCCTCCCCACGACTCTCCGCATTACGTTTCACAGATGTACACTCAGAGAACTTAGCTAAAAACATAAACTACTCTGCAGGACGATTGCAATGTAACTAATTTATTTCTTAAAATTTAGAGTGATAACACACAAACCCGCCCAAACAGAGAGGCACAATGCAGGCTGTGTCCTACAAACAAAGAGGAAAAACTCATCCCGCCTTAATCTGCAGGCTGGCTGTTTGCAAACCAGCTGCTGATCAAGGCTTTCTTACAGAGGCTTCCAAGTAGGACAGTGTAACCCACACACCTTCTGAATGTGGTCTGTCTCATCTAGTGGCACCAGGACCACTTAAAGAGAGAGAGAGATAAAATGAGTCTGCTCCACAGCCTTACCTAACAGTCAGTTGGCTTTTAGTTCATGTGGTAGAGCAGGGATCGGCAACCTTGGCACGTGATCCCGCAGGGTAAGCGCCCTTGGCAGGCCTGGCCAGTTTGTTTACCAGCTGTGTCTGCAGGTTCGGCAGATTGCGGCTCCCACTGGCCGCGGTTCGCCGCTCCAGTACAATGCGGACTGCGGGAAGCGGTGGCCAGCACCACACTGCTTCCAGCAGCCCTTATTGGACCGGAGTGGCGAGCCCGGGCCAGTGGCAGCCGCGATCTGCTGAACCTGTGAACACGGCAGGTAAACAAACTGGCTGGGCCCACCAAGGGCCCTTACCCTGCGGGGCCACGTGCCAGGGTTGCTGATCCCTGTGATAGAGGCTCGTGCACTAAGCTCCAGAGGTCGTTGGTTCAATCGTGCCTGCCGACAGACCAGGAAAACCTCTGAGAATATAAAGTGATAGATGATAATTTTAACAGAGTTTCAGAGCGCAGTCTCACTCGCACTACCTCGATGAACATTCGTACCTCCTTCCAAGGACAGTTGAGTGAATGTGACAACAGGTTTCCAGATAATATTCACTCACATTTAGAATGAATTCACTTTGCCCAGATTCACACCCTCTTGTGTTGCTTTTGGTTAATATCCATGAGATAGTGTTTGACTGGCATGAATGTTCTTAGAAAGTGAAAGTCAAAATCACATGCCTGTGCATTTGAAAGTGAATTTTAAATTTGCTCATGAAAATCTTTGCTCTAGAAGTGCATGAATATTTATCGAGTCAGGAAATAGAAACAATTGCATGTGATTTGTCTGAATAATTAGCTAAACCACACACCTTGCACCAAAATCAAAAATGTTCAAAATTGCCAGTGAATGGGAAAGAAATCCTTTAGTCAAACAAAACATTTTGTTCAACCTGAAACAAAACACTTTTTTTTTAATTTTAAGCATTTTAAATTTTCTAAAATAAAATCAAGTTAAAGGAAATTTGGAAACAGTAATTTTGAACTGAAAAATTGAAACATTTTGAGATTTTCAGATTTTTTTTTAACTGAAGCAATTTGGCAAAATCAACATGATATTTTGGTGTCAACAAATTTACATTGTTTTCTGAAAAAAGTTTCAGTCAAAAGATTTCACCCACCTCTATGATGAAATTTATTTTATTATTTAGCAATGTATTAAGTTATTGGTGAGGGGACCCAATTGAGATCGGGGCTGCATTGTGCTAGTGGCTGTACAAATGCACATGGTAAAAGACAGTCTGTATCCCCAAAGAGTGAACAATCTAAACAATTGATGGAAGAATAAAGAAAGATGAAGTGACTTGCCCAAAGTTAGGCAACTGGTCAGTGGCAGAACCAGTAATAGACCCCAGAGCTTCTGGGTTAGGGATCAATCTGCTGGACCAACTGCCTGCCATATTATACTGGCTTTATGAACAAAAATGAATTTTGAGGGAGGCTTCTAGTGAGTTCCCACAGAGGGATTTGCTGCAAGCTACAAAAGTCAGAAGCTTTCCTTTAGCTCAAGTGGTAGCAGCCTCAGTGTGTTTTGAGCTGAAGATCATAGGTTCAAATCCTATTTCTTTATGTAGGTGTGTGAATAATATAGTAACTGTGGCTATTGTCTGGCTGTGGCTGAATGCATTTTATCGTTACAACATGGACATCAAAATCAACAGACAATTATCCCCAAGCAGGTGGCTAGATAAAACGATTGCCACTGTTATCCATGCTGCAAGGCATGATTAGCTGATAACCAGGTGGATGCAGAAAGCAATCTCCCCACATTGTAATAGTATTATGGTATATAATGTCAGCGGCAGGGCTTTCACTTTCTTCTGAAAAATCTCATATAGGCCATTGCAGGACATATCAGACTAGACTAGATGAACCATTGGTTTATTCTGGTGTGGCTGTTCCTAGGCTCCTAACCTGCTTCACCAAATTACAGGGATTGTTTCCTAAAGCTTTTTTACATACGTCAGACTGATAGGTATGATCATAGGCCTTCCATCCATCTGATGTATTTTCACAAATCAGTTATCAGGACTTTCTTGAAAGGGGTAAATATTCTTTTAAGAATGCTTGATTCCGGTGCATTTTTTGTCTTTTATTAGGTTACAGGTTTCCAGCATGAATCAACATGATACATTGCCAGCCACTCATAAATAATGCACGGAAGGATTACATGGAGTGATAAAGACTAGCAATTTATTTCCGACAACCTTTATGTAAACCTTGTAAAGAGCACGCAACTACAACTGGCAAGCTCTAGACACAGGGGTCTGTAGCAGTGGACAGTTCCAGGACTCCCCCAGTATCAGCTAACAACTGCTGTGCAAAAGCAGATACATGTATACATAGACAACAATTTACTTCCTCCCCTGCCAGGAGCAGTGAGAAAGAGTGGAGACCACACAGCTGTTTTCTAAGCAGACCTGAGAAGCATGAAATTAACAAAAAAGGACCTGTTTTTCTCCAGCAAAACATACAAAACAAAAAGAATCACCCTTAACTAGAAGGAAATTTGTATCTGTCAGTTAGAAAACAAACAAAGCTGGAGATTCTGTGTATAGCTCTCTTCTGTCCAAGTTAATGCTGAACCAGTGCTGCAGTACACTGCTTAGGGGCACTGCATTGGAGGAGGTGTCTTTGGCAATACAGGTTAAATCAAGGTTTGACCATTTGGGTTTATCAAACATCCTGTGGCATCTGGGGTTATTAGTCCTGGTGTTCTGGGCAGATTCCAGTGCTGTTCATTACATTCTGCTTCCCTGAATTCCAGCTAGTTTTTTCAGCTGGATATAGGACTCGTCTTCATTTCCTGTCCTGCACTGGTGTGTACTGTTGCTGTTGGGTTGTGTTTTAAGACAGAAAGGCTGATTAATCCCTCCCCAGAGGTTGCTGCTTGTTACCAGGGATTACTGTATCTTTCCTAAATACTGTAGAAGAATGTAGTGAGACTTAGGTAGTTAAGTGGGACTCACTCTGTAAGCCAGACTTTATTAGGGCCAGGAATTTGCCCTAAGTGCTGAACTCCCATTGAAATCAATTGACAAGGGGCCTTGTCTTCACACTGTTAGGCATCCGGCATACTTTTGGCAACCATATTGCCTGACAAGGGTATGGCAAGGTCTAGGGATCACTGGTAAAAGGTTTTATCATTGTCTATTTCCACTTCTGCTAGTGGACCTGAAATACAGTTGGAGTCTAGGTTAACTGTGTATTCCAAAGTCAGAGCTGATTTTAAATGCCAATGACTGGGGCTTTACTAGATTAAAAAAGTCTGTGTCTTTTTTAAAAAGTTCTCTGAAACTCACAATCCCCAGGGAAATTAGTCCATTGGCTGGGAGGTAGAGTACATTTTTGTTCTCCGTATTATTTTTCAAGAGCATACTTTATTAGTTAGGTTTTCTATAAGATCACTGTTAATTATCTCCGGAGGTAACGATTTGGCAAAGGTTAATGACTCTCCTCATATAGGAAAAAATTGCAATTTAGTTTTAAATGAAGGTGTTGATTCTTGTGGGAGAAAAAAAATCTTTTCAGCTCAACTGGACTTTAAAGAGATATTGCAAAGATTGGGACCCCCAACATTTCACTTACAGTATTTACATGTGTGTTCATAGGTCTTTGTAATTATTTTTTAAAGAATCAGTTTGTTGAAATGTCAACTTATGCCTCACACAAGAAATAGAGCTTGGCTGCTTGTACATAATACCTCTTTGCCTTTCTACAGCAGCTTTCAAACACACTAGGATTGTACAGCACCTTCCACATATTAATGACGTAAGCTTCACAGTGCTGCTAGGAGCTAGGTAAGTATAGTTAGTACCATTTTACAAACAGGGAAACCGAGGCACAGAGAAGTGAGTTGTCCCACTTGTGCTCTATGCTTAATTTAAATGTTACAGACATAAATAATGCATTTTATTATGTGTGATTATGAGCTCATCAGTAGATGATGTTATAGACAGATAAGCAACCACCTGACATGCTGAACTCTAACAGTTGCTTAACAATTTATTAAAACGTCTATTAATCGTTTATTAACCATTTATGAACTATTTCTAAATGTATACTTAATAAAAACTGTGACTCTATAGAGTTAACACAGACTTTATTATAATGTATTCAGTATTTTGACTCTAGAATGTTGACGTAATACAATGCATAATGAGCGTCTTCCTGATTAAGTCTGACAATAAATACACTGAAAAATTCTTGTCTCTTTTTTAAAAAGCATGATACAACCTTCTATAATTTATTTATTCAGCATTGTATAGCATTTTGACAATATGCTATTTCTTTATTTATTGATATGTCATGGTACAGTTATAAATGTAGGTCACCCAATTTAGATTAGTACAATTTAAGACATTTTTTAAATTGAGTTTCACTTTTCCTACTTTTTGTACTATACTCAGTTCGGACAGTCTGGTAATTTCCTGTTTTATTTCTAGTCACTTTTCACTCACTGATTCCCTTGCTCTAGCTGAGGCTGATTTCAAACACTGTAGGGGATGTTAACATTTCTTCCCCAACCTCCCCGTTTTCATAGCAAATATAAAAGGAAAATGTGAAAAAAGCTTCTGTTCATAATAGATTTTCTGTTATTCAACAAAGCCTAATTTAGGTTTGAGCTACTTGACAGTTGGTGTATCACCGCTAGCTAGGCATTTGAAACACACTCATCAACATGGTATCTGCACCCCAAATAGAATATCACTTTCAAGATTCCAAGAAGGTGTTTATAAACCATGTTTTTAAAATGATGAAATTAAAAGAACCCAGCCCTCCACTGCTGTTGATGTACATCAAATATTCTGCTTCCTCATTGCCTTATTGATTATCTGGCTCCCTCTCTTCTCCTTTCATCCTGAAGGGGAATCAAAAAAACAGCCAATAAGGTACAGTATGTTTTCATTTCAACTTGTGGTTCATACACAATTTTAGTGACAGTTTTATATATATTACCCCACACCAAATACATCCAGAGGTCAAATCAGCATTTAAACAGACATTCTAAATGGAAATGAGCTTCGAGTCATTTAGACGTGCTCACTATGTGCAGATTCCACTCAGCTCAGTAATCAGTAGTGGAGAAAGAGCCTGGAAACAAAGCTATGCATATTTATTCATTTGCTCACTCAGAAGCAGAACATTGTCTATCCCTCTCAATAGCCAACACAGACATGGGAGTGTTTCCTGCAGGATGTTTGTCCAGTCCTGCTTTATGTTTCTCAAGTGACAGCACTTCCACCATTTGCCCAGGCAACATTTTCCACAGCCTGATATATCCCATGGTTTGGATGTTCTTTCTGCTGTCCAGCTTATGTTTTCTTTTGTTTAATTTCACCAGGGAATTGGGGACAGCTTGGGGAGTCTCCCACTGTGGAACAGGGAGCTTAGAAGCCCTGAGAGCCTGGCTGGAGCTAGGGATCCCCCGGCTTTCAGGGTCCCAGCTCTGTGGGAGGGATTCTGGACTCCTTGGGGTCCCCAACTCTGAGGCAGTCAGCATGGCAGAGCTGCCCTAGCGTTGCAGACCCTGGAAGCTAGGGCTTCTTGACAGCCTCCCAGGCCAGCTGGCAGGGAACCAGGCAGAAATCTGCCCAGGCAGGTTCTCCCAGGTTTCTATTGAGACCATATCTATGTTTTGGCAGAGGTTTGTTGAAACCTAAAATGTTTCTGTGAAATGTTTTTGATTAATCTGTATTTACTGATTTAAAATGGGTTTGTTTGAAAACACCCGATAATCTTATTCAGATTATGAATAGTACACCACTACCCCTCCGGCAGCCTCTGCAAATTTTCATTCATATTTTTAGACAAATTGGCACTGGATAGGTCTTTGCTCCTTCTGTTCTTGCTTTCCAATAACAAGTAAATTTGACAGAGGAAATGCTCTTTCAAATAGGGAACAAATACTTACCATGTGATTGATGTAGCCAGTCAGCACTGAATAACAGAGCTAGAATTTCCAATAGCAAATCTTCACAGCTAAATGCTCATGGATGAGCTACTCAGAACTTACTTTGGCAAATAAGTTTGAGTAGAAAATGAATTCAAGAAAACTGTGATCTGTGTGCAGACAATTTACACACAGAAATCCAACCAAATTTGACAAATAACTTATGAATTGCATTTGATTTTGTCTACAGCACAATTGAGCAGTTTTGATTCCATCCAGTAAAAGACATTAACATATACACAAAAGCTCATTCAACAACATTTTGTTTTAAATCCATTCCTCCATCTCCTTTGTACATTTTGTTGTTCTTCCCTGCAATTTTTCCACTGTGGTATGGAGGTGGCCAGAGCTGGATGCAGTATCCTAGTTATGCTCTCCCAAGAGGAGAGAGAGAGAGAAGCTGCTCTGTGATATGATGTGTGAGCTTTCTTTGCCTCTCCCATATTCCTTCTTCTTTGCCTTTTCATTTTTAGCCTCCGCAAGTGAGAATTGTATTCAGTGACAGCAAAGAATGACAGAGACTGCTGTTGACAAATACATTTCCAAATCACTAAGGGCTCATTTTCAGATGTGCAGAGGAATTCACTGGAGCGTCCCACTTTCAGAATGGAGTTTAGGAATTAGCTGGAAGATTCACTCATTATTCAGTTATTACCCGATGAGAAGGTTTTCAGCTGGTCACAGGCCAAAAGAAAAACTCAAACATCTTCTCAAACAGCCTGGAAATTGTCATTACTCTGCGGTGCATCTAATATTCAAAACTACCCTCTTACAGAGGCCATATCCTGAAGCACAATGAGAGAAGGTGTATACGCAAGCTCATCACTGCTCTGTACTTCATCCAATCAGAACTACTCAAGTATGTCTCATGCCATAAGCCCTTTACTGCCAGCAGCATCTTCTTTAGTTTGAGTGGTCAAGATCTGATCTTTCAGAGCAGGAGGCCCTGCATTATGGCTGTAGCTGTGAAGAGTGATGAGGACACCTTGTGCTACACAATAACCAAGCTCTAGGTAGCAATGGATTTGTTGCATATAAGAATCATTTATGAAAATAATTGTAATGAACATAAGGGTGAAATATTCTTGGGCAAGAACACTAAGAATTCAGCTCCTCTATTCAAAGTACAGTATGGGAAGTCACCACATATAGATAAAAACAGGGTACCAGATCTGAAATCCACCATTTAGATGAGGGAGCAGAATTCTGCCCTAGGATTTCTTTTAAGCATTACCCCCACAACACCAGATGTTCAGAGTCAACAATAATTCATCTGATTTTTGTCATTTTGCTGTCTGGTTGTTATTGTATTAATACCTGGGAGCTACTGCTTAAAGAATTACACAATTTTTCATTTGGCATTTGGTTTCCTGCCTATATATCAACATGACCAAAAGTCCATTACAAGTTGAATTTAAATTGACAAAATAAGCTCCTTACACCTGCTTTTCTAACCCCCTTAATTCCTTCACTAACTGGTAGGTGAACTGGATAGAAGAGTTTTTTTTATTTTGCTTACCAGGACTTTTCAGTTGTCAATTCAGATTTTCGAGGCTCTTCCTGTCACTGCCAACAAATGCATTAGCCTCCTTTGCTGTGACACTGTCAAAAATGTGTGGGTATAAAATGCAGTGACTGGCCTCATTGAACCTACCTC
This sequence comes from Dermatemys mawii, assembly GCA_007922305.1. Taxonomy (NCBI): domain Eukaryota; kingdom Metazoa; phylum Chordata; order Testudines; family Dermatemydidae; genus Dermatemys; species Dermatemys mawii. The sequence goes on from ML677332.1 coordinate 63,900,757, forward strand.
CTGCCCTGCAGGGTGAGTCTACCGCAGTTTGTCAACTGAGATACATAATGGTCAGTACTCATGCTACCTGCTCGAGGGCTTCTTGTGTGAAAAACAAGAAGGTACAGGAAAGAAGATCAAAATCCTGGCAAAATAACCCCTTTATTTACTTTTTCATGAAGTTTCAGTATTTAGATAATAAAGTGAAATAACATCTTCTGGTCTACAATAGAATTTAGGATAAACATAGATTCTCTCTCACTGTGCTTCTTCCTTCCCTCAGGGCAAACCTTTCCTATCATCAGCTAAGTCTAGATACCACTACCTCTGATGTCCATCAGTGCTGTTCCCTCATTCAGTCAGGAGACAACAGAGAGTGACCTCAGGTGCTATCATAGCGAAATGGTCAATTTAGTACTTGAATTCCCTAGTAATGGACAAATCATAAATATCTGGGTGAAAGACACTGAAGAAGAGTGGGTTACATATGCTGATTAGCTAGAGAAGCCAATTTGTCTTGCACATGGGCTGAAAATGCCATAATTTTTCATCTTTATATAAAGATGCCTTGTTTCGTACAGGAAAAAAAATGCCACCCAGGAGAATGTAACAATTGATTCTGAAGCCCTTTTAGTTTTGAAAAACTAAAATCTCTCTGGCAACACCTTGTGTAACCAACCTCATTTTGTTCACCTAGCCCCAACAAATGACAACTTTTATTTATCTATTTTGGGAGATAGAAGTTCAAATAAATGTGATGGCCACATGCACTGAAATTTGCTGATGAACAGCACGTTAAAACATAAAAGCTAGATAGAGATGGACCCAAGCCAACCCCCCAGATTCAAACATCCTAATCTTTGAGGTGTTCAAAATATGGATTCAGATTTTGCAGTGTGAACTGCAACTCTTTTGTAAATTAGGTGCAGCTCTCAGGTTTCTGCCAAGTCAGGAAGGTAATCATTAGTGTTACAGGTTTTGTGTTCCAGACTTGATTTAGCCAGCTGGAAACCAGATGACTTATAAAATAGCAGAGCGGCAAAGATTTTTGAAAGTGTCTAGTGATTTTAGATGCCACAATTTTTGGGTGTTCAACCTGAGACACGTTACAGAGACCTGGCTTTTCAGAGAGTGATGAGCAACCAGTCTCTGTAAAATCAGGCCCCTTTTGATGTCCAGCTTGATGTACCTTAAAGTCACTAAGGGCTTTTGAAAACCATGCCCAGTGAATTTGATAGGGAAAGTATTCTACAGAGTCTTTGACTGGTCTGTAGTTGATTTCAGAACATGTACTTCCGCAAGCAATCAAATGTAGCTTTTCAATGCTGCTGTCACTAACAAAAACCATCAGGTAAAATGATTAAATCTGTATCAGTCAATTAGTAGAATTAATCAATAGGACACAGAAGATCAAAGTGTGGTGCTGACTAATTTGTATCTTAGGTGCTCACATCTCCTGTTTCCAGCCCTCTGTAGTGATCCTGAGTGGTCTTCGTCCGATTGGGAGGGCGAGGGACCCGGGGATACCTCTTCGAGGGTGGAGCAAAGACCTCTCCGCCCCCCTCGCCGGAAGTACAAGGGTGGGACTATAAAAGGTCAGCCCTGCAGCCCAGAATGGGGAGAAGCAGGGGAGGAGAAGGACGCTCCGCCGGACCTGCTGCTGCCTGGAGGCGACTCGAGCTTGCGTTGCGCTCCAACTCCTGATAACAAGGACGACTGGCCTGGAGTACCCGCCGCCGTGTACCCGGAGGAACCGGACTCTGACTGGACGGCAGAGGTACCCACTCCCTGAGTCTGCTGCCCCTACCCTGACCCCGGAAATCCCCTAAAGACTGTTTGTTGTTTGCTGGCTGCCTGTGCCAGGCCCAGGCTATAGTCAGCCCTCCCAGACTGTTTGTTTGTTGATTGCCTGTGCCCTGAAGCCCAGGCTAGAGCCAGCCCTCTCAAGACTGTTTGCCTGCTGGCTGCCTGAGCCTGAAGCTCAGGCCCCAGCTCTAAAGACTGTTTATTGCTTGCTGGCTGCCTGTGCCCTGAAGCCCAGGCCCCAGCCCTCGAAAGACTGTGTGGTTGCTGGCGGCCTGTGCCTTGCCCAGACTAGAGCCAGCCCTCTAAAGACTGCTGTTTGGCTGCCGCCGGCTACCTGAGCCCCAGCAAGTCCAGGCCCCGGCTGCATCTCGGGACAGAGTTGCTCACCAGTCCCTTCCCAGAGCCGGAACCTGGCCGGTTTGTACCGGTTTGGGAGGGCGAGGGAGCCCTACACGTGGTAACAGATGATGGTTACGTCTCCTCCCCTGAGAGAAGGGGAATGAGCCGACCACAAGCCCTTAAATATCTTCTCCACTGAGCCTGTAAAGATGGAGGTGGAGCACTTGATCAAATGGCTGGTCGAGAGCCAGCAGCAGCAGCAGCTGCTGCAACAACTCGGCACACAGCAGCAGCAACTGATCCGGGAGCTGTTGGCCCAGAACCGCAAGCAACAGTGCCTGCAGCAGCTCGCAGCCCGTTGGCCCAGGCAGCCACCTGACCCCAGTGGGACCACCAGACCCCCGGATCCAGTCGTGCCTGTCCGCCTAACTAAGATGGGGCCAGAGAAAGACCCCAAGACCTTCCTACTTACGTTCGAGCAGGTCGCCCCTGCAGCCTGATGGCCCTCAGCTCAATGGGCGGTGTTGCTGGCTCTGTACCTCATGGGCCCAGCCCAAGCAGCCTACCGGGCCCTGCCAGTGGCCAAGGCCCATGACTACGAGCGTCTGAAGGCTGCGATTCTTGGCGCCCTTGAGATCACCCCTGAGACATTCCGGAGGCGCCTGCGCGAGAAGACCTACCCACCAGGAGCCCGACCCAGGGTGGTAGCTCAGCAAGTGAGGGAAGCTTACTGGAGGTGGCTGCAACCAGAACAGCGGACATGGGCTGAAGTAGCTGAGCAGGTGGTGCTCAAACACTTTCTACACATCCTGCTGGCCTGAGGGCTGACGTGGGTTATGCGCCACCGGCCGGCTACCCTAAGCAAGGCAGCGCAGATGATGGAAGACTTCTTGGTAGCAGAAGCCCCGGTCTGGCCCGGGCCCTGCCCTCCAACTATCATGCCAGCCCAACCCTGAGAAGAACGGGCCTGGAGCCAAAGGGATGAGCCCTGACCCAGCTTACGACCCCCAGGCCACTGGGGGATTGGCCTGGCATGACCAATACACCAAAGAGAACGGGGTCCCCTGCTAAACGTCCCAGCTGAAAGGGGCCCCCCTGCAGCCGAGATGCTTGCCCTGGCTCCGAATGCCGCCGACAAGCCCCGGCTCTCCGACCTCGGGCCTTGTTTCACCTGTGGCCGCTTTGGACACCTCCGTCGGGAGTGCCCCATGATGGACTGCAGCTACACACAGGTCTGGGCCAGCGAGGCCAGAGCTCACATGCAGACCCCACGCAAACTCACTGTCCCGGTGCTGGTGAATGGGACTCCCGTTGCGGCACTCATTGACTCTGGCTGTGGGCAGACACTGGTCCACCAGGACATCACCCCCCTGTCTGAACTGCCGCATGGCATCGTCCGTCTCCAATGTGTGCACGGGGATGTGCGGCCGTACCCCAAAGCCCCAGTGGCCCTGACCGTGCAGGGGGAAACCCGGACCCTCATGGTGGGCCTTGCCCCAAAGCTGGCATACCCCGTCATCCTGGGACGGTACTGGGATGACTTTGCGGGGCTCCTGAGCACCGCCATCGATGGAGTCACCCCGGTGGAGACGGCCCTTGAGGGGGAGCCCATAGACGAGGTTAACCAAGCCCCAACGGACCTCAACGAGGACGATCAGGCGGCAAATCCGCGGCCCCAAATGGCCCAAGAGGGAGAGGAGCCAGGCCTGGAGGAGGCCCGGATACTTGGCGCGGACTTCAGCCAAGATGAACGGGAGGACCCCACCCTCAAGTGGGCATACGAACAGTTGGTTAATGGGACCCTGAACCTGCCACACCTGGCAACTACCTACTCCCACTTTGAGTTGGTGGGGGACTGCCTGTATTGAATCACCCGTGAAACACAGACTGAGAAACTCAGGCCCAGCTGATGGTCCCTCGTTGTCACCGACATGCGGTTCTGCAGCTAGCCCACGATGTCCCTGCCACTGGTCATCTGGGCCATGAGAAGACCCTGGCCCGAATCGTAGCCCGATTCTACTAGCCCGGGGTACGTAAGGAGACGAAGGACTTTTGCGACTCTTGCCCGGAATGCCAACAAACCGCTCCGAAATGGGTACCAAAGGCCCTTCTAATTCCCCTGCTCGTCATTGGCACACCTTTTGAAAGGGTAGGCATGGATATTGTGGGGCCCCTCCCTAAGAGTGTGGCGGGGTTCCAGTATATTTTAGTGGTCCTGGACTATGCCATGCGGTTCCCTTCAAAACATCACAGCCTGAATGGTCGCCACCGAGCTCCTGAAGATCTTTGCCCGAGTGGGCCTCCCCCTAGAAATCCTAACCGACCAGGGCACCAACTTCACCTCGAAGCTCCTGCACCAAGTCTGTGAGCTCCTGGGGATAAAGAAGCTGCAGACTTTTGTCTACCACCCGCAGACAGATGGACTCGTGGAGCGGTTTAACTGCACTCTAAAACAGATGCTGTGGAAATTTCCCCCAAAAGACCTGCGCCTGTCAGATCAATTAGTCCCCGCTCTGCTACTGGCCCCGTGGGAGGTACCGCAATCATCCACTAAGTTCTCCCCCTTCGAGTTGCTCTACGGGAGACAGCCAGAAGGGCTGCTCGACCTCATGTGGGAGAACTGGGAGCAGAGGCTGTCCCCCCCACATAACATCTGCCAGTATGTGATGCAGCTCCAGGAACGACTTACCCGGTTCGGGGACCTTGCAAGGGAAAACCTACAGAATGCCCAGAAAGTGCAAGAGACGACGTATAACCGGGGCACCCGTGAGCGGACCTTTGCGCTGGGGGACTGGGTCTTGCTCCTCCTCCCCTCAGAGGAGTTGAAACTGCTAGCCGAGTGGCAGGGGCCGTATGAGGTTGTTCGACAAGTAGGGCCGATCACCTATGAGGTGTCTCAGCCCGGTCGGAGGAAGAAGATGCAAATCTATCACGCCAACTTGCCAAAGGCCTGGCAGGAGAGGGAAGGGCTCTTGATCATGCCATATCCCCCTGATCTGGACCTTGGCCCAGAACCCCCAGGTCCCACCGGTGAGGAAGAACCACAGCTGTGACCTACCTTAACCGAGGGATAGCAGAAACAGGCCAGAGGATTGCTAAAAGCCTTTCCTAAAACCTTTACAACAAGTCCAGGACACACCATCATCGTCCAACACAGAATAATAATGGACCCCAGAGAGGTCATAACAGAAACCACCAGACCATTGCCACATCACATGCATGAGATTGTGGAGAAAGAAGTGCAAGCCATGCTGGACTTGGGGGTAATCGAGCACTCGCAAAGCAACTGGCACAGCCCCATCGTCCTGGTCCCAAAACCCGATGGAACAGTCCGCTTTTGTATCAACTTTAGGCGAGTGAACAACATTTCGAAGTTTGACGCCTACCCTATGCCGCGGATCGATGAGCTGTTGGACTGTCTTGGTGACGTCCAATATATTAGTACGCTTGACCTTACAAAAGGGGCAGATCCCCCTCAGCCAGGATGCCAGGGAGAAGACTGCCTTTGCCACCCTGTCTGGCTTGTATCACTTCATCCGTATGCGTTTGGATTTCACGGGGCACCCGCCACCTTCCAGAGGCTAATGGATCGCCTCCTGCATACCTGGATGACGTGGTGATCTATAGCCACCACTGGGAGGACCACCTCAACCAGGTTGCTGCCGTCCTGCGGGTGCTCAGGAATGCGGGACTGACTGCCAACCCCAAGAAGCGTAAGATTGGTTGGCAGGAAACCACCTACTTAGGACATACCCTTGGGCGAGGGCAAGTGCGACCATTGGTGGGAAAGGGCCAAGTGTTACAGGCCTACGAGGCTCCTGCAACCAAAAGGCACATGAGGCAGCTCCTGGGCCTCGCAGGATACTATCGCCGCTTTGTCCCCAGGTTTGCTTCAATCGCAGCTCCACTGACGGAGCTTCTGAGGAAGGACAGCCCTCGGCGCGTGCGGTGGACTCCTGAATGTCAGCCTTCCAGACCCTCAAGGACCAGCTGTGTGAAGAACCGGTCCTCTTCAGTCCAGACTTTGATAAGGAGTTCATACTGCAAACCGACGCATCAGAGGTAGGCGTGGGGGCAGTCCTGTCCCAGGTGATAAACGATGAGGAACACCCTATCGTATATATCAGTCGTAAGCTATTCCCCTGGGAGAGAAATTATGCAGTGCTGGAGAAGGAAGCCCTGGCTGTCAAGTGGGCTGTGGACACCCACCGTTATCTGGCAGGCAGCCCCTTCGTCCTAGTCACGGACCATGCATCACTAAAGTGGCTGCAAACCGCCAAAGAAACCAACTCCTGGGTGCGGCGGTGGTCCTAGACCCTACAACCGTATGTCTTCACGATCTGACACCGGCTGGGTAAGGGTCATGTGAATGCAGACTTTTTCTCCTGGTTAGGAGAAGAGGAGACTGCCGACTCCGGATTCCCGGAGCCGGGCTTAAAGGGATGTGTGTGTAGTGATCCCGAGTGGTCTCCCTCCAATTGGGAGGGCGAGGAAGCCGGGGATATCCCTTGGAGGGTGGAGCCAAGACCACCCCACCCCCCTCACTGGAAGTACAAGGGTGGGACTATAAAAGACCAGCCCTGCAGCCCAGAAGGGGGAGAAGCAGGGGAGGAGGAGGATGCTCTGCCGGACCTGCTGCTGCCTGGAGGCGACTTGAGCTTGCGTTGTGCTCCAACTCCTGATGCCGAGGATGACTGGCCTGGAATACCCGCCGCCGTGTACCCAGAGGAACCGGACTCTGACTGGACGGCAGAGGTACCCACTCCCTGAGTCCGCCACCCCTATCCTGACCATGGAAATCCTCTAAAGACTGTTTGTTGTTTGCTGGCTGCCTGCGCCATGCCCAGGCTATAGCCAGCCCTCCCAGACTGTTTGTTTGCTGGTTGCCTGTGCCCTGAAGCCCAGGCTAGAGCCAGCCCTCTCAAGAGTGTTGCTTGCCTGCTGGCTGCCTAAGCCTGAAGCTCAGGCCCCAGCTCTAAAGACTGTTTATTGCTTGCTGGCTGCCTGTGCCCTGAAGCCCAGGCCCCAGCCCTTGAAGGACTGTATGGTTGCTGGCGGCCTGTGCCTCGCCCAGACTAGAGCCAGCCCTCTAAAGACTGCTGTTTGGCTGAAGCCGGCTACCTGAGCCCCAGCAAGTCCAGGCCCCGGCTGCATCTCAGGACTGAGTTGCTCGCCAGTCCCTTCCCAGAGCCTGAACCCGGCCGGTTCGGACCGGCCCGAGGGGTCTCCCTCCAATTGGGTGGGCGAGGGAGCCCTACACTCTCCTAATGCCAAAGGAAGTCATGGGTGAGCAGCTTCTCTCAGAATCAGACCAATAAGCAATTTTCTAAAGTTTTATTTGTAATTTTATATTACCACTAAAATAAAACTTACAGTTATTTCTTGACATGATTAAAAAGCAAATTCTTATGGCATTTTAACTTGTTATAAGTGTTTAAACAATTCTCTTAAGAGCAGGTTACATGGCCACCTATCAGGGATGGTCTTGATAATAATTAGTCTTGTCTTGAGTGTAGAGGATTGGGCTAGAAGACCTCTTGAAGTCCCTTCCAGTCCTATGATTCTATGATCTTATCTTTTTCCTTAACCCACATTTCTAGTATCGGAGGATCTCATAGTTTTTAATACATTCATCCTTACAAATACCCCTGTGAATTAGGAAAGTTCTATTCTCTCCATTTTACAGCCTGGGAACTGAACTACAGAGAGGCTAAGGGCTAGATCCACAAAGGAACTTAGGCACCTAAGTAAAAAATTTAGATCCATGATTTGCTGCTATCTAATCCTGTAGGCACCTAAATACCTTTGGTGCCTAAGTTTTTGCCAGTGGGCATGTGCATAGTCACCTATGTCCTGATGCCTAATTCATGATTAAGCCTCAGTGGGATTCACACACGTCAATCTCCTACCTATCTTGCCTGTGGGTCCTTATCTGGTAGTGTACGCTGAAGATTGGGTCCCCCACAAAACACAACTGGAGGAGGAAGTGGCTATGGTCCCATTACACACACTAGCCCAGTGCTTGAAACACTCATCCAGGGTGTGGGAGAATCAGGTTCCCGGCCCTACTCCAGTGAATGCTTATTTTACACAAAGTGGAAGAGCTTCAACAGGAGGGATTGAGAGAGACCGGTGACAAATGCATGACCATGGAAACTTCAAAATACTTTTGTACTGAGACATTTTAGACACTACGGACAAAGTGATTAGTCAAACATTTGAAGCTATACATTTTATATGTATTTCTGAGCTAGGGATTGTATTCTAGCTCCAGGGGGCAGGGTTACCGAACTTTCTCAGGAACTAAAATGGGGGGTGGGGTGGAGAGGAAGGTAATTACTGCAAGTCCAAGAACAGATAAGCAACTCCACAGAAGAAGCATAGTCATGGTACCTCATGTGTGTCCATGCTAGAATTGTGCAACTCTAGAACTTAGAAAAGATATCAGCTGCTAATGTCGTCATCTCTTCCTCATCTAGAGATTACATACCCTGAGACTGCATGATCTGGTTCAACCTCCCCATTTCATTTTATATTAAAAGAAACTCTCCTACCAGGGCGCTGCTTAGTGCTAATGTTTATGGTGAATGGTGCACTTCCAAGTGTAATATACAAAAACCGGTTGGGCCATGAGGAGTGAAGGGAATTGAATTACAGATAGACTAAGAACTAGATCCACAAAGGAACTTGACACCTCAGTACACAGAGAAAACTAAAATTTCAAAGCTTTAATCCTTCAAAGCACCAGAGTGCCATGGCTTTCATAGCATGTTGTGCAATGCATAATAAAGTGATACATAGTGTTGAAGGTGCTTTGGTTAGCGTGGGAATTAATGACCAGAGAAGCCCAAATGTTTTGGCACTTCAGCTTGAATAAGCACCCTAAAGTTTGATTGCATTATCTGGACTTGCCAAGAGTTCAGGATTCCACAGAACTAGCCTGGAAGTCTCACCCGAGCAGCTTAGCTTGACTGGTGATATTAGGGTGTGCTTCCAGGAGGTACCAGCAAGGGCAGATATTCTAAAAAATGAAAGATGATTTGACAATATTAACAGGCCATCCCTGCCTAGCAGTAAGAATGAGGCCATAGAGGAGGAGGTATAGAAATGTGTCTCATTAGCATGAGAAGGAATTGGTGCTAACTGTAAGTCTTCTCAGACATGCCCAGGTTCCAACCACCCCACTCTTCTTTGACCCCATGCACTTGGGAGGATCCGTGTGGGTGGGGAGCGAAGGTGGAGCATTATTGCTTGGTGTAGAGAACCACACTAATATTTTCTCTCTCGTGTACCTCTGTGTAAGCTCCTTTTGCAGTGGGTGGTGGTCGCTTTTGAGCTCTTTCTAGGACTTACACAATCAAGTCCTTCATCCATAAAACATGGATTTGTGTCACGTACAGCAAGGAATCAAGGACAGCCCTGTGAGGCCTGGATCAAGTATAAACCGAGCCCATGAGTCAGAATCCCCTTGAGAGGGGACAGTATGAGAAGGACTCCATCAAAAACACCCTTTTTTGGCGGTGATAGCAACACAGAGATTGCTATTCTATTTTAGACTATTTCAGTTCTTATACCTCTGTCGTCACCAGAGTATCTGAGCACTCCCAACAGTGTGTGATAAATAGCCCAAGACTAAAAGCAGCCACTCTCACTCCTTCCCCCATCTTCCTCAATCCCCAGCCAGTCCTCCCATCTCCAAGCTGTCACCCCTCACCCCAACCCAGGCACTGAAAACAGCATGAGAGATGGTCCTGCATTCTGAAAGATGAGAGAGCAGCTGACAGGAGAAATAGAAAGAATTTTCAAGACTTCACGGCCCACCTCCATGGCTCCTGACCATGGTTTTTGATAGCTTTTCATACAGCTTCAACCCAGCAGCTCTGTGTTTCATTGGTCTCTTCTGATCTAATAAGCCAAGGATAATACATATGCTCTGGAAAGAGCCAACCACCTAACCTCTCATTAGGTCATGAAACTCTGGATCTGTTTGTAATAAATTACCATTCCTGTTCACATCATTTTTTTTTAATAGCAAAGCACTTAAGCAATTATCCTTCAGCAATTAGTCAGTACCAGGAGTCATTAACTGGTTTGTAGGTTAATGACCTAAGACCCCATCTGCCTGAGATCCCTGTGAGAATGGAGCAAAAGGGCTTAACGCTTCTTCCTGATAGCATATTAATAAGTACACAGAGCCAGAGGGAAGGGGAGGCAAAGCTGTTAGCAGGCAAAGAAACTGGCTCCTGCTCTCTTGCTCTCTCTCTTTCTCTCTCTCTCTGTAAGTATTAAAGTATATTTAAAATAAGGGACTGGATAGTTCCAGTGACTTAATGGGATACTGACTATTTCACTTTTAGGTCACTGGTTCTAGCTCAGGCCAGACAGGTGACGTCTGAAAGTTGTTACCATCTGATGACCAGGCAATTGCCTCCGTGAAATGAATTGATGGTCTCAGTTCGGTTCCTAATAGAGGGGTATCAGTGAAATCACATAGCCGCTACCATTAGTACTCCAGTCTCATCTGGGCTGCCCAGGCTCAACCAGTCCATGGGCTCAGCTATATCAAGGCGGTTTGCCCCACTGGAGCAGGGACGAGATACATTGGTGAGCTGTACTGTAGGTGAAGCTGCTGCTGAATTGCTTCTGCAGATCAGTATAGACTTTAGTGCTCGAGAGAAAGGCAAGAGTTGACAGATCTAAATCCTCTGACCACCCCCTATCCTCCAGGACAAAACAAGCCACTTTCCAAAATCAGATGGTAAAATTGTATTAGAAATACAGCAGAACTGCTAATTAGTCTGAGTGGCTCCAGTTCTGTCATTCATTTCTTACTAATCGGAACCCAGAGTGCATGCTGGGGTATATTTATATTTTTTGATTCTGGATTTACTGTTACAGTGCTGTAGTACTGTGCAAAATAAAGTGCTTTGTTGGTTGCACTTCTCCCTTGAGTTGTCCCCAGGATGCCCTTGTAACTGAAAAGACTTAATAGGTTTTGTGGCTGTGAATTATTTCCATGCATACTTGAGTATATAACATTATGTGTACTGGAACTGCTGACTCTAGTCAGCTAATCAGTACAAGCCCATATAGCTTATTAAATAATTTGTTCAGCTTCACAATTTATCTGTCTGTTCTTGTTTGATTTTAGCCCATCCACTATTTGCAAGCCTGATACATTAGATGCTTGCAGATCTAGGCACCATTTAGCCTGGGTGTCCCCCGGCATTGGTAACTGATGGTCTTTCGCTACCCCTTTCCTGGATAATTTTTGCTCTGTCTGTTCTTAACCAAATGATTAATCCATATGGAGGGGCAGAGTTAAAAATCAAATATGTGATTAGGAAGACTGTCCTTTGCTCTTGCCAATCAGGCTACGCTCCATGTGCTGGAGCAGGGGAGGCATCATTTTTTCCTCTCAGAATCACAGTGGCTAATTTGATGTGACTTGGACGAGACAAGGTGGGTGAGGTAATATGTTTTATTGGACCCACTTCTGTTCTGGTGGTGAAAGCCAGGCTTTCAGTGCGGCTGCAACAACACTGCAAACGACATTGGAAAAGAAGGAATTTTCTATAAAGTCCATCATTACAATCCCGCAAAGAAGGATCAAGGAAGCAGATTTGGTACATTGAGAGGGGAGAGTCATGGGTGGCAGGAGAACCTCAAGCTCAGAGAGGCTAGCCCCTGGCCTGGCCTTCCTCTTCTGCCTGAGGCCCTGCCTCACCCACTGAAGCCCAGAGCCCTTTGCCCCATGTGCCCCTCCCCCCAGCATACTGGGGCACCTCCCAGCATGCTGGGGCACCTCCCAGCCCCGGCACACCAAGCGGTCAGTGCATCCTTCCTCAGAGTGCCTGGAAGGCAGTGTGGTCCTCCTCCCACAACCCTGCAGTGTTGGGTGGGAGGGCAGCATGCCCCACCAAATCCCAGAGGACAGGCCGGCCTTGTGGGGGGAGGAAGAGCCCTGGCCAAACAGCACCGGGGAGCAGGAAGGAGCCTTGGGGGAAGAGGATGGGCGGAGCCATGCATGGCTGTTTGGGGAAGCTCAGCCTTTCCCTGCCTTTGCTACCCACTGTCCACGGAGAGAGTGGCAGGGAGGTGGTGGGGGACAAGGATTCAGGCACATCTGATCAAACTATCCTTTCCTTCCTGTATTTGACTACAGAATCCCACTCGTAGAACTGTGAATAGATGAAAACTGAACACAGCTCATAACCCTCACTGACAAAGGGGGAATCAAATAACCATCTACACTAGTGATGCTTGAGCCACAAGAGGTCCTTCCTAGTCCTGCATAAGCATGTCATCACCAGAAAAACAGGTGTATCCTTTTACTTAATGCCTTCCAGGGATCTAGACATCCAGCAAACACAGTCTCTGGTCCTGCAGGCTGTTTCAGGAAGGTGGATCCTGGTGCCTGAGCAGAGCCCTTAAAGGCAATGGAGCTCCATGTGAGAGTAGCACTGGTGTAAATGAGATCAGAATCAGACCCATTGCCTTGGTGACCTCAGGCATCCTACTACAGGGCAGGACTGCACTGATTTTTACACATTTGGCTGTATACTGGGATGTCCAGTTTGGGAGAGGGATTGGTTGTTTTAGATGGTTTTAAGCCATGTGTGATTTAGGAAGGTGTAAACATATCTTCACAGAACAAGCCATGCCAGCCTGTTTTATAAAATTGTTATACCAAGATGCATATTAAATACATACTTGCTTTTAAAATTGAGTAACAACTATTTTATACTTTCCTAAAGGAAAATAAATTTCTCCTTATCTAGGTACTTAGAGGTTCTCTACCACAACAACAGTATTGGAATGCCACACACCCCCCTCAGTGGATTTATCCTTACAATACACAGATGATGTAGGAAGACATTATCCCCATTCTACAGTTGGGAACTGAGGCTTATAGAGAAAGAGATTTGCTCAAAGCCATACAGTGAGACTATGGAAGAGCTAAAAATAAAACTCCAACCTCCCAAGTCTCAGTCCTATTCCTTAGCCACAACATCATCATTCCTCACTAAGCTAATATTAAATGAAAGCACACTGTGCCAGGGTGCTGGAACAATTTGTATAGTGAAGGTGCGGAGACCAATTGAACTAACTGCAAACCCTGTATATAATGGAAACTACTTCAAGCACACCCCAACTACCTCTAGTTCCAGCACCTATGCCATGGGTGTTTGTTTGCAGAAATAGAGTCCTATTTTATATCATAGGAAACCCCAGCCTTATTATAAAACATTAAGTACACATGCTAAAGAAATTGCTTAATAGATGCACAGCAGTGAGCTCTAAGCCTCATTGTGCTAGGCACTGTACACATGTTGTGGCAGGTGCTGTCCCTGCCTACAGTACATTCCATGGTGCAGCATTCTTCATTTGCTTTCTCACTAAATTAGCAAAGTTCAGCAGTTCCCAAAAGGCCATTAGTAACTTAACCAAGAGGCTGCCTTCTAGTTGTACAGAGTTGCTCAGCTCCGACAGACAACACCAAAGAAGATAGAGATGCAAAAGGCAGGATTGTTCCCCTGCAGTCTATCCACCAGTGCTTTTCCCAGCCTAGTTTTATACATTTTAGGGCCCAGCACTTTCCACTATTAGACCCTCTTAAAATCTACAATATTGAGAGAAAGATTCTGCCTGTCTACAAGCCACCTTTTTGAATCTGTTGCTTATAAGAGCCTCAGCAATATGCTGCTTCCTAAAGCTCTAGCCTAGCCTGATTGCAGGCCTTTTAAAGAGGAAGAGCAGCTCAGATGTGCTAGGGAGAGAGTGCTAATGACTAGCAGGTGTTTGTTCCTTTCATCTTTTTGGTTTAAGAGGAAAAGACTGGGAATGATGATTTTGTGCTGGAAAGGTGCAGAATGGCTCTAAGAGAACTAAATGGACAAAAGGCCCCCTCTGAGGGAGAGAGAATAAGAGGGTTGTGATGGAGAACAAGAAACAATTACCAAGCAGGCTGACTGTCTGGAAACCCTGATTATGGCTGTAAATAACCAGCTCCCCCTTTGAGAAGTGTGTAACAGGACAAAAGACTCCCGCAAAGGGCCAGTTCAATCCAGCATTACTCTAGTTCTGCAAGGCTGTGTCCAGTGCTCAAGTGGGGCTGGAATGTTGTTCTGGCATTTGTTTTGAGAATTAGAATGGTGTTCCCAGGTCCTCCCTTGCTGGTTATGAGAGGACCCAGCTGCTGCTGCCACCTGTGCTCCCTGCCATATGTGAGACAGCAGCATGTGGTAGCCATATGCCCAGAGCCCTGGCTGCCACAGCAAGTAACACACTGGGGAGACTTGGATCCCTGTCGGGTGGGGGAGCCCCTGCCGGCGTTCTGCTGCTGCATACTGGAAAGGAAGGTCCCGGCTTTTCTGCGAGCCCCACAGCTGCGGGAAAGCGGGGCTACAATATGGATTCTGAGCCCAGGTGCCCAAAGAGAGTAGGGGGGGATACTACGCAGCTCACAGGCCACCAGAGCCCCCATTTCCCATGGCAAGCCCCAGCAGCTGAGCAACAGCTCCGTCCTTGCTGGTGCCCTGTCTGGTCAGGGGGCCTGCAAAGCACCATGGCCTCATCTCACAACTGTCAAAGGCCCCATATTGGGTGAGGATGCAGGCACCCCAGCTCATCACCCCCAGTGTGGGTGGTGAGTCCCTGGCTACGGGCTGATCCACCCTGCTGTCTTGGACCTAGTTGGGAGGGGAGGTTGCAGCTGTCGGGTCTCTGCCCAAAGCTCACCAAGAGGGGAGCCTGCTCCCTGCTTTGTTGTGCTCGTTTCCCTGTCTCCCTTCTGGTCAGTGCTGCAGCCACTCCCTTTGTCCCCTTCAAGGTGGGTGGCAGTGAGTCCTTTTTCACTGCACTGACTGAAGAGTCCTGGAAGGAGCAGTGTCCCTTGCCCTCCTTTTGCTGCCTATGAGAAAATTTAGCCTGGTCTGGTGTCAGCCGGGCTCCAACAGAAAAGTGAGTTCTGGCATTTGTCTTTTTAGGACTGTGACTGTGGCTCCATCAAAATGGGACTAACGCAGTGGTGAGTCAGGTCCAAAAGCTGGACTTCAGGGGGGTTGAAATCCACATGGTGCCTAAAAATGGGACTACGTGCCCAAGTACCTTGGTGGTTTACAACCCTACATCCCATCACTGCAGCCTGCGAAACCCCTGAGTGGCTGCTGCCTAACCTTGTAGGTACCTACATTTTATTTGTAAAACTCCCTTTGGCACCTCAGTTTCTGTCTTTGGGCATGCACACTGCTGCCTCAGGCAGGTGCCCAGATGCTTATTTCCCAGCTAAGATCCAATGCGACCTTCAAACCAGCTGACGATAGACTAATCTCTCGCCTATCTCACCTTTCCAGAGCATGGCTAACTCCACACAAAATGTCCTCCCTCATAACATTTTAGTTCAGTGGCTCGGTATTCACCTGGGATGCAGGAGACACCAGAGATTTAAACAGGGCTCAGGTGAGGGTCCTAATCACTGGGGCAATGGCCTATTTTGAAATGAAGCTCTCTTAGTCACTTTTGTTGACACCATTCCATTATTGGGCTAATGGGATAATTAAATATGTATTGGGCAAGAGTGAAAGTGAGAAAGTCTGTGTAATCCAGCTATTGGGGTAGTTGCCTGAGAGGTAGGAAAACTCATTCAAGTCTCTCCTCCTCAGGCAGAGGCAGGAACTGAACCAGTATATCCCACCTCATAGGTGAGTACCTGAACCACTTCACTGAAGATAGGCAGGTAGCCTCTTCCTTTCCATTGCTTGGATCTCTACTGTGCAGATTACAAACCAGAGACTCAGAACTGGCCTGCCTGCATACAATGGAATCTCTTTAGACTTGTATGTGGTATGGGGAAAGGATCATCTTTTTGCTCTATGTTTGTACAGTGCTTTGCACAAAGGAGGTGGGGCTTCTGGGCGCTACCACAATCTAAATAGTAAGGAAATAATACTTAGTGTACTGGGTGTCAGTGTAATTTCTATCTGACACTGATTGCTGCGTGGTGACCTTGGACATATCACTTAAGTTCTCTTATCCTCAGTTTCCCTATGTACAAACTGATTTTGACCTACTTCATAAGTTAATGCTTTTGAAGAGAAGACTTGAAATCAATTCATTAACGGTGGCTAGGGTTAGAGGACAGTTTATTATTTTGTTTATCAGAGTGATTTTAAAAGCAAATGTATATATATTTAATTGCTCCCGCTGCCTTTAATATGTCATTTGTATTCTGAGATTGTGAGCTCTTCAGAGAAAGGACCATATCTTTGTATTATTTTTTCCATTACTTAGCACAATGCAACCCATAAGTACGGCCTTCAGGTCCCGCTGTAATATGAATATTAAATACAAAGAAGTACACAGTGTTTTGTGGGTCCAACCAGTGGCTGAGGTGGGACTAGAATTCACGATCTCCTGAACTGATTTTTTAAAAACTGAAAACAATATTTCATATTTTTGCAGTCAGTCAGCAAAGACATTTTGTCAAACACTTCTGAAGATGATTCTCAAATTTTGTGGAAGCTTTGGGAGTTCAAAAACCTAGCACATTTTAATGAAAAAGCTTCAGTTATGAATATTTTGCTCAGCAATTGCCAAGCCCACAAGTAGCTGTAGAGGAGAGACAGTGTAGCCGAATGGGTAGGGCAGTGGACCAGGTGTCAGGAGCTATGGGCTCTGCTTAGTGGTGTGCCACTGACCTGGACAATTTCACATTCCTCTGCCTCTGTTTCCCTATCTGTCCTGTCTGTTTAGATTATAATGGAGTCTCTCTCTCTTTAACTATGGATTTGTATAGTGCCCTGATCTGGGCTCGGGTGTCCTGTACCTATAACACAAATAATATGTATCACCCAACAGCCATATCAGCCCCACGTTACAGGGGACAGCCAATGTGGATGCCTCTCCTTCCATAATCACGGGGAAGTCATTACTTCTTCTTACACTGTTGCCCTTAGTCACAGGTGTGAAATGTGTCAGGGTGAACATCGGCAGCTTCTCTATTTGTTCAAGAGGGAAGGCATAAATTGAGCCATTAGCTGGAGAAATGGAACCTGAACGCACAGCAGCAAGTGTTTTTTAATGAATCTATTTGTACTGGGCCAGCGGGTAGCCCTGACGTTGAGTCAAACCTGAGAGAGACCAGAGCTGGCACCCAGCCAATGTTCTGCTGAGAAGGAGCTAAATTATGCATCTTATTTAGTACATTTATTAAAAGATCTTCTAACATTTCCAGGCAAACGTCCCAAAACAAATGCTACTATCAGTTAAGAGCCTCACAGTCCTGAGCTACATTTAATGCATTGCAATTCCCTCATAATAGCTTTCTGGTGTTTGCAGAGCTTCATCTCTTAAAGGTGCTTTATGAATTGCTATTGTGTGGAGATATTAAAGGGAAAGAATTCTCCCTGGGCTGGGAGCAGATGGAGATGATTACTGTCTGTGAGAGCGAGAGACTGATAGCCCTAGTTATAGGCAGACTCCATGCAAGTTTCCCAGCATCCCTGTGTTAATGCACCTCTATCCTGGGGGTCCTCCAAAGCACAGACTGCTGTCAGTCAGGTAAAACTCTGCAGAGGTTCCTGTTACACAACTGGCCTAGACTTACGACACTGTCTATATATGATTACATCAGCTCTAACTTCATAAACTTCCCCAGGTTGCAGCTCTCTAACCATTTCCATTTACATAAAGCACCTTATCTGAAATATCTCAGTGGATTGTTATTAATAACTGTTAAGTTATTGTGCAGAGCCGATAATGTGATAAACTCCCTGCCCTGGGGATTGTTCCGGTTCCCACAACTCCACAGGAAGTCAATGGGAGTTGAGGCTGCTCACCACCTCAGGGCATTAGGCCTGAATAATAGATGTTCAAGCAACATAAAATGCACTTGGAGGGTACATTTGGAGATGCTCAGACTTGAACAATTCAGTAACAGAAACACAGTTATTACTACTTAATACTTGTATGACCATAGCACCTAGAAGTCATGAACCAGGACCCCATTGGACCAGGCACTGCACGATCACAGAACAAAAGGATGGTCCTTGCCCTACCGGGTTTAAGACAACAGTCAACAGATGCATATAGACCGATAGTAGCTAATAAGCAACAGAACATGGGAAGATAGACACTCCCTCTGTACTTGGTCCATCTCAATGTTAATCACTCGGATAAACTGACAGGACTGAAAGTCAGCATTAGAACTGGTGGCAACCATGCAGGAAAAGCTGCCATTTCTGATTTTTCATTAAAAATTGGGGATTAAAATGTGGCATCAGCCAGTGGAATAATAATATTACATAGTTAGCTGTACACTGCTACTCACTGAATCATTGATATCTCCATATAGCTCTGGCTGGGGTAGGATAGGTAGCCTAGAGATAAACTGGCCTTTTGTTAGAGGGATGATGGGCCTCATATCTCTGATTACTACTGTACGGTGTCTCTGCTATTTAAAGTTCAAATATGCTTATTTTTTATATTCAGTGCTTTGATCAAATGATAACTGTCATGTTAGGCCCAGAGAAAATTAAGCACTACCAATTTGCATTAAATATTAGCACAAATTTTAAATAGGACTGCTAATTATTAAGTTTGCCATTATAAGACCCTGTTTCCAGTTGCTTATAAATTTGCCAAAATGTAATAATTTAGGATGAAATTTTCCACTCTGTGTGTTAGTCTTGGGCTGAATTCTTCTGGAAAATTTCCGCCAAAACAGTTCAGCTTGTGACACATATGGTAATTTCCTGCAATAAGATCTCACTGTATTAAGTTCATGTATCATTGTGGGCCAGGAATTGAATGTAATTCTATAAGGGAGGGCGACCACAGCCAATCAGGAGCTAAGAATAGTGGAGGTGATTAAGCAAATTCATTCAGATTTTAACACCTCCAGAGAGATATCACTACTGGTATCTTCTGGAAAGGCTTGCATAAACTGGTTCAATCTGGATTCTCCAGAGACCAACAGAAGAAGGAAGGACTTTTGGATAATAGCCTGAGTTTAAACTGACTCTTTCTAATCCAGTAAATTGAAGGACCTTCTGTCGGGAGGGGGCCCTAATCCTTAGGGAAGAGTTGGAAGGACCATCTAGAGCCTGAGACTGAAGTTGAGGTGACCTCTGGTAAACTTTTTAGTATGTGTGCAGGTTCTTTCATTGCTTTTGATGTTTTCTCTATAGTGCTTTTACCTTAAGAATAAATGTGCTTGCTTAGAATGGGCTGTATGGTAACTTATAACAATGGGCAATTATCCTATTTATAGCCTCTGAAGGGAAAACAAAGTCCAGCACTGGCCTGTTCAGGCAACCTGGCTTGCTATCAATAACAATGTAGGCAGGGAACTTTGCAGCCTGGAAAAATTCTAATCAATGTGGGCGTTTGCCCAAGAGAGGTGATGTCTGAGGAACCAGGATGCTAAAGTGGGTACCCTCAAGGGAGAATACAGATGTAGTTGCTGTGAACTGTGACAAAGCTATTTCCAAAAAAAAAAACCCTAAGGAAAATTACATTGTTTTGCCCATGCACCACCATGATGGTGACCTTTTCTTTGAAAACTTTAGTGCTACCATGCTTTGCAGCAGGGACGTGAAATGTGGCAGGATGGGAGGTGGCTTTTGTGTCAGTGATGTGCCTTTTGCCATCCCTGTGAAACTACTCAGTAGAGCCTTTCTAGAACTATACAGAGAAATTCCCCAAAGATTCCATTCATTTCCATTCCCCAAAGATTCCATTCCACTTCTGGACCCAGCAAGATGCTCCCTGCATTTGCCGCTCTGAGCTGCTAAACTGAGATCAGGGAGACTGTTTCTTTGTGCTCTCAATGAGCCTGCTGTTGGGCCCACAAAGGGTGGAGGAGGGAGGAGTCTGATTCTAAGGAAGGAAAGACAACAGCGGGACCTGCCCAGAATGGAGAGAAAGAGGCAGGGGGAAGGAAAAGCCAATTTGATGAGGAGCGGAGGTTGTGGGGGAAGAACAAACACTGGTTGAACAAAGATACTGGGACATTTGTGGGTGTCAATATGATGCCACATGATGGAAACTGTTTTCAGATTTACTTTGTTTAAAAAAATTGGAACTTGCACACAAAACAATTATGTTAAAATAACATTATTAAGGTTGCAATGCCAAGCACTCCAAAGTTAGGAAATGCTAGAATTGAGATTGCCTGTGTAGCCTGAATTCTATCCTCAGGTGTGTATGCATTATGACACAGCCTTTAATTACATGATAACACACTCTTTTTTCCCACCGGTCTCCTGCCTCATTCAGTGCTCAAGATGGACCTGCCCTGGGAGTGAATCAGGGTTGTGGAAAGAAGCTGGCTGTTGTCTGTAGACTCCTCATTTGTTGCAGGAGTCTGAAAGTCTGTAGTGGAGGAGACAAGGCATCGCAGGATGGTCTCACGCTTAAGGCAGATGATTGCAGTCCTGGAGAACTGGATTCTAACCCAGTATGTCCAATGTCTGTAGCTTTGGGGCAGCCCACCATCTTGGGGAATTGAAGGCCTCTAGGGTCCCTGGCTCCAGGGCAGTCTTCCAGGTGCACTGCTCAGGCTCCAGTCCCTTTTGTGGAGAATTTCAAAATTTGGGAGTATTATTAAAATTAGAATGAAAACAAATTTTGAAATTTCAAAACTGGAATTATGTTTTCCAGCCCAGCTCTAAAGGCAGCCACTATTTTATGGTTCCCTTTATTTCCCTTCCAATGTTGAGGGCAAGTCTTGGATCATAGAATACGTTTATTGATAGTCTTCATTTAGCCACAATCAGGATGGAGGGAGCACTCCTTTAGTGCACAGTTAACCCATTTGGATAACCCTCTCACTGATTCAGCTGTGCTGTGTGGTTCACTAATTGCTTACTTTATTAACCTAAAAGGAAATGCTTTAGAGAGAGTTTTTTTTAAAAAAAAAACTCCTAAGTGCTTCTTGCTGAGATAGGAGTCATTGGAGATGAAAATGAAAATTTTGAATAGAGGTTTATTTAAAATCATGGCACTTACAGAAATGTTACCTACTCTACTACTATGGATGGGTACTGAGATTACCAATTATCTTTGTTTTCTCTTTACAAAGACACTCTGAGTTACTCTGGGCTGCGTAGGCTCTATATTGTAATGGACTGAGCTTTCTGTCAACTCCTAGCATGACCAGTAGGAATTGAGGATGCTCAGCCTCTAACAAGTTTGATTCCTAACTACACCAACCAGGATCGTCTCGATGTGTAGTCAGTAAAGCTATGCCAATTTATGCCAGCTGAGGCTCACTGTTCCCATATTATATTATTGCATGAAGAACAGTTTGTATGGCATTCGGAACGTAAGACTTGCAGATGTTTTGTGTGACTGCAGAAATACAGGTGCAAGCCATATCATGTTCTCATGTGCCTACTTAGTAGTCATGCTGCTTCCCAGGTTTACACATAGCTGCCTGTAACTTTGTAGCTACAGTAGACTCTCGATTATCCAGGACTGGGTCAATCAGAAAGTGGATTAACCAGGATGTAAAAAAAAAAAAAAAATACGTGTAACTCGCAGGGCCTTGTTGCTTCCCAAGCACAAAAATACAAAAAAAATAGAACCCCACCAGGGCACAGGGCAGCCAGTGAACCAACACCCTCTCCCCCTGTGCAGGGTGGCTGGTGAACAAACCCCCACATCCCCATATTTCCTAGGGATGGTAATTATCCAGGATTTTATTAACCAGAATTAATTTTTTCCTTAGCATCCTGGATAATCAAGTGTCTACTGTATAAAGAAAATTCTACCGGGCAAGATTTCAAGCTCTTTTTGATGTTTATTTGTGTCATGCAATGGATCACAAGGTTCTTTAATAATCGTGTAATCCATCACACAAAACACTGAAAGGGATATGCTTCATAGAGCTGCTGGGGTCATGTATCAACTATATCTCCTGTGAAACTTCCCATGCACTGTTGCTCTGTATGGTGTGCTATGGACCATCATTTAGATTTGACGGATGTGATTTATCATTTGGACTTTGACTCAAATTTCTTCAGGTTTTAATATTATTGTTGATAATTTTTTGCACAGTACTTTTTGCAAGTCTCTTCATGCTTTACTGAATAGCATACTGTGTAGATTATATAAGGGGATCCTTTCATGCTACCTCCTACCAGAATGATGGAACATAGAAATAATAATAATTGCACCGTTCATTCGTGGATCTCAAAGTACTTTTCAAATTTCCACTAATTGATTACTTAACTAAAGTGCTGATAGAGTGCTTGTGCCTGTACAAGACCAATATATCAAGATAGTTCTTTGGTCTGGGGCTTTTATACTTTGAAAGCCTAATCACACACCTGCAAGGTAGGTAAGTCTATCTTAGCTGTTTTACAGATGGGAAACTCGGGACAAGAAGTTAACAATTGAACGACTTGTCTACAGTCACCTAATGAGTTGGTGTCATTCCTGGGAACAGAATACTGGAACCCTGACTTGCATTCTCCTACTATGAATGCTAGAATCCACAGCCTTTTCCATTAAAACCTCTTATTGAGGAAAAAGAAAGCAACATTCATTCCTGAAGGATATTATTATTCATTCTGCTTGGCACTAGGAATGGTAATTATTGCCCGAATCCTTAAACCATGACCTCTTCTGACTCTGTCCAAAAGGAACATCGTGCTTCTGTTCTAGAGACTGCTAAAGCCCCTCCTCCTGTGAACTGAAAACCAAGGTGAGGTGTCTAACTTCTCATGGGAAGATAAGAAATGATAGTAAATAAGGCAGTTCCCTCCCGGTGTAGCCTTGGCCCATGAAGGCCAAGAAATGTATTATTCATTTAAATGAAATTCATTTTGCTGTCACATTAGTTCTGCTTGAAGATTTTATATCTAGCTGAGATGCTTAGGGACATGCTGTTCCTGGAGCAGTGAACATGCTAACACAGACAGATAGGCAAGGCCCACTTTAATCAACCCTGGAAATTCAGACTGGAGAGGTGGTGTGAATTGTTTGTCTCTCTGTCTAAAAGGGATGAGCCTGAGCCCCAACTTCTGCAGCCAAATTTTCCCCAGGTTAGCAGGTGTTTGGATCCAGGCGCTTAGTTCAGGAAAGAGAAGAGCTCCATGCTCCTTTTCCTGCCCTTCTGAGCAAGGAGATGGGCCCTTGCGACTGCCATTCCAGTGAGAGGGAAGAGACATGGTAGAGTAAAGATTCCTTGGTGTACCTATGGTCCTCGATTCCCTTAATCTGCTGCTGTGGGGACCAGCTGTAAGGTTTAGATTTGGATCCAGATTGACCCAGAATACAAGGTGATTCACACTGGGATTTGATTCGGGTCTATCTCTAGCACATGACTCTCAGATATTAGCCAGCAAGGTACAAATACGAATAGCTTACCCTCCTTTTATAAAAGTCATGCCTTCATGATTTATATGGAACCTTCTACCTTTTTCTGATCTCTGGCTACGGGAATTCTTTGCACTGATCACAAGTTAAATACATGGCTAATAATCACTGAAGAATGAAGGAAGAGCATTACAGCCTCTTTCTGAGACCAGGCTAAGAAAGGATCAGCTTTCTGTAACTCATTTCTCTTTCAGAATTCTTCTCTTTCATAATGCTAGTCCTCTGCCGAAGCAGTATTGTGACTACACGCTACAGCTTCAGAAGTTCAATCCTGCTACCTTTAGACACACCATTTTGTTGCATCGTGTCACTCCAAAAGCACTACGTGTCACTGCCGCTGCTGCCATATATTTGTCCCACTCACCTCCCTATAGAGTTATTCAAGTCACAGGGAGATTTTGGGTTATAAATATAGACTCCCTCTGACAGCATCTCAGCAGCCAGCTTCTCAGAGTGATGCAGAGTAGCCATACCATGCATTAAATAAATGACTAGATCTTTCTAATGCCAATGAAACTTTATGGGCAAGGGTTATTTATATTTATAGCATCCATAAACCAATCTATAGTCCTACGGATGCCCATTATTCTGTGCTTGTGTGCTGAGCGGGTGGATTGCAGTACTTTGGAATGCAACTCAAGGGTGCTTCAAAGGTTGAGAGGCTTTCTGGGTCAAAGCCAGTGGACGTGAATGGTAGTAATAACTATGCTGTGTTGTTACCTTGCCCTTATAGTGTGTCCTTGGTCTGGTGATCTCAGCGTATTTTACAAATGATAATTAAGCCTCACAGCATGCTTGTAAATTAGATTTGTCCTATTCTCATGTTGCTCATCAGAAAACTGGGGTGCAGAGAGGTCAAGTGATTTTCCCAAGGTTTCCCAGTTCTCCAGTTGCAGAGCTAGGACTAGAAACCAGGATTCTTTCTCCTGCTCTAATCACTGGACACATGTCCTTCTTGTAATTTTGCTGATCTAAGGAAGTGCGAGAACGGGGATCTCCATATCCCATTCCTGATTCATTTATCTGAAAATGCCAGAATCAATAATTTAGAGGAAGCAAATGCCCCAACCTAACAGTGGTGGGGAAATGGGATCAAGCCAACAGAACACAATGGCAAGTGGGGAGGCATTGGAGCATATACAAATGAGTAAATGTACCCTTTAATAACACACCTGATATATTTTGGGGAGTGGAGGAGTCCTTTTCTCTCCACTCATGACTGGAATGGAGACTTCATCTCTCCGACCCACTCTCTAGTCAATTCTATATCATTATCATACTACAATGATGTATCTAAAGTAACTCCTATGCTTCTCACAGATAATCTTATCTGAAGTATTAGCACCTGATATTATGTAGATTTTTGCTACACACCCCAAAGTCAGACAGATAGCTCAGTCTTCCCACAGTGCTTCACACAGTACTTTGAGATCTGTGGATGAGAAGCAGAACTATATGGAGGGCAATCCTACATTAGTTGAAATAAATGGAAAAATTACCATTGACTTCAGTGGGCTGTTGTTTCTAGCCCTTTCACAGCAAAGTGGTAACATTTTTGATATCAGTGCTTCTCCATCCTGTAAGCATATTGAAAAACTGGGAGATGGAAAGTGAAGGTGCTGCAGGTAACCTGAGAGACTGGTGTCTAGAGTTGGTGGTAATGGACACTTTAGAAATGCATTTCTAATCATCACCATCCCTGATCTACCTCTGTGTGCTTGATAAAAACCTGCAAACGATGGGAGGAAAGGAAAAACCTGTTGAACAAATAGTCAAGGGCAGCTGGAAATTAATGGACTGAATAGCAGTAGCATGACAATTTCCCATTTCCCCTTGATACAGATTTGCCAGTATTACATTCAATTGTTTCAGTGAACATGATGGCAGAATAACTTCTTGTATCAGGGAGTATCAAGCTCTCTCATTTTAGCCTCTCAGATGTAGTACCCAGAGCATCCATACTCTTGGGAAAAAATAATCATTCCATCATTTGAGGCCTTCTAAAAGAAAGTGCTCTGCAAGCATCTCCTGTTGTACCAGAAACCATCAGTGATCCAACCACTAATTCCTACCTATAGGTCACTTCAGTTTACCTTCTCAGCTGAGGGACATTTCTCTGAGAAGAAAACAAAACTGCTGTGATGGGATCTGAAAAGCTACATCAGTGGATGAAATCCACAAAATTGTCTCATGGTGGAAAACAATCCCATGCTGTAAAATCAGTAGGCTTGTTTCTGGAAGTACAGAAAAGTAAGGTCGTCCCGGCTATCATTGTTTTGTTGTTACGTTGCTGATCAATTAGGGAACATGCTCCTTTAAACTTCTGCAATGCTCCCTTCTAACATCGTTTGGCAGCCTCCTGATTTTTCCAGTGTTTGCAGGAAGAGCAGCTCGTTGCAACTAGCTGGTGGGGGCTTGGAACCAGGGTGGACTGGCAGCCTCCCTAGCAGCTCCCTCTAGCAGCTCTCCGCTACTCTAAGTTCCCTGTGCAGCAGCCGCCCAGCAGGCTATCAATTACCAGCAGTTCAGATGTCCCTCCCCCCCTGTCATGTGCTACTCCTGCCCTCTGCCTTGGAGCTGCTTCCCGAGACTCCTGCTTGCTGGAGGGGGTGGGAGAAAAAGGGGGCTAATGTCAGAGTGTCCCCCTCCCCTTCCCCCCTGCTCCTGCACCTTGCTTATCTGATCTTCCATAGAGCAGAGACACATGACAGGTCTCAGGAGGGAGGGAAGGAGCTTGCCCTGGCAGCAGATGTGGCTCAGCTTGTTGATCTAATTAACAAGGGAATGTATTTAAAGGGGAAATGCGCATCTCTCTCTCTCTCTCTCTCTCTCTCTCTCTCTCTCACACACACACACGGTGTGTGTCTCTGTCTCTGTCTGCCTTCCCTCCTTTTCTGCTGCCTTGTAGATTGTGAGAATTAACCCTTGAGAGCTCAGCCAAGTGCTCGCTCATCATTTAGCAGTAAGGCATTTCCAGGGAAATATCCCACCCTCTGACTCCTCTACCACAACCAAGTTTCACAATCATCATCACTGTGAACTAGTATTAAATTGTTTGTTTAAAACTTATACTGTGTGTGTGTATATATATATATTTAGTCTTTTGTTTGGTGAAACAAATTTCCCTGGAACCTAACCCCCCATTTACATTAATTCTTATGGGGAAACTGAATTTGCTTAACGTCATTTCGCTTACGGTTATATTTATCAGGAACATAACTACAATGTTCAGTGAGGAGTTCCTGTATTGCATTCAGAGGACATCCATGGGTCTTCTGCTCTGGAGCAGTCTACATTGTAAGCAAAATTGTCTGAGAAATATCACCACCTTTACTGTAACTTTTTTCTCTTCTTATTATGAGCAGGCAGCAAAGCAGACACTCAAATCTGTTGCCTCTGCCTTGTACAGCTAATTTTTCAATTTACATAAATAAATAACCTGCCAAAGCTAATTACTTCTCTTCAGAATCTAAATATATCATTTCTCCTTTTTCCGCTGTCTGTTTTGGTTTAATTATTTTTGCATCAGTTGTCATTTTAGGGGCTGCTGTGGACTAAAAAGGGATAATCGGATGTGTCTTACCGTTTTAATTTAAGTAATTAAGATTGCTACTTTTGTCTAGGTATCTGGAGAAAGAAATGAAGGGACTGATTATACTTTGTTGCTGTTTAGATTACAATAGCCTATTTAGTGATCAAAGTAAACTTAAAAAAAACCCCCAATAATAAAAACCTAGGTCAACATTTACAAAATTGGCAATGAGATTTTTTTTAAAAAAACTGCCTAAGAGAGTTAGGCACTGAGTCTGATTGAATGTCTATGGGACAACTGCATCTTAATCACTAAGGTCCAGAGCCTCAAAGGTATTTAGTCTGCTGGGAGATAGGTGCCTACATATCTTTGGGATCTGAGCCTTAGGTACTTTTGAAAATCCTACCCCAGTGCATAAATTTAGGCTCCTAAGGGGAGATTTTTAAAGGTACAAATGGCAGTGAGGTGTCCAGCTGCTATTGAGCTTCTGTGGGAGTTAGATGCTTAAGTGCCATTTCTCACTTGGAAAATCTCTTCCCAATTGCAAATTGGGAATTGGCAGTAATAACTGAAGGCCTAATTTAGGACTTTAGCCACCTGTTTTAAAAGCTTGCT
Source organism: Dermatemys mawii (assembly GCA_007922305.1). Lineage (NCBI taxonomy): Eukaryota > Metazoa > Chordata > Testudines > Dermatemydidae > Dermatemys > Dermatemys mawii. Next base: position 63,928,412 of record ML677332.1, read on the forward strand.
CCTGGCCCTTTTTTATTTTGCTATATAGTGTATCAGGTCAGAAAATTACATTTTTAAAAAATCTTTCAGTGAAACTATCAAAATGAGCCAACAGTAAGTGACCTCCTGATCCTGTTGCTGTAACCCTTGTCATTCCTACCCAGTGTCTGTTACCCACACTCACTGTATCATATCTAAAATCAGATGATCCTGCAAACACTTACTACAAGATGTGGTACTGACCACTATGAGGTTTGACTACAACAACTGCTACTCTCAGTAGTAAGTGCTAGATGTTTAGATAATTGGGTCTGTAAGCTCCTGAAGGAAGAGAATGTGTTTTTTAAATGATTTTTCTAGCTGCTTCTCCCTCTCTCTTTTGGGTGCTTTAGATATATATTGCTCTTATTATTCAATAATTAATTAACAATACGAATTTCAACTCAGGAGCAGAACAGTGGTTTATTTAGTTCAATATCCTGATTTCATCAATGATCCATACTATATCCTTCCAAAGAATAAGGAGTAAAACCTCCATTAGGCAGCTGATGGCAGTGCTGAAAAAAATGATATAGGGGATTGCTGAGAGCCGTTGAATCAAACTATAAACCCTGTATATGATGAAAACCACTTCAAATCAAGGAGGGTTGTTGCACCCCCAGGGTCCCTAGTTCCAGTGCCTATGGGTTTTGGTGATCATTTTATTCTCTAAAGTTTAAGGACTGCAGAGCCCTTTGAGGTATAATCCTAGGTAGTACAACTGCAGATGATATTGATATTCATATGAATGTTCTGCTCCTTTTAGAGAAACTCACTAAACTCGTTGCCTCAAAAATAGACAGCAGCATCAAGTTCCACAGGTTAATTTTATATTGTGTAATATATATATATATATATATATATTATATAATATGTGTATAATTTTGTTTATGCATTTTATGTCCATTGCCTTTTCATTTTGTCAGATGTCCTCTTGTACTCTTACCAAAAATTAAATATATCTGGCAAGTAATACAAATTTAAATTCTGCTCGTATACTCTATGAGAACATTACTGTCTTTAACAGCTTGAACTCTCATTCCACATGCTTTCGTAGGAGCTCCCTAACATGCATTTTTATTTTCATTCAGTTTATGTTTGAACCGTGTTCAGTTTATTTATGTTTGAAGGCACCTTGGTACATTTGCTCAGTAAAGCACCTTGTAACACACTGTATTTTTTTAAAATAACGATTTGCATTGATTTTCATACATACCATCATACATCATTTATCCTTCACATCTACATTGTAAACAAATGCATCCATCACTCCGCTTCATCCCCTGATATTTCCCAAATGCACAGAACTGATTGCTTCAGACCAAGCTAAAAGGCCATTAAGTAAAATTCATAAATATTTAAAAGGCAAATTTCTTTACCCATGTTATCAACAGCACCTTAGATTATTAAAAGATGGAGCATTTTGAAAATCTAATTTATATTTTACTTTTTATTTTGTCTATTTAGTTTTTTGCATTTCATCCAGCTTGAGCAATGAGAATAAACTAGGCAGTTCTACTTTTAATTTAGTTGTAAATTATTATTGTTATTTTATTTGTAATGCAGTAGTACCTGGGAGCCCCAGTCATGGACAGCAAACCCACTATGTGAGGTGTTGTACAAATACAGAACAAAAGTTACACTTAGTTTTATTCATTGCCACCTTCAAGTTCTCATGCACAGTCCCAGTGATACACTGTTTGGGTTGCGAACACAGCTCTGAAATGTTTACTTTTTAATAACAGTTTAATAACTGTTTTCACTGGATTTTTTAAAATACATTTTACAGACACATTTCTACAGGTTTTTGTTTTATAAAAAAGCAGAGCCTGAGGTGTGATCTTCTTTTGTAATGAACAAGTGCATAATGGAAAAGGCCGCTCTGAAAATTACTCCAAAAGAGCAATGTGTTAAATGCACCCTATTCTCCTATGAAGTTCATGCAAATGTACAATATGGGCAGCAACCAGGGGGCATGGTTTCCAAAGCAGACAACAGGGTATTCAATACACTGGTGGAGTGCTGGTCATCGTGTTCTCCTCCCATTTCTTGCCCCAGTGACTATAACAGCCTGCTACTTTTCTAAACTTAATTACTTCTTGTTTAGCTCAGAGGGTAGGGAGCTGTAACCAGTTCTGGATTCAATCTTCCCTGATGATTATTGTGACAGATATGGCAATTTCCTGCAATATCTTTGGGAGATCCCATAGTATTAAATTTATATATCATTGTGGGCCAGGGATTATATGTAATTCCATGGGGGAAGCAGCTCCTCCAGGAACTTAGAAAAGAGGTGGAGGGGTGATTAGGTAAATTCACTTAGGTTGACACATCCCAGGAGGTACTATCATCTGGAGGTACCATCATCTGGAGATGATTAGGTAAATTCACTTAGGTTGACTCATCCCAGGAGGTACCATTATCTGGAGAAGCTCACATATACTGGTTGAAACGGGATTGTCTGGAGACCAACAGACACAGAAAGAGCGGATAACTGGGAGCAATAACATTGTGTCTAGCCATCCAAGGGTAAGTAAAGTGCGAACTCTGGCTTGTTTTGGGCTGTCTGGTTTGCTGGGAATAACACACTATAGGCACTATAGATGCATCCTGGAAAAACCCTGGTCAGTAGGGAGAGATGCATATCTTTACCTAAAAGAGGTGATGGCTAAGGATCCTGGCGCCCAAAGTGGTGCCCTTGCTGGACCACACAGGGGGAATGCAGGCACAGTTGCCCTGAACTTTGACAATTATGATGTCTCTATTTGCTACATTTGCATAAATGCTGTGAAAGCACCTTCTGCTATGTCTCCTGGAGACCCAAAGCAAGGCAGATTTCCTGTCTGTCAACATGCTTCTGCTGATACCAGCAGCTGCCACTACCTCTGTGCTATGCATAACAGGGAGTTTGACATGTGAACTGATTACAGGCAAAGTGCTGAAGGTCAGTGGGAAATGGGATTACAGTTCAGAACGCCAGGAGAGAGAGAAACACAAACAAATGAGGTAAATCTGAGCGGACAGAAGGAATGCTCAGCTGACTATATATGCTTCCATTCTATCTATATTTATTGCCTGCTAAGTGCCAGCAACATGCCTGGAGCTGTATAATACATAAAGGAAGACATGGTCCCTTGTGCAATCAAAGGCTAATGTTTGTTTCTTGCCCTGTTTGTTCATGCAGGCAGGGGAGAAAGGGAAAGCAAGAGCCCTCCCTGCCTGGGCTGTGTGCCTGGCAGGTCCAGGCATGGTGGGGAGTGTGCCCTCTGCAAACTCATCATTCCCACTGCCATGCAGGTGGGTGGGATATGGGCTGCCAGAAGCTGGAAATAGGCAGAGTTTTTTCTCCCCCTCCTGTCACTTACTAGCTAAACGCTGTTGAGCCAGCATGGAGTGGGAGAAGTAATATGATAATAGATTACAGAGCAAAGCGGGAGCCAGGGAGAGAATTGTGGCTCTTGGACTGGTCTGATCCTAAGCAGCCTAACGACAGGCTGCCTTTTACTCCAAGTGGGTCGTAAACTTTGTCTAGCCTTAAATAGATAAGCAGCAAAAAATGCACTGGAAGCCCCAGCAGATGGTGTTTGCTTAGAGCTCTTCTTTGTTTTCCTCTTCAGAAAAATCAATGGAATGGTAATAGCTTTCACTGACATGGGTTAGCATAGGTAGTACGTCTAATAGTGCTGCCCATGCAATATTAATTTTGCTGTTCCTGTACTTTTGCTTGAACTGAGCAGAAAGTGCTTGGTCAAAAACATTGGTGAATTTCTTTCTCAGTTACCTAACTAATCTTACTAACTAACACTCAAAGCAAGGCAGTAAAATGAACAGGCAGGTGTCAGTCCTAGACAAAGGGGATTTAGTGACATAAACAAAATAAATCTGTAAAGAGCAATGTGTCTCCCCTTGCTCCCCACTCAGTTACAAACACGCATCTGGTACCAAAAAGCATGCAGCAGTTTATCAGAGAGACAAGTTGAGAGAGGTAATATTTTATTGTATCAACTGCAGAAAAAGACCTAGGGATTACAGGGGACGAGAAGCAGGATATGAGTCAACAGCGTGCCCTTGTTGCCAAGAAGGTTAACGGAATTTGGGGTTGTATAAGTAGGGGCATTTCCAGCATATCTAGGGATGTGATCATTCCCCTCTATTTGGTATTGGTGAGGCCTCATCTGCTGTACTGTGTCCAATTTTGGGCCCCACACTACAAAAAGGATGTGGAGAAATTGGAAAAAGTCCATCGGAGGGCAACAGAAATGATTAGGGGGCTGGAGCACATTACTTACGAGGAGAGGCTGAGGAAACTGGATGTGTTTAGTCTGCAGAAGAGAAGACTGAGGGGAGATTTGATAGTTGCTTTCAACTACCTGAAAGAGGATTCCAAAGAGGATGGATCTAGACTGTTATCAGTGGTAGCAGATGACAGAACAAGGAGTAATGGTCTCAAGTTGCAGCGGGGGAGGTTTAGGTTGGATATTAGGAAAAACTTTTTCACTAGGAAGGTGGTGAAGCACTGGAATGAGTTATCTAGAGAGGTGGTGGAATCTCCTTTCTTAGAGGTTTTTAAGGTCAAGCTAGACAAAACCCTGGCTGGCATGATTTAGTTGGGGATTGGTCCTGCTTTGACCAGGGGGTTGTACTAGATGACCTCATGAGGTCCCTTCCAACCCTGATATTCTATGATTCTAGGAACTTCTGTTGGTGAAAGAGACAAGCTTTTGAGTGACACAGAGCTCTTTGTCAGGTCTCTACATATATACAGCAGTATACATTAGTATGGCTAGTCCCAGGTGTTCAAGAGTAAGAAGTTTGGCACCCCAAAACCAGGATCTTGTCTTCAAAACCAAGAGCTAAACAATACATTATATTAGTATGTTTTATTTCCCTTTGGTTTTTGAACCCTTAGGACAGGAATCGGCAACCTTTAGCATGCGGCCCACCAGGGTAAGCCCCTTGGCAGGCCGGACTGGTTTGTTTACCTGCCGCATCCACACGTTCGGCCGATCGCAGCTCCCACTGGCCACAGTTCACTGCTGTAGGCCAATGGGGGCTGTGGGAAGCAGTGAGCAGCACATCCCTTGGCCTGCTCCACTTCCCGCAGCCCCCATTGGCCTGGGACAGCAAACTGCAGCCTGTGGGAGCTGTGATTGGTTGACATGGTAAGTAAATAAACTGGCCTAGCCTGACAGGGGGCTTACCCTGATGGGCTGCGGTCCAAAGGTTGCTGATCCCTGGCCTTAGGCTATACTGGAGTCATATCTTCAGGCTTTCCTCTGCAACCATGAGGGCTAGAAAGTAGGGATTTTAAAAAAATGAAAGCTGAGAGTCTCATGTAATCACATGATTCTGGGATCTGAGGCTTTAAGAAAAACACCAGTTATTATGAGAGTTGGCAATACTGTGTAATGAATATAGTTATATTAAGCCAAATCCTTGTCACTGAGTTTTGCTCAGGCCTTACCAACAGAGTAAAATTGAGTAAGGACTTCAGAACTTGAACCTTTATCTGTGTGACAGCACAAACAGGGCTTGAATGACACTTGTCACCAGTCAGGCCTGAAATACCAGAGTTTCCCAAGGAGTAAGGATCCCACCCCATCTTTACCAGCAATGGTTCTGCATATTCAGTGGAAGGTCACTCCCATCTTTTTGACAGACTGTATGCAAAATAGCAAAGCACATTGTGTACCTAGCTTGCTCATCGCTGGATGTCATCTTTTTAATGTAATGTATATGATTTTAGGATCCAGTGCTTAGCACCTGCCTTGAGAATTGTGTGCTGTCAGCACTTCCCAGAGGCACTGAGCATCTATCAAGATCAGGCTTTTGAAAGTTGGCTTGGCTGCTAAAATGCACCTTTTGTCACATTCATGCCATGCATCAGATGAGTAGAATAGAGTCCCTAGATTTGGAGCCAAATTTGACTTGAGAATGTCCTTTTAAGTCTTGGATCCTGAATACAAAGATTAGAGGGAGCCCCAGTGTCCCATAAACACATGATTATGACAACATAAAGGCGAGCAGCTACACAGCAAGGAGAATACAAATCCCATGATGAATCAATTTTTCCCCTCTAGAAAAACCCTATCATATTAATGCATGATGCATAAGTCCAAGGGGCTTGTCAGACTTCCCAAGGCTGGTCACAAGCTACTCTCTGAGAATCATAACAGGCCTCTGCTATTCTCAATACATTTCACAATAGGTGCTGGAAGTACCTGAAACTTGACAGCTGTCAGGGTCTCATCGCTAGAGCCAGGACAGACCATTAATAACTGTGGCTTTATTGCTATACCCCCCAGACTCATATTATATGCTCCATCTTCTTTATTGCTCCACTGAACAGCAAAAAGAAAATAAACAAAGTGACTGAATGAATCCAAGAAAAAAAAAACGTATTACAATACAGTCATATGGTATTTTATCCATATATATCACAGTATTTCACTTACGTTGTCCTTGGCTAAAAGCTCATGCTGCCCTTACTGCCTTTCTTCTGAAATTCAGGGAGCCATAACAAATCTCTCTAATTCTGATCAACTCACCAGGAATATGAGTCATATCTACTGCTTTGGCTCAGTTCATTGCGGCAATAGAAGAACCAAACTCCTGGAACTTAAATAGTTATCATGTGGCTAATCAACAACTAAAGATGAGGAAAGACATGGCAAACATGTATGGATATCAGTGGCTACACTCCCCACTGTAGCACCCCATGGCATCAAGTTGTGGCATTACAGAGATCCTCATCTCTAGCACCCCACTTCTTTGGTCAAACAAATGGCTTGTTTACATCTTCTATGATCCATCCCCCTGGCTAGGTCACTAGGGTTGCCAGTTTTGGTTGGACATATTCCTGGAGGTTTCATCATATGACTTAATCTTTAATTAAAGATAATCTTTAATTCCTGAAGACTCCAGAACAATCCTTGAGGGCTGTCAACCCTAAGGTCATATATTAGTCCAGGCCCTTTCCAGGGTAAAGAAGGCCCAACTAAAGAATGCAAAATAAATGTCTGAAAAGAAGATTCTTCTGCCTCTCTTGGGCTATGCTGAAATTCCCTGCTCTTCCCTCCTACTCTCAGGCACTGCTGAGTTCCTTCTTTGTTTGTTAGCCTGAGCACTGTGTCCCGTGGCGTTTTCCCTATTGACCCTTCTTCCCGGCAGGTTTTTCTACTGCCTCTCCTCCCTGGGGATTCTGGTAACTTCTTCCAGGGACCTCCCTACTTTTTACTGGCCCTATCTTTGAGCCTTCTACAGGAGGCTAAACTGCTCCCCATGGTTCTCAACAGCCTTCCAGAGAGACAAAGTTCCCCTCGCTCTCTCCTGGATATTGTCCTCTGTCTGAGTTTTTTTCCCTCTCTATGTAGTCCTCCCTGACCTTCCACAGTGGGGAATCACTAATGGTAATTAAGTCCAGATCAGGATCAGCTGGGAATAACTACTAGGTCAGAGACCAGGCTGAGTGTGACTCCCCTTAAAGTCCCAGTCAGTCTGTGACAATAAAGGTACAGTACAGACTTACCTCAATTTTACTAGACTGAATATTTTTCTGTTGAAAAATCCTGATTTGTCAAAATTAAACCATTCCACTGGAACATGTTGATTTTGACAAAATTTTATTGGGGTGGGGAAGAAAGTCAAACCAAAGTATTTTGACAAGGCCAAAATGTTCAGTCTTAATGTAATAGGGCTTTTTCAAGTTGTCATTTCAAAATGATTTTTTATTTTGAAATTTATGAAAATTTAAAAAGTCAAAATTGTAACAAAAGATTTCAATTGACCCAACATTATTATTTATGATTGATTATTATTATGATGATTTATTATTTGACAATTTCATTTTGTGGGACATTTCAAAGCTTGATATTTTTTTCTGATTTGGAACAAAAACAAAATGCAACAGAAATTCCCATGCAATGGCAATTCCGGTTCCTGAATGGAGAGCAACCATAATTTTATTGAAAATACTCTGGGTGTCATGTCCAGGATGAGGGTAGTCATATCTAGTGGCCAGAGCAGGAGTTGGGCCAAGTCAGGGACCTGGAAGTCAAGGTCTATGCAATCAGATGTGTAATGTCTCTGATTAATAAAGGAACACCCTGAGCATTGTGTACACATTTGTGTTGGTGAATCATTCATGAGGGTGAGATTTCAGCTCTCAGCTGTTTTAACGCAACAGGTTATTGATACTTTCAGTTTGTTTTACTTAGATTATAAATTCTTTGGGACAGGGATCATCTTTTTTTTGTTCTGTATTTGTACCATTCCTAGAACAATGGGCTCTGGGTCCATAACTTGGGCTTTTAGGCACTACAGTAATTAAATAAATAATTTCCTCCCACACATTCACCAAAGAATGCCAAGAGATCACATGCCTTGCTGGCGCTGAAGCTATAAATGATACACCTAGCTACCTCTCTTTATGTTTGGTATTTTCATCCCTCACTTACATTTTTAAATGAAGCTACAGACTATTCTAAACTAGATGAAGTTGAATAAATGTTCCTTTTTCCTGATTTCGTATGCTCAGGAAAGGTGTGGACTCCAAGAAGGGGTTATTTCTACAGCTGGTCAAAAAGCAGGTGGACTGTTTCCTCTCCCCCCATCAAAATCTGAAATTTGAAAAATGTTGAACATCTCTAGTTATTTTTTGGTGTTTTCTGAAACACTACGCTATATGAGTCTAAGTGAAGCTGCGTTAGGTCCGTGGTTTTGGTTTTTTTCTGAAAAAATAACATACAAGAGTGTTGATGTTTCTTATTTGTGCCCTGTTACCTTCATATTGGCGCTACTAGAATATGCCACAGCTAAGGAACCTTCCCATCTCAAGGGCTACATCGGGTCGCTTTTCCGAACAGTGACTGAGAATGAACATGTCATCATGTCACAAAGATGAGACATGAAAACTCTCTCAAGATTCTTTATTTGTTAACAAAATAAAGAGCAAGCTCTCAGCCATATTGGAGACGTTTCCTATACTGACAGAAAGGGTTTTTCTATTGATGCAGTTAATCCACCTCGCCAAGGAGCAGTAGCTAGGTCTATGGAAGACTTATTTCATTCAGGTGTCCATGGCTACACCTGGGTTAGGTTGACCCAGTTACATCAATCAGGACTGTGAAAAAATGTGAGCTAATTTTTAAGTGTCGACTAGGCCTGAGTGAAAGAAAATGCTGTGCTCTGTTTTAGGCAGGATAACCTTGGGTACCTGAAAAACAGGAAGGTCACTGTTTTCATGTCCTGACAATTTTTTTTAAAAAACACTTTTGTCCCACTTTTTTGTAAACAATCCCAGAAGTCTCAGTCACCTGACAAAGCCACCAGCCAGCTAAACTTTTGAAATTGACAATAGGGTTGGGCAAAGATTAGATGTCATTCAAGGTGTCAGTGAACTCATCAAGCTCTTCATATATTGAAGCCCTCCCCTCTCCACTCCACTCCTCTCCCCTGCAAGACCAATCCTACCCTGCACATGGGAAAGAGAAGACAGGGGCCGGCTTGGCTTTACGGTGGGGGAAGAAGTGGAAACCATTCTAACTCTCTCGTTACTCATTGCCAAAACTCCCTTGACTAACAACTCCCAGTCTTAAGACAGCATTCTGTACCCTTTCCTTACACCACTTCTGTAACAAGTGTTACAGAACAGTGTAACAGCTGGCCCCAGTGTTTTATTTTTTAACTTATGGCTTTGAGAGCTGCTGATTATGCACACAAACTAGCCAAGATACAAATTGAATGTACAGTGTATGGAAATCAGAGGCCTTTTAAAATTAATGTTACTAGTTCATAACAAGACAAAGGGCACTTGGTTATGCAAAGGTTACATTTTCAGTACCACAGATTTGATGCATGCAGCTCCCGTTTCTTGCTAATCAGAGTGTGTCTTATTCTTTGTACATCTGTGCTAAAAATGTAGTTTACATCTCAGATTCTAACATCCTCTCAAATGCTGTAATCATTCATTAGAGCTTTTCTTGGCTCACAGGTGAGGAATATTTTTTTAAGAAACCAGACTTTTTTATTGAGGAGCTCAAAACTTCAAAGTTTTCTTGCCTACATTCTTTTAAGGTAGTTTTTTCAGGTCCATGTGATTTCAAAGTGCTGGGAGGGGGGCTGTGTGTATTTCTCTGTTGATCTGAGGAGGGTTTTTATATTGATCCTTGCAATAAGATTTTAAATAGCTTAGTTTTGTTGGTCTCTATGTAGTGGATGGTTTGGTTACCGAAATCCAGTCACTGCCTAAATGTTCCACAGACCCAACATGATATGAACCCTCTATTAGCTTTCTTGCTCCCTAACTTACATTAATAATAATAATAAATAATAGTATGTTAATTTGACCCCTTTTATGGTCAGTGTTTCGAAATGAGCAAACTCCATGGAATTATGCGCCTGATGTTTTCTTCATGTTATAGGACATGCCTTGGTACATTCTTTGACTGCTGATATCTTTAACAAATTGAAAGTTCTTTCTCCTCATCAGAAATGATCAGAGAGTTCACTGCCTATCTTCATTCCCCCCTGCTGTTCACAGACATTTGACTTTCAGTTATGAGAAATCTTTCTCTTCTTTCTTCATTTGTAATGTAATATCTCCACGGTGCCCTCGTTTCATTCTCTCTCTTATCTTCTCTGCCTCTCTTTCAGCCCTCTGATCCTGATAGGATCCTACAAGGTGCGCTATCAGTTTATGCTTCAAAAACCCACAGCTTCTTGGGAAGATCTGAGCTGCTTGATCTCACTTGTGCACCATTACTCCTTGTTTTGCTTTAACTTCCTTTCAGAATCTAGTTATCAAAGACCCATTTTCCAGATTTTTTGTACTCCTGTAAATGCTTCCCTTTTATGCTGATGTTTCTTCTGATATCCTGGTTTAACCCTATTGCTGCCTATCATCATTTGGAGAATTTACTGGGACAAAATGTCTCTTCCATTCCTTTCCCCTGACCTCCTATCTGTGCTTTTTGTAGCACCTTCCACTATGGCATTTAGGTGCAGCCCCCGGCTCTTTTGTTTTTTAACAAAACACATTGCATTGTGGACTGGTGATGTATAGAGACCTGTACCTCTCAGACACCACTTCAAATCTTGGTGAAGTTGATCGTGACCCAAAATTGCTGGGTCAATTGCAATTTGCAATTGTTCCAGTAGAGCCCTAGCCATGACATGACTCCTTTTCTTCCATATAGAAAAATCTAATAACACTCTCTCCAACTGTTCTTTTGCAGCATCTATCTATCTATCTATCTATCTATCTATCTATCTATCTATCTATC
>ML677332.1:63939721-63981918 GCA_007922305.1 Dermatemys mawii
ATCTATCTATCTATCTATCTATCTATCTATCTATCTATCTATCTATCCCATATGTCAGTGGACCATGTGTTCTTAATCTCCTGACTCTTCTACCCATCTCTGCTAAAGGCTCCCTGCTTCAGGCCCTTTTACCACCTACCCCTCTCCTCTTCTATTGTAGCATATCTTCCAGGTCTCTCCCTTGCTGCAGTTTTTCTGGAATGTCTCTCTCTACCCCCACTCACTCACACAGGAAAACAGCCTTGTATTAAAATGACGACCTTAAAAACAAAGAGTGGCTTAGCTGCTTGCAAATTCCCTACCAAATGGTAGTGTTTACTGTACAGGCAAACTCCCAAATGATATAAATAAGCATGCAATTTGTCTAGGGGGCTCTGTTTCACCAAATAATTTATGAGAGCATTAATAAAGCAGAGCTAACATCCCCGCTGTGTAAAATACAAACCCAGGATAGTGTCTGGTTTGCAGACTCCAAAATAATGTACATTTTCCTTTCAACAAATCAAATACCCCAGTTTTTTTCCCCTTAGGCTGCATTTTCTTTATTGATGTCTCCAGCTGTCTGCTGAGCCAACTCTTCAAGTAGGTACAATGACCCAGTGGTATGCTGCAGTAAATTCCTCAAGCTTGCTCTCTCTGTCTTCAGGACAGTGGACTCAATGAACCTAGGGGACCTTTATTTTTATTGCAGCAATAAATTCTCCTGGTGCGATGAAGACTTACTTTACACTCTTCCCTTTGATAATGGTAGCACAGTACAGAGCAAGGCCATCCAAGCTGGGAACACCCAAGTGTCTGAAACAAAAATAGGTTTCAGTCAAATACTCTGATAGCTGTAAAGGGAACAAGATATTAATTGGTCCAGTTATAACATCCCAGGAAGGTTGATTTTTATAATGCCCATATAATCATACAGGCCCCAATTCTGCAAAAATAAACACACAGAAGAAACCCCATGCCCTCAATGAGCGCTATTGATCTCCAGGGGGAAAAATGATTTCAGCACAGTTCTACTATTGGCACAGAAGGTTGCCTGACCAGTTATTTTTGCATAATATGGTATTTAGAGGAGTGAGGGGAAAAAATGGGCATTTTCACAATGTGATGTAAATTTGAAACTTGCCCCATTTCCATGAATTTTTTAATGTTAGAATGAGCCCCTTTCCATCACAGCAAAATGAATGCTGCAAAAATGATGCTTTCAAATGTCCATTCAAAAACAGACAGTCTCTATTTGTCCGTCAGAGTCTGTGAATTTTTAAGTCCTCTGTTGGTTGCACACGCGCGCGCACACACACACACACTCAGACAATTTCACTCTGTCTTGAACAGAATTTAGAAAAAAATCACACAGCTCTAGTGTTTCGTTGGACTCTTATACCAATTATCCACAGAGTCATATATTAGGGATGGATCAGAACCAGAACCTCCAGATCCAAACCTTGCTAAACTCTAGGGATGTTCAACTCTGGGGCCTATTGGCCCCCATTGAAAACATTATTTCCAGCTGCATTGTTTTTCCTGAACGTGTCAGAAGACAGGACCATTGGTATGATTAATTATGGCAGTTCTTATTTACCTAAGATATTTCTTACAAAAGGCTCTGTTGGCCTAGGCTTACACCATCCAAAATATTTATTTTGTACCTTCCTATTTTTTCCCCTTTAAATTAAGATCTCTCTTTTCTGGTCAAAATAAAACCAACCAACAACCCTGTTTAGTAAACAGCACTCTGGAGTCATGTGCTACATTCTGAGGGCAGGTTTTCTCACAGGCAGGTCAACTGCTATGCAAATGTCTCATTCGTGAGCAGCTGTCACTCCTGTGTAGATATGTGACAGTTCATTTACTATTTAAATAAATAAATAAATAAATAAAAAGGAATTGGACAAAGCAGAGAGAGGATAATATATGGCATCTTGCAAGCCTCACTGCTGTGTTAGGCCTTTTATTTTTCAGAAGGCTAGGAAATATAGGTGAATGGGATTCAGTCCTATTTAATCCCAGTCAGACATACCATTACAGACAAGATCAACATCAGCCAATCAGTTTTTTTTGGTCTATTTCTGCTCTAGAAATGTAGCTTTTTTTTTTTTAATGTCTTCTTTCCAAACAGGATATTTGGTGATTTATATGCTCAGAGCATCACAGAGACATTAACTAATCCTCACAACACCCTTTGAGGTAAGTGGGTAAGCACTATTACCTTTTTTACAGATGAAAAGTGAAACAAAAGGTGAATTAATTTGCTCAGGGCCACATACAGTCAGGATCAGAGCCAGGATTAGAATGCCAGCCTACTGGTTCATAACCTTCTGTTTATTTCTTCAAGCCCACTGCTTTTTTGAAAACTAAGCCTTATTGTTGTGAAAGATGCTGAATTTACGGCTTCATCACATAGTTGGGAACAGGAAGTCTGGAGCTCTCCATTCCATTGCTGGTTTTGACATCAGTGAGACTACTCATGGGTTTAGTATTATGTGTGAGATTAAGTGATTTGCTGGAAATGAGCTTCAGTGACTCATTGGTGCTAGATCAACTCACTTGTGGCCCTGCTGAGTTTAAACTGATGGCTGCACATCCACAAGAAGATGTCAGACTGACAGGTTCAGCTGTGTTATTAGACCAGGGGATAAATCTGAGAGGGGAGAAGTAGATTTGTGAGTCATCGGCTAAGAGGTTCAATCTGCTTCCATTGCCCAACTGTGAAACACCATGTAGGCTAAAGATCAAAAGAAGAGGAGACAAGCAATAGAACAATGTTGGAGCCTTTTGCAACCAGTGAGTTCTTTTCTGCTACATCAATAACATTTGTTCATTACTTATTTACATTACCAATGAAAATCAAAGAACTAAAAAGAGCATGTGTGAAGGATGAAAGTACATTTGTAATAAGGGACGGTGAGAGGACTTGAATCTAGATGATCCTGAACTTTGAAAGGTAAAACCGCTCAACTAATAATCAAAGCAAGGGCAAGCCATCTGGTTCCCCCTAATGATTTTCTCCTTTAGACTAGTCTGACTCCAACAGCAGCAATTCACTTGTCCAAGGACTCTCCAAGGCACCAGTGAACATCACAAGGCTATTTTGGGAGCTATCAGCTACCCAGAGGCTACTGCTGGTGACTCTTTTAAGGACCTTATCATGACTTTGTCCTGGGCTAGCAAGATCTTTAGGATTAAGTCAACAGTTCTTAATGGTGAGAGCAGTGAATGAAACATCCTTTAGGATTTACGTATTAAGATGCTTCAGGGAAGCCAATCATGGCTGACCTAGCACTAGAGTCTACGATGCCTTGTGCATGAAAAGCCTGGGCCTGAGAGGAGCCAGACCTCTGAAACTGCCATCAAAGTGAATGGGAGTTAAAGGTGCTCAGCAAGGGTTCAGCACCTCTCTGAATCAGGCCCTTCTGGTGTTACATGAATTTGTACCCAAAGTCTGGAGAAAGGGGAAGAAGTTTCAGTCCTGTCTAGGCTCAGGTTAATGAATAATAAACAGGTGGCTTTTTTCAAGGTAATGCCTGTTTTTAAAGTGCCACTGATGGGCTCATGGAAGCCAATCTCAATATCTGGTAACTTGGTGTTGCAATTTCATAGTGCTAGCATGTTACAATCCCAACTGAGAGAGGTCTGGGAGTAGGGTGACCATATGCCCTGATTTTATAGGGACAAAGTCAAGATTTTGGGGTCTTTTTCTTATATAGGCTCCTATACCCCGCACCCTCATCCCAACTTTTCATACTTGCTATCTGGTCACCCTACCTGGGAGTCCATCTTCTGGAAGCCTGGGCTCTTCCTGGCCAGCTGTGAGGCCATCCTTTTGTTCCTATTAATACTAAAAATGAATGGTAAGATTATCATCTTTAGTCACACAATGTCTGCCCTTGTCAAATGCTAGATGATATGCTTTAGTCAAACACTAATTATTGGGCTCAACACCAGTGTAGCGAGGAGGAATTTTATAGTGTGTTATACATGTTTAGATGATCTATTGGTCCCTTCTGTCCTTAAAATCTAAGAATCTTTGAAAATGAAGTCCTCCACCTTATTATTAACCATCTCAACCTCTGAATAGATCATTAACATTTGTCATCACGCTCTGTGTATTCAGGATTATCCTTGTTAGGTGAAACCTTACAAATACTGTAGCCTGGAATAGTCAAAGTGCAATTGTGCTATTTGGATGCCAGACAAAGCTTTTATCATCTGGCACTAGACTGCTGTTGTGCCCTGGAAAATATATGTCTGCTCTGGCAGTCACTGAATCTCATCTGCTTTATGCAAAGAAATCAAGAGGGGAGAACATATATACACATCTGAGTGCTGCATATCTGACCAGAAATATATTTGTGTCTTACTCAAAGAAACAGGGCTGCTGCATATTCATGAGACAGATACATTTAACACCCTCTCCCCGACAGGCATAAAATATGGATATCAATAAGACGTTTGTGGATAATTACATGAAAACAAATGTTCCCCAGCCATTAAACGTGCTAACTTATCCAGAAAAAGCCCTGCTCTTTCATGGACATTATTAAATGAATGCAAGGGTTTGGTGGGTATCAATATCAAGGGACGAGAGGACTTGTTTAAAGTTGTCCAAGGGAAGATATCTAGGAGTAACGAGATGATACTGAGAACACAAGATAGTTCAGGCTGAATTTTAGGAAAGATTTCCTTGTGGTGAAAGCTGTTACAGTCCGGAATGGGAAAACAATGGAAACTCCATGGGTGGATCATTTATCTAGGCTGGACTTCATTAGCAGCTTCATCCTGCACCATTAATGTAAATGGTGAGATAGACTAGTAATGTAAAGATTGGGGGGATTTTGGGGGGATTCAGGTGGTGGGAACTACTGGGTTTGCTACAATGGGTGATATTCAGAGCTGGTGTAAGTAGGTGCAACTCCACCGAGGACAACAAGAGTCAGTGCATCTGTTTAAACCAGTTCTGAATTTACACCTTGATTCAGCAAAGCATTTAAAGATGTGGTGAAGTTCCATTGAAATCAATAGTTATAGTTAAGCGTATGCTGAAGTGTCTTAATGAACAGTGCTTCACTAGATAAGTTTATGTAGGATAGGACCATCCATGGCTGTTAGCCAAGATGATCTGGGATGCAACCCCATGCTTTGAGTGTCCCTACTCTCTGTTTGCCAGAAGGTGGGAGTGAATGACAGAGAATGGATCACTTGAGGATTGCCTGTTCTGTTCATTCCCACTGACGCATGGCATTGGCCACTGTCAGAAGACAGAAGACTAGGCTAGATGGACGATTGGTCTGACCCAATATGGCTGTTTTTTTGCTGTGTTCTTATGGTGATAAATTTAAGCACATGCTTAAGTACTTATTGAATCAAAGCCATCACCACTTACTAAGTAAGAGATTTAAATGCCAGATTGTCTGCTTGAGGGAAAGAAGTCCTCTGTTTACCCACACACCAGGTACAGCAGGGGTAGCAGCAGTACAAACTCCCTTTACACTTCTATCGATATGCCTCAGTAACCTTATGGCAACATCCTATAGAGATTAATAGAAATAAAAACAATCAGGTTCTATAGAAATTGCCTTAAAAGCCCATAGAATTTGCTAACTGATAACCTTTCTGTAGTTCATTTGGACCATTCCTCTATGATGGCTTGATACTAGCCAAGTGGAGGGGATTCCCAGATGGCTATTTAATCAAGTTGTCCTTTCCCTTTCCCCCTCCAGATTGGTGCACAGTGGACTGAGTGAGATCGGGGATCTGCCCCACTATGAATATATTTACGTGTGTTTTGCAAATGAGAATTTATGTCAGACTCCAGCTCCTTTAGAAGTTAAAACAGCACCAATTAAATCGCTTCTAAGCCTCTGTATTTCCTGTGAGAACATGGTGAACTTTTTCAATTTTGATAACTAATAAGGTACATCAAGACGTCTAGTGGTAGCTGGTCAGCAGCACAGCAATATCCCTAGCTCCTTTGATTTATATTCTGCTTATTTAACAGAGCTAATTTAGTAAACTGTGTGACTTCTTCACTGCAGGTGTGCTTGAGCTCTAAGCCTTGCAGTGAAAACTGCCCCATTTTACCTATGATCTTAGACTCAAAGCACCTTTGGGTAGAGACTGTGTCTTGCTCTGGGCTTCAATGGTGCTAAGCTCCTGTTAGCACTCCATAAGTATACGGTAAGGCCAGATTTTGACACTCTGTACCTTGGGGAAACATCCAGCACCCCCAAGTTCATCCTTGTAAAATGACTGTTGTGGGAGTAAAATACTGTGTGGGTATCCAATGCAAAGTTTGTCATGTTAGGTGTCTTTGGAAGGCTTATGATGCACTGAGCATTGTTGTTACAATAATGTTATAGTCAGGTTATAATTTCATGTATGTAGTGTGACGGAGTCATACAGAAGGAAGGAGGCCCTGAGGTAAGGGTGAAGTGGAGTTTGAAGAAGTGGGAACTGCTGTGGGGAAGTAGCCCAGGGAATTGTATTGTGTTTTGTGGATAAAAGGTCAGCCATCTTAGCTGATACTATTAGGGTCCCTGGGCTGGAGCCCGGAGTAGAGGGCGGGCCCGGACTCCCCCCTTTTCCATCTTCCATACTGGCCTGTGATGAAGGTAACTCACTAGGCGGTGACTCTTGCCAATTATACTGAGAAAGGGAGGTCACTCTGGGGCCTAAATGAGTTTCTGAGGCCCCTAAATCTGCCAGGAAGCACAGGACCCACAAGTACAGACTTGGAGCTTTGTCACAGTAGTTATGAGGCTGAAAATGTGTCTTCATGGCTTAAAATAAGCCCAAGCAAAAAATCTCCAAGATCTGGGAGGCAATTCACTCATCAGGGCATGAATGGGACAAACCCAGCCCAGCTTCAAAGGATCAAAGGACTCTGGCATAGAAGGCAACAAATGACTCTGTTGGACTCTCCAGGGAATCACCCAGCTTCCTTTGGTGAGTTTGGAACTGTGATGAAGTAATGCTCACCAGACTCTGAAGGAGAGGAAAGCAAAGCCAAGAAGGAAGAAAGAGCATGATAAAAGGGAGAAATGTCTTGCCATGCTCCTACTCTCTCTTCCACCTACATCTATAGACATCACCACCAAATGACTGAAGCGCTGATCAAAGGGGAGAGCCTGGCTGAAGAGCAACCAGCCAGCCTATGGTAAGAAACATCTAAGTTTGGAAGGGAACTGAAAGTGTTAAGATCAGCTTAGCATGTGTTTTGCTTTTATTTCATTTGACCAAATCTGACTTGTTATGTTTTTACTTATAATCACTTAAAATCTATTTTTATAGTTAATAGATGTGTTTGTTTATTCGACCTGAAGCAGTGCATTTGGTTTGAAGTGTGTCAGACATTCCCCTGGGGATAACAAGCCTGATACATATCAATTTCTTTGCTAAATTGACAAACTCATATAAGCTTGCAGCATCCAGTAGGCATAACTGGACACTGCAAGATGGAGGTTCCTAGGGTTGTGTCTGGGACCAGAAATACTGGCTAGTGTCGTTCAGTTGCAAGTAGCTGGGAGCAGCTTACATGACAGAGGTGGTGTGTGAACAGCCCAGGAGTTAGGTTTCTCACAGCAGAGCAGGAGTAAGACGCTCTCAGTGTGAAGGATTGGAGTGACCTAGAAGACCACAGGTCCAGATAACACCAGAAGGGAACATCACACAGATCATGTGGCCATCACTCAGTTTTTACTAATATTTGCTCAGGACTTCTCCCAGGGGCAGCACAAGAGTCTTGAAGGGAACCTGGCAGAGAACTGGAGATGTTCTTTCAGTGTGCTCCTATATATTTCTGAAAGCAAGAGAAATTGAGGAGACAGCTGAAAGGTGAAATGCTCCACACTATTAGACCCAAAAGTACTGGGAATTTGCAATATATTCCAGTGGGAGCACAGAGAGGATTATGAATTCCTAGTCAATGCCAGTCAAAAATTTAAAGGATAGCATCATCCATGCAAGAATGGTACTTTGGAAAGGCACATTTCCTTTACAAGAAACCAGGTGCCACATGAGGCCATTGAGCATTGTAGAACAGATCTGTGCAATAACGTTAAGCCATGTGAATTTGAAAAGTTAAGAGATGGGCTAATTAGAGACCATTATTAGAAATGTAAAACCACATTACTTATAGCAGGTTGCTCACCATGGGATTGCTCACTGCACAGAAAATGATCTCTAATTCACTTATATTTAAATCACATAAACTTTTAAAAAGAGAAATGAAGAAATCAAATTTAATCTGTTGTAGGTTATCAAAATGGCTGGATACTGTTATGTCAAAAATATAGCAGCTATTTCTAAAGGGTACATTTTTACTCAAGCAAAGCAAAACTAATGTTCAGAAATGCACCTTCAAGCTTCCATGGTGTGCTAAGACCATGGTATTTTACAATATATGCTTTAGCATAAAATCAGGGACCCTAAATCCTGACTGTTTAAACCTCTTGCTGAGACAACTGGTTCAACTAGCCAGGGCCAGAAAAAGTGCTGTGTGACCCTCAAATTCCTGAGAACATTTAACTTCCAAAGCAGCATAAGAAGCATCGCTCCCTGATTTGAAACTCAGATGCATGTACACAAGGCAAAATGATTTTTAAATTAACATTAAACAACACAGATTTTCTTTCTTTCTTTTATATGGTCACTGACTAAGGGGTACACAGTGAGTGAAAATGATGCTAAAAGGTATTACAAAGTACTCAGAAACAGCACTTTTTTTGCAATGTGTGCAGCTTACTCCTGCAGACTGTCTGCAATGTTTAGTTCATGGGCCTCTATAAAGTGAATGACAACAATTTCAGCTGGGGAAAAGCAAAAAAATGTTGGACAATTCATTATTTTCACATTTTGAACATTTAGTACATTTCAGGGATAACAAACTACTTTGGATCTAGAGAAACTGGTCTAGGACATGGTTCGGCAAACTTTGGCAGATGGCCCATCAGAGAAATCTGCTGGTGAGCTGGGACGGTTTGTTTACCTGCAGCATCTGCAGTTCAGCTGATTGCAACTCCCACTGTCCACGGTTTGCCGTTCCTGGCCAATGGGGACTGCGGGAAGCAGCATGGGCCAAGGGATGTGCTGGTCACTCTTTCTTGCAGCCCCTATTGGCCTGTATCGGCGAACTGTGGCCAGTGGGATCTGCGATCGGCTGAACCTGTGGACGCTGCAGGTAAACAAACTGAAGCCACCCTGCCAGTGGATTTCCCGGACAGGATGCATGCCAAAGGTTGCTGATCCCTGATCTAGGAAATTATTGCTAGTTGTTATTTGACATTATTAATATGTTGCTAACTAATTGAATGGAAGATGCTTTGCATACATAATACTTAGCAGTAGCTAAAGGTGACTGAAACAGGAGGGGAGGCTCTCACCACACTAGCCAAGATAAAGAGGGAACTATAGCAGATCACTGCTTATCCTCTGCTTTAACAGAGGAGGAGGTTTGGTCCTCTAACTGCCCTCGGTTGTTTTAAGCCCTGCCTTTAGCGAGGCAGTAATCCTTTCTCTACTTGATTGAACTTTATGGCATAGATAGACATGCCTTATCTACAATCCATTTGAAGCTTTAACCTCTGAATCAGCCATCTTAAGTCACTCTTAGAACTTCCTGAGCATCACCTGTGCCTTATAAAATAATATTCTGATCATGTAAAGGTAAATGTGTTGAAAATGTATGGATGTGACAGCAATGAAGGATCAATCAGTTGTGGAATGGTGGAAGGTTACATGACACAGGGTATGACTAGTTCCTCAGACATCACATTCTTGGGTCACTGATTCAATGCTTCTCACCTTCCACATAACTCGATGAAAATACAGACCAATCATTCTGAGAGTTCAGTCTTGCATGCAGGCTAACTGTGCTGTTCACAGCAGGAATAAGTTCTCTCAGAACATCTGGCACAGCAGGGAGCTGAGTGACAGGCACAGTTTAGCAACAGGCTCTGTTTCTACACCAGCCTTATCAGCGTGTGTCACCACTGCTATTCTGTTCTGAATCTATCCAGGGATCAAAACTGAAACCTTTGGAGAAAATTTTCATATGGAGCGTTGCTTCCAAGCCATTCAAGTCATGTAACAGAGCATCAACAAAATAAAATGGTGCCAGGCTAATCATGTTGCTGAATATTTATGTAGCACTTCACATCTTCAAAGTTCACATCTTCACATATTTGAATAAATTGGTTTTGCAGATGGGACCAGATTCTCAGCTCAGTGCTGCTATGATGATGTTCACCGGCTGAGGACCAGAGGTATAGTAGTGGCTGTTGTCTTTTGCATTCCCACTATGTGGGATGGGGGGCAGTGGGTCCATGTGGTCACACTACCCATGTCATGCATCTAAAGCCTGCATGACCAAGGAGAGTTTCATGGCCTGAGGGGATTCAGAGATCCTCTCCACACAGCCTCTTAACTGCATCAGCTTCATTGCACCAGCAAGAGCTTCCAAGATCATTATTGTTATTATCTATATGTATTTCCACAGCGCCTAGGGGCTGTAGTCATGGACTAGGACCCCTTTGTGCTCGGTGCTGTACAAACAGAACAAAAAGATGGATGGAGTGGGGGACAGGATTGTATTATAATGGTACCATATTATTTAGCCTGTATTATACTTTCCATTGTAGCTGTGTGAATAATTAATGCTGTAGTTGTTTTACACATTTAAAACACAGAAAAAGAGCCCCAGATCACAATGTTATAAGAGCTAACAAAAGAAATATTCTGCAGTGATTTGCATAGTATTAATTCCATCCTGGGCTTGTTATGAACACTAAGCACCATTTCTAGGCGGAGCTTTCATGGTTAAGGCTGTCACCAAAATCTCTCAGTGGAATTACTGCCTTGTAATTCTCTACGAACCATTTGTTATTCTTTATACGCTTGCTGGCTCTGTGGCTTAGATGCCCTTAACTTCATTTCTCTGAGAAAATCCCAGTGGTAGGTTAATAGTGATTAATAACTAATAGGAAAATGCTTTATTAAAACACTAACCTTGATTAGACAGTGGCTAATAAATGAAAATAATATACTCTGTATTAGTATAGCAAGTTTCATATGAGGATTTCAAAGTACTTGACATATATTAGTTGAGCAAACCTTGCACTTCCCTAGTGAGGTATTGTACTGTATTTTAATTCATTTTCCTACATTATGCTCATCACCATTATATCTGACTGGTAGGCATTGTTATATTCGGTATTGTTATGTTCATTTTACCAGTGGGTGTGATAGTATTCTTGGGTGCAACCTGAACTGTGGGACTGCTGAGCCCCCGGTCCCACCAACCTAGGGTATCTCTCTCACACTGCAATGCTAGGGTAAGCTACAAACCTCTGGCAGCCACTACACTTACACAGACATCCACAGGCAGGGACACATCCAACTGAATTACATGAATACTTCTCCCAGCCGCGCATGAATCAACAATAGAGAGGCTCCAGCTAATTCACCCCAGTTTGGCAACCTTCCACCCTCGGAACTTACCATCTTGCCCTGGTCAGAAGCTGGACCAGTGTAAATTCATTACTCTAACCCTAACCACATACACAATACATATATAGATATGTGTGTGTGTGTGTGTGTGTATATATATACATATATACACACCACACACACACACACACGGCGCTGTATAGCTTAATTGTTGGTTGTGAAATGGGTTCAGATCCTTGAACAAAAAGTACCATAAGAGCATTAATATTATTTTATGTAATAAGGGTAAAGAAGGGCTCCCTTCAAAATGATAAAATATATTCTAGAGGAAGAAAAATATGGTTCCAGTTTGTGTTAAAGACTCATTTTGGTTAACATTTTATTGGAACACAATTGCATATACATATGATTAACTTAGTCTTCATTGAACCAAAGGATACATAATAATACGCTGGATCATGTTGGCTTCTCTTTTTTTTTTTAAAAGTATACAGGAGAAAAGCCTATTAGGTCTGCTCCTCCTGAAGGGAATGGCAGAAATCCTATTAACTTCAATGGAGGAAGATCAGACCAATTTTAGCCAGAACACATAACTTTAGTGAATAGGAAATCCAAAATCCAAGGTTTTGAACAGTCGTCCTCGCTTAGTGATTTTTAAATTTCTTTTTCTTATTTTTTATCAGTCCTGTACTGATGGACTGCTCTGGAATGTGGACATGTGCTCATTTACCCCAGTTTAAATTCATGAAGTTGCTGGATTAGCTCTTGATTTACAGAGTAATTTGAGAGCGCAGATTATGGTGCTTGGTGGGAAATAATGTATTAAATCTACAGACGCTCCCCGACATACACAAGTGTTCCGTTCTGGAATGCCTTGGGTAACTCAGATTTTGTGTAAGTCAGAAACGTATCTCCGACCATTATGTGCAAAAAAAAAATAAAATAAAAAAATAAAATCTTATTTCTAGTTTATGGTACTTTTTCCATGAACTCAGATTTGCATATGTTGGGTTTATGTAACTCGGGGAGTGTCTGTAGTTTCTAAACTTTTCAGGTCTGGGACCATCTCTTTATTATATCTTTGTATAGTGCCTAGCACAATGGAGCTGTGGTGTCAATATTTCTTCTTCTGAACTTTAAAGTTTTTTTGTAGTTCTGGAATATATCCAGAGGTGCCTGGTGAGTATGTTTTGATCTGAGATAACTTGCCTGCATAATGGGATTATTATTATCAACCACATATACTATACATCAGACTTATTATATTTTTAAATCTCTTATTCAGTCAATAGAACTGCAGCCTGCCATAGTGCTACTCCATAGTTTATGACCTAATTTTATGTGCTTTAATGTTCTATGTTTGTTTACTCCACTGAGTAAAATTATATGATCCATATATCAGGTTAGGGAATTGAAAACAGAATACAGAAAGTTCTGTATATCCAGCATCTGAAGATATTATGATGGCATCTATAAGGCTCTAAGCCAGGTTTACCTACATATATGTATCCTTGAGAAAATTATCCTATGTGAAATACTGAGATATAGGCAAGATATAAAAATGAATACACTGCCCTGCAAAGCATTAATAATAATAAACAATACTAATACTTTGTATGTCTTCAGTATAGTACTTTTCACTAGAGGTGCTGAAATTGCCTCACAGCCATTAATTAATTAAACCTTACAGCACACCTGGGAGGAAGATATTAAAGGCAGGTTTGTTATATCTGTTAATTTTACATTTAAGTTAAATAGAGCCGGAGGTAGGTTAAGTGACTTGTCCCATGTGACACAGCAAGTCAGTGGCGGGGAAGGATTAGAGCCCCAGGGTCCTCAGTTGAATGCCACTACATGGCACAGTTACAAATATGTATTACAATCATACGTGTCTGAGTGAAAAAAGATAAGCCGTGTACTGTAATATTTTATTTACACTGCAAGTTTCTGGATAACAACACATTACTGTGATTTAGTGACACTCATATTGTAAAGGTTGAGGAATAAATGTAGAGTAATGCATCACAAAAATCATCCCACATTAGCAGCACAACAGAACATTACCAATCCACTGTGCCATCTGCTTCTGCAAGTACTTACATGGCCTATTGTAGTAGCGGCAATACTATTCTCTCTTCAAAAAGTGTCAGAGCCAGATCTTCAGATGGCATAAATCAATGTAACTCCATTGAAGTCCATGGAATGATGCCAATTTACATCAGCTAATGTTCCAAGCTCTTTCCAGTTAAGAACTAATAGTGCTACCTACTCCCTTATCTTCTTAGCATGAGTCTCCTAAGGAGAATCTACTGAAGTGTTATGGGGTGCATCGTTCACCGCTGGACTGGTGCCTCCTGCTGGTCATCTTGGGAATTAGCTTGAGGCTAGGGCCACCTGTCCGCAGCTTGCAGATTGTCACTGCATCTGCCTGCAGCCCTTCTTGCAGCCTCAGTCCAGGACCTGTGTCCTATTCACACGCTATTCATGACTTGGCCCTCTGGCCATATCACTGTCCGTGTTTTCCCCGCTCTGGGAAGAGGTTAGCTCCTAGTTCAGTCACTTCCCCAGTGGCGAGTGGGGGAACCCTAGCTCACCCCACTATTCTGGGTCCTGGCCCATGGATCCTGTGGATTGCAGCCTCCTGCTGCACATCAAATTCCTCTCTTTGTCCTGTCTCCCTGAGCCACTTCCCCATGGCCCTAGTTCCTTCTTTCTGCTTCCTCAATGTCTTCAACTACCCAGTCTCAGCAGCCAGTCAGGAGCAACTCTTGTTCCCCTGGTCCCTGCCAGCTGTTGTTCTGTCCAAGGTGCTGCAGGTCTCTCAGCCTGCTAGAGATACAGTCTACACTCCTTGAGTTCCAGGCAGTGGCTGACCCTGCTGCGTCCTATTGCTCTTTTTATATGGGCCTGCTGGGCCGGATTGGCTGCTCCTTACAGCCCCTCTCCTATTGACTGCTTTCTGCACAGCTTCCTTAGGGGGTCTATTAACCCCTTCCTTGCTAGTGTGGGGTGGACGCCCCATCACCTAAAGAAGAGTGTCATTGAATCAGCATATATTTTCAGAGTCATTGTAAGAATGGGTCTCAATTACAGTAGAAGTTAGGTTCAGATCAAAACCCAAAAGCTTAGCTGCTTGCACTTCACTGAGCCTGCAAATCAGGGCTATTCATATAACCAGAACCAGTCACACTAGATTTCTGATGCTTCCTGGTACCTACTGCTGGAAATACTAGAGGAGCTGCCTTTGTCATGATATTTTGATATTTCCATTCTCAGTCACGACAGGAAGCTGGAAATGCACATACAGAGTAAAAAATGAATGAATGAATGAATGAATGAATGAATGAATGAAAAAAAGAAAAATAAAATAAACAAACAAAACCCAAAAAACTCATCTCAGGTTAAATGAAATTTGGATTAGTTCAAACTGTGCTTAAGCAGTATAGAGCCCACATGGGTTATTGGATTTGCTTTCACTTGGAAATGCATTTGAAAGTCTTTGAACTTTCTAGCATTTCCAGATGGGAAGGTGCATATTGAATTTGCATTCTTTCCTCTAAAGTGTAATTCTGGCTGTTTTACCAGCTAGCCTTTAGCCCCTTCTAAAGTTAATTACGACTGTCTGCCAATTGCAGAGATACTTCTGTTCCCAGCATGAGCTACAGTGGCTTCCAAAAAATAGAATTAACACATTGTCTACTTTATTACAAAGATGCTGTAACTATTGCTAGCATGCAACCCAAGTGCAAACAGACTGACTTTCCGGTGCCTCCTCCAAACTGTTCCCTCCAGAAGCCTGTGCTCCTCCCTCCAAGTTGCATGAAAGTTGTGATAGGCATACGGATACTTTTATAAGAAAATAAGGCAAGGCCTTCCATAATATTACATTCTTTTTTCATTTATCCTATACAATAACCACATGATTTGTGATAATATCTTGGAATCCCAATTCCTCAAACATGGCTAATATGTTTTATGTTAGTAGCCCCACTGAGTTCACTGGGACTATTTATGTGAGTAAAATTCAACACATACACTAGTGTTGGCAGGATTGGGGCCATGGATAACTAAATATTTACTAAATAAGAATATATTTAAACAAATATTCAAAACTGCCTTTTGATATACTTTGATTAATATCTCCATAGCTTTTCAAATGGTATACCTATACCAGTATAGTTAAAGCTGAACAACCCTACCCTCCAGCAGTTATGCCAGTATATAAATGCTTATATTGATATAACTTATTCCTCTAAGTTTAGACCTTGACTACACACAAAAATTGTGCTGTTTAAAATAATTCCTAGCTCTTATATAGTGGTTTTCCTCAGTAGATTTCAGAAAGCTTTAGAAAAGAGGTGAGTACCATTATTAACTTTTTGTTTTACAGATTGGCAACAGGCAGAAAGCAGTAAAGTGATTTGTTCAAGGTTAGCCAGCAGGTCAGTGGCTGAGCAAGGAATAGCACCCATGTCTCCTGAGTCCCAGTCTAGTACTCTAGGCCACCCCTTCAGTATCGATACAGTTATGCTCCTACAAAAGTACTTATACCATTCTCACTTATTCCTGTACAGGAAGGGGAATAAGTTAGTACTTTTGTCTCTACACCTTTTGGCATCAGATACATTTTGACAGCTTTGGCTGAATTGGGATGGTAGTGCTGAGGTTTTCAGGTGCTCTCTGACGAAAATGCCTCGTCACCCCCCTTTTTGACTTGTGTCTCCTCCCTAGGTCTCATTTTTTGACATGTGCATTTTTGGTTCTGTCAGCCATTTTGGAAAAAGATTGTTTTATAAAATTTGTATTTAATTCTTCCTTATTGAGTGCATTACAACTAAATGGATAAATATAGCTATTTGTGCCATTTCTGTATATTTAGAGGAAAATATGCTTTTCACACATTTTGTGCAACTCTAAATAAAGCCTAGTAAACAGGTGTGCAAAACCTGAATGACAGATGAATAAAGGAGAAGTGTTAACATGCATTTTTAGAGATTTTTTTAACACAACATATTTCTAAATCAAGTGAATTAAACAATAGCAGAGAGGGCACAAAATACTAGTGACAGAGAAAGAAACAGTAATGCTGAGCTAGTTATATACAACTGGGCGCGGTTCCCTTTTACAGATGGCCACGAATGTTTTAAAACATCAAGAAAGGAGAAAAGGCAGAGAGAAGAGAAAAAATATCTCATCCCACAGACTGTTACGGGCCTAATGACGCAACCCATGTTCTGGGAGCTTGCAATAAACCAGGGTGAGCCAATCGGAAGGTATTCTTCACCCACATGGCCTCTTATGGAATCACATGTCATAGCATATTAAAATGCATCACATTTTCCTGTCACACTGAATACATCACTTCATGTATTTATCCACTGATGTTTAGTTATACCACATTTTCCTGAGTCATGCTGAACACAGCACTTTATTCATTTTAACATATTCAGATGTAAATTAGAGCTAAAAGAGGAATGCATGTAGATTACTTTACCGAGCTCTTGCAAAACCTGTGTAAATTTAGCAATTAGCCTTATTTGGTTTCAGTTCTGTACCAGTAATCAAATAGCCTCTTTCTACATAATGCCTTTGGTATTTGTCTTTAAAAAATAGTAGACAGATCCTAATGAAAAACATACCTAACCTTTATACCAATTTCCCTCATTCCATTTATTCAAAGTGATACATTCTTCCTAGCCTTCTATTTTTATTAGAAATTAGCACCTAGTGACTTTTGTTGTAAGAAGGCCTCTTAATTTAAACCCTGTAACACCAGTTTACAGGATATCATTTATGAAATTGGAAGATTTTGGGGATCAGTACAGTATCCAGAGACGGATTAAGGTTTTGTGGGGCCCTGGGCCACAGCAAATGGGGGGCTCTTCTCACCCCTTCCACCTGTGTTCCCGGCCCTGTTCCACCCCTTCCAACTGTGGCCCCACCCATGGTCACACCCCATTCTGCCCCCAACTGCAGTCCTGCAACTCTTTGCTCCTTTCTGTCCCCGCTCCCAAACCGGAGGAGCTCTGCCCCCATCCACCACCACCGCAGGCAGCAGCGAGGAGTGAGAGCTCCCCTAGCCCTGAGGCTGCGGCAGGGAGCAAAGGCTCCTTGAATTCCAGGGCGACAACGGAGGACCAGGAACTCAGGGTTCCTCCACCCCTCTCTGCCAGGCACTTCTGAGAGGGTGCAGGGTCGGGGCGCTAGGACTTCCTCTGCCCTGCCCAGCACTGTTACTGGGGGTGGGGCGCTGGGGCTTCCCCTGCCTCGCCTGCCTGGTGCTTCTTCTGGGGCTCTAGGCTTCCACTGCCCAGCAACAGATTTTTTTCGGGGCCCCCCAATTGACAGAGGTCTCTGGGCATGGACCCCATCAGCCCCAGGGCTAATCCACCACATACCCATCATTTACAGAGGATTATTATACTGAAAAAAATAAAAGTTCAAAAAACCGGGCTATGCTTTTATAACTGCGTGAAGGAGAGTGATAAAGAGTTCCCTCTGACATTATTATCTGAAGAAACATGACCCCTCCCATCCTCCTCCTTTATTCTAAAACTGTCAGCTTTTGCAGCTTTTCAGTGAAAGAATTTTATAATAATAGAATATAAATAAAATAATATGAGAAGTGTTTGAAAGCTATGCTATTCTAGACCTTTAAATATAATGGAAGCATGTTTTTTTTACGTTGAATCTGTACATTACAACCTAAACAGATGCCAAGAACAGGAAACTGCTAAGTTTACTTCATCTCATAATTAAATAATGAGAGACAGGCCTTTGTGACACCACAAGTTTAGCAAAGTATTGCCTAAACAAACTGCATAGTGTGTAAAATCATGTATGAAAATAGTTTACACAGAAATAGTTTATAAAATGTCACTTGCAAGTTAAAATTGGAGAATGTGTGAGTTAGGTTCTGTGGCCTGTGATCTGCAGGAGGTCAGACTAGATGATCACAATGGTCCCTTCTGACCTTAAAGTCTTTGAGTCCAAGAATTAGGGAATATGGGAAACATTTAGAAATGTGTGTTATTATTTTAAAAGACACAGATCACAGTTTTCTAAAGGCTTAAAGGGGGAGATTAAAAATAAGGGAATGCCAATATACAAATAGAATGCACCTATGAATATTAGCTTTACAATAAAAATAAAATCGATCCAGCTTGAGTTTTTTATTGCTAAGGAGCAAAGACAAAAATAACAGCAAAGGACAAAACTATACAACTCGTTTACAGGGTTTTATAATAAAAATGAAAATATAAAAATATTAAATATCTGACAATATAAAATATACGTGTAAACAAAACATATTCATTTTAACACCACCCTGCCCCGCCCATTGGTCAACACTGCAAAAAAATGCATATATCCAAAAATGAGACCTAGAGGCGGGTCAGAAGACAAAAAGGGGGCATAGAAACCTGCCAAAATATATATGATGTGAAAAGGTATGAAATATACCAGCATAAAATACCTGGTAGAATTTATTTAACTATTTCCTTAAAATCTCTCCCCCCAAACCCAAAAGAGTTATATAGGCACAAAAACTGTGGCTCAGGCCCCCATGGATACTAACCCGAAACTGGTATTACCCAGCAAATGCTACACTCTGATGTCGTATGAACATAGAGTATTCAGCTCCCAATTAAATGCACGACATGAGATTTTTCAAATTAAGGTCCTTTAACTCCTGTTAAATGAACACAAAACTTTTTTTTTAAAGTAAGCGAATGATCTTGGAATGGTTCCTACTTTCTCTCATGTTCAAATGAGACCTACATTTGTGGGTCCAACTCTACAGAATCAAGAATCAGAGGGGTAGCCGTGTTAGTCTGGAATTGCAGAAGTGACAAAGAGTCCCGTGGCACCTTAAAGACTAACTAAAGTATTAGAGCATAAGCTTTCGTGGGCTAATACCCACTTCGTCAGATGCGTGCAGTGGAAGAATCCAGGGGCAGGTATAAATAGGTAGGCAAGAACCAGGTTAAAGATAACAGGGTGGGTCCGATGAGGCTGAACCAGCTGAACACGGGACTCTTTGTCACTTCTACAGAATCAGTCAGTCAATATGACCTCTTCCTAACTGGCTGTCAATTACTCATTTGAAAGGATTTTGTGTGATTCCATTTTCTACTTTGTAAAGCACTGTAGTGTTTGGAATACCTTTTCCGTCATGCTGCAGTTTTTCTATAAGAAAAAAACAAAATGAGTCAGCCATGGCTTTTCAGTGGTGTTTTCCGCTGATGTCAACAACACATCAAAGCACGAATCTTTCAAGTATTAATGTTCTTACCTTTTTATTTTTAGTTTATTCCCTCATTTTCCCCATCAACTACTGTAGCTCAAAGACATTCAACAATCTGGAGCTATACTCTGCTTTTTTTGTGATCTAGTTGAGACCTCAGCAGGACATTTGTAATGTTGTGTAATGACAGAATTAGGGGGGAAAATACAAAACCATTGCTTTTCACAAATGATTTATTAGGCATTCATTACTGCCAAACTCATTGTGAGCCCATAAATTTGCATACATTTTTACTGATGTGACCTAATTAGAGAGTGAATTGAATTTCATTAAAATATATATGCTGGCTTTCTTTCTAATAAAGCGCTTGTTGTTGGCTGCCTTTCAAGTCTCACTGAAGGGCTTGTTTCAAGGAAATCTGCAGGCTGAAGTGCTGTATGTTTAAACTCACATCTTACCTTTCAGCACTGCAAATGCATTTTTTCCTTCTCTTTCTAGTCAGCTAGATGCTCTGCTTTCAAGTGCTAAGGGTAATCCCTCTAGCTTTCATAGGCATTATTGTCAGACGCTTTGATGTCTGATCAGCTATAACGTGTGTGTGCCCATTCCAGTGCTTTAGAAGTTCCACAGTATACACCTCATTCTTGATCTTCAATCCCAAGGGATCCAATACTATCCAGGTCCTGCATATTGTTCCCAAATCTACAGGGTATAGTCTCCTCTTTTAAAAGATTTTTTTAGAGAATTTAGAACTGGTGAAAAGACATTGAATTGACAGCCCTGGAGACTAAAGTCCTCTCTTCACAGAACAGGAATAGCGCACGTGTCTTCACACAGGTTGAAATTCAGAGGCAGCACACAGTCTACACACAACTCAAGTCCACGGAAGCAGGACATTCTGGTGCATAAGCTTTGAGCTGGTCCCCGGCACAGGAGTGAATTCAGCTGTCTTTCCCTACCAACGTATCCCATCCCTCTTTGTAAAATAGTCTGTGCAGAAACATAAGAACTAGAAACTTATCATCTGAATCTCCACTGCCTTGTATCTCGAGTCCGCATTTCCACCAGGGCAGAGTGACTTTAAAAGGGGTGTAAAACACATTTAGCAGAAATTGCAGAGGCCACCAGAGAAATGCTGGTATAGTATGGGATACAAATCAGAGTATCAGCCTTATTGGATTTCTGCCAGCTGTGCAGTCACTTGTACTAAGCCTGGCCGAGGGAGATGGAGGGGCTTAAATAGTAAGCTAGCATTAAAGGTGCTACGCTTCAGTATCACTTTCCTGAGTCTTCCACTGCCCTATAGGCTCCTGTTAGATTTTGGGGGTGAGTTTTCATTAACTGAAGGAGACATACACCCCAAAGTTTGTTCTGTGTGCAAAAAGAAGGAATAATAATGTGATTTATATTAAATGTTTCCCCAATAAAATGTTGCTTTGAAGTTGCATAAGTTCAGGATAATGTCAATAGGCATTCATATTGTGATGAGAGGCATGACCAAAAACTCTTAAGATGGATGCATGGATGGAGAGATAGAACTCATTGTAAATATTTAGCATAATTCATACTTTTTCCTATAGAACAAGCTTCTGCATTTCCATCTTTCTCTCTCAATGTCAGTGGCCTTCTCAGCTCTATATGTACTGAGCCGCAAGGGAGGAAAAGAATCAGCAGTATAACTGACCTATAAGGTCCATTCTCTCCCCAGTGCTTGCCTGTGACAGAGTAGTCCCCTCACCACTTGGAAGTGCCTCCTAGTGGCTCATCTGGGGAACTAGTTCTGCCAGCTGGTCTGACACTTTCTTGCGGTTACTCAGTCTGCCATTCCTCTGAGTTACTTTATGGCCTCTCATGCACCGTGAATGTCAGCACTGTCCATCTATCTAAGTCACATTAAAGTTCTCTCTGCTTCCAGAGTATAGCAAGCCCTTTGAGACAAACTGTCCCAGGTAGTCTGCTCCCTATTGCCTGGTGTATGCCACTCCCCCAGTGTCTGGTCGGGGAACCCAGACCCACCCTCTACATCGGATCACAGTCCACGGGCCCTCAACCCAGCCGCTCTGGGCTTTTACTCTCCCAGCCCTTACTGCTCCTTCCCTGGCCTGCTTCTTACTCTGTCCTTACAGCTTCCTGCTCTTCCCCCTGGTATCAGGGAGGTCAACTGCAGGTTTTTCCTCCCCCAGCTTGCCAACTTCCTCTCTTTACAGATCCTGCTCAGTTCCACGCCACAGCTGCACTTCATCTGCAATTAGGCCCTAGCACTACCTAGGTTTCCTCCAGGTGTAGCCTATAGGTTATTGGCCTAATTTACTTCTACAGGCCTTGTGTGGGGTGTACACTCCATCACATTCCTCCTCATACAACTAATGAAAGCAGCTTTGTCTGTAGAGAGCAGAGCAAAATGGTCCACACCAAAAAAGAACAACTCTAGTTTCTTCTAAAATCCATAAACAGCAGCTAGCTGAGAACAATGGGGACCAGAAGCCAGTGTTTTATGCTTGTTACAGTGCTGGAGAAAGGTGGCATATTAACAGCTCTAGAGACCGAGCTAATCTGTTTACAGACAAAGCAAGTTCAGCATGAGAAGCAGCATGTATTTCCCTCTTGCACCTTATCAGCCATTTCTACATCTCAGCATTCATATCCATTCATTAGTTGGTCTCTGCAAAAAGGGTGAACAAGGGAACCATTAGTAGTGACTGTGATGGTTATTTATGTATTTTTCATGAAGACACCTGTTCAACTAGGAATTGGACTATGACATACCCACCCATTTCATATAGGCTACTGAACTACCAGCAGATGGTAAATGATAATGATACTCCACTACCATTGTCCTGGTCTGGACTCAGACACTGAGAGCAAAAGGCACAATATTCATCATTTTCATCGCCTCCTCCTATCATGTCCTCCTCTCCTCCTGAAGTGCATGTTGCTGAAAAGTGCCATATTAACACCCATAGCTGCTGAAGTCTTTTATTTACTATCCATAGAACATGGCAATGGCCATGTTACCTTCTCGCACATTACTCTGTTATTGAGAAGGTAGTTTATTTGCTGGTACCATTCAGTCCTTGGTCTCCGCTGAGACTGTCAAAAAGGGGGCTAGTTAATATCAGTTCCGGTGGTGCTGGAACTAAGGGTGCTGTTGCACCCCTTGACTTGAAGTAGTAATAATAGAAACCAAATACATGGTTTCCATCAGGAGCATCTCCACAATAAAAATTGTTCTAGCACCTCAGATTTTGATAGTGTCTTTGTGATGGTGAACGCTTGTCTAAAGTAACTGAACTGAGACCAATTAACTAATGTCATCTGGGCCACTAAAAGTTCTCTGGCAGTACTAGGTTTCAATCACTTCCACACCTGGCCCAAGCTGGACATCTAGAGATGAAAAGAACAAGATTCTCCACTATATTTTTTTAGCATTTGATTACCCATATATTCCAGATTTCCCTGCTCTATGGAATTTACATCTCCCTAGACAGCTGATTGAAATTTTATTATCCAGCTCTTGTGGCAAAAACAATGCTGCCACTTCTTGTGCTGGTGGCCCTTCTCCTATGCTCAAATTACCTCAAACTGTCCTTTTTTCCCCATTGCTAATGATGTCTGCCTATTCATAGTTGCAGAATCTCAAAAAGGTGACAAAGCATCTCAAAGAACACAGAATTAGTAAGAGCAGGAGATTTGTTTTCTTTGACTTTTTAATCTCATCAGAAAAAAAAATCACACAAATTAAAAACAATTCAAGTTGTGAAAAAAATAGGTTACCCATGTTAGACTGATTTCTACAAAGAAAGTTTTAGGACTACATAGCAAAGAGGCCAGATTAAATAATCTTAACTAAATCAAGGATTAACTAAGTATCATGATAAGATCCTTCATTTATATACCACATCACACCCTGACAGAGTCCAGAGTTCCTTACTGACTGTATATTCAAACAGTCATTTAATTCTCTTCTAACTCTGAGAGTGGAAGCCAAATCATGCATGGACATCTGACTTGCCCATAAGATATAACAAACCAGCAACAAAAATAATCTTCTTTTTCACCACTCTGACTAACAAGAAGTCAGACTAGTGGTCTCCTTAGGCATTCCAGTCCTGGATTCAACACCTAGACATTAGACTTAAAGATGAGAGGTTATTTAAAAGCAATTTAATCAAACAAAAGGGTTATTCTCATCCCAAAGGACCCGCCACATACCCAAGTCAATATACAACTCAGATCATACCCAATACTCACACTGTTGCCAGTCCTTTAGTATCTAAAATCTAAAGGTTTATTTATAAAAAGAAAGAAAGAAAAGTGAGAGTTAAAATGGGTTAAAAGAATCAAATACATATAACAATTGCAAAGTTCTTGGATCAGGCTTGTAGCAGTGACGGAAAAAACTGCTGGCTTTTTAAGTTGCTTCAAAATCAGTTTCTTGGTTAGAATGTTCCTATTAGTATAAATCCATAGTCCAGAGGTTTGAGCAGGGCCTTCTATAGCTTCTGCCAAATTAAGGGAATCCCATTGTTCTCACTGTGGAAAATTACAGATAACAAGATGGTGTTTGGAATCACATTGGGAAAGTCCATATATGATTTCACTTAGTCATAGCAGAAGTCATTATCTATACTCCAGATGGAAAGTTCACAGGAAAGTCCATTAACTGTAGATAGGTGTCTTCCATTGCGAGTGAAGTGTTCTTTGATGGGCCATTCAACTTGAAATTTCCTTCACAATGTAATGTCCAAACACCTTGTTGGTGTTTCCACAGGAACAAACACTGGAAATACATGTACAGCCAATACTCATAACTTCACATACAAAAATGATACATGCATACAAATAGCATAATCATATTCAGCAAATCATAACCTTTCCACAGACACATTACTTCACATACTTTGTATAAGATTTGTTGCAATTATATAACAGCGGTAGCAACAATGACCTACATGGTTATATTTTAAACAGATAACATCATAATCCCTATGTACTGTTTATGTAGTTTGCCCAGAAGGTGGAACATGATATTTGCAATTGGTGAAGTCTCTTTTTGACCACCAAATCTACATTACATCAAAGCCAAATATCACAGCCCTAGTCAAGCTCCCTACTGGACAATCATCAGCCTGATGTGTTCGGATTCCAATACTGGATACTTAGCTTCTCTCTGATCTGGGATTGGCTCTAGGCACTTCCTTTTTCATTGGCCTCTTGGCTCTCTTCCTGGGCATAGACTTTTTGTCTAGTACTCCTTTCAGAAATGGGACCGCACAGTCTAGGTACCCAGGCCCAAAGTCTAGTGCTGAGCCCCATTCAAAGCTCTCCATTAGCTTAAGCATACCCTTCCCAGAACTCCACCCTTGTGGGCACTCTGGTTTATAGTTTACCCCTTAGGGGACACACGATAATAGAAGAGAATAATGCACTGAGTTTGCAGAAGGATTTCTACAACAATCACCCTTTACTTTGGACAAAACAAAAGATACCCAGTTCTAGGCAAAATAGTAAACAACTTCACATATTTCCATGATTCAGTTTCTTCACCACACTTAAGCAGTCTTTGGGATTTGACATTGGCCATTTGTACACTACCAGCTAAATCGGCACCACTGCGATCAGTGTAGGTGCAGTGAAGACATGTTAAGTTGATGGGAGAGCACACTCCTGTCGACATCTGTACTAAAGCTCCCCGAGATGTGGAAGCTATGTGAGTGTCTCCCTGTCAACACAGCGTGGCACAGACACCACTTTAAGTTGACCTAAGTTACCTTGACTTCAGTTATGTAACTTTTGTAATGGAACTAGCATAACTTAGATTGACTTCCAGCATTAATGTAGACTAGGCCTCAGTGTCCTTTTAGCATCCAAATCTGCTCTCTTGTCGTGCTTCTTCCTGTAGTTCAGAGCTTCTGCTCCTGCAATGGAGACTCCTTTCTGATCCCTATGGCCAGCTTCATTCAACGTTGGCTGATCCAGCAGTCATACAGTTCCCTCTCACTCAGGAAGCACGCCCCTTTACTCCCCTGAATCTTTGAGTGTCTAAGTCAGGGGTTGGCAACCTTTCAGAAGTGGTGTGCTGTCTTCATTTATTCATTCTAATTTAAGGTTTTGCATGCCAGTAATACATTTTAATGTTTTTAGAATGTCTTTTTCTATGTCTATAATATATAAGTAAACTATTATTGTATGTAAAGTTAATAAGGTTTTAAAAATATTTAAGAAGCTTCATTTAAAATTAAATTAAAATTCAGAGCCTCCCAGACCAGCGGCCAGGACCTGGGCAGTGTGAGTGCCACTGAAAATTAGCTCACGTGCCACCTTTACCATAGGTTGCCTATCCCTAGTCTAAGTTTTTAAATATCATTCCCAACACCTAATTTCTTTGTTCCACTTTTCAAAGGATTTTCCATTCCTTCAAACTCTACCTCCCTACTGACAATCTAGGGTAGCATTGGTTTTACTAAGATTACAGTTACCCAATTCTTCCACTAGGATCAGTTCTT
Organism: Dermatemys mawii; assembly: GCA_007922305.1. NCBI lineage: Eukaryota > Metazoa > Chordata > Testudines > Dermatemydidae > Dermatemys > Dermatemys mawii. The sequence goes on from ML677332.1 coordinate 63,965,915, forward strand.
GATAATCTTTAGTCAGAGGCAGACATTGTAGCACCACTTTCTGTCACCTTACCATAAGAAGTGCCTCTGGAAAGACATTAACTCCTTGAGACTAAGCAGGTCACAATGCAACAGTGAGTGGGTAAACTGAGTCACAGATAATTTTCATAAAAATAATACAAAAATTTTCTCATTGTTCCACACACTAAGATAACTCGACTGAAAATAGAAAATATCCCAGTGAAATTTCTGTCTTCCACACAGATAATAACCCCTCTGCCTCCATCACAACCACACTACCTTGGGAAGAAACATTGCCTCACAGCTTTATTTTCAAATCCACAAGACCAAATCCTGCTCTCAGTTGCCTGGTTGTTACATGGGTGTAATTAAGAGCAAAGTGTGGCCTAGTCAATACAGCTTAGATATGGTAAAGTCTAGATTTTATGTAACTGATATAAAGTGACAGCCAAATGAAGGCTAGAGTTGGAATTTTTCCTTCTGAGGGTATTATGGCAAGGACGTGAGTTTTAATTTTCCTTCCTCTGGAACACTGAGATGGGAACATCTATTAGGATGACTTGGTCATGTCTCACAAAATCAATTCAGCAAGACTGAGATGGCACTGGTGGACGTCAGCCCCTTCTGCTTTCTCTTCCAGTGTTTTTAATCACGTACTAAACTAAACGGGGCACAGATGTCTTCCAGCCACAAGATCTAGAATCAATCTCGATTTTCCCTCATGAGGGAAGGTAGAGAGAGAAAAAAGAAGAAAAATCTCACATTTTTAGACTGTTTATTTTCACATTAAATCTTGGCATATATGTTAAGAATTAAAATATTGCTTGTTCTCAAATTTTACAAAAACTAGCCTGTGAATTTAAAAGCATTTGGGGGTGGTTGAGGAGTTCATTAGCTTGTTCCCTCAATGACACTTTCAAACACTTTCTTTATGGTGACCTCTATCTGAAATTTATGGAATCACTAAAGTGTCAAACAAGCTAAGTGGTGCATTTCATTAATGAAAAATTAATGGAGAAGACCTTGGGCTGGCTTTCAGTACTTGTTTACAATACGTATAATTCATTAGAAGCACATCAGTCAAGCAAGGACCCTAGTGTGGCTCTAGTAGTGTTGTAAATGGGACTTTATTCTCTTTTTTCCAGTTAATGAAAGTGTGAGGCTGGGAAAAATACACATAAAAGAGATTTAATGAGTCTTCGGAAAAGTGTTAAAAAATAGGGTATACAAGTCATAAATTTCAATTACAAACTCAGCTCCAGCCATGCTTGTTAGCCTAGAAAAAGGATATCATCTCATTTCATAAAAGATAGAAGCTTTTGTGCCAGATCAGACCAGCTGATTTGGAAAAGTTTAGGAGTGTAGTTTATTATTTAGAACCGGTGACCAGGACTCTTTTAGTGCCTCTGCCATTTGAGTCACTGCATGACTTTGGGCAAGTCATTTGGGCCAAAATTTTCAAAATCTGCCTAAAGTTGGACATCTAATTTCATATTTAGACACCTAAATAAAAAATGGACTAATGTTTAAAGGAGCTCAATACCTGCAGTTACCACTCACACAAATCTTTTGGTTCTTCAACTAATTAATTTCATATAAAATCGAACCAACACCCAAACATAAGTTGAAAACACCACATTTTTTTCTGGTATGGAGTCAAAACTAGCACTCTTCACATGGCTCCGACTCCATCAAAGCTCAGTTGCTGGAAAATCAGCCCATGCTCATACATCATATCCAAATCCTGGGTTTGCAATGCAGCCTGATACAATCTACATTTCGTTATAAAAGCTTTGCACAGTTTGAGATCTTTCTTTTTTGTCTCTGGGGATGGAATCCAGAATCTTCAGCACGAAAGCAAAACCTTTAACCCTAGTACTAAAAGAGTAGCTCCATTACTTATAAGTAGCAGGCTCGTCTGCAAAATGCCTCCTAGTATCGTGTTATGACATTGGTTCATTAATCTTAGAATCACAGAAATGTAGGGCTGGAAGGGACCTTAAGAAGTCAGCAAGCCCAACCCCTGCACTGTGGCAGAACCTAAAACCTGAGCAAAGAGTGCCACTTTACTGAGTCACCACTCCACTTCCTAAAGCAACCATGTGTTCCTCAGAGGGCTCCTGTCTAAGTACTGACCCAGCTTGACACTGTTTGGCTTGTAAGATTTCCAAGATCACAGCACAAGAGGTGATACAGGTCTCATTGAAGAGAAATTCACAGCTTGGTACCCATAACGAATCCTCGGAATGTGAAAAAAAGCTTCAAAATTAGACCAAAAATGTGACCATAATATCTCCATCCAGAGGCCATCAGAAATATAAAATTTGCACAAATATAAAATTTGCACCCACAAAAACTGTCAGATGTAACTGGAAATGCACAGCAAGAATAGATATTTGAGCTTCTTTTTCAAATGAACTATTCCTCCTTCAAAATTAGGAATCTGGTCAAACTTTTGGGTTTTCCCCTTAATGGCAAATAAAGATTAAACAGGAATGCACAGTTACCTAGATGCAATAGTGCGACTATCTGGGAAAGGAAGTGAGGGGCAATCCAGGGAGTGGCAGTACTGTGAATGAATGAGATCTGCAAGAGGACTAACCAAATAGGAAAAACGAGGTGGGACCATGTCCCGCTTCACTTCCTGTGATCAGTTGCATTTTTGTGTGCATGACTTAGAAAGACTTGTTATGGGGTATGGAACCAGTTCCTTCCAGGTCTGAGCTCATACCCAGCCCAGGCAGGTAGTGACAAAAAGACATCCACTATGTGAAATTAGGTAATGGTCTCAGTTCAATTCCTATTGAACTATATCACAAAAAGACTCCTTGTTGGTCATCACAACAGAGACTCTATCTATCTATCTATCTATCTATCTATCACAATAAATTATGTGTGACACACAAGCTCAGCTAGGGTTGAACATGGAATTTAATGTAATAAGACTTATTTTTATTCATATAATCGCAGGTGTAACCTCTGTGCATATGTGAATTGTACCAAACAAGTAATAAAACCTGCTCTAAACAATGAACAAAATGGAAGGCATAAGCTAGAACAGAATAGTATAAAACAATACAGGCATATGAGTTTTATAAATGCCATGCATCTTGGAGCTTAGAATGACCTCTAGAAACTCCAGAACAACCTCCTTTCCTGGTTTCATGCTTACTGAGATCAAATATAGGACAGAGTTCTCCTCCTAAATCCATACTGAGGATTTTTATGCTGATAACAATAATAATTATTTTGGGGTAGCACCTAGGAACACCAGTCATAGGACTGGCTCCCATTGTGCTAGGCATTGTTCAGCTATTCTACTCTCTCTTCATTGGTGGAAATCCAGGAAATTTCTCACCTCAACTTGCAGGGAAAGCAGAATATTGGAGTTGAGATCTGCCAACAGATCTGACAGCAGGAGTTCAAGATCTTAGAACAGTTGTTTAAACACTATTTGCCTCAGTTTCCCCACCTATAAAATGAAGATAATGACACCCTTATTTGTAATGTGCTTTGACACCTACAGATGAAAAGCACAGTGTCAGACATAGGTGTTATTATTATTTACACTTAACAATGTTTTCACCCTATCAACTCTGATACTTGATGTGCCATGACAACCATCTCTTCTTTTAGGCCACTTCTTTCAAACATCATGAGAACCTGGCCTGATTTACACTGACCCACTGCATCCTATGGGCTCCATTCACTGTCTGTTTTCCATTCTAATCACTTTGCATGGAACAACAAATGAGAAACAACTGGGAGGGCTTTTCTGGCTTTTCCTCAGCAATGGATTAACAATATAAAGTACTCTGCCGGACAAGTTATTTGTTTTTGCTGTGAGATTAAATGGAATTACTCGGAAAACTATGTGGGTTTATTACTATAATAATTTTCATAAAGTGATAACAAATACAAGCACCACATTATCATCCAAATCAGTCGTTAACGGTCACAATTGCTGTTTAATGTTCTTAAACCAGTTAAGGGAAACTGGCTCTGGGGATTATTTTGTTTAATAATACTAATAAAAGCAACAAGAAAATATCCAGATGCTGATTACATTAATCGCAGAGGGAGGAGAAAAGGCAGTAATTATAGAACACACTGAGGCAGAACTAGGCTGACATTCACATGGCTTTTCCCAACAAAAAATCAGTTGAGTTAATCAGTTTTTAAAGCAAGCTTTTCTTTTCTTTTCTTTCAACAGGTGTGAAAAATATGCTCAGAACGTATCCATATATGGGAACATAACAATGAAAGTCAAGCTGCTATGCTGGAATCTACTACATTCTGAATAAATCAACATATTTGGCTGTGTCTTGGAAAATACAGGCTCTCCTGGTGGAAAACTGGGATCAAAGGAGCAGAAAACAATCACAGTAATATCCATATCCTTCCAAACAAAGCTCTATGACTCACTCATTTCTCAGAGGTTTGGCTTTTATGATACATGGGTAACTAAGAGTCCAGCTGGTGAGTTGCTACTAGGACTGGTCAGAAATTTTCCATCTAAATTGATTTTCAATGGAAAATTGAGTTCTCAACTGCATGAATTTTTTTGCAAAATTTCCACATAATAGACCACCATTAAAGTGTTCTTCCACAGTGCTCCACATAAAGGAATATTCCATCAAGAAAACCCTTTTTTCCCCTCTCCCTCAGAACCTAGGTTTAAAATAAATCCAGTAGTATCAAAAATGTAATGATAGAAAAAGATATATCATCTAGCACAGTGGTTCTTAAGCTGTGGGCCCCACACCTCCGCAGACTATGTCTAAGGTGTCCATGAAAGACTTTGACTGAAAACTGAATGGAACTGATTTGGAAAACTGATTTCCAAAGGAGACCATGCCTCCATTCAAAATTTCCAAAGGGATCCGCACTTTCATTTGAAAATTTTTAGGGGTCTGCAAATGAAAAAAAGGCTGAGAACCACTAATCTAGCACCTCCCCTCGTCAGACTATTTGCTACATCACTACAGTACTTTCTCCAGCCTCATTTTAAATTACTTATGCGCCATGTCCCTTGGGAGTCTGTTCCACAGAGTAAAAGATCTCAACATTATTAAATTAATTCCAGTGAGCAGCCTAAATCTACCACTTCTTTCTCTACAGAGGGCTAGTTGCCTCCTCTCCATACTATGCTGCCCAGTGCAGTAGTCTGGGAACTGACCTTGTTTGTGAAGACAGAGGCAAAAAAACCATTGAGTACATTTTCCAAATCCTATCACTAGGTTGCCTTCCTCATTCAGTAAGGGGCCCGCACTTTCCTTGACTTTCTTCTTGTTGCTAACTGTGATGGGGCTAGCGAGTTCCGCACTAGCCCGGAAGGGGTTAGGCCCGTAGCTCTGGCAGTGGAAGTCTCGCCCCCGCCGAACTGGGCATGCCCGAAGTGCTCAGCCGGTATAAAAGGAGGAAGCCTAGCTCAGTCTGGGATGGCAGCCAAGGGAGAAGGACGTGCCTGGGAGGCTCTTGCAGCAGACCAGCCCCAACCCCTGGGTTGCCAGGACCCGAGGTTTTCCCAAGCCTGCCTGGAGACAAGCAACAGGAGCAGCCGGAGGAGGCTACCACCCAAACAGCTTGTGAAGGAGGTGAGGATGCCTGGGAGACCCCCAAGGAGAGGCCAGTAGCAAGCGACTCAGGGCGGGTGGAAGACTGGTATCTCCCACCCGAGAAACCTCAGCGTGTTTTGGTGGGGCCTCCCCACTGAGTCAGTGGTGAGTCGCTGAACCACTGTTAGGGCCCTGGGTCGGGGCCCGGTGGAGGTGGGTTGGCCCCAGGCCCCCCTACCTAGGCCGTCACACCCCTACGTGGGCGACCACCCTTACTAATAGACTCTGGCTGCTAGGCCATATTACTCCGTGACCAGGGGCACTCTATTGAACTCTGGCTGCTAGGCAGTATTACCCCATGACCAGGGTCACACTAATAGACTCTGGCCTTTAGGCCACTTCACCCTGCAACCCTAGGGCAGTTGTATGGACCCAGGCAGCTAGGCCGCATTGCCCTGATGCCTCAGGGTGGTTCTGTTGGACTTTGGCCACTGGTTCTGGTTGCCCTGAAGTAAGGGCGAGCCTACAGATGCGGGGTGTGAGGCCGAGTTGCTCAATACTTGGGGGCGTGAACCCTGACACTAACATACCTTTCAGCTAGTAATGTCCTGTGACTGTTACTGAGTTGGGCTGGACTGTATATGGGGACCAAGAGGTGAAAGACTGTTGCATCACCAGGCTTAAGCATCATTCAGTTACTATCCAGAATCTTGGCTGACACCACACAGTAGAAATTTCAGAAACAGACATCAAAGAGAAACTGCAAAGCTAAAATTCATTTGCAAATTTAACACAAATTAAATTTAATTTGGGCTTGAACAGGGACTAGGAGTGGCTGCCTCATTACAAAAGCAGCTTTGCCTCTCCTAGAATTGACACCTCCTCATCAACTATTAGGAATGGACTACATCCATCCTGATCCAATTGGCCGTGTCAACACTGGTTCTCCACTTGTGAGATAAGTCCCTTCTCTTCATGTGTCAGTATAATAATGCCTGCATCTGTAATTTTCACTCTATGCAACTGAAGAAGTGGGGTTTTTACCCATGAAAGCTTATGCTCAAATAAATCTGTTAGTCTTTACAGTGCCACTGAACTCCTTGTTGTTTTTGTGGATACAAATGAACAATGCTACCTCCTGATACTTGACATAACGCAGTAGACAAACCAACCAATATCATCCAGAAACTAACAAAAAGGTTCCAGAAGAGCCAGCCATAGCTGCATCTCTTCTTCATATATCAGCTAATTGATAGTAAAAGAGTATCAAGATAAACAATATGAGTCTGGCTTATTTAAAACTAGACAGGACAAAGCATCAGAGAATACTACACTGGCCTCTCTCTTGATCTGGAGTAGATGATTTAATAGTTTATGCTTTGTCCAATTTCTAAGATTTTCAGATTCAAGACAAACTCTCAATCTCATTTCAGAATTATAATGTTAATCTCTTGAACAAACACATGAAGAAGAAGAGCTGGTATCAGGCTGCATTGGACAAACAGCTGAAAGAGAGGATCAAATTCTTTCAAGTTAACACTAGGCCCTTTGCACTGATCAAAGATGTCTAGTCTGAAATCAAAGGGACTCTAATATTTTTAGTCAAATTAACCTACAAAGTGTATAAACTTTACATGTGGCAATTAAATAATTTCTGGTTTACAGAAAGGGGTTCTGTAAATTACAACACCAATGTGAAAAGTCATCTTGTTAAACCTAGTGAATGAGGTTCCAAAGCTTGTGAGGACATTATATTTTTATAGGAGAAAAGTATCCTGTAATCTCTTTGGGTCAAGCTCAGAGGCCCTTATTTAGTTTTTATTCAATTGTTGTTAAGTCTTTATTCAAGCAAACTCCTGTTAAAGTCTATGGGATTTTTCCCTAAATAAAGATTTTGGGGTTTGGTTCATATGTCTTAAAAAAGCTCTCCAAAGGAAATTTTTAAAAAAACAATTAAAATTGTTTGAATATTTGGGATCTAATTGTCTCTTATCTGCATTGTGGATTAAGTAATCAGATTTCCACACAGATTTTGTTCCAGCTTTATCTCCCTTGTTTACCAGGGGCCACATAGTATCTGGAACCTTGTGCAACCCAGGATGACATCCAGTGGCTGAATATTATACTGGAAGTAAATATACCATTTCTTGCTTATTTAAATTCAATTGAGAGAAGGTTCACGATTCTTGGACAATTTGTGAACACACAAAAAAAAGGTCTTATCTAATGTTTGCCACAAATAATTGGACCAGCTGTGTTCCGATGTTTTGGCTATCCTGGCAACTTTCTCAAGACATATTGAACAGCACTTTCATCTGAAAAAATGATTTCTTGGCTATTTTTATTCAGTGCTTGCAAATATCACAGACATTCTTCATAATATGCATTATATAAGCACAGAGTGAAAGGTATTGTAGCAGTTAGATAATCAAAACATTATTATTTCTTTTGTCAACTTCCCATTGTCCCAGAGATAAAAACAGCTCTCACCCTAACTTAAGCTTGTTTTGATCAGTCAGGTGTAAGAGAATTAACCTTCACTCACAAGAGTTTCCGTCTCCCTTTTCTCCTTGTGTTCTATCTAGGAAGACTGCACAATGGCTTAAATCTGATATGACATTTATCTTCTCAAATGATGAGTTATCATCAGGTATCATCTCCTGCCTAGTGAATATAAATGCCATTTCAAATGACACATTATTTATTGAGCATAAACAATACAAGTCCTTTTGTGGATTTTCCTTCCATCCAGGGTGTTTTAGCATTTTATTTTTAAAATAAAACATTAAAAAGAAAAGCAAAGGAATAAACAAAATGTTCATACTCTTTCCAGCTGCTGTTCTGTTCTATTCTATTCTATTCTATTCTATTCTATTCTATTCTATTCAAGTTCTTATACTATTCCCATCACCATGGAATCTGGACCTCAGTAGTGCAAGAGGAATAGATTCCCAGGTGCACCAAAGCAGCTTTATGACATCCTTTTATGCCCTCAACCATGGTGACAGCTGGAGACTGAACCAGCCCTCAGTAAAAATTAGAGCTACCTCCGGGCAAAGCTTATTTGTGCGAGCAAATAGGATTTCTCTAGGAGCTGTTACACAGGTCAGTATTACTAAAATGGACCGTGCTCTGGCCCTGACCCCTCCCAAACATAACATCCCTCCCTCAAGCCTGGATTATACCCCACAGGATATGGACGTGTGTATGTGTGTGGGCCTCAGTGAGAGGGGTTAGTCAAACAAGCTTGTCATGTTGGTTGAGATATTTCTATAGGTAAATCACCATTTCATTTCACTTGGGGATTTCAGCAGTGCCTGTAGCTTCTCCATCAACTCCAGGTGGTAAAGAGGACTGCGTTTTATGCTTTCCTCAGGAGCATCCAACATTGGCAATGTCACAGACAGGAGAGTGGAGCAGCTGGGTCATTTCTGCTAACTCTCCTTTCACTAATTTGAAATTACAGTTACATTCCATACGTTGTGAGACCAGCTTTTTAAAATTTGCCGCCTATTATTTGTGGTGATGACAGGTGCCAGAGTGATAGCCCTGGAATCTAAACCTCTTTATCCACAGAGAAAAGGAACATCCAAATAGAATTCTCTTCCCTATGAACAGTTCTCACTCAGAGGGATCAGCTCTAGGAGAGATAGGGCAGATCAGTCTTCATGTTACTCTGTATACTGATTGCAGTCCATAGGCAGCTCCCATTGGCATCAATACCATGGGGATGAGTGTGGCAGAACAACAAATATAAATAGATCAGTGGAAGTTCCACACATGGAGTGAAGACAATCCTTACTGCTTACAGTTTGACTATCAATTCACAGATGCCAGTGCTCTGATATGATAGACAGCTGTCTATTAGGAAGTGAACTGAGAGTAGGCCTCTGAACAGTTATCATGTAGAAGCAGTGATCTAGAGGTAAAAGACTTTGTGTAGCATTATTGATCTCTCAGTCCATACAAACCCCATATATTTTCCCCTCATATTATATTGTGCCCATCACCACTGTAGCTAGGAACATTCATTTTCATAGGTTTTAAAGACACAAAGGACCATTATGATCATCTTGTTTGACCTTCTATATGTCATGGGCCATAGAATTTTTATTACTGCCCTGTTTTGTTTCTGGCTCTAGGTTCTGTGGTGAATTGATCTAAGTGTTTCCCAGTCATGAGAATATGTCCTTCAGTTTCTGAGTGAGCTTCCTCTCCTGATAGGTAGTTCCAAGTTTTCCGAGGGGAGAAGTACTCTAGATATTGGTCTGTGCAGTATGTTATATGACAGAATACCTACAGAGGGATGAAATTGTTTTAGAGGGCAATTGAGAACACAAGGGTTCCAGAATGACACCAGCTCATAAAGATATAAGTAGTAAGAAGGAAAGATGATTAGATCTGGTCTTATTTCTGATTGGAGCAGCGAGAGCTTTGAGGTGACCCCCCATGTGAAGTTCTTTAATTTATGGAGAACACTCTAGCACATACCATAAGCAAGACAATTTCTCCATACTATCAGGAAGCACAGGAAAATAATCCCAAAATGAGCATCCCAGGAACGGAGTCACAGTGAATGCAATTTCTTGCAAGAAGGTAATAAACACATGAAATAAGCTGACATGAAAGGTGACTGGGGCCAAAAACAGTGATATATTTAAGAGAGAACTAGATGAGCTTCTTACACAAGACATCAAGGGGAAAGGAAAGAAACAGACAGAAAATGCAACCATGGCAACAAGGGACATTCAAAGGGGACAGGAAAATGTCTATGGATTTTGGTCACCAATGGTGCTTTATGTACAATATAATTATTTCATTTTTCTTTGATAATGATAGCAATTTACATTTAAAGAAAGCTGTACCAGTGTTAACTCATACATCCTTCCAACACCCATGTGATATTGGTAAGCAAGTAACTAGATATGTCTGGAATTATGGTCACTGAGCAGGGATGGAGAGTGGAAACTGAGAGGTAAAACTGGGGAATATTTTGGATGGAACTTGAGGATACCTGAAAAGAAAATAATAGCCTATGAAATCGTTCTTTGGTACCTACTAGTTGTCCATGCTACCTCTTCTAGCCCTTATCATTTCCCTTTTGTTCCCTTTCCACACTTCCCTAAGAAATTATCCTCTTTGGAGTACATTTTTGGTTAAAAAGACCAAGGAGTGTGTTGTCTGATGGCTAAAGCAGATAATTAGGAATTAGGACTGCTGTGTTTTCTTCCTTCCTCTCTCACTGACTCACTGTGTAGCCTTGTACACATCACTTAATTTCTCTGTGCCTCATTGAGGGTAATGATACTTATTTACCTCACCTGGTGGTTGTGAAACTTAAGGTTTGCTTTGAGATCTTCTGATGGAAGGAGCTAAATAAGTACAAACTAGCATTAAGGATCATCTTCCTCTCCAGCTGATGCCAGTGCTAATCTATGAACAAATAATTCTGGGTTTGATATGCCTGCTGGGAAGGTTTACCTGCCTCATTTCTACACCATTATCTTCCCCAGCCTCTGTAGAGAATCCAGACAAAGATGCCAGATTCCAAGTCCATGCTGTAGTCCCTACATTAATAAAAACTATTTAAACAGTTCTTTTTCAATAATTTTTCTAATCCATCAGTGGACATTTCAAGCAGCTGTGTCAGATCAACCACATCTAAATCTGAGATGATCCCCATAAGAACATAAAAATAGCCGTACTGGGTCAGACCAAAGGTCCATCCAGCCCAGTGTCCTATCTACTGACAGTGGCCAATGCCAGGTGCCCCGGAGTGAGTGAACCTAACAGGTAATGATCAGTGATCTCTCTCCTACCATCATCACCCTCCTCTGACAAACAGAGGCTAGGGACACCATTCCTTACCCAGCCTGGCTAATAGTCATTACTGGACTTAACCTGCATGAATTTATACAGTTCTCTTTTAAACTGTTATATTCCTAGCCTTCACAACCTCCTCAGGCAAGGAGTTCCCCAATACACACACGGTAATGATAGAGAGGAAACTGATTAACACATGAAAAGGGGGATTTGGAATAATTTTTGTGACTATTTTTAGAAAATCTGCATTTATGGACAAACCACATTTCACTAGCTCTCTGCTGTTTCTTCATAGGCACCCTCCGTAGTGTCTCTATCACTCCTTTATTGCATTGTGGTCCTTATTGCACACACACTCCAGCTATCAAGCCTAACTTCTCTTACAGCTCACAGTCTTATGCCACCTAGTTTTATGGCTTGGCAAGGAATTTCAGCCTACTGCTTATTACTAATGCCTTGACAGCATGTTAAATGCCTTTATTTTTCAATAGATACAAAAGGGACAGAGTACTGAAATATATGTATTTTACAGGGACACCACAGTTAATTGAACTCTTGATATTCAGTGTTATATTCAAGACTTGTGAGCCCCAAAATATCAATTTTAAGGGCCTCATTTTTATTTTTCCCTCTTGATTATAATAGTTAGTAGATGATTAACTAGACTTAAAGTTTTATCCAAACTTGGTTTCACACTCAGGTTTAGCTTAGCTTCAAGCCTTTTTTCTCATAACTTGATAAAGGCAAAACTCAAAACTATTGCCTCCCTAATTACTGGAAACTCCTTCAATCAAGACACTTAGGCTCAATAGTGAACTACATATCTCGGAGTTTGACACTTTTTTTTCTTTTGACACAACAAAATGAGGGTTACTGGCAATTGAGTCAGATTCTAAATCAGTAAGTCTAAGGAAGTCTAAGTAACTCTAAGATGTAACATATTTGGTGAAGGACATGGGAGAAGTCAGAAGTTAAACCAACTTTGACTGCCTCTAGACTCCACTAAACTTATTTTGAGTCCCTTAGACTCACTCTGAATCGGTCCCTCAGTCAGGAAGAGATTTTACTTACATTTCCCCTGTAGATTATTCTCCTGACTACATGGGAGGAATGATTCTCAGACATCAAAGGCATCTGACAAATCTGGAAAATCTTCAAGTAGATAACTTATTTCTCCTTCCACCACCTTAACCTTCAGTGGTCCCTCATAGCTCAGCCATTAAAACAAGAGTTTCTTTAAGAGGACTGTTTCCTTCAAGAACAGAAGCAGGAAAGAGATTATAAATAGGGAACAGATTATTTAAGAGATTATACATAGGGAGCAGAGTGGGGAAAGTGTTGGTGGAAGCTTTTGAATTGGCTCTGTTCTGAAATAAAGCCTTCTCTTTACGTGTGTGTGTGTGTGTGTGTGTGTGTGGTTTGGAAGGCTTATGGTGAGATATCACGAATAATTAAGAGACTGCCAGAAGGCCCAAAAGGAGAGAAAAAAATACAAATCTTTTATAGCCTGATGAGGCTGCATGTGAAATCTTTTCTCCCTCACATCAAAGCCCCAACTGTGCTCTCCAATTATTTGATAAGTTCGGATTCATCAAGGCTAACAAGGCTCTCTCTCTCTCTCTCGCTCTCTCAAACAGTCTCATACTGATGTGCTTAAATTGCTCAGAAAACACAAGACTTTATTAACTCCTGCTTGGTTGTGGCGCTTGTGACAGTTCACTGTACAAGTTGCAGCAGCTATGTGTTATATCTTGTACTGTGTGGGTGCCATATAGGGGGACGTTAATGGAGAAGAACGGGGGTGGGGGTACGATGACTGTGAATATGCTTGAATAAAAGATTCAGTTGAATTCTATTGCTTGCACTTTCTTACTTTGGTTAAAGTGCAAAAGAAAAATTTCTCATTGGGCAGCTGTTACAGAGGATTGGCCCCAGTGCAGGACTGTATGTAAGACTGAGGTGTACCATGTCTTGTGAGATGGCTGCTGCAGACTGAAGAAATAGAAGACATAGCCCTTTTGGTGCAATGAAATAATCCCATCCCTGTTCTGTCTGTGCATAATTTAGGGATTATTATTATTTATTTATGGTAGCAATAAATCCTGAACAGGATTGGGGTCCCTCACATACAAACATAGGAAGAGATAATCTGCAGTTTAAAGTGCTCGCAATTTATAAATTGTTCAGGGAAATGGTTATGAAGCATGGCACTGAAAGGCAGGGCCCTGGGCCCTCAGTGGGAGGGCTGAGGAACAGAAAGAAAATGGTCTAGTGGGGCGCGAAGGGAGACAGAGATGAGGGATTAAATGGAGAGCTATAAAAATAGTCCAGTCATAAAAGTTCAGAGCACAAATGTGTAAAGGCCCGATTTCCCCTCACTTACATTGGTGTAAGCCAGCGATAGCTGTCCATAGTTACACCAGTGAAAAGCTGATGTGAGATCAAAATCAGGATCTTTGACTCCATTTAGTATTTCGAAAGCATTCACTGCCTTCTTTTTAGTCTGCTACTTCCTGTTCTTGCCTCGGTCTGTTGAGCAGTAGTATTACTAAATATATGTATGTATACGTCTTGTTCTGGCTATATGCAACTCCAAATTAACATCTGGAGTTTAACAAATAACACAGACAGAAAGATGTTCTCAGGAGACCTTCCCTAAGTGGATGAGACACAGTCTCTCTAGTCTCCAGGAACATTATGTTTTTGAGGAGAAAGGAGCTGTAGAAGTCCATGTATTTAGGTGATGAGCAAGTGTCTGGTGCCTGCAATGAACCATTTCAACCAAAAGAAAAGCTGTCTTGTTTGGGTGTACATTGCTCAAGCATTCCTGATGGAGGGTGCCAGTGTTAGCGAAGCTATGGGTGTGTCTCAGTGTATATAAATGTAACCCTTCTGCCCATCAGAGTTGGCAGCAACAAGGACCTGGTTCAGTATCCAGGGGTTCCATTCCAATAGCACAATACAAAAACCGGCTCGAGCCCCCACCCAGTGAGCTGGGACAACCATGTACCACCCCTCTGGGCGTCTGTAAGAGACAATACTTCCCCTCTCGCAAGCACAGAGTCTGAGTGTACCAAAGCCTTTTAATAACAGGGAGAAACAATGTGGCATTATATTGGGGAAACACCACAAACAAGGTTAATAAACCAAACCATGAACCAGAAGCCCCCCTCCCAGCAAATAGGCCGTGGCCTTCCCTTTGGCTCTTGAGTTCCACAACCCCAAAAAGTCACTCAATAGTCCCAAAAGTCCAGCAGCCCAAGAGTCTCTGTTCTGGGTCAGTGCAGAGTTCAAAAGTCAATTGGCAGAGTATTACCTCCCAGCCTGGGTGGAAATGGAGGGTAGGGCACGGGGCACCTTATGTGGTCCGAGGCCGACTGCGCCGCCTCTCTGTGGGGTTCCGCTGCAGCCCTCACCGCAATCCGCTCTTGTTATAAGTGTGAAGTAGCCTAGAATTAGTGTTTACCTGTAAGGGGTTAAGATAAAGGTAACCTGAGAGGTGGACAACTGACCAATGAGAAATTCCTCAGGAGACAAAGGATTTTAAGTTTCAGTTTCTCTCTGGGTCTCTCTCTGTTCATCTCGGCTATGGGATGAACACAGCTATGTCTTTCACTATAACTATAAGATTCTATTAAGTATTGTAGTCAGTAAGTTTACCCTCTCTTTATCACTTGGAGAGTTCTCAGTGGTAAGTGTTGTCTGGGTGCTTCTTGATATTGTAAGCTTCAGCAGAGATATCAACTGTGGGAGAAAATTGCCTCGGGGGAGAGGTTTGGTTTCTAAATCCTTTTGTTGATTATGGTAGATGCTGTTCTATTGATGGTTATAAGGGATTTATTCCTTTCTTTTTCTTTTATTAAAATCTTTCTTTTAAGAAGCTGACTGCTTGTTTTTCATTATGTAAGATCCTGGTTTTGGCTCGGGCACGTCTTGCAGGATCAGGCGAGGTTTGGTTTTTTTTTTCTCTCAAGCTTCCCAGGGAAGGAAGAAGTTTGGGGGGTTAGCGGAAAGGGAAAGAAGGGTCCTCAAACTACCCTAAACCTAGTTTGGTGGTGGCAGCGTACCAGGTCCAAATACAAAAGAATTTGTGTTCTGGGGAAAAACATTTTAACCCAAGCTGGTAAAATAAGCTTGTGGGGGGTTATTTCTTTTTTCATGCGGGTCCCCACATCTGTACCCTAGAGTTCAGAGTGGGGAGGCAATCCTGACAGCTCTGCTTTGCTCGCCGACACTCGAACTGCTCTGCAGCGCCAGTCACTCCGCTAGCTGTCCTGCTAGCCGACACACGGACAGCTCTGCGGTGCCAGTCACTCCGTCAGCAGCACAAACAGCTCCGCTAGTCGACACACGGACTGCTCTGCTGTGCCAGCCACTCCGCCAGCCACACGAACTGCACCCAGGAACTGCTCGGCTGAGTCCACTGCCAGTCGCACAAACTGCACCCAGGAACCGCTCGGATGAGTCCGCTGCCAGTCGCACAAACTGCACCCAGGAACCGCTCTGCTAGCTGCACAAATTGCTTGGTGCCACCAACATGCCTTTAGGCCCGCCCCCACTTAACACAGTGCTCAGTGGTTTCAGCTCTTAAGTGATTTCAAGCTCTTAGTGGGGGGGGGGGGG
>ML677332.1:63982018-64008121 GCA_007922305.1 Dermatemys mawii
GGGGGGGGGGCGGCTTCAGGCAAGGGCCAAGTACATGTCCATAGTCCTTCATTCACAAAATCAGGGTAACATCACTTTATATTTCCTGCCCCAATAACATAGAAACTGGGGCTCCCACATCAGCCGAAGTGGCCATGTGGGCTGCTGTGGGCTCAGGCTAGGCGCAGTGGGTGTGTCTATGCAAACTGATCAGCCCCACAGTTATTTTCCAAAACTCACTGCAATTCCCATAGTTCGTCACCAGATGTCAGAATATATCTCATTCCTGACACTGCTTACATCGTACAAGAAATTCTAGGCATCAGTTCTTAAGGCCCTGTGTTGACATAAATTTCAAAGGCCCTGCACAGTGACAGCAGCAGCAGGACTTTTCAAAGTTGCGCTCATCTCTGGGGACTAGCACTGGAACTGTCGGAGACTAGACTTGCACTATAATGTTTATTTTCTCTTCAATTTTTTAAAGGAAGGCCTGTAACAGCAATAGCAATTGCTTGGCACAGAAAAACTTCCTAGGAAGCAAATGGAGGACTGGACTTAATGATTCCTCAGCTTTGCCTCAAGCCATCATCTTTCC
Source organism: Dermatemys mawii (assembly GCA_007922305.1). Lineage (NCBI taxonomy): Eukaryota > Metazoa > Chordata > Testudines > Dermatemydidae > Dermatemys > Dermatemys mawii. The sequence continues at coordinate 63,982,593 of ML677332.1, forward strand.
ACTTGGTCAGTAATTCCCAACCAGTGCCAAAGGCCTGATATTGTTGTTGTGTTTAATTCAAAGAAGTTATACAGGCTGCTTCCCAGGAAAATTTTCTAATGCAAGTCATGGGACAGGTTTACTTCTTCTCGTTGTTTGCAGGAAATCTCTAGCCTCTGATGTACAGATCCATGGAGGGCAGAGGCAGCATCTAGATTCTGAACACATACATCACAACACAAAAGGGAGAGAAAAAAAGCATATCTTTCGGTTCCCCTCCATGCTGCCCAGACTCAAGTCATGTGGCTGCAGCTTTCTGGGCTGCTGCCTGGAGCTGCATCTGTTCTAGAGTGACTGCTTGCCAGGTCTCTGAACCTGGATGATTTCACAAGCACTGAATTCGTGTCTGTTTGTGTTTTTAAGCAGAAAATTGGAAGCAACTTCCCTTTGCCTCCCAACCTATGGCAAAGATTGAATTTTGTGGAGAGGAAGACGGCAGGTTTCCATTCTGCCCTATGTCGCAGGAGGTTCCCGGTCACTCTTGGCTGGATTAGATGTGAAGACAGTAGTGGGTAAACTTCTGGTTGTGCAACAGAAAGGAAATAAGAGAGTGAGAGGATGACACTTAGACAGAAAACTGCTGCATAAAGAGTAATACAATCCCCTCTGGGACTAAGGTCAGGAGCTAACCTTGCCCACAGTGGTAACAAGACAGTAGCAGTGTCTTCCAGGGCTATTTAACAACACACCACAACACTATGTAACAGTTTAGGACTGGAAGGAGAATAGCACAGAATGCCTTAATGTCTCAGAACTATTTCTGTGGCAAGCATGATTGGATCTGAGGGCATAGACTGTTCATTTCTGCAGTACTTGTCTTTGTTTTCTAGGTGTGGTGCTGGCAAACCAAGTGTCGGCTGTTGCCAAAAATCCCCATGACTCGCTCGAATACTAGCAAACACATGCCTGGAATCAGCCTGGTTCGGCTGTATGCTAGCATTGTTAAAACAGATATTAGAGTTAGAAAAATGTATTTAGTGTTTAATCTTTATGGGACATGTAAAAATTGTTACCTGCATTAATCTCACTTATAACATCTGTTTCCCACATTGTAAAGTAATATTTGATCTAATTGACATATAGATCTTGCTTATTATAGAAGCTTCTATTACTTCTTGAAATTTGTGATTAACTCATTTGTGCATATGTTTATTTTCCTGTTTCAATCCTGTAAATAACTCTCTTGTTTTCTTTTGAATGAATCTTTAGATGTTTATTATAGGATTGGCGACAAGCATTGTCTCTGGTATGAGATCTAAGGTGCAACTGACCTGGGGTAAGTGACTGGTCCTTTGGGACAGAGAGTAACCTGAATATTACTGTGACTGATGCTGTAAGGGACCATCTACCACAAAGGCAAGCTTGCCTAAGTAACAAGATAGATCAGAGTACCCAAAGCAACTGTCTGTGCCACCGTGATTAGGCTGAGGAGATCACACTTAATGCTTGGTTGGTGAAATCTAAATACAGAACTCACAACCAGCTTGGGGTTCATATGCTGTTCCTAACAGTCTGCCTTGAGGATGGCACCCCTACTCTTGAGCCACTGCAGGACAGTGGGACATGAGGCTGATGATTTTATAAAGATACAGTATAAAATATACCAAACACAACTAACATTCTTTCCTTAAAAGGCTGTTACATTCCTGTATATTTCAGTTATCATATCCTTGTGGGAGAATATGAAAGCAATGACAAATCCCTTCATAAAGTCCATCAGCAGTAGCAAACCTCCCAAAAAAAACCCATACTTAAGCATCGAGATTAATTAAAATGACCTGTATGTTCAGTTGATGATGCGATGCTGCCAGATTGGTTGCCTAATGTCACATGTCAGTTTCACATGCTTAGTGTTAATTAATCACGGCTGACTTAATGGGCAACCATCTTGAATCAGAAGGACTGGGTAATATCACAGTATGAGCAGAGTTGAAGATACTCTGCACCACATGGTATTGGGCCCTTCAGACGTAGAATTGAGATAGGAAAGCATTTTTCTTTCACATATTCCATTTTGCATTTGGGATCTGATCTGAGGTGCTCAGACCTCTTGGTGATCAGCGTGATATAAATAGAGATAGAGAGAGATTTTACAAATTTGAGACATCATTCCGCAGCCACTTCTGCAGCCATACATCATGGATGAGGGAGATGATGATGATGATCATCATAATAAAAACAACTTAGCATTTAATAGTGCTTTACATTGCCAAAGTGTTGCATACCTAATGCATTAACCAATTAATTCTCAACACTCTCAGAGATATTTTCTTCCTCATTCTCTACATACAGGATACCGAGCCTAGCTCAACCGGTATGATATCACAGCAGCCTCCGGCTTCTTTTTCCCACAACCCCGTGCCAAGTAAATATCTCTGGGCACTTTCGTTTCTTGCCAAACCTCATGAAAGATCCAGGAAATGGCATTAGCTTGTGGGTGTGGCCTGGAGAGATGGAATTAGATGGGAGGGAGGTGGAAAGATACTGTGTCTGTATGCAGTAAACTGTAGACATAATATTGCTTCAAGGAAGGAGAAAAACCAGATGCCTGAGACTGTAAGACTGCTGTAAGACTGCTCAGTTCCAGACACAGCTATTCTCCAAAAGCACTGATCAAAAGGTAAGGATGACACATGTACTGTGAGTAATGTGAATGGCTATAAATGGTTCGTTACGGACATTTTATTCATTGCTGCTCTCACCCTCAAGGGAACATGGAGAGGATAGGAAGACAAGACAAAAATACGTCCTAAAGGGAATATATGTAGGGAGCATGGGAGGGGAGGGGAAAATTGTGGGGAAAGCAAGAGACACCATGTTGTGTTTGGAATGAGCTGAGACTTGCTTTTTAAAAGGTGTAATAATCATGGAATGTATTTTTTCAAAGGAGAAACCTGCAATCAGAATTAACGCTGGAGAAGTTATCTGAAAACTTTTGGAGACCACACTTAAAATGTCTAAACCAATTCCTTCTGCAAGAACCAAGCAGGGAAAAGTTCCCCAGAGAAAAGCTGGAGACAATAGAGGCAGAAACTCAAAGGCTGATGAGGGTACAGAAAACTCAGGAGTTATGGATGCTCAGTCTGTGTCACTAGCAACAGAATTTGCAGTCACCACATCTGGAAGAAAGTTGAGGGCACCAGAGGCTTCAAGTACTCAAGACTCACAGTGTTCACAGCAGCCCTCAAAGACTTGTCTACAGCTGAGGAGGGCTGGTTCTGCAAAACCAGTTGACAAATCTGGAGGTTAGTGCATCTCATTTCTTTTGGGTGCTTGTTGTTAAAGCTCATTTAGAAATGCTGCAGGCTTCATATTGTTTCCTTTCTTTAAGGCAACAAATAGAGCCTATCTATCTATGTCATGATGATCTTATCCCCACCTGGAGTTTTAGGTAATAGTGCCACTAAACAGTTCAGTTTTTTGTGTCCTCTCTCTCAGCCTGTCCTCAGATCAGGATATTGGGGGAAAGTGGTGGATGGGTGGGCGCAGCCCAGTGAGGTGAGACAACTGTAGCAGTTGTGACCTGGGGATCAATGATGTGGCATTATCTTTTCTTCCCTCCCATATGTTCTGTACTATACAAGACAATAATTCAAGGCCATATTATTATTACAAATATTTAGACTTTCTGGCTGTTGTTACTATGGGTTCCTGCAAACTCTTACCCATGCAAGTACAGCAGACCCTCTCTATAATGCCCTGCACAATAGGCTTAGACTATAGTTAGGACCCTACCAAATTCAAGTCCATTTTGGTCAGTTTCATGGTCATAGGAATTTTAAATTAGTAAGTTTCATGATTTCAGCTACCTAACTCTGAAATTTCATGGTGTTGTAATTGTAGGGGTCCTGACCCAAAAAGGAGTTGTGGGGGTCACAAGCTTATTGTAGGGGGCGGAGGGTTGTAGTACTGCTACCCTTACTTAGGGTTGACAACTTTCTACTCGCACAAAACCGAACACCTTTGGCCCACCCCTTTTCCATGGCTACTCCGTCCTCCCTCCATCACTCACTCACTCACTCACTCATTTTCACTAGGCTGGTGCAGTGGGTTGGGGTGCGGGAGGCAGTGAGGGCTCTGGCTGGGATGTGGGCTCTGGGGCGGCGCTGCAGATGAGGTGCTTGGGGTTCACAAGGGTGCTCCAGGAAGGGACTGAGGGGTTCGGAGGGGAGGAGAAGGATCGGGGTTGGGGCAGTGGGTTGGAGCGTGGGAGAGGGTCGTGGTGCAGGCTCTGGGTGGTGCTTACCTCAGGCAGCTCCCGGAAGGGAGCTGCAGAGCCAGTGCTTAGGGCGGGGGCAGTGTGAGGAGCCCCCTGGCTGCCCCTATGCATAGGAGCCAGAGGGAGGACATGCTGCTGCTTCCAGGAGACACACAGAGCCATGGCTGGCAGAGAGCCTGCCTTAACCCTGCTGCGCCACCAACCGGATTTTTAATGGCCTGGTCAGTGGTGCTGACTGAAGCTGCCAGGGTCCCTTTTTGACTGGGCATAAACTTGATGCCAGGCAACACTACCCTTACTCCTGAGCTGCTGCTGCTGGTGGCGACGTTACCTTCAGAGCTGGGCAGATGGAGAGTGGCAGTTGCTGGCCTGGAGCCCAGCTCTGAAGGCAAAGCCACTGCCAGCAGCAGCATGGAAGTAAGGATGCATGGTATGTTATTGCCAACGTTACTAACACGGGGCTGCCTTCAGAGCTGGGCACCTGGCCAACAGCCACCACTCTCCAGACACCAAGATCTGAAAGCAGCGCAGAAGTAAGGGTGGCAATACCGCAACCCCCCTAAAATAACCTTGTGACTCCCCTGCAGATCCCTTTTGGGCAGGCCCCCCAATTTGAGAAATGCTGATCTCCCCTGGGAAATCTATATAGTACAGGATAAAAGCATCCAAAAGACCAGATGTCATGTTGGGGAGACCAGGTCTGTGATGCGTTTTTCATGGCCATGAATTTGGTAGGCCCTAGCTGTAGTGAATGTGGTCCCTGGATCCCATCTGCAGCTCTGCCTGCTGTGGTGGGGGGACGAGATCTACCCCAGTCCTGAGGCTGCGCCAAGGAACTGAGAGCTCCTCCAGCCTTGAGTCCGTGACTGGGTTAGAGTGCTCCTCTCACCTTGGGGAGAGGAGCTCTTCCTCCTGGCCATGGTCCTGGGGCAGAGGAGCTCTGTAACCTCCCCAGGAGTTCGTTATAGAGAGGGTCTACTGTAGTCCCATTCACATTAGGAGGTCTACTCATGTGAGTAAGGGACTGCGGGGTCTGTACAGACCTCAGACACTTCCCTGAACATACAGAGAGGAACCAGACGATGGTAGATATTTTACTCATATCTCTTAATAATTGAAACAGCCTGAGAAGTGTTTGAGCTCAGATACCACATACTGGGTCCCTGAAATCCATCTTATTTTTCACTCCACTTCAAATAAACCCAACAAATTTAAATCTTTTTTATCCAGATGCAGGTGTTTTTATTATTATTGGACCATTTTTGGTCCTGCATTTTTAACTATAGTGGGTCAAAAATATTTATGTTTGTTTTTCTCCATGGAAAATTTTGATGAAAATGGAAAAAAAAAAAACCCAAACCCATCATCAGAATTTTCTATGGGACATTTTTCCACAAACCAAACCAGAACAAAGCAGCAACTGACCATGTTTCCATGTGGGGTTTTCAACCAAAAAATTGCCATTTCTGTTGAAAATTTCATTTTATCAAGAAACTCAATTTCCATCAAAAAACAGCTTCAATGGAAAATTTTCAACCAGCCCTATTTATAGCTCCTTTCCCAACTTTTTATGTCTCCTCCTCCCACTAGTTATAGTTAAATTTCTAGAGGCTTATTATGTTTTTTATTTTTTTTAAATGTGTTTTAAATGGTTTTTATACTGAAGTGATGGAGACATGCCCATAGCTCACATTTGCAGGCTCTCTGCACTTGCAGCAGTAGCCTCTGAGTTTTGCACCTGCTTCGCCATGAATTTCCAAGTGTCCATAGAGATAAACATGAAAGCCCAGCTGACCACAGATCTGCCCCACAACTTACATGACTCAGATGACCTTAGCCAAGCTTCATTCATTTATGTTTGTAGAAAAGCCAAGCTTATTAATGATTAATTATTGTTGTCATTATACTGAGATAATAGATCTGCTTTTAGCTAGATACCGTGTAAAGAATCACAGGGAATTCTGGGATGCATCTGCAATGACTTGTAATTTTTCTATGTAAAGACAAAATAACTGATACGTGTATTTGTTACTAGCAATAAAGCTAAGACCTTGAAAATTCTTTAGGAGCCACATCTGAGGTGCGTGAAACAATGGAAGCCAAAAGCGGAAGAAAGCAAAGTAACTGGGCTCCAGAATGTGAGACGGAAAGAAAGATTCCTCAGAGAGGAGCCAGAGGAGGGAGAGGCAAAGGAGCACAGCATGAGAAGGGGATAGAAGGCTCAGAAACGGCAGCTATTCTGTCTCCATTAGCCCCAGAGCAGCTCTCTGTGCACTGCCCATACCCCAGGCAGACTGGATCTGCCCACAGAAGGAGAGAATCTGCAGGTTGGTGCAGACCATTGCTGGTTGGAATCAATAATCTAGGAGAGCGTCACAGTCACACTTCATATTTTTTCAACTAAGGCGGTGCTGTATGTGCTGTGATTGTGTTATCCCTTCCTGTTGTTATTACTATTACTGGGAGTGCCCAATCAAGGGCCATGATCCTATTGTGTTAGATGCCATACAGGCAAGTAACCAGGAGACAGCTCTTGTCCCAGAGAGATCACTATAAAGGCCTCTGACAAGATGCAGCAGATGGATGAGTCAAATAAAGAAGGTGAAAAAGTAGGAGTAAACCGAGCCCCCTTTGTATAGTGAGCAGTGGTGAGCTGAGTCTGCTCACGACAAAAGATGGTCAAAAACTGGAAAGAAAGTGCCACTGAAAAATTTCAAGTTATTTTCATTTCTCAGGTTTCAAAAAGGAGTGATTCTTTGTTTATTCATTTTTTCCAGTGAAAGGTTATACTTGACATTCTCATTTACAAACTTACATTTACTCAACAATCACATTTAGAAAGCTCCCCACTTTCCCTCCCTTATTCTCCCTCCCCTCCTTTTTATTTAATTTTACCACTGGAAAGCAGGGGTTGGAGCAGGGGGATGAGAGAAGGAAAAACAAAAAACCCCAAACACCATAAAGGCTACATTTTTCATATAGAAAAAAACCCATCATTTGTGCGGAGGGATGTTGTGACAATTTCCAATTTTGAAAAAAGGCTGGTTTTGAACAATCAACACAGATAACTACCAAGAAACCACGTCCCCCACACCATCCAACAACCACAAAACATTTCTCTTCAAAATATTTCGATGTGTCTGTTTTCATTGCTCCTTTGCCTTTTAAGTTTGTTACATTGCCAGTCAAATCTTTTCATTAACCTAGGCTGCAAGGCCTGGTGCAGTCTCTCTGTTACATGTCCATAAGTCTCCCTACCTTAGATACTTATTTGCCTCCCCCCATTATTGTAGTACCTGAGCATCTCACAGTCTTTAATGCATTTATTTTCACCACACCTCTGTGAATTAGGGAGTGTTATTATCCCCATTAGAATAATAACAAGGGGTGATCATTCCTGGAGCTTGAGATAGTGGGTTACCACCAGATGGTGCACGTTACTCTCCTCTCTCCCTCATTTGGGTTTCCCTGTGGGGTTCAGGATATTGGGGTATCAAGAAGACACAGCTTTGGTGGGTGAGATGGCTTTTACAGTAACCCTGGCCATCCTAAATAAGCATTGTGTTTTCTTCCCACTCGTGGAGTGTGTGCAATGGAGAAATAATAAAGATCTTTCTATTGGCTCAAACATCTGGATATTTTTATTGTTGCTGCTCTTGTTCTAGGAAAGAACCAGACACAACACTGGAGAGGAAGGAGGATGTTGGACTCTGGAGAATGTTTTTGTAATATCATTTATATGGAATAAGTAACTTAGGTGCAGCACCTCCTGACAGAGAATGCCATTCAGACCAGCCTTGATTCAGGCTGAAGTAGCGGCATCTATCATGTAAATTAATTCTGAACCGTGCCAGCAGAGTGCATATACTGAAGGGATAATTTGTGGATGATATAGTTCATTACCCTAGTCCTTATTTATCTACTTCAACATTTTTTTAAGAAACAAGGAGCTCTAGTGGTAATTGACAAATGTCTGTACAATAGAAGAACATGATTATCCAAGGGGCTCGGGACACACTCAAATCCACTGGATAATCAGGAGCCATTGGGTTAGCTAGGGACCAGGGGGTAGCACTACAAACTTGCTTGGAACTCTGATCTCTTCTACAGTGCAGCAAAGGTAACACTAAACCTAGGAGATCTGGGACTCAATCCTGCAAGGTGCTGGGACTTTTCTAAAATGTGGAGTCTCCTTTACCCCCTTGCAGGGCAGTGGGAGCTGAGGGTTCTCAGCACCTCAGAGAGGGTATGCTTTGAAAAAGCCAGAACATATCTTGTCTCTTGGCCTTTGGTTTCTGTCCTCTCTTAAATGTTCCCTTGTAGGACACCTTGGACAACTCTATCCCAAGACCGCCTCTGTTGACCTGTGTGAGAGCTCAGAGATGGCAGCAGCTGTTTCCATCACGCCAAGCCAAGATGTTGCTTTCCGCATTAAAGAGAGGGTCAAAGTCCTTCCTCTGAAACCCGAGGAGAGAACCAGGGCTGCTGGAATAATTAATGGATTCGCTGACCCATTCATTAGCTACCTGAAGGAGCATCCAGAGAGGCCCTACTTTAAGGAGGTGACCAAGTTGACCACGGGCAGCTACTATGAGTTTGTGAAAGTTAGTAATTCTCTGCTAACTGTCCTAATAGCATCATGAATTGGGATCACAATGCTGTGATTTTATCCAGCATTCAATTTGGGAAGGCGATCCCCAGATTCACTGCTTTTCAGCTGATAAGGCCTGATCCTGCCCTCAGCTATGCCCATCTATCTAAGGTTTTTCTATACTGCCTGCTATTGTGGTATTTTTGATATAGCAATTTTCACCATAGCATGTTTTATATATTGTCTGTCACTCTGGTGATTTTAAGGGATTGCAAGGGTATAAGTGTATTTGCCCGTAGTTATAGCTTTCTATTCAGTTTCCTAAGAGACAGAATATGATACTCTTACTCACTTTGAGTGGCACTTTAATCCTCAAGGAGTCTCCTTGCTCAGTGATTAGTCAATAGGACCACTACTGGAGTAAATTAAGATACTTATCATGGTGGGTTAGAGTATCAGAATCTGGTCCTAAGTAGTGAATTCAGTTCACTGTTAGATGCTTTATAGTGCTTGTGCTGTGGGGGGGGGGGGTGTCAGTTTATACGCATATTTCATTCATATTCATAAGCCTGAGGATCTAGCTTTCAATATACAGAGCTGTACACACAGACAAAGAAGAATCACTTTATCTACTGCTTTACTACAAGGCATAAGTGGCAGCTGTTTAACTTCCCCCAACTGTATTACATAGAAATAGTGTAGAAGTGAAGAAAAGCTATATCCATAAGTACAGGGAGACTTTAGAGCAACAGGTGTAATTAGCAAGATTGGGAGTAGGCCAGGATATCATGTCTAATATCCTAACTCTTGCAAAAAGTGACATGGGACCTTTAATGACCATTTTCACTGAGGGCTGAAATGGCAAGTCTAGCAGCATGGTGACCCACATGCAGCATTAAAGCAATGGTTTAGTGCTAACCTGGAGGAGAATCACGTATTGAATCACTAATATCAGCTCCTGCATTCTGGTGACCTAGAGGTGACTTAAAGCTGCCCTAGCTGGGTAGTTGAGGATTCTCCCAGCATGAGACTCTTTGGCTGGTACAAAGCCAGTGTAGCCATCTCTGTGCCACCCACCCCATCCTATAAGGGGGCATCTCAGAAATATTCTGGGGTAGAAGAGGTGGATGGGAATGTGGCCAGAGTTCATAGGGCTTTCACAGTCTCCACTGGCATAACAGCTCCTAGGGAACTGTTGCAAACCAGCCTAATATTGAGCTGCTAACTTCTGCAGGGAGCTGAACTTGCCCCTGGCAGCCTTCAGCATCGGTACAGCAGAAAAGTGCCGCACCTCAGGCCATTATTCTTTATGGATAAGTTGACCAGCACTATCTATGGCCATCAAAATCCTTTCCTGATATGTTCTCTGGAAAATCTCAGGAAGCTAATGTGAAATAGTGGGGACAGCCCAATCTGCTACAACAGCAAATGAACTGCCAGAAGTGGGGTTTTACACACAAAAGTTTATGCCCAAATAAATCTGCTAGTCTTTATGGTGCCACCAGACTCCTCTATGTATTTGTGGATACAGACTAAAATAGCTACTCCTCTGATACTTGTTTCTTATAGATTGATCACCCAGATGAGTTTGACCTGATGCTGGCTCTGCCAGTTCCAAGATATATTGAGTACACGGAGGTGAATGACTGGAATGGGCTCTACTACAAAGTTACTTTACCGAGGAAGCCCCGGAGCTTCCCCACACCTTTCCTGTTGGAGGATAGGAGTACCGTGTCGCCTGTGAAAATCCTGGAGGAATTCAGGAAACATGTCAGTCAGTTCATTGCGTCATCCTACAAAGGTAAGCAAGTGCCTTTGACTGAGTTTCCAGATATTCCTTTTCAGCATGTGGGCTGTGAGCAACTTTGCCTACTATTAATATTATTAAATAGATAAAATTGTGAAGGAATGTAGTGGGGATGAATGTATGGGATGGAAAAGCACTGCCTTGAGCCATGCACTGGGTAAACTTCACTGGCAAAGCCACTTATCTCACTATCCTATAGTCAAGCAAATGTGATAATGTTTTTGATGATATTACCAGTTTGGTTGATAAGGGTAACTGTATTGCTATAATATGCTCAGACTTCTTAAAGAATTTGACTTAGTACTTCCTGACATTCTGATTAAAATTCAGCACTATACAAAATTAGTATAGCACATAGTAAATCAATAAAAACTGGCTAAGTGATGTATTTCAAAAATTATCCTAAATGGGGAATCATCATCCAAAAAGATGTTTCTAGTGGGGTTCCACAGGGACCTGTCATTGGCCCAATATTATTTATTAATTATTTGGAAGAAAATATAAAATCATTGCTCTTAAAATTTCCAGATGACACAAACATTGGTGGAGCATTAAACCATGCTAAAGCCAGATCAGTTATACAGAGCAATCTCAATAACTTTGTAAGGTGGGTTTGCTTGACCGACATGCATTTTAATACAGCCAAATGCAAGGTCATATATGTGATGGGTTAGATCACAGAAACCCCTTTTGGGACTGCCACCTGATGTACTGAGACTACCTTTGAGCCTGTTTTCCCTGACAGCTTGGGACTTCAGTGCCCTGCCTGGTTGTGCCAGACAGACTAGACTGCTACAAATACAGATCCAGATCTGAACCACATCCCCCACAAGCTGCAGGCTTAACTGAAAACAGCTTAAGAAGTGTCTCTGTCTCCAACACTCAGGTACCCAGCTCCAAATGGGGTCCAAACCCCAAATAAATCCATTTTATCCTGTATAAAACTTTTACAGGGTAAACTCATAAATAGTACTTTCTCTATAACAATGATAGAGAGATATGCTTAGCTGTTTGCCCCTCCCTCCTGGTATTAATACATACTCTGGGTTAATTAATAAGTAAAAAGTGATTTTATTAAATACATAAAGTAGGATTTAAGTGGTTCCAAGTAATGACAGACAAAACAAAGTGAATTCCCAAGCAAAATAAAACATGCAAGTCTAAGCCTAGTATAGTAAGAACTAAATGCAGGTAAATCTCACCCTCAGAGATGTTCCAATAAGCCTCTTTTACAGACTAGAATTCCTTCCAGCAATCACTCACACCCCTGTAGTTACTGTCCTTTGTTCCAGTTTCTTTCCGGCATCTCCTTGGGCTGGAAAGGCTATCTTTTGTGCCAGCTAATGACAAAATGGAGAGGTCTCCCAGGACTTTATATAGTTTATCTCATGTGGGTGGAAACCCCTTCCTCTGTCTGTGTAGAATCCAAGCTACAAGATGGAGTCTTGGAGTCAGATGGACAAGTCACATGTCTGTGCATGACTTACTTCTCTACAGGGAGGTTCCCAGGAAAGTTCAGATATGGATTGGCATCTATCAAGGTCTATTGTTCGCCGAGTACTTCCATTTACTTGAGTAACCTCTTCACCATTATGTTGATCAAATCTGCCCTAGGTGCTTTCTACAGCAAACACTTTACATACAGGAATGGAGACAGACATAAAAATGATACATGTATAGGAATAGGATGAATACATGCAGTAGAACAAATTGCAAAGATATGTTACATGGCATATTTAGCATAAAACATATTCCAGTTATGTCATATTTACATTCATAATCATATTTCTAGAAATCATTATGGGGCGCAACATCACAATATAGACCTTGAAACAAAGACTATAGGTTACACATATAGGATGAGTTATTTCACCCTGGCAAGCTGTGACACAGAAAATGATTTTGGAATCCTGGTAGATAACCAGTTAAACAAGAACTCCCAGTGTGATGCTGTGGCTAAAAGGACTAATGTGATTCTTGGCTGTATAAGCAGGGGAATATTGCATAGGAATAGTGAAGTAAATTCTATCATTCTATATAGTGATGTGCTCAAACAGAGTCTCAGATGAGAGCATTAAATACATTAATGAGTCGGGAGTTGAATGTAGATCTCTGGAGGTGATTAGAGAACTAAAGCACTGCACTGCATAGGCCTATTCAAGTGACACTGTGAATATTACAGATCTCCATCATCCCAAGGAAAATTGTGGCTTTCATAGTCTAGAAATCCCTTGGTGGGTTTGTATAGATGTGGTTGCTGGATATTGAATTGGAGACGCTAAAATCAATCAGTTCTGCTTGATATCCTCTGTTTTTGAGCTCCACAATCTGATTCTGTGTTTGCTTATTGGCTCTCCAGTGCCTTTCCCAGGGTGGAAAATGAAGCTAAGCAGGAAGAAACAGAACAGCCCAGCAGCTACTGTTGTGCTGCTGGATGACAAAGGTGGCGAGTTCATGTCTATTGATCTTGTTCCTGCTTTGGAAATCTCAGCCCCCTGGCCTGATTCATGTTGGATAGGGAAGGATGTTGAAAAATGGCTGGGGAAGAAAATCAAGCAGAAGAATAAGCCATTTTATTTTGTTGCCAAGCAGCCACGTGGGCACGATGACAAAGGTAATTAAAAACCTTTCCTAACAAACTCTATATACCTTAGCAGACTTCTCTGTTATGATGCTGATATTGAGACAGAGTTTACAACTTTTCTGCTTGTGGGAGGGATACAATAAGCTAAAGAACCAAAATCTGCATTGGAGCTGTGACACCTGCCTGCCTGTGCTGTCCACCATAAGGTCTGGAGTCCACTCAGTCTGGTCATATTTCGTAAGTCTTATTGAAAATATAAGAAAAAATGCCCTCTCTGAGTTATATCAAGTTTGATAAATTAGAGAGGTTCAGAGAAGAGTTAGGAGAATGATTAAAGTATTAGAAAACATGTCTTATAGCACAGACTCAAGGAGCTCAATCTGTTCAGCTTAACAAAGAGAAGGCTAAAGGGTGATTCGATTAAAGTAAGTACCTACATGGGGAACAAATATTAAATAATGGGCTCACGTCAGTCTAGCCAAGAAAGATGTAACATGATCCAATGGCTGGAAGATGAAGCTAAACAAATTCAGACTGGAAATAAAGCATACATTTTTAACAGTGATGGTAATTAACCACTGGAACAATGAACCAAGAGTTGTAATGGATTCTCCATCAGTAGCTATTTTTTAAATCAAGATTGCGTGTTTTCTCTAAAAGATCTGCTCTAGGAATTATTTTAGTGAAGTTCTATGGCCTATCTTATGTAGCAGATTAGAATGGATGATTGCAATAGTCCTTTCTGGCCTTGGAATTTGTGAATTTGTAAAAGAACAAAAAGCCAAACAGTTAACACCTTTCTCCTATCTTCACCCAGTATTTCAGACATTGATTTCCTTATTTGTTTTTTTATGAAAATAGCAACAATAACTTTAAATGATCCTTAAATACCTTTTCAATATTTAAGTAGCTTTAATTTGAGGTCCTAAATTTAGGATAATGCCATTGATGTCTATTCACACCTGGAGAGCCTGGCAGTATGATGGCTATGTAATGTTGTTCTACATTGCAGAGGTCTGGAGAATTTCTTTCTCTCATATTGAAAAGGAGATTTTGAATAACCATGGCAACACTAAAACCTGCTGTGAATCTTATCGTACCAAGTGCTGCAGGTATGTAAGCCTGGGGATCAAAGGCTAGGCCAGCTGGATATAGAACACCTGCTCCCTTGCATTACTACAAGTGGAAGCAAAATCCATACAAGAATAGGGCAAATAATTCATAACAAACAATTTATTTTACACATTTTACCTCTTTTTCTGTTCATGAATTATTCATGAACAGAATATTATTTTCTCTGATTCAATTGTGATTTAAAATGATTCCCTGAAAAATATTATTGTGTCGCTGGTTACTGAATTGTTTGCTTTGAGTATTCAGTATTCAAAATTACCTTTTTGTTGTTTTTTTGGTTTTTTGGGGTTTTTTAGAAATACAGGTAGTATAGTGTGATTTACATTCCCAAATTGGGTAAATGTTACCCTTAGTTTGAGAGTTCCACTACAAACTCTCCCAAATACAACCTAGAACTCACAAGGCCTGATCGTATTCCCATTAAAATCAACGGAAAAACTCTCATTGCCTTTAATGGGAATTGAGCTGGGCCCCGAGTCAGAAAGGATATTATATGCACTTTTGCATCTTCTCTTCCCAGCAAATGTTTTTTAGTCTCTCCCTCTAGAATGAATCAGGAGTAATGTACCGGATGCAAGTTCTGCTCTCACTTAGAATAATAGAATCATAGTATATCAGGGTTGGAAAGACCTCAGGAGATCATCTAGTCCAACCCCCTGCTCAAAGCAGGACCAACCCCAACTAAGTCATCCAACTTACACGGTTGCAAATCTGAGTAGCACTATGGTCAGTGTAACTGAGATCAGAATTTGGCCCAGTCTGTTTGAACCGTAGCACAACAGAAATATCAGCAATTAGAAACTTTTTAAATGTTCAGTGCTATATTCTGAAAAGCACTAGGTCCCCTGCAAGGTGCTATAATGTGGGTAATCAGAAATAATGATAAATAGTCATGATTATGAATACATTTAACTTCTACCTCCGCTATATACAGGAAAACCTGTATCCGGCTGCTGAAGAGCCTTTTTAAGGCCCTGAAGGAAGACCATCCCAGGCAACTAAGTCACCTGTGCTCTTACTATGCAAAGACGTCCTTTCTCCACACTCTGACACAATGGAAAGAGGACTCAGACTGGAAACCACCCGATATCGCCTGCTGTTTTCTCAGAGTGCTGGATGACTTCATTCAGCACGTGGAAAACAGCAACCTGCCCCATTTTTTTATTCCAAACTGCAACCTGTTTAATAGCTTCCCTCCAAGGGATCTGAAATTCCTGCTAGAGCGCTTACGAGAGCAGAAAGGGAATGGGTTGCCAGCATTTGCAGCTCACGAGGAATAGTCTTCCCAGCCATGGCTTTGAGTGAGCATGATCTAGTGCTGTGGTTGTTATGGAACCAGCTAGAATTTCTTTCTCTATGTTTTGATGATTCACATGCCAGACTCTGGAGCTCTTTGGCAACAATTTCCAAAAGAAGCCACTGATTTTGAGTGTTTCAGCTTTTGATTGTCTAGTTTATGATAATTTGGGGGCCTGATTTTCATAGGTGCTGAGCACTGGCAGCTCCCCAGTAATTTCACTTGCAGTTGTGCGGGTGCAGCACCTCTGAAAATGAGACCCAGAGTATCCCAAGTTGGGTGCTCAAATATAAGACACCAAAGCCTAAGGGCCACTTTTGGAAAATGCTCTTTAATCACTCTGTGTCACATGTGCCTATTTGTGAAATTGGATAGCAATATCTACCTACCCCATAGGACATTGAGTGTTCTGGGTTAGACAAGATGTGTACAGAAATCTAAACTGTAAAATGCTTATAGATAAGTGCTAAGTCTAAATTCACCCAGCTGGAATTGCAAGGAGAGGAGACTATTTCAGGTAATTAATCATGAGGTAGAGAATTGTCACAACTCTCCCCGAGGATCCTGGTTGCTGATAAGACAATAAATGATTTTTAAACTGTTCTGCAATAAGAGGCTGATGTTTTGTGTGTTTTACCTTCTTGGGGTGAAGGTATGCTTGGGCTGCTATTGACATGCACGGAGTCGGTGGCAATGTCAAGATGAATCATGCCCGTTTGCTTGGGTTTTTTTCTCTCTTTGTCTCACAGTGAGAGGTTTACAGCTGGGCATCTCAGAACAGGATTCCTATTGCTGCTCATCTCAACCTCAAATGGACATTTATGCCCATGCTCTCTTTTACCCCCAACCTCTGCTTGGCCAGCGTAGCTTTGAGGCTGACACACCAATGTGAAATCTTGGCAGCTTATAGGCAGTCTTTTTTTGAGTAATCATCCCTGACCTAGTCACATTTCGGTCAGGTTCCTTAAATTCCCTCCATAATGAGAACGGAATAGGCTATAACTCACCATGTAACCCCTTCTTGGGCTATATTCTGTGAGGCACTCCTGAGACAATGCAGGTGCTGTTCAGAAGAACAGGCAGATTGGTTTGAAGCAACTCTGGTGCTGCTGGATTCTGCCTGTCTTGAGGTGTGGTGCAACCCCTGGTGTAAGCTAGAGTGGTTTTGGGGGATGTTTTAATTTAGATCAGCCTATGGCTGACCTGAGTGCTACTTCAACTCCCCTTTCACTGCTAGCTCCCAGGATAGGGAGAGAATTGCAAGGAGGGGATAGTAAAGGGCCATATGTGCCAGCCAGGATAGCCCTAACATAGTCTGGGGTCTGTGCCAGCTTTGGGAGCAGCAGTTAGGCAACAGAACACTGGATGTACCTGCTGAATTCTCATTGCATCTTCACTCTAACTTTAAATACGCTCTCCCTTCTGATTCAGCCTTCGCTGCTGTTGGGATCTGAGTGTATACATTGTTTAACGTCTCCTAGAGTCCTCATTAACTCTGTGCTTTGGCTTTACTACTCTGTAAATACCATCTCTCTGAGGAACTTGGCTTGAAACAGCCTTTCAGTCAGGAGCTCAGCGGATATAGGGTGCACCAACAAATGTTGCCCTTCAAAGTTTCACTTTGGAATGCAGAAGGCGTGAATGGGCTTGATGAAAGGAGATCTCTTCTGACTAAGTTCTGAAGAAAAGAAAGCGGACAATGCACTGCTCACGGAAATGTACTGACTTGGAATCGAAGGAACCAAATTATGGAGAAACTGGGTGGGGCTAGCTTTATTTTAATCCTGCAGTTAGAGGGAAGGAGCTGGTACTATCCAGTCCTATCGGCTGCTGAGCACCTTCTATGAGGTGTCATAGTGCTCACACCAGATAGGAATGGTCAGTTTTGTGGCTGAGAATAGGCATAGGCTGTGGCACAGTTTAAGCAGCTGTTCCTCTGTCTTTGAAAGATCTGCCCACACCCTTTCTCTTAGTCATTTGAGGACTTTGGGTTTCAGATTCGCTCTGCCTGATACGGTGGAACATGCAGTAGACAGGAGCTCAGCGAACAAATTTATCATGCGGCATTATGACATAGTTAGGGCTTAACATAAGGAGGATGCAGAACAACTCCCCTTCTTTTGCTAAAAGCAAACGGAGAGCTCCCTCTCCTCACCTGACCTGGGTGTGCTCTGTCCCTCCTCCTCAGCTGCTGTGATTATGCAGCAGCTCTTCCTCCCATTTCAATCTTCATTAACATAACTAAAAGATACATGCACTGGCCTTCTGAATCCCCCATCTGTATCACACATAGCCTTTGCTCTTAGCAGGCTCCTGGTTCATTGTTGGAATGTAACAGTGGCATCTCCTTTAAAGCGCTATGGCAGCCATTGCAAAGGGTTCTGAGCTGCGTACAGGAACTAAAGCCACCTCCTTCAGACACCTGTTTTGGAGGTTGAAATAGCACAAACAGAAGGCTGAGTGGGTTGCTGAGCTGAGAAGGTTAATGGGAAGCAGGCAAGCAGGGGAGCTCCAAAGAAACCAGGACTGACTCATGGATTCTGGGATATGTGCCTAATTTAGGAGGACAAATTGACAAGTCCTTGATGCCCCTTTGCTGGTGGAGCATCATGTGAAATATTCGGTGTTGCTGTTTAATGTGTAGCACCTTCAGGTAGTGAGCTCACAGGATTGTGAGGATTATCTTTGGCTTCCATATTTCCAATGTGACCTACCTGGTGAAAAGGGTCGACCAGAAACCAGGACTTCTGGAGTCAAGTCCTCTTTCTGTCTTCTACTTGCTATGTGACTTTGGGCAAGTCTCTTAACCTTTCTGTGCCTCCATCTATCTATAACATGGAGATAATACAACCTGCCTAACAGGAATGTAGTGAATCTTCATTTGTTAATCTGTGCAAAGAGCTTTGAGAGTCTCAAATAACAGGCAATACAGGCACTACTCTGTATTATCATGCATCAAAAGCTTTTCATGCTGGTGAAATTGGGATATGGGCAGTTGCTTAAGTTGGAAATGAAGGCATTTTTGCTTATAGAAACCTCCCTCTGAAAAACTCTATCTATTTGACACAGCAGAAAATCTTTTGCTTTTGTCAAATCCATGGGAAATGTGATTATTTTTTGCTTGTGCTGAGAATTTTTCTTGTAACCAGACAGAATTCTGTGGATTTTAGAGTGTGTGTGAATCCTTACACTCCTACACCTCACTGCCTATTAGTACTTACACAGTCCTCTAAAGCTTTTGAGAGACAGCAGCCTGGGAAACTTCACACATCTTTCTTTTGCATAATTCCTGCACAAGATACAGCTCAGCGGAGGATTTTATGTACCACCAGAGGGTGCTGTAACTATGTACTCTAGCCATTCTCTTACCCAGGACAGGGTGAGTGATACAACTGTTTCTTTTATCAGAATTACTTACTTCAGTGCTGGCAGCAGCAGGGTGGTTTTTAAAGTAAAGCTTATATTGGGTGGTGCGGCGCCTTCTAACGCTGTGGGGGGTTTGGTTTGGCTCTGTTCATTTGCATTGGCAGTGGCTGAATCACCACCCTTCCCAGAACCAGGCAAAGAGGAACTCTGTTTGTCAAACGGTAACAGGCCATTTATCTAGCACTTTTTGTGCAGCTTAAAGCGCTTTATGCTAGACACAGAACACAGATCTAATAGGCTGGATTGCAAGCAGGGAAAACATCGTTACCAGCATTCTGTCTACCCTCTCCACAGCCATTCTGCTCTTAGTCAAGTGCCGGGCTGGAGAGAGGGATATGTACCAGGCAGGGCAGATATCCACAACTGGATTAGATAGGTTAAGACATGGGCACCTCTCCCTCTTTTTCACAAGGCACTTATTGGCTAATTAATCTAATAAGCTATCTGCATTTCTGGGTAGCACACCACCATGATGCCTAGGCTGCCTGCTACCCATAGGGCAAGGAGATACCTTCTCTGTGCCAGGGAATATCAGTCTTAACCACAGCACACATAGACAGAGATATGAGAATTATCTTGAAATTATACAACCCCTTTCTTTCCAAGGCTTCCAAAGAACTTTACAGACTGGACATAGAAAACTGTAAACCCATTGCTGAAATGCAGCCACCTCTGACTGCAATGCAGTAGCTGCTTAACAGTTTGACAGAAGGAAAGATAGGGAAAGAGCATGTAATTACCTAGGGTGGAATTTTGCCAGACTAATATCTCTGTTTGTATGCAAATCGCCATGGGAACTTCAAGGCCCTATTAAGGTACTCTGCAACACACAGTCTTCTGTTGGGGTGGCACTGGCAGGGTCCCCCAGAGCAGTGGATCTAGGCATTAATAATAATACCCCATAGAGATGAATGGGCAAATCACCTCTCTCAGAGATATTGTTTCAGACTGTCTGCATACTCAGGCAGACACTATTTCATCAGTTTCACATGAGTGGCTGGAGTCCCTAAGCATAGCCCTACAGTGCCTAGGTCTTAATACCCAGAATCTTAAAAGAGTGCAGGTGACTGGCTAAAAAGCCACCTTTTGCCATCACATCTAAAGGCCTGGACCTGAGACCTTTCTCTCTAGCATACCAGAGTGATGGGTATTTTAGTAAAGAATAGACTAGATCGTTAGCACCTGGCTGAGACACTGGTTCACTACTGGCTTATATGAAAGAGCACTTTCCCCTAAATCATCACCTCCAGCTCCTGCAGCTCCTGTGTATTTCCATGGACTGCTCTCATTCAAGTCACATTCAGGCCAATCTCTGTTTAATTTATGAGATCTGACAAGGTCTTCATGCAAAAAGTATAGCATGGCTGCAGACTACAGGGTATCGTTTTAGTATCTGAAGTGCCAGCTTTCTGACAAAGCATAATACAGTGTCGCCTTGTATTTGTGTTCAATGGGGAAACTCTGGAAGTCACCTCAGATTAAAAAGGGAAGAGTTTAGACTGCTATATATATAAAGACAAGGAGAAAAGCAACAGTTCAAGCACAAATCTCTAATCCTGCCCCAGAGATGATTAAACAAAACAGGAAAATGCAGTTTCACTGGAACCCTTCATATTTTTGCCCCAGTCTAGCGGCAATGTATAGTTTGTCTGGTTTTCTGCACAGACAGATGCACTCCTTCTCCAGGATGCAGGCAGCAATTCTTCATGGTCTTTAGCAACCCCTCTGGCTGGTTTAGGGATGACACTGTTGAGTTTAGACAAGGAGCTGCATCCAGATCCCTCCAGTTCAGGGGACAATCAGTGTCACAGGGTGCCATTAGGTTGTTGAAGATGATTAGAAGGACGACACAGGGAGGCTTCTCTGTGGGGCTGGGTCAAGTACCCTTCTCTTCCCTCTGAAAAATCTGAATGATAAAAGTCTTAGTATGAAAAGATTTACAGGCCTCTGCCCTATTCATTATAGGCTTAGTCCAAATCCTGATTAAATCAATGGGACTCATGACATTGGCTTCAGAGGGCTTTGGTTTAGGCCCTATTTGAAATCCTCATTGTATGATTCAGCATCTAAGTCACATAATATTCTTTTTGTTCTCTGACTGGAGGATCTAAACTGCAGACTAATCTATCTGCAGACTAATCTAAATAAATAATAACTTTATTGCACGAATAACAAACAGCTTTTCTAAATGACTCTATGTTTGGTACACAGATTCTCAGGAATATGGAATCTCATGAGTATTTGCATAACCTTTGCTTTTTGTAATCTGACTGTTCAGGACTAAATGGGCTTATGAATAACACTAACACAAACTGGCCAGTTTTAGATGCAATAATATTCACAAACACGGTGCTGCCATATTTGCCCATATCCACCTACAGTGTTGGAAACCCCAATGCAATAACGATAGTGCATGGAAACCAGAAGATGAAACTGAGTAGTCTCAATTTATTCTCCCATCTGAGCAAAGTGCAAAAACTCAAACTGCAAATTTGGTGAAAAGTGAATTTGATTTGTTTAAGTCGTACAATTTGTACCAATCTGAAATGTTAGAAAAAGAGGAAAATATCTATATATAGATTATCTAGATATATTTAAAGATATGGGGCCGGATTCTCAGCTGTACACTGAGTTGCTCCGCTAGCGTCAATGGACTTATGAAGTCATGTGTACCAGCTGAGGATCTGACTCATGATTTATTTTTTTATCCTTCAAATAATGTTCCACTACAGTAACTCTGGATAAGTAGGTATTCCTCATTCTGCCCAGAAACTTTGAAGGCTGAACCTTTAAACTAAAATCCCCACAACTCTTCAGAAATGATCAGACTTGAAAGTAAGTCATCATGTATAGCCATTGATTTCAAATAACATTACCTGTTTCCCTTGGTAGCAGTATGGTACCTTGGTTGGACTTGCTTAGAATAATATTTGGTGACATTAGGCTAATAGCCATTGATGGACCTATCCTCTATGAATTTATCTAGTTCTTTTTTTAACCCTTTTATAGTCTTGGTCTTCACAACATCCCCTGGCAAGGAGTTCCACAAGTTGACTGACAGTGCTACCATCTCTGAATATAAAGAGTGATTTTTATATACAGTTTGTGAAGTGCTCTGAAATCATTCAAGATGAAAGTTTTTATAAAATGGATGTTGCTCCTTCACAGGACTGCCACCCCAAAATTGAAAAATCATAAGACATACCCCCCAGAATAATGAGTTTGGCCCCTAAATCATGAGATTTTGTTTAACCTAATTTTTCTCCATCTGCCTTTTTGAATTATTACGCTCCCACTGCCCAACCCCAGTAGGTGTGGGTGTGTGCACACCTCCGGGACAACTCTTGCCAACTCTTCTAAATGTATAAAGTAAAGTGATTTTTGGCTCCTATTGTGGGAGCTCTCTCTGGAGGATCCAACTGAGATCAAATGTAAAAAGATTTTATAAAATGATGCTTCCTGGTGTGGAGCTTCCAACTTCTCTACCCTCCCCCCGCCCCAGATTCTGTTTAATTAATCTGCACCTATCCCAGCCCAATATCTGCCCTGCAACTCCATATCTGCCCTTTACTGCATCTCTGGTCTTCCTACAGCACCAAGGATTATTCTCTCTTGCTCTCTCTTCCCTGGATTGGTGCTGCAGGGAGGGAGAGGGAAGGAGCAAGGAGCAGACTGACCCAGTGTGCACAAGAAGGGAGGAGGGAGGGAGGGAGCACAGTCATTCAGAGTTGCTGAGCTCTTTCTTTTCCCTCCACCCCACTCCTCTGAGAATGATATCAGGAGCTTCCTCATGCCTCCCCAAATCCATCTAGGCCCCTGATTGGAGTGAGGAGAGATCTCTGCCTGCCTCCTGCAGCAGTCCTGATTGGCTGCTCTTCCCCAGCAGCCAGGGAAGGAATAGCAGCAGCCAATCAGAGCAGGTTGTCATAGGGAGCCTGGCTCCGGCAGGATCAATATCACCTTAGTCATGAAATTGCAGCATTGGCACTAGTGCCTTCATGCTTGTAGGTAGTGTGTTCTTGGGGGTGTCATCTTCTCCTGTGCCCAAGGGAAGATCCAGATGTTCCCAAATGCTGCACATTAAGCTCAGACGTTGGTGCTCAGCTCTCATGTTCTTAAGCAATTACTGGCCTGCTAACTAACTAGTTCAACACACAGGAAGGTGGATCTGCTATGGGTGGGGAATCCTTGGAGGTCAGCGATCCATAATCCTAAACAGGGAGCGCCTCTCTAATGTATCCCTGTGCTCCAAATTACTCCACACACATTTCAGATGTCCATATTTTAATGTATCCCAGAAATCACTTTCTTGGGAGACAGAGATTTGCTGAACTGCCTGATTGCCACAGTACCAGAATTACCATAAGGACAGCCCCTCAAATCCTGGTTTTTCAGCCCTTCTTCATCTAGTCGTGGAGGAAACTGTGAAAATAAAAAAATAATAATAACGAAAATAAGTAAACTAACTCTTTAAAGAACTCAACACATTTGATGAAAAGGATTTTTCTGATGAGGAATTTGTATTTTACCCCAAATGATTCAGTCATTTCTACTTCAACCCCCCCACATTTGTTGTGCTGCATGTAGATTTTACCCATTGAATTTCATTAGCATGGACGCTGCGGTTAATAGGTGCATCTAATCTGTGTGGCTATACTACCCGTGGTATTCTTTGACCACTTAGGGGTTAACATTGGGATAATGTGAGTGCTAGGCTTTCAGCATGATGTTTGTGTGCAGGGAGCTGGTCTCTTTTTAGCATGATGTTCTTGGCACTCCCTGATCTGAGTTAGACAGTTGGATGTGGAAGTCAAACCTAACTTGGGGCAATGTCTGTGCTGTCCTTCTGCTGCTGAGAAAGTGGGCCAGCTGGCTAATTAATTAATGATGAGCAACTTGGTGATGCCACACCTGGAAACCATTAGTTTCCTGGAGTTTACATATTCATGAACTTCTCCCACAGAATCCTAGAGGCTGTTACTTTTAGTTTCTTCCCTCCAGCCCCAAAATAAAGTTCAAAAGGCCCCGACTCACCCCAAGGAAAAATGTAAAGGTAGAGATCTCCAAGAACATCTCAAGCAAGATCACGTTTTCCTCTGGTCAGGTGCAATGAGTTCAATCTGTTGGTTCACACAGACCGTAGATTAGACTTTGGCTGGGAGCTAAAGTGAATGAAGCATGTGGGGTCACTGTGCGTGATTCAATTTCTCTTGGAAAATAACTTCCATCAAGAAAAATAAATAAATAATAATAAACGAATTAAGGATCTCACTGGCTTTTTTCTTAAGTCAGCTTGGAGAGAGAATTGAAAGGTCTATGTTCCGTAGCTTTTCCCACACCTTTGGGTTTCATATTAGAGAAGCTGTATGAATTAATCACTAGTTATCGGCTTTTGGTTCTTTTTCTTTTCTCCATGACAGCTTGAAACGTTTTGAAATCATAAGATCTGCTGCCTCATGGTAAGAGGATGGGATGGGATGGGTAGTTAGGACTCCTGGGTTTGATTCCTGGTTCTGCCTCTAACTCATGGCGTGATCTTGCCAAGTCACTTGTGCCTCAGTTGCTACATATTGACCGGAAAAAACCTTAAATGTAAAGGATATCACCCCACAAGGGTTTGCTACAAAATCATCCATTTTGCATAATTATTGCTTGAAACTATAGGACGGCATTTTCAAAAGCACTCAAGCTCTGGCCTAATTCAGTTTCCACCAATGTTAATGGCGAAACTCCCACCACTGTGAATGGGAGCAAAATTTAAGCCAATGCTAAGTGCTTATGAAAATCCCTCCTGTACTCTATTTATGTGATCAAATGTTTCTGAGTAGCTCTTTAATGGATGCAGGATATTAGGGATCAAGGATGTCCTTTAAAATACAGAAAGTATGGTCGTCCTATATATAGTGTATTTGCAATTAGTTTTCTGGTGAAATCTCCTTTGATATCAATTTGGAAAAAGAATTGGCATCAGAGCAATCTTGTCCTATTATTATTATTATTTATTTGTACTGGGGTTCCTACAAATTCCATCATTGGCCAGGACCCCACTGCTCTGGGTTCAGAACCTCCTCTTTCAGAAATCTCAGTTCTTAGAAGATGCTAATATCTGAGCAGCGTTTATGCTTGGTAACACAAGAGTTAATAGTTTATAAATAATTGATTATATAAGAGCTGACTAAAATGCAAATCTTTCTTTTCAAAACACTTCTTGAATATTTTTAATTGTTTGTTCTTCAAGTTTTCTGAAATAATGTGTTTTAAAAAAAATTGTGATTTTTTTTGTGAAACTTTTAGTTTTTTATAAATAAGACGAGGAAGACTTGTGGCACTTTAGAGACTAACCAATTTATTTCAGCATAAGCTTTCCTGGGATATAACCCACTTCATCGGATGCACAGAATGGAACAGAAGTAAGATGCATTTATACACACA
>ML677332.1:64608521-64863311 GCA_007922305.1 Dermatemys mawii
TTGGAAGGGACCTCAGGAGGTCATCTAGTCCAGCTCCCTGATCAAAGAAGGACCAATCCCCAACTAAATCATCCCAGCCAGGCTTTGTCAAGCCTGACCTTAAAAACCTTTAAGGAAGGAGGATTCTACCACCTCCCTAGGTAACCCATTCCAGTGCTTCACCATCCACCTTGTGAAAAAGTTTTTCCTCATATCCAACTTAAGTCTCCCCCTCTGCAACTTGAGACCATTACTCCTTGTTCTGACAGAAATTTCCAAACATAAAAAAGAGTTGGAACTTAGGGTTACATTTTCAATGATCTTATTTGAACAAAATGTGTTCATCAAGGCCTAATTTAGAAAGTGAAAATTTCCCATCTGTCCTGAGTCTCTAACTGTGCACTTCCTCAAGCATTTAGTTTGGAGGTTTGATAAATCAGCAGAGTCATGTTAACTTAAGCAGCTTGACCTAAAAGATACCTACTCTTAATACTCAGCAGAAAGTGAACAGAATAACATTATGGAAATTGTATCTGTATCTAGGAAAAAGCCTGTCTATTTCTTCATCACCCCATGCACACACCACTTTTTAAACTGATCCTTTTTATCTTCTGCTTAGCAAGAATCCAATTACTGCACATGTGCTTACTGCCCCATAAATAACTTCTTCTTAGCTTTCTGATCACACCCTCCCAGTTCTATATTTTGTCAGCAAAAGTCTGATTTTAAAAATAATCCTTCAGCCATCTGCTTACCCATATGTTCTACACATCCATGAATGTTAGTTTCAGTGCAGGTTTCATAGACAATACCACAAAGCTTGAATGTGTTTTTGTCCACAGTTAGCATTTTACTTCCACATTAATTTGATCACAGGTAAACTGTTTCATTTTGGTGGGTTATTTTGATTGTAATCAGATCAGTTACTGGGAAGTGATTTTGTAGCCAATAAATTCAAGTTATAAAGGCTTTCCTTCCTTTTTTTATATAGCAAATACATTATTTTAAAGGTCATCCTTGTCAGTGTAATAAAATAAATCTCAGGCTAGCAAATGTAAAACATCCTCTGGAGCATCCATTGGTGTTTACATTGGGCTGGGGAATGTTATCTTAGCTGCTCCATCAGTTTCAATTACTGATGATGTCATCTTGATCAACTGTGAGAGGCTAAGCTACAACAGCAGGGAAGAACATATTTGAAATCCTTTTTGTCTGTGATTAAGCCTTCTCTTATCATGACAGTGCAAGTTTTCCTTTTGCTTTTTGGGTCTCTGAAGAAACAAGAGAACCAGTTAAAAGTTAATTGTGAACTGATGTTACTTCCATCACTTTCTCTGAGGACAACTTAATGGGCTAAACGCATCTTGCATTTATACCGCACTGGCTTTCAGTGGAGCTTTACGGATATGTAGCCGAGTGTAGAATGTTTCATTTTATTATTATTAGTAGTAGTTTTCGTATTGTTTCTCTCACCAACAGACATTAGCTCAATAAAAGATATTACCTCACCTCACTTGTTTCTTTAGTTTTATTCATGTTACTTCCAAATCACTAAGAAAACATCTAGATTGGAACTTAAACAGTTAGGTAATTCTGTCACAAAAAGCAACAACAAACAATCAAAAAATAAAGGATGCTTTCTGTCGGTTGAACTGCCTCTACGAAAACTGACTGTTTTAGAATACAGGCTTAACTTATTTCCTGCAAAGCCCACACAACTAACAGCTTAACTGCAGAGCTCAACAGCACACACATGTTTACAGAGGAAAAGATGTCATTTTTTGCTGTGACCTCCATAGAGCTCGCCAGGGAAGTATTTGGATGAGAGACCTCTAAGGAAAACTGGAGTGGTGTTAGTGATACAAGTCTCATTCCTGCCACATAAATAACACACCTGGTTTGGTACTGAGTGTCTCTATAACCTGTCAAATTTATTAGAATCAAGAACATACAACTTTTTGGAGGATGAAATAGGACGCACACTCCATTCGGCTTCAGTACTGAGCCAGTGATTCACTGTCATGCCATAAGTACTGTCTTTTAGACAATATGTAAAACTGTAATATTTAAATATTCCTGAGATGGGGTGGCCAGGCCCATACCAGGCCTGATGAGATAAATTAGGCCAATTAATCTATAGGCTGCACTTGGAGAAAAGCCAGGGAGTGCTAAGGCTTAACTGGCTGATGAAGTCCAACTGGGGAGGAACTGGGCTGGGTTTATAAAGCCAGAAAGTGGGTGGTCTGTAATCACTGCCTGAGGGTAGGGAGGTGTATTTGAGGCTACAGCGTTCAGCAGTTTGTAGTTACTCCTTGGGAGGAGGGAGTTTGAGCTGGTTCACCCACAGGGGACCAGAAACCGCAGAGTAGTGGGCGGGCCTCGGTTCCCCTATTGTCCACTGGGGAAGTGGCACAATTAGGGAAGTGCCAGAGAAGACTGAGACAGTTTGTGTGGAAGGACTTGTATTCCTAGAAGGAGAAACAATGTAGTGACCTGGCTGGAGGGCCAAGTCAGAAAGAGAAAACTGCAGTCCTGGAACGAGAGAGGGGATGCAGAGAGAGGAAGAGACAGAGTGACAGAGTGAGATCGTCAGAAAGGATATCGGCTTGGCAGAGCCAAGAACCGCCTCTGATGTTTCACTCCATATTCTTTATGAAAATATGCTTATGATATGAATATGACATAACTGAGCTGTACTTTATGAAAGATATAATTGGAAAGGTTATAATTTATTGAATGAGATTATCTAGTTTGTATGCCTGCATCATTTCTGTATTTGAAGTTAGGAATATCGACTATGTATCTGTATTTCAGCTATGCTACTTTGGGTGATAGCCACTGCTAACACTTCAGTTACAACAATGGAAATGCCAGACAGGGCTGATCGTGCATTAGTGAGGACCATGGACTGTGAAAATTCTTGGCGTTCCTTCAGACGCTCTATAATGCCACTGACTTATGGATGCTGGGATACTATAGAGTCAGGTGGTCTTGTCACCTGATACTAAACATTACCTGGGACATCTTATAAGTTTCCACTGGAAGGGAAGAGGGTACAAGTTTGGGAAAAAAAGGATTTCTGTCTTATGTAAAGCCTATCTAAGGGTGAGGAAGAAGGCAAACTGGACTCATCCTCTCCATGGCCTGTCTGCACAAAAAGAAAAACTGCTAAAGCCACCTGAAGGGAAGGAGGGCGGGGATGAGTCCAAACTGAGACAGGGGTCCAGTCTGAAAAAATATGTAACTGGAACTCTAAACAACAGAAACTTTGCAGTCCGCCTAAAATAACATTTACAGAACAGCTACCTACCTACCGACAGCTATGCCTACCTTCATGCCACCAGCTTCCACCCCGGGCACACCACACGATCCATTGTCTACAGCCAAGCACTGAGGTACAATCGTATTTGCTCCAACCCCTCAGACAGAGACCAACACCTACAAGATCTCCACCAAGCTTTCTCAAAACTACAATACCCGCACAAGGAAATAAGGACACAGATCAACAGAGACAAGCCCAAGACAAGCCCAAGAAAGAAAACAACAGAACACCACTGACCATCACCTACAGTCCTCAGTTAAAGCCTCTCCAATGCATCATCAGTGATCTACAACCCATCCTGGACAACAATCCCTCACTTTCACAGGCCTTGGGAGGCAGGCCAGTCCTGGCCTACAGACAACCTGCCAACCTCAAGCATATTCTCACCAGCAACAGCACACCGCGCCATAATAACTCTAACTCAGGAACCAATCCATGCAATAAACCTCGATGCCAACTCTGCCCACACATCTACACCAGCAACACCATCACAGGACCAAACCAGATCAGCCACACCATCACTGGTTCATTCACCTGCACATCTACCAATGTAATATACGCCATTATGTGCCAGCAATGTCCCTCTGCTATGTACATCGGCCAAACTGGACAGTCCCTACGAAAAAGGATAAATGGACACAAATCAGATATCAGGAATGGCAATATTCAAAAACCTGTAGGAGAGCACTTCAACCTCACCGGACACACCATAGAAGATTTAAAGGTCAGCATTTTGCAGCAAAAAAACTTCAAGTCCAGACTGCAAAGAGAGACTGCAGAGCTGCAATTCATTTGCAAATTTGACACAATCAATTTGGGACTGAATAGAGATTTTGAATGGCTAGCTAACTACAAAAGCAGCTTCTCTTCTCTCGCTATTCACACCTCCAGTTCAACTGCTAGAGGAACACCTCACCCTCCCTGATTAGAGATAACAAGCTGGTTCAGCCTGATTGGACTAACCTTGTTATCTCCCACTTGGTTCTTGCCTACCTATTTATACCTGCCCCTGGATACTTCCACTGCATGCATCCGACGAAGTGGGTATTAGCCCACGAAAGCTTATGCTCTAAAAAAAATTTTTAGTTAGTCTTTAAGGTGCCACAGGACTCTTTGTCACTTCAGCCCAGTTTATGTAATTTCTAACTGGGGAAAGGGAGGCCAAGAATCTCCGTCTGCACTTAGGGAGATTTGCGTATCTCCCTCCGCACTGAGGGGGCAAATTTCATAAGACCTTTGGGTTTGTACCCCTTAAAGGGAATGGGCATCAAAGTGTTGGGGTGAGCCTTCAGGGCTGAATCTTTCCTGAGTGGATCTCTGTCTCTCTGTGCAACTGTGGGTGGCCCTGCCTGTGAGCTTAGCTGGAAAAGGCTTGTGAGCCTAACCCAGTAAGGCCAGGTATAGGGGACCAAGGCTACAACAACAGGCAGGCTGGGTGGTATCTCAGAACTTCAGATGGCATCCAAAGGGGGGCAACTTGTCACCCTCCAGAAGGCAGCACTGTCCCATTGCAACTTTTTTCAAGAGGAAGGATGTTAGCTTGGCTTCCTGGCTTTGAGAATGTAAATGTTTTCCACTTACATTTTACTGTTTCATTTAGATTCAGTCATACTTCTCAACATGCTAAGGCATGTAGGAAGCAATGTTTCACATAGGCTCAAAATGAGAGATGCAAAAAATTACCAATGCAGTAAATTTAAAGTTTTGTGGGATTCCTTCTTTTAGTGTGAATTACTTTTTCAGTAACATCAGTTTCATGAATTTTTATTTCTCATGTAAAATTGTTCAGACATAATATTTAGAGGACATTGAATTTGCTTGGAACATAGCTTTATTTTTGTGACTAAAATGAGTGATGCCCCTTGAAAAAACGTTTTCAGTGTTGTTGTAGCCATGATGGTCCCAGGGTATTAGAGAGACATGGAGGGTGAGGTAATATCTTTCATTGGACTAACTTCTATTGCTGTAAGAGAACAAGCTATTGAGATGAGACAGTCTTGAAATGAGGGACATTTGAGAGAGACAAATGAAGTAGTTTTCACTTCCTGTTTTAAATGACTCTCTGATGGTATTGTATATTGTGAAATCACTGTCATTTTCCATGCTGGGGGGAAGCTGCATTTCCATGGAGTGGGGGATTAAATAACAATGGACAAGTTTAGATAAACATCTGCCTTTTCACCTTTATGCAGATTATCTCTGCATTAGGGATGTAATTCATCCTTTGAAGAAGACCAACATGAAGCTGTAAGCTGGGTCTGAATGAATGGTTCCCTGACAGCTGTGAGGGGGAGAGACATGGATGTTTTTATGTAAATACAGTTTGCTCTTGCTCCTTTTACATATTCAGCTCATACATCGGTGTCAAAGTGATCAACTTTGGCTGGTATTGGGTACAAATCACCTTAGTACTTAATGCAAGGGAGTAAAATATGGGACCAATGTTGTAATTATTGTAGGAATGCAGGGAGGAAGGACTGTGTTTAACATCTCCCAAATGAGGGGGGCACCCTCAGTTGAAAGAACCTCATTAAGCCAGGGGCTCACATGTCAGAGCACAGAGAAAGTAAGATAGATGGGGATAGGTATCCCCAGCTAGGATACTACACACAGGCAAGGATCTTCCCTAGAATGATTTAACCAGTTCCTCCCCAGTATTTAAAGAATAGAGCTAAAGAGGTTTTATTAGGTGCCTTAGGTATGTTAAATGCCCAATCAGAGGTGAAATCAGTTGTGGTAGGACTGTGTGTCTGTCCAGCCTACAAAGAGTTAAAAAGTCACTGAGAGACTGATGTGCAGAGGTCACAGCAGAGAGATAGTCTTGTCTCTCAGAGGTGTCCAGGCATGGTGTGTGAATTTCCCAGGTTACTGGGAAATTACTGGTTACTGGGCGGGAGCTCAAGTGGGTTCTGTGTTGTATCAGTGGAAAGGAACCCCTAGATATTGAATTCAGTTCTACTTGTTTCTGGATTTACCTGGCAGAAGGGTTACATTTTGGGGTTACAGAACCTAAGAACCTCATACTAGGGTTAAATTTCTGACAGACAAATTTCTTACTCCTGGGTAAACTTATTTATATGTGCAAGTTTCCGTGGGTCAGTTTCTGTAATCTCTGAGCCTCTGTTTATCTCTCTGAAGAATAAGGATGGTTCTGTCTACCTGCCTCAGACATGGGCAAGATGTAATTAATGTTTGTAAATGTTGCAGTTTGGTTGGAAAATGCTATAAAAAATAAAATCCATTTAAGTAAGAGCAAATAAGGAGGTGGAACTGGGAACAGAATTTGAGATTTCTTGAGTACCAGCCCCTGATTAGTCTCAGCCCTGGTCTGCACTAGGGAACGGGGATCGACCTAAAATATGCAACTTCATCTATGTGAATAGCATAGCTGAAGTTGATGTATGTAGATCAACTTACCTTGGCATCTTCACGGTGCTGAGTAGCTCCCCTGCCGACTCCACCTGCACCTCTCGGCGTGGTGGAGTTCCGGAGTTGAAGGGAGAGCACTCGGGGATTGATCCCACCCACCAATCTGGCAGGTAATGTAGACCTCCCCTCAGGGTATGCAGAGTTCCATCATAGTTTGTGTAGTTTTCCAAAGATAGCTTGAACCCAATGGAACTTTCTGATGTTTCTCTTTTTCCAAAA
Source organism: Dermatemys mawii (assembly GCA_007922305.1). Taxonomy (NCBI): domain Eukaryota; kingdom Metazoa; phylum Chordata; order Testudines; family Dermatemydidae; genus Dermatemys; species Dermatemys mawii. Next base: position 64,615,471 of record ML677332.1, read on the forward strand.
TAAACAGATTGCAAAATAAACAATCCCACTCTCCATAAGTTGTCCTTTACAGAAGATCTTGGTAAAGATGGGTGAATAAATTCAATTAGAAATTTTTAGGTTTAGACATTTTTGAGATAAAGAGAATTTTCCTCCAAAAAAGCATTAAAAATGTCCCCAGTTTGTTTCCTTTACGCCTATCTTTTCTAAGTCTGATATTTTAGAAATGACTAGTGTAATTCACCTCAAAATTTGCCAAAAGCTGTTCCTCCTACCACAGACAATGAATGTGTAAGTGGATTAGACCTTTTTTAGAGGAACTTAGAAATGGCTAAGATAAAGCCTTACAGGAAAACTAGTGGATCCTTAATCACAGGAGGATCTACTGAAATGGTGTGATATAGTATTGATCTGTCTAAGGGCACATACTCGCAATGATGTCAATTGAAAGCAGTGAGGTGAGAAGTGACAGGTATGCCCTGGTCCAACTTTCTTTCCCTCTTCCTCCAAAAAAAGGCAGGTATAAATAGTGCTAGTTGAATTTTTTCTATCAAAATCTTTTTTTTCAATAAAAAATTGGATTTCAATTTTATTCTTATTATTTTATTACAAAAAGTGTTTGTTTTCTGTGGAAAATTTAAATTAGTAATCTCATAACCAAATACTGAAAAAAACAAAACATTTTCAGCCAAAAATAAATAAGTACATTGTGGTGAAAATAGAAAAGTTGTGATTAAGAAATTCTGCCACAGCGTATCATGGAAGTTGTATTTGAGGTATGTAATTTCTGCATTCTCCTTTGTGGGTGAGGTTCCTGGCTCCTCGCATCCCCCATTATGCACCACAGCCAGGAACTCCCATGATGCACATAGTAAATCAGCAAGAAGAGAAATTGTACTGCAGGGATCGACAATGTTTGGCACGCGGTCCACCAAGGGAAGCTCCCTGGCGGGCTGGGCCTGTTTGTTTACCTGCTGCATCTGCAGGTTCGGCCGATTGCAGCTCCCACCATCTGTGGTTCGCAGCTCCAGGCCAATGGGGACTGTGGGAAGTGATGTGGGCTGAGGGACATGTTGGCTGCCACTTCCCGTGGTTCCCATTGGCCTGGAGTGGCAAACTTCAGCCAATGGGAGCTGCAATTGGCTGAACCTGTGCACACGGCAGGTAAACAAACTGGCCTGGCCCACCAGCGGGTGCTGCGTGTCAAATGTTGCCTATCCCTGTTGTAGTGCTTTGTTGAATATGTTGTCTAGCTGGGGACCCTGGGTCATAGAGAAGACTAAGAGATATGAGGTTTCCAAACTATAACTCTCAGGAGGCACTTCAGTGGAATTTTCCAAATCCATATTTGGGGTTTTAACCAAAAACATTTCAGCTTTTAGTTTTTTGATAAAAAATAAATCGAATGAACATTAGGATACAGGGCCTTCAGTGTCAAAGCCCCATCTCCCTCTCCAAAAGGTTAATGCTTTAAGCCATGTGTAGCTCAGCTGCTCCTTAGGATTACTGTCTGAATATGTTCGCAGTTTGGCAGCTGCTTATGCAACATGGGACTGCATTTTAATTGGCATTGCAGAACTTCATGACCAAATACTTTCTCCTCCTTTCTTTTTTTCTTTAGCTTATTAGCAGAAATGTTTGAGCTAACATTACAAGAATTTCCCATTATAAACTACTTTAGGCCACAGTGCAATGTGAAGGCCATTTCCCCTACAGTAAGTAGAGAGAGGAAAAGACACTTTGACATTGTCAAAGCTCTACTGCAATTTTATTAATCTAGAATAATCCTGCTTGAACCATATGTTCAATGAATTTGGGTAGAGTTTTATATTTTAGATAGCAGTGAAAGTGTTAACATCTTGCATAGTCCTTGTTTTATATAATATGTAGAGTTTGTTTGTTTAGTCATCCACATCTTTTTTTTTTTTTTTTTTGCAAACCTTCAAGGTAACAACAGAAATTGAAGGCAGGGAATTATCCACAATCTCAGAAGGTGATGGGAGAAGGATTTAAAGAAGAAAATGCCCAGGCTACACATTAAGGAAAGGTTGTGAACTGTAAGAGGCAATTACTATAGAAGGTAATGCAGGCTCCATCACTGCAGTTATCTGAAGTCATATAAGATATTAGTGAGGATGCAGAATGAGGGTCAAATAGGAAAACAAAGCAGAAAATGGTTTCCATATATCAGTTAAAATTGGTGTTCATTACCTCATAATTCCTTCCAATTTTTTTCTCATATAAAGCTCATTTCAGTTGTAATGTGATTCATCTAAATAGGAGGCTTTGAAGATGATTCTAGTATTGTAATATTATTGGCATTAATAATACTAGTATTCATTCATATTAGACACTTCTTAGATAATTCACAAAACAATTATAGTGTGACTCATTATGTCCAATTGTTTTTAATGTATTGGCTGCCAATATTTGGGAAGCTTTAGGAAATGCTTCAAGACCTTCTACTTTAAATAAAACTTTTCCATCGTAATGAAAATGACATTTACATCATCTAATGAAACCAAGAAAACAAAAAATAAACTGGATAATTAACCAACTTAAAACCCCACCCAAAGTGTAGGCCCCATATTTAAAGAAGTGGGTTCAAGAAGTCCACTAGAGATCTTAGTTTGCTAAACTATTTAAAATCAGAAGTGTTCCGATCATGTAGAAACTGGTAAAAAACCTGAAAAAAACAATGGTTAAAATGCCACAAAGTGAACTCATAGGACAAAATTAGTTCCCATTATAACTCCATTGATGGCAGTGGAGTGTTGCACCAAAGAAGCTACTACAGGGGTCTCCAAACTTTATGAGATGAGGGCCATATTAGATTTTTGAAGGGGCTTTGTGGGCCGAAGCAACTGTGAAAAAATTAAATATATGCAAAATCCCCCTCCTTGCTCCTCCGGCCGCTACCGCATCTCCCTTCACTCCTCCAGCCGCTGCTGCGGGGGCACTCACCCCTCCACACATGGGGCCACACGGGAGCAGGAGGGGGACAGCAGCAGCTTCTCCATGTGCCTGCTCGGGGTGCCTGCTCAGCTGGAAGGCCAGACAAATAGAAGCCGCAGGCCAGATCCAGCCCCCGGGCTATATTTTGGAGACCCCTGAGCTACTATTTAGCCCCCTATGATTAACACTGAAAAAGCATTGAAGTTGGTCTTTGTGGGTAGGGTGTGACTGAAAACAATAAAGCAGTACAGCATCCCAATGATCACACTCTTAATAATTTGTGGTTTTCTGGAGGATTGACTTTTTCTGAGAAGAGATAATTGTTATAAATGTCACTTTGATTATGTCAGAAAGGCCTTTTTGAAGAGGTAGATCTTGCAGCATTTACTAAATGGTCAGATTCTGGATTAATCTAATGTTCTCTAGAAGCTTCTTCTATAACTGGACCCCTTTGAACCATAATGCATTATCTCTAGCTCTTACACATTTTGCCTTGGTCTTTATGATCCGCATCATCCAAAGAATTGATAACTTTTTCTTTTTGTGGTTATTTTATTATTTCTCACTATTTTATTGACTTCATTTTTATGAACTCTTCAATGAGTGTGCCATCAAATATAAGAGACTGAAGTTAACAGAGTAAGCTTTAATTTGCTCCACCAATGCATTCCATTTCTCTGACCTTCAAAGCACACCTGCTACATATTCCATTTGTGCACCTTTCCACTGAGCAGAGGCCTCCAGTTGTTTATCATCACTGAACCAGGTTTTGTGGTTTGTCCACAATATGGACAAATGTAAAATGAATAAGTTAAAACAGAAAGATTTGTGCCAACTTAAAGTAATCCATTGCTGAACCCAACTCTCTGAAGGAAAGAGGTTGATGGAGGAAAGAGGTTGATGTATCAGTCATCCGTGACACAAGATCTGCTATGGAATCATTATCTAAGACATGCAAATTTTGGCAGGCATTTTTTAAATGTAATGAATTTTAATTTGTGTAGCATTTTTTGTCTTTGCTCTTAATTTCTGTAGTTCAGCTTTTTTGTGGAAACATTTGAGCTTACATTGCAGGGACTTCTGATGGAAAACTGCTTTAAGATAACATTTGAGCATGACAGCTGCCAATATTCCTTCCAGTAGGCTGAAAAAGAATAAAATCATCAGAACTCTGTGAAACAGTCTGATTTAGGCTGAAGATGGTATTGAATCCAAACTATGGATCTGAAGACTCTAATTCTAAAGAAAGTGTGGATATAATTTTGATCCTGAACTCAAACCTTGTGCTTCAGCCCCACCATTTGTTTAGATTGCAGTCAAGGGGTGTCTGAAGGACAATTTGAGGGAAAAATGCATCCCATGGAACCTTGAAATATGTCCAACAGCTGCATTCTGGAGGTAAGCACAAAGTTCATGTGACAAGGTAAGGGCTCTGCAGTCTGTAAAGTATTAACAGGCTACTGGCTGTCACATGGCTGTTTGGGACAGAGTATAAAAAGAAGGAGAATTTGGATCAAAAAAGGCGTAAGAGAAAGGATATGTTATTTTTTCTGGTTGGTTAAAGCAAAGGAAGCCTGTGTAGATTATGGCCCAGTGTTTTCAAGTTTATTTGCTTTTTTGTGTGTGGAAAAATGAAGCCTCGAGGAAAAGTCTTAATGTCTGCATCTTTATTTCCCCTACCCCCTCGGCTGGTGAAACTGTCCTACAGCTTACAGGAACACACTGTCCAGTTAGTATATAATAAAATACATATTCCTCCTAGATTGCTCACCAGCACAATCTTAACTCTGCCTCTCAGGAGAAGTCAATAGGCCTGGGAATATAATATTACTTTACTCATACTAACAGTGCAGTGGGTCTGCAGTCCTCGCCCTAAACAATAAGGCTGAGTGAGGGATATAGTAAAGCTATCTCTTGGGGGAACTTCTGAGGTCCAGGATTGAAGGATTTCAAACATATCAAATGACTTGTCCCCAGACTGGTGTTTACTTTAGTCTCTGATCTCCACACGTCTCAGAGAAGGATATGTCACTGAGATCTTTCAGAAAAAGAGTGCTCAAAGGGAGCAGAGTTAAGGATGCATGGGAATATGATGTGGAAGATATTACCTTAAATATGACATTCCTGTTTTCCTAATTTTTAGTGATTTGTTTTTGGTTATATTTTGGTTGGCTTTATTTCCTGATTTTTAGAAGTGAAGGTTTTTAGTTCGCATGTTTGGGAAGGCTCTGAGCACTGACAGGCAAATGGAACTCTTTTTTTAAAATGACATTTTTGCTCCTGAATAAATGAGTACTAGGGTAAAAAAGAATTAGGAAAAAAACCACAAATGTATATGGATGCGGAGTCAGCCTGGGTGAGGGACTTGGCTACACTTTCATTATAAAATAGCTCTTTAGTGAAGTCATTTTGCATTTATTAGTTGGTCCAAGGTTTACGTTATTTAAGAATTGTTAGCATGATACATGAAAATCATGTATCAGATTGCATGTTGTAAAAGTGATTTAAGGACTACTGATATGAGGAGTCTTGCAATGCTAGGTGCGACATTTCTTCCACCTAATAAAAAAGGAGAACCTTTGCAAAGACTCATAATTAGTTCCCCCTGAGATTAATTTATGTTCAGAAATGTTGAAAGTAGTAAACTGAGAGGTGTATTCAGTATGAGGAGAAAATATATATATATATATATACACACACACATCATATTTAACAAATGCTTTCACATATTTGGCTATATTGACAACTGTAAGTTGCCCAGCAGGCTAGTCCCTTAATGCAATGCTGTATATGAATTCAGCACATGGGTCAGCACTGAAGGAGTTAATATGCTTCTCAGGAATATTTTTTCAGTGGATAGAGATGAAGGCAAGCTCCTCTGGTGATGAAATAGCTGAGAACAGTTTGAGGGATTCTGTTTGGATAAATAAAGTGATAACCTCAACATGTAAAGGGAGAGAAGAAGGTTTCTGATATCTTTTCCAGTAGTTTACCACACTTACTTCTTGATAAAGAACTGATATAAGAGGGGAAAGGCCCTTCCGAGTTGCTATTCCATGTTAATTTAGAGCTAGTGAATGCCAGATTGGCAGCCCTGTTACTGCACTCTTTCATGTATCCACTTTACAGTGACAGCAAGGGCAAGCTTCCCTGCCAGTGTTCCTCAACCCTAACCCTGAAGGGTGGATCAAGGATTGCATCTTAACTGATAATGATCAAGAAAGTCAGAGCCAACCAGATACTATGAGATTTACCTTTTCCATAATACTAACCAACAGTACAAGCTTGGGGTCAGTAGTTGGGTAGGTTGTTTATTTCAAGAAATGGATCAGCTCAGGCCGAATACCTGCTTCTCTTGAAACAATTTGTACCCCATCTTTCTCAAAGGAATAGTTGCCATGATAATCTCCAGAGTTTCTCTGCTAATCTTCATGTACCAGAGAGGAAAAAGATCTAAAGAACAGGTTGTGGCGCAATGTTCACTCAAGAGATGAAGTATCTAAACAAGTGAGGCTATATGGAGCTGAAGCAGAGAAGACCAATTATGTATCTATGCGACTTGAAGCCAGATCACCTGAGTGAGAACCCAGTTTTTGAAGCACAAGACTAGCCATCGGTCATATGGCATCCTGTCTGGGAGCTGATTGCTGCCTTCCAAACTTCCTGTCTCCATTGTCTGCTTTCCCGAGAGAATGGATGCAATGTGGCCAAATCCCAAGAGATTATGACTCTGATGGGTTGGATACTCCCCACCCCCCCCATTCTGGAATGCCACCTGATGTACTGGGATTTCACTAAACCTGCCTACTTCATTAACCTGGCTTCCCTCTCCATGTTTTGCTGAATTAGGCTCACCAGCTTCTGGCAGCACACACACACAGGTAGGGACACACCAGCTGTGGAATCACAGAGTCTGCAAAGAGCTCTCTATGAGAAGACTCAGGAAATTTCCCAGCACTCAAGTGTAGATCCCTTTTGGAAAGTACGCCCAAAATAATATCCTCTTGCGCTGTAGAGAAGTCTATATGATGTAAGCTCATAAATTCTTCTTGAGAAGGAAGGCAAGGGAGAAGAACCCTGTTTGCCTTACTCTTCCACCTTAAATAAGATTTACATAAGATGGGAATCTTTTGTTTCCCAGTCTTGACCTCCTGCTCCTGTTAGTGTTAGAAGTCCAAGATGAAGTTTAGTACCAGGTGACAGAACCACCTCATCTAGTCACAGTTACATCCCAGGACACCTCTCAAGAAGGAAAGAGATTAGTATCTTCAAAGTCTTATTCTTTCTTCCTAGTGACCCATGATGGCTGATGACCTGGGTTCTGGTAGGTGTCTCTCAAGTACACATGCAGTTGTAATTGTTACATAGTCAATATTCCTAACTTTAGATACAGAAATGATACATGCATACAAATTGGATAATCAAATTCAGTAAATTACAACCTTTCCAATTATACCTTACAAGACCCATCTTGCATAAAATATATCTTAGTTATTCCATATCCATTTCATAAGCATATTTCCATAGAGAATAGGGGTATAATGTCACAGTGACCCCCTATATCTCACAGTATAGACAATGGGAGCTGCAGATGCTGAACAGGTGCTCAGTATAGAGCAGAAATACTTATTTAGATAGGGTAGGATAGAGTTAAGATAAGAATTTGACCAGTGGTGAGCGCCCTGTGGCCCATCAGGATAGGCTGATTGTGGGCCACGAGACAGTTTGCAGATGTTGACTGACCGCAGGGACAGCCCCCTGTAGCTCCCAGTGGTGGCGGTTTCCTGGTGAATAGGAACTGTGGGAAGTGGTGGTCAGTGTATCCCTGCAGCCTGCTGCTTCCCTCAGCTTCCATTGGCCAGGAACAGTGAACTACGGCCACTGGGAGCTGCAGGGGGCTGTGCCTGCAGATGGTCAATGTCCTCAAAATGGGCCGCAGGTTGCCCACCACCATCTTAGAAAATAACATATTATTCAGTCCTTATTTCCCCACCAACACATTAAAGAAGTATTTTCCTTATTTGTTTTGGATCTCTGCTGTGAGATCTCCAAGTCATGGAAAAAGTCCAAGTTTAGCATTTATGAATTTTTTTTTTCCCTGTGGACTTAAACTGGTGCCAATACCCTAGAGTAAAACTATAGATGGTTTTATATTTTCCACAGGCAGGCAGATAGTAGAAGCAGATGGCAAATATATTATCATCCTGCACATCTCCACCAATGAATGATCGAAACATCTGGATTTGGAAAATAGTTTAACCACAACATATCGGAGTGGGTTCAAATCTCTTAAATCCTTCACCTATAAAGCACTGGCAGATTTTGATAGGTGTCCTGCGAAAAGTCTGGATATCCACTGTGGTTCAGATAAGCATCTGACAAATTAGATATTAATCCAGAATGTCCAAAATATTGGGTCTGAAAACCTGGTCTGAAAATAATATCTTTATTCCTGGATGGTAGTTGGTAAATGAAAAGTACAAGAAGGAAACAAAGTTAACCAAACTTCTTACAAAACCTCAAAAGGTGTGGGTTGAACTTTGGGTAAAGGTTTGAATTAATTATTAGAGATGTGCCCTCCTTTCAGAGGAGTCTATTTTGTGAGAGAATCAGGTATGGATGACCAGTTTTGTTACTGATGTATTTGTATTTTAAGCAATCACTATATCTAATCTGTGGTCTCCTCTCAGGAAATATTCTGGTCCCTGTACATTTGTGAATGAAAATCCTCTGGGCTACCTTTAATAAAGGTCCATAAGAGCCTTGTAGAAGAACATTTAGGAAACGGGGTTAGAAGGAACTCTAATAAAATGTATTTCCAAGTTTACAGGATTCCAGAGATATTGCCCTTCCAGTTGATGTGTAGTTGAGCGGAGGAATATTTTGACTGAATCTCAGAAAAATGTCCCTAAGTGTGATTTATATGGACTAGCCTCTTCAGGGAAGACATGGAAGCCCTATCACCTGAATAATTTTAAAACTGCTGTATAAAACACTATGAAATATACCATAAGGAATAATCCTGCCTTAGTCAAGAGATTGACTTGATAATCTAATAGGCCTTCTCTAGCGTCTGTGACTGTCATTGTTCATAAAAATGTAATAAAAGAGGATGAAGCAGCTTGTTGAAATATTGCCTCAGGCTTGATACAACAAATGTTACAAAGCTCAGTGTAGCAACATTACCACTTTTTAACCTGTCTTTTCTACTCTTTTCTCATATCAGGGTATAAAACATTCAAATAAGAGGACATGCAATGTAAGGTAAAAAGCAAGGTGGCTTCTCACACTTTCCCTTCAGTCAAAAGTTACCAAATCATTTCCATTAAAGAGGTCTGGAACCAAGGGATGTATCCTCGGTCATTTTCCCTCACAATTAGATGCCTTCTCTTTCTACAGCTGATGTAGTCAGGAGATTTTTAGAAGAAAGAACACTCTGCAGACAGGATAATTCTTTTTTAAATGATGATGTGATGTGTTATACATACCCCACACTTGGCCTAAAGAGGTTAAAAGACAATGCTAGGCCCAGGTAGCCCTGCCTCTACAAGCCTGAAACATGATCCATTTGGAGAAGCAGTTTAAAAAATCGCAAGCCCAGGACAGGGGTAGTGGACGGAGTGCAGGAGAGAAGAAACCTTCTACAGAAAACTAGACAGAAGGTGGAACCTGAAAGGGAACTACAGAATGGGTAAGGCCCCCAGGCTATACCATCTCCAGCCATCACATACTCTGAAACCCAGCTGGTCTTGCAGAGCACTGTCATTTGAACTTTGTGAAGATGGCTGTTTTGACTATTGGGGGTCACACTCCAGACTGAAGGAGCACACAGGCAGGAAGTAGCTTAGGGCAATGGGCTTAGACTCTGCAGAGAGGACCATGCTGAAGTTGCTTCCCAGAGGGACCTGGGCTGGGATCTGGTGACGAAGCAGGGCCCAGTTTTCCCTACAATGCCCCACTCAAGGGCAAAGGCCCAGATGCTGATCGGACACCCAAAACCTCCCAGCTTGGGATCAGGACCCAGGCACTGCTAAAGCCCCATGATAGAGAGACAAGGAGTTGGAGGTCAATAGCACTAACCACTAGGACCCTTAGCCATCCAATCCTTCTATCATAGATGGCTTCAATAAGAAAATCCAAATTGGCTACTGTCCTTATTTGGTAATTCCCAGCTCCTTACTTCCTTTCAAAGACCTTAGGGTGAGATCCTCTGCTGGTGTAAATGAGCATAGCTAAATTGAATTCAGCCATCATTGATTTATACCAGCTGAGGATTTAGTGCCTTAATGGCTTTTCATCACTGATTTGGAAGGAAAGGAAGCTGTGAAAACTCAATATGACTTAATTTTAACTTTTCTAACCTGTAGTACTCTTCAGTTCTTCCCCTCTCTGATTTTCAGTCAGTGTCCTGCAGATGTCCACCCTTTTCCTGTAATTTCTCTGCTCTACTTATTCTCTGTTCTCTGCTGCATCCATCGCCTGAGGAACTCCATCTTCCTTCCTCAGTACCTCTCTATTCCATTCTCTGGAGCTTGTTATTCATTCTCTCTCTCTCTCTCTCCCTTTGTTATTATTTCAACCCTTCAGCAAGATGCCAACCTCATAACCATTTTCAAATCTCTTTCAAGAGCACTGGAGGGGATTGTGATCAAAATGAGTAATGGAAGTGTATGTATGTTTATGCTGTATTTTTTCTGTTTAATCTCATTTCTCTACCCCCTGCCATCCAGACTGTTTCCTTTCTGATTGGTTGCATCTGAGCCTCTCAACTCCCTTCATAACTAAATGTAGTATCTAATGCTCTCTGTCACTTAATGTCTGCTACCTCACAGGACACTTCCATTAAAAATACATCAGCAGAAAGGAAAACAAATAGAATTCATTTGGTTACAATGTAATAAACTCCCCTTGTGCCATATAGTATAATTTTTATCTCAGTTGGTCTTCATTGTGCTTTCTTCTTCTCCAAAAGGAAAACTTGTACCATATACAGTCTTTCTTGAGAGCAGTTAAGCAGCCACTACATATACAGGCAGATATTGGGGCCAGAGAACCAACTATAAGAAGTGGCAATGACTGATCATAACGAGATACGTATGTGTCTGTTATATATATGATCATGGAGATATTAGAGTGACCAGGTGTCTGGTTTTCAACCAGAACACCCAATCAAGAAGGGATCCTGGCAGCTCCAGCCAGCAACTGACTAGGCAGTTGACTCTCTGGTTGGTGGTGCCACACAGCAGGGCTTGCAGACTCCCTGCTAGCCTCTGCGTGGGTCCTGAAAAGCAGCCACGTCTCCCTGTCTGGCTCTTATGTGTAGGGGCAGCCAGAGGGCTGTGTCCCCACCCTAAGCACCGCCCACGCAGCTCCCATTGGCTGGGAATTGTTGCCAATGGGAACTGCAGGGGGAAGCACCTGCGGATGAGACAGCACACAGGGCCACCTGGACATGCCTCTGCATAGGAGCCAGAGAGGGGACATGCCACTTCTTCTGGGAGTTGCTTGAGGTAAGCACCACCCAAAGCCTGCACTCCGAGACCCTCCCCCTGAGCCCTAACCCACTGCCTGAGCCCTGATCACCCTTCCTGCCCTACAAACCCCTCAATCCCAGCCCGGAGCACCCTCCTGCAACCCAAATCCCTCATTCCCAACCCCACCCCAGAGCCTGCACCCCCAGCTGGAGGCCTCATTCCCTCCCACCCCCTGCCCCAGTCCAGAGCCCCCTTCTTCACCCCAAATCCCTCATTTCCAGCCCCACATCAGAGCCCGCACCCCCAGCCACAGCTCTCACACTCTAACACCTCAGCTCCCTGAGCGAGCCTGGTAAAAATAAACGAGTGAGTGAGGGTGGGGAGAGTGAATGATAGAGTTGGGAGGGATGGGATGAGCGCAGGCGAGGCGTCGGAGAAGGGGCGGTGAATGGGTGGGGCATCGGAGGTGGTGTGGCACAGGAGGCGAAGCAAGGGTATTCGGTTTTATGCGAGTAGGAAGTTAGCAACCCTAAGAGATATATACACACATATACGCTGAACTACTAACTTCAGTGGAGTTACTCTACATCAGGGGTTCCCTGACTTGGTTCGCAGCTCATTCAGGGTAAGCCCTGATAGGCTGCGAGACACTTTATTTACCAGTGTGTCTGCAGGTTCGGCTGCTCCCAGTGGCTGCGGTTTGCCATTCCCAGCCAATGGGAGCTGCGGGAAGTGGTGGCCTGGCCTGTGCTGCTTCCCACAGCTCTGATTGGTCGGGAATGGCAAACCGCAGCCACTGGGAACTGCGAGCAGCTGAACCTATGGGCGCCCAGGTAAACAAAGCCTGGGCCACTAGGGGCTTACCCTGAACATGCTGCGAACCACGTTTGGGAACCCCTGTTGTACATTGATATAGGTATACATGAGGGCAGAATTTAGCCTAGATTTTGCAATTGATCTGGGTCCCTCAACTTTCTCAGAAGGATCTCTGAAATTCATAGGTGGGGGTGGGAATCACTATGGAACATTCCTAGTCCAGGCCCTGAATGGGAATGAGCTGATTTTGTCCTTCAGTCCACCATGGAATTATTCTGAAGTTTCTGATAACAGAGAGCTATTCAGAGGTATAAATCCAGAGTAACCCTAATAAATTCAATGAGCATTCTCTGGATTTGTGCCCATATAGATATGAAAGACCACCCTTACTTTGGAAGAATCCTTAACCTTTATTGTCCATGCTGAGGAGTTACCAAAAATTGGAACTTTGATTCAGTTTTCATTGTGAGCTCCTATCTGTACTTGTGGGGGAGAGTCTGAATTGATTGGCAGGGTGAATGTAAAGAAATACGTTCCAGTTTGCTAGCTGCTTAGGATTTGTTCTTGCGAGTAAAGAAAAGGGACAAAAACTATCTGGCCGTTTGAGGAAATGGGCTGGTTTAATAGCTCAATAGGGGACTAGGCTGCCTATGTCAAAAAGCTGGCACAGTAAGTAAGGTCTAATGATATGTGTGATGAGAAAGAGGTTGCAGTTTTACTGACTATAACGGTGGCTAAAACCTATAACCTGCTGTGTAACTTAACATTTTCTGACATTATGGAAATGCTACAAAATCATCTAACCCCAGAGCCACCAGAATGTAACAAAGCAGCAGGGTGCATATGTAGCAAGGCCTTCAATGCTTATATATAGTTAGCAAACATGGTTATTTGGAACCCAACTGTGTCCAGGTGGCTTTCTCATATTCTTGATGCAGTAAAAGCAGTGTTATCCAGCACTTTACCAATCAGAAAGCTCTAGAAACTGGCATTTCTGATATCACCCAATACAAATTAAAAGTCTGGTTGGTGCTGGGCTGGCAGGCTCCCTACCTGGCTCAGCATGGCTCCCCAGAACGACTACATGACCCTGCTGCTCCTAAGTGTAGGAACAGCCACAGGAGCTCTGTGCACTGTCCCTGTGCTGCCCCGAGCCTTGGCTCTGCAGCTCCCATTGACTGGAAGCAGTGGCCAATGGGAGCTGCAGGGGCAGCACCTGAGGGCGGATGCAGTGCACAGAACCACCTGGCCGCGTCTCCACCTATGAGCATCAGAGATGTGTTGCCGCTTGTGGGGAGCCATCCTCAGTAAGAACCACTGAATCTGGGATCCCAAAACCTTTCCCAAGCCCCACACCCCTGCCCCAAACTCCCTCCCACACCCAAACTCCCTTCCTCCATTTGTAAGTATAACTCTTAGTTAACCAGAATTTAGACTACCCCTCATCCTCCATTCCCCCTATATGCAGGATACCAAAACTTCTACTGTATTGTGTACAGAGGAAAGACACAACAGTTCTATTCAGGCAGGAGATACTATTTTTCATGTATAAATGTTCACACTAATGTAAATCCACAGCAATGCCACTAACTTCAGGGAAGTTACTCTGCATTTACAGTGAGTTAACTGAAGAGAGAATTTGACCTCATCCCTAGAAACTGGCTTCGGAGTAAAAGCCTACTTTGGAGCACACAGACAAGTTTGCTGGTCTGTTTAATCTTAATCTACCGTTGACATTTTTCTGTGTGCATCTGTGTGAAGGGTACATTTATGAGGACAGGAAGGGTCTGACCAGTTTTCTCTAGAGAAGACCTAAAGAGAGAGAAATTATGTGTGACTAGACGCTTTACTGTGAGCAATGTTTCATTGCTATCATGAGTCAGTGTGGCAGGTTCTGCTTTATAAGTCTTGTCATATCTCATCTAGTTTTAAGGCACCTCTTCCCCTGATTCCATATGTTACATGCAGCACCTAGAACAAGAAAGCTTAATTTAAACATTGCAATCTCCTTACAATTGTCAGTGACAGGGCAATTTCCTATGGAACATATGAAACAACGGGGAATCTTTTTTCTTGACATGCTATAAAATCTGGATATTTTAATGATAATGTGTACATTGCTGGTGTATATTGTTTTTCTAGCCAGATGTAAAACATGAGGTCTTGACTAATTCTGGGCTAACTTTGTAAAGATTCAGTTTGGATTAAAGAAGACATGCAAAAGTATGGAAACACATCTCTTAACCTCTCGAGGATGCAAAATTGGCCTGGAAATCTCCCAGAAGCAGCCCCTTTCATGAGATTTCTCCTGTATTTTAACTTGTGTGTAGTTATTCTATTGCACATTGTGTTGCATAATGCAAAATTGTGTTTTCACCTACTGCTGCAGTATTACAGGGTTACAGAAAGGAACAGTATATGCTTTCACAAACTCTCCATACTTTGGGAGAGTTTCCTTTTAGTCTATTCATATAGTTGTGAATATGAATTATACAGGTGGCTAAAGGGGTGAATGGAACCTTATAGTGTCCTACTGATGAAAAAAGATCTGGAGCCTACTGAATCGAAAAATGTGCTAATGGATTTTAATGCTCATGCTGCATTTACTGTTTTTTAACTAATATTAGGATTCAGACCAGTTAAAGATGATTTCATTGAGAACATTTTGCCAAAGTAAATCTTCCTTAAAATGAAATGCTGCTAGGACACACTGAGACCCAAATTTGTGCCTGGGAGAATGCAATTACTTGGTCAAGGCTGTTTCATAAGTACTGCACACTGGCATCTGGTAGCACTGCTCTGGTGAAGACTGTTTGTCTTTCCATTCTAATATATTCCACTATTTTAACACTTGGCAGATAAGGTATTAGCCTGAAATATTTTTTCTTCTTTCAAATTTTCTAAAGAGAATCTGTCTTGATGACAAACTGTAAAATCCATAACCAGTACAGCACATTTTATATTTTATAAATTTAAAATGTTGTTTCCTTTAAGCTCAACAGGCCTGATTCTGATTTCACTTACACTGGTGCAAGTGTTAATCTTATGTCCATAAAATCAGAATCGAACCCAATATATCTTTATCATTTCTTACATAGGCAAAACTCTCATTGACTATGAAACTCAGAATCCAGCAAACCCAAGGCTAAGTGTAAGCCTAAGTCAGGGATTGGGGGTTAATAGGAGCCTATATAAGAAAAAGATCCAAAAACCAGGACTATCCCTATAAAATTGAGACATGTGGCCAACCTATATACCATAGACAGAGACAATGAGCAAAAACCTTTTTAGTACAACCTTTGTAGTGTAACGATCCTATCTCAAGGACAGTATATTTGAAAGGCTGCATGTTCCCTAATACTGCATTGCAGTGGAATCAGTGGGTATGATTCCAGGACCTCTGCTTAGATGGTTTTGAGTGGAACCACTTGGAAAAAGATAATACAAGTGTTTTAAATATGTGAACAAACCATCATGTAGGCAACCAGCTGTAGTTTGTCTAGTGGTTAATGCTGAGGACTTAATTAGTTACCGTGAATTATGCATTAGCTAGGTTGTATAATTCATTGACAATAATTTATTTGAAGATTTTTTCCTTATGCAGTGGCACAAATGTATCCTTTTGTGATTGATTCTGTTCAAGGGTTAGAGCAGGGGTCAGCAACCTTGGCACACGGCCCCCCAGGGTAAGCACCTTTGGCAGGCCCGGCTGGTTTGTTTACCTGCCGCATCCGCAGGTTTGGCAGTTCACCGCTCTGGTCCAAAGGGGGCTGCGGGAAGCGGCGTAGTGCTGGCCGCCACTTCCCGCAGCCCCTGTTGGACTGGAGCAGCGAACCGCGGCCAGTGAAAGCTGCGATCAGCCAAACCTGCGGACACGGCAGGTAAACAAATTGGCCTGGCCCACTAAGGGTGCTTATCCTGGAGATCTGCATGCCAAGGTTGCCGATCCCTGGGTTAGAGTTTTCTTCATTATTCAGAATGATATCTTTAGAAAATAATGCTTAATTAGTAGCTTGTTCGTGAGCTGCCAATTGTGAATATCTGTGCTTAAAGTTAAAGCATGTGTTTCATTTGTTCATTGACTAAAGATTGTTTGCCGAACTGGGGCCTACATGAACTGTGTGGGATCATTTTGATTGGACATATAGATCACAGTGATGTTTTGTTTCCCTTTTTGGATGGGTGTAAAGTGTTAAGCTTGGATTTGTCCTAAACTAATTCAGTTATTAGCTCAGAATTCTTTCTGCAAATATTCTCCAATATGTGCCTAAAATTTCCTCTTCCTATGAATGTTTCTGGCAATAAACACATTCACTAGAATATTCATGGAAAGCGGCCATACCGTGGACACAAGCACTGCTGAAACAGACTTCTTCACTATTTGAACAAGTATATATGGAGAATGTTGTGAACTAGTTTCCCAGTTCTAATTGGAAATCAGGAGGAGTCTTGATTCTCTTCCCAATTCTACTACCAATTTGCTTTTTGACCATGGGCAGTCATTTCATCTTTGTTCATGTACAGAATGGGTCAAATGATACTTAAGTACTTCACAGAGACTTAGTTCACTAATTAGAATAATAATCTCACATATCACTGTGAGGTAACTTTTGGCAAATGCTGACTTTTTACTTGTAAGCACTGTAGCATATGTCTGACAATGCCTAGACACAATGAAGAGTGAAGGTAAAAGAGTTCTGGCCCCTGTCTGAACTGCTGTGCTTGAGGGCTGAAATCAGATGCTTAGCCATGTTGGAACACAGCACTTCAGAGTTTAATGCACATTAGCACTTCAATAACCTCAAAAGGGTTCAACAGATGCTGACAACTTACAGGTTCAGATAGTCTTTCATGATACAACACTGTTTTAGAGCCCTTCTTAGTGCAACAAAACCCATAGCAATCAAAGTCTATGATTTTCTAAAGTGCATTGTTTAAGAAGAAACTCCAGACAGGCTGCTGAGCAAGGTATTCACAGACAGATCTGGCAGAAGTTCAAGTAACTTTGAATATTAGTGCCTACCTGTAGAGAACAGTGTCTTTCTCCAGATGAGATTATTGTGCTAACAACTTGGAGAAGCTGGCCCATATCCAAATTAAACATCCCCTGAAGACCTCATGTTTGGCATCTGCATTATACCAAAACCCAAGAGGAGGAAAAAAATAAACTAGGGGAATCCCATGATCCTTTTGAGATCTGACAGAGATTGATAAAACCCATGGCCTGCCTGTTTTACTGCAGTAAGTGTTAGCCAGAACACTCAACAGTGGGGGAAACAAAGACATTGATCCCAAAGGCAAATGGGCCTGGCCAATTTCCCTGGTCTGAACTAGGAATAACTGCACAGTGAGGGCCTGCTTAAGATTTTTGTTTTGCCATGTATGTGATTATATATTTAGAACTCTATTAACAGGGACACTAATTCACTGGAATGAAATGATCCAATTTTACACTTTTGAATTTATAGATGGTGCCAGTGATTGCAAGCTTCGTCCCAGAATTTTACTGAGCAGACTGTCATTCAGCCATTTATTTTTGGTGGCATTTGAGTGTGGGGGCGCTGGTGGATATATGCAAAGTTAAATATCTATATTCAACAATAGATCAATTTGTATAAGATCTTACAAGCCCTGCCTGATTGCACTGAACATCTCAGCTGCCAGGGGAATGCCAGGGTAGAGAGCTCATACTAGGCCTAGGAAAAGCTCATTAAGGAGAAGAGAGGGTTATATTATATTATATTATATTATATTATATTTATATTATATTATATTATATTTATATTATATTATATTATAACCCTCCCTGTTTAAAGGGAGGGTTAATATAATAATTAGGAATGAGAGAAGAAGAAAAAGGTGTATACTGTATAAGAGGTACCCACTTTACTTGGTCCAGACTAGTTTTGAAACATCAACCATCCTTGATCTCAAACAGAAATCTTGACACTGTATGGGTATAGGTCTTCTGCCTTCTTCAAATGCAGCAGAAAGTGAAGGGGAGCCACTACAGAAAACTTTCAGGTATTGACAGCTCCAGGCTGAACCTCATGGGTGAGAGCTATCTGGATATGGCATCAAAGCATATTTGAGAGAAGTGGCAACTCTAGTCCAAAATTTTAGGTGTCCCTGTCACTCACCTTAGCTCTACATTCATTTATCATTTAAGGACACTTTTGAAAGTGATTATTCATACTATACTGGGTTGTGACAAGCCACTTTAAGTACTGTAGTTTTTTTCCCCCTGCTCTTGCTTTTTTAGACCTCTGTACATAGCCATGGGTACTAGAACAACTGACCAAAAGAATACCTCACGTGTAAGAGATTCCGTATTAAATTTTCAGCATTGAGTGATGTATAATATTAGAATGGAGATGCAGGTGGTTTACTCTGGTTTTATATTTTCTTTTTTTTTCACTGGACAATGTGCAAGATGTTCTAGTGGTAGAACCTGTATTGTGTGACGGATCTGTGTCAAAAATGGAAATCTCAGTTTCCATGACACAAATGGAAGATGGATTCCGAAATAGAACACCAAGGTGTGTGTGTGTGTGTGTGTGTGTATAGTTACAAATGGAGACACATTTGTAGGTCTCCAAACTTGTGTGACTATCAATAGAGTGGATTGGAAACCTATCCAGTAGGTTCTTCAGTGGCACAGCTGGTTAATTTCATGCTTAATTCCCTTTGGTACCCAAATGCCAACCTTCCTCAGTGCTTTGCAAATAGACAGCAGCTATTCTTTGTTGAATGAACTCATCGCTGAAAGTCAGTGTCTCTCTATCAATTCATCCCGCTGCACCTGTACTGACAAATGGCTCCATCCCTCAGAACAGCTACCCTCCAGAAATATTTATGTTGGTGTTTACTAGGTCTGCAATCATGTGTTTCTTACAGGTTGCACTTGGTTATGGATTCTAATATCAGTGCAGTGTTAAGAAGGATGAACTGGAGGCTCCAAGAAACTGGGATATGTCCTTTTCACCTCAGGGTCACTGGAGCCATATGACAGGAGTTAGATTTCCTATGGAAAAAGGATTGGTGCTGTCAATCCATCTCTCCCACACACAGACATGCACACACAATGCATTACCACAGTTAGTACAAATGGGGAACAAGGGAATAAAGATGGAATTTTACGGCCAGATCCTCAGCTGGTGTAAATTGGCGTAGTCCCACTGACTTTGATAAAACAATGTCAGTTTATACCAGCAAAGGATCTAGCTCATGCTGTGTGTACGACATTATGCAACAACTGGACAGTATTTAAAAAATGCATTTTTTTTCTGTGAGTTAATTATATTTTCTCTATAGCCATCCAAAAATCCAGACAGTGCACTTCACCTGCTTACTCATTATGGCTTATTTATGTAATGTGGCTATCAAAATGCTCTTTAACATTCCACAGCCTGAGCTCTCACTGAACTTTGAAGTGAAAACAGAGACATCACTCAGATGTCTAGATGGAGACAATGTCTGAGAGGGGCTCAAATGGGGCTCTGAATATCAAAGAGACAAATGTAGATAGTGTATTTTGACCCTAGGTTTATGTCTTTTGAAGCCAAAGGATCCAGGCTTAATTTTCAGGATCTCATGGATTAACTGCTAGTCGCTGTTGTTTCTAATGAAAGATTAACATTTTATGTGATATGGGAATGATTCTTTTTGAGATATTGATTCATCTAAAAAACCCATAGGATTGAAAACATGCTGATTTAAAACAGCGTCAGAGCAATCTGTGGAAATGGCTCCACAGAGAAATCAATGCTGCGGTGAAATGATGGCTTTAATTAAACTCACCTTTGTAAAACATTTTGCAGATGCTCAGATGAAAGGAACTTCTTCTTAGCATATGTGCAATGTGCCTTAGGTGGCACATGGTCAGGATTCATCATCGAATTTGGTCCACTGGTTGGATCATTAGCTTTCTCAGACTTGGCCAGGCAGAGTGTGCAACATGAATGGTGATCCATGCCCCCCATGAAAGGAACTATGTAGGTGCAAAGGATCTGGATATAGATATGTACAATAGTGTAACAAATTTATGTAGCTAGAGAGTGACAACTATGAAGTTCCTACGTTGCACTCTTTGGTCATTCAATTCTTCCCAGTGACTTCAGCAACAGAACACATATCCTCCCCCTTCAAAGGCACATGCCTCCTTATCTGGCTAAAGTTGACTCTCCGTTAGCTAATAGTAATGTAGGGCCTATAACACATGACTGTGCAATTATGGTTCCCTCCGGTGGAAGGCAGTATTACACACGCACAGCAGCTTGTGCATTAGTCTTTTTTAAATATAGGAAATGGGCTATGGTATGAGCTGAAGGTTTTATCGGCATTAATTTAGGTTGGCTGCTTACTCATAACTGCAGTTAATCTCAAAGACATGCTGATCAAAGCTTTATACCACAATGCACTATCATATATTTTGTATAGTAGGCAGTGCACGTTTTAGGGAGTTGTAAAATCTATTTGGGGAGAATTTCTTCCTCTTCTTTTTAAAATCTGTCTTTATAAAAAATGTTTTAGTTTTCAAGAATTTCCAGTTTTACCAGGCTTAAAGTCCTATATATTGTCTTGGGACTTCTAGAACTAGAATCAAGTGCTTTGTGTCTCCCTGGAATTTTCCATTTTCCAAAGATGTAAAATTCCCTTAGCTCCCTTTGCACAGTAATAAGATACTGGGCCTTAAACTTGTCCTTGGTACAGAATGGAATATTGCCTATCCTAGGTCTTCGGACAGGGTAGTTTTAGTCAGAGCAGGACATTTGTTCTTGAAATGTTGATTTAGAAAATAAAATTGAAGTGGAAGCTTCTCAGAGGTTTGGAATATAAGAATAAGTCCTGGGGGAGATGGATTAGTGGGCAGAGTGCAGGAGAGGTGGTCAAAAGTGCACAATAATTGAAATTTGTCATCTGGCTCTGCAGTTTATCACATCTCTGCCTAACTGTCTCTGAGGTCCTGATCCGAACTATGAAAGTCAATGAGACTTCTAACATTAACTCAGCTAGGATCAAGGTCCTTTCTGTCTACATGCTGACCTAATGCTATCTAAGTCTATATATCTATACAATGCATATAAAGCAAATTGGCTAGCTACTTCTTCTCTTTTGCAGTTTCAGAGCTTCTCTCCACAGTCTGTAATATTTTAAATCCACAAAAGATTTTTTTAAAATATGTTTTCAGCCATCAGAACAACTTCTCAATTCACTTCTAAAACTAATCGAGTGGAAGATTCAGAAGTACTTGGAAGGAATGTCACGGGCTTGTTTAAAAGTCTATGCCATTAATGATGAATCCAGGGATCAGATTTTCATGAGTGCGAGCATGGCTGAAAATAAACTATCCACAAATTAGCCTTATTTGCATTAGATGTTATTGATTACATCAGCACATACCTTATCTTCAGCAAAAGGACAGGAACCAAAATAAATTCAGACTTGATCAATGAAATGAGGTTCGATAAACCCCCTGCTTCCCCCCAATGTGTTTAAATACCTCTCCATAGTGTATATTTTAAAACAGAAAGGCAAACAAACACCCTCCATCCCTTGGTCACTGACTGCTTTGCCCTATAAGCCCCTGATCCAAAAGATTTTCCAAGCAAGTACTAAGAATAGAAAAGTAAATAAATGAACAGAGGAAGAAGATTTATGAAGAATAAAAGGAGACAAAAAATCTTCTTGCTGTGTAAGCAAGTGTGATCTGAAAACTCCATTCCTGATTGCGGCAAAGGCAGTTCTTCTCTCCATCAACTAATAAAAGCCTTTTTTCTCCTCTTTTTCAGTAGCCGGCATGAGAAGAGACTTGATTCAGCCATGATTAGCCCTCAACCACAGGGAGCTTTCGAAGCATTACCAAATAAATATTTATTAAATCGTACTTTCAGAAAAATGAGGAAGAAAACTGGCTTGAGCTGGATGATGAAAAATCCCATTTTCCCTATGAAGGAGCGTAGGGGGAGAAGTGGAGTTTTTTTTAGTGTTCAGACAGCAGAGCAGCCATCCAGAACTATTGCCCAGAGAGAACCTCTTGTAAGTCACTGATATGCGTTTCCATTCAGAAAGATATAGGAAGTTTAGCATGACTTTTCTTTAGTATAGGTTTAATCACTTTACACCTAGACCAGCCAGATTTAAACCTGCTGGTAATGAGCCTATGAAAAATAATGGATTTTTCATTTCATTTTATTATCCCTAATCATTAGGAACACATAGCATATGCCTACACTGTAAAGAAAAACCCCTGGCACTGAGTCTCAGAGTCCAATTCAATTGACTTGGGCTCACAGGGTTCAGGCGGCAGGGCTAAAAATAGCCACCTAGACTTCGAGGTTGGGCTGGAGCACAGGCTCCAAGACTCTCCCCTCTAGCCAGGTTTCAGATAGTCCTGTTATTTGGGGCTTTTTCTTATATCGGAGCCTATAACTCCTTCCCCCATCTCAATTTTTCATTCTTGCTATCCGGTCACCTAGTTTCACACAACGCAAAGGCAAATTGCTCAAGGTCACACAATCAGTCATTGACAAAGCTGAGACTATTACCCTGGATACCTGACTCTCAGTCCTGTTCCCTGTTCGCAGGGTCATGCCGCACTCCTTCTGTAGAACAAATCATATGTTCTCTAGAGGTATGCTATTTTTTGCCCCACACATTGAGCCCCACAAGTCAGACTGGCCCAGATGCAGTGCAGTGAGTTTTTCTTTGAGTAATTTGTCTGTGCAGTGCTGGTTGTCACTTCCCACAGCTCCCTTTGGCCCGGGACGGCGAACTGCAGCCAGTAGGAGCCGCGGTCAGCGAACCGGCAAGGAAAAAAACTGGCGGGGCCCGCCAAGGGTGATTACCTGTGGTCCCATGTACCAAGGCTGCCGATCCCTGATGTTGTTTAACTGCAAATGTTATCAATTGTCATAATATTGTAGCCACCTTCTGTTTCTTCATTCAGCCACAGTAAGTTGCTTGTTAAATCAACTCCTGAGTTTCTCTAAGCCTCTTTGCCATTCCTTCTCAGCTTCTTTTTTTCCTGGCCTTTCATTGAACTGTTAGAAATATGGGGAGGAGGCGAAGAGGAGGCGATGATGATGTGTGGAGAATGGGTCCAGAATAGTAATTTCAGAACTAACAAAATGCTTCACTGGGATAAAGTATGCATCGTAAAGATCTTGCTCTTAAGGGACCTTTGTCTGAGTCTCCTTCTGTATTGTTTAACTGGAATCAGAATTAGCAGTGGGGAAGCCTGCATCTTATCAGCGTGATCAGGACAAAGCCAGTGGCATTGTGGGCAGACTCACAAAGGGAAGAACTGCGGCCTGTGGTGGGAAGATAATGTTGAGATGATACATAAGAACAAAAACTAAATGATTTAGATATAAAATAATCATAACATATTTTTAAAAGAGCCAGCTGAATTCTGAGACTGGCTAGATTTTGCTGATTAAAAATGTACTGTTCTGACTCAATTCTAATCCCAACACAAAGGATTTATCATAACGAACGTGTGGGCAAACCTAAAAGTGTTCTTATGCACAGGAGAAAATTACTTTCCAAACTCCAGATCAGAAAAGTCTTTTGCTCAATATAATCTTTAAATAGTTTCCCCCTATAGTGCTTCTTTTTCATATTCAAAGGAGATGCCAAGGCTTCATAGAAAACTTTAACAAGTGTATTGATATATATCTTCTCTTTTCCCACAATTAAATAAATGTACTTCTGATGAATGGTATCATATTAACACGCTGAACAGTAAAATTCTTTATTTATCCATTAAATAGGTACAGCACAAGCAATAGCAGCACACACTTCCCTTCACATACATATACAATCCTGGCCAATTTCTCAGCCCTATCGTGGAGGGCAGTTGTGATAACTGGGCCTATAGGTTTACCCTAATTGTTAATGCAGCTGTGAAAAGTGAGTGAAAATTCATAAAATGTCACAATAACCTATAACAACAAATGTTCATGGGAAAAGGTGCAAAAGGTCCTTCTAAAAACTCTCTTGAGCAAAAAGGAAAAGGAAACAAGAGATATTGTTTAACATCTTTATAAATGACTTAGCTGTAGGAATAGAGAGCATACTGATCAAGTTTGCAGATGACATGAAGCTGGTGGGGAGGTTGCCAGTACTCTGGAGGATAGAGGTAATGTTCAGAGGGATATTGATAAATTGGAAAACTTGGCTATAGACAACAAAATGAAACCCACCAAAGACAAATACAAGGTGCTACACTTAGGGAAGAAAAATCAAATGCACAATTACAGAACAGGAGAAAACTGGCTTGGCAGCAGCACTGCTGAAAAGGATCGGGGAATTCTGGTGGATCACAACTACAACATGAGTCAGCAATGTGATGCTGTTGCAAAAAAAACCCACCCAAAAAACAAATGCAATTTTAGGTTGCATTAACAGAGGCATAGCATGCTATCAGGGGAGGTGATAGTATTCCTCTACTTGGCGCTGGTTAGGCCTCAGCTGTAGTACTGTGTCCAATTTTGATCAGCAATGTATAGAAAGGATGTGGAGAAACTGGAAAGGATCTGGAGCTGAGTGACAAAGATGAGCAAATGGATAAAATGCAAGCCAGAAGAGCAAAGGCGGGAGGAACTGGGTATGTTTAGTTTGGAAAAGAGGAGATTAAGGGGCAATATGATAGCTGTCTTCAGATCCTTAAAAGGCTGCCACAAAAAGATGGAGAATGGTTGTTCTCTTTTGCCACAGAGGGCACAATAAAAGGCATTGGGTTCAAACTACAGGCAATGCTCCTACTAATACCGCCCAATATGCAGTTAGCCTTATTGGCAAGAAGGGCCCACTGTTGACTCATATCCAGCTTCTTGTCCACTGTAATCCCCAGGTCCTTTTCTGAAGAACTGGCACTTAGCCAGACATACCCCAGGCTGTAGCAATGCACGGGATTCTTCCATCTGTCCTTGTTGAACCTCATCAGATTTCTTTTGGCCAATATTCCAATTTGTCTAGGTCATTCTGGACTTTATCCCTACCCTTCAGCATATCTACCTATCCCCACAGCTTAGTGTCATCTGTGAACTTGATGAGGGTGCAATCCATCCCATCATCCAGATGTGCATTGCTCCAAAGAGCTTATAAACCAAAGTCCTGAGTTGAAGGTGTTTAATGCTTTGCAAGATCAGATGTAAGACAGATAAGGCCAAGGGACATAGGACAAAAGACAGACCAACATTCAGATAAAGGAAGGTATGGGGTGATCATAGAATCATAGAATATCAGGATTGAAAGGGGCCTCAGGAGGTCATCTACTCCAACCCCCTGGTCAAAGCAGGACCAACCCCAACTAAATCATCCCAGCCAGGGCTTTGTCAAGCCTGAGCTTAAAAACGTCTAAGGAAGGAGATTCCACCACCTCCCTAGGTAACCCATTCCAGTACTTCACCACCCTCCTAGTGAAATAGTGTTTCCTAATATCCAACCTAGACCTCCCCCTCTGCAACTTGAGAACAAGGTAGGAAGGACTGGATGTGAAGTAGGGGCAGAAGTGGCACATGAAGGAACACTGTAGATCTTGGACTTTCTCCTAAGGCTCTAAGCAGAATGAGGATAGGAAAGGCATTCCCTAAACCATCATTCCTCCAATTTCTTTTTTTCTTTCCTCCTTTGTTCTTATCCTTTTACTGTTCATTGATTTACGTAGCACATTTATAACTTTAAACTGCTCTACAGAATTACCAATGCTGTCACTATAGAAAATATTTCGCCTACCTCCCCTACCTTTACTCCTACCCCACATGCAGCTACCTGTGCAGTAGGAACTAGCAGTTAGTTTGGGCCAGGAAGTGAAGAAGAACACTAGACAACTGAACTACATAATGAACTGCAGTAGGCAGATTATGCTTTTCCAAATGGAAATTTGAACTAGTTACTAGAGGTAACAACTCTATATTGTCATAAAATAAGCCATAGGGATTTTTAATGTGTGCAAAGAGCCAGCACTTCAGTGTTCTGCCTTAACTGAAAGACAGCATCACCTTTGATAGCATAATATATCACAGTAAGTATGCTGGGATATCAGTTATGAACTGACTCGTAGGGAAGAGTGACTGAATCTACCAATTCACTAGCACTGGTTATGGAAGCACACTGATTCTGTTTACACTGAACAAATCCAATCCGCTAGCCTGTTAAAACTGACAAAATCACAGTCAAGTTTAATCTGACCTAAACCATGGTAGGTATTTTTATTGGGAACATGGCAGGAAGGTCAGATTGATATTTTATTACAGTAAAGACAATGAGGAATACCTGTGGCACGTTAGAGATTAACCAGTTTATTTCAGCATAAGCTTTCATGGGCTATAGCCCACTTCATCGGGTGCATAGAATGGAACACACAGAAGTAAGATGCATTTATATACATAGAAAGCAGAAAAAGTTGGAAATTACCATACCAGTTCTAAGAGGCTGTTTAATTTGGATGAGCTATTATCAGCAGTTTCTTGCTGGAGTCTGTTTTGGAAGTTTTTCTGTTTTAAAATTGACACCTTCAAGTCTGTAATAGAATGGCCAGGAAGATTGAAGTGTTCTCCAAGTGGTTTTTGAATGTTATGATTCCTGATGTCAGATTTGTGCCCATTTATTCTTTTGAGTAGAGACTGTCCAGTCTGGCCAATGTACATGGCAAAGGGGCATTGCTGGCACATTATGGCATATATCATATTGGAAGATGTACAGGTGAATGAGACTCTGATGGTGTGGCTGACATAATTAGGTCCTATGATGGTGTCAGTTGGATGGATATGTGGACAGAATTGGCATCAGGCTTTGTTGCAAGGATCGTTTCCTGGGTTAGTGTTTTTGTTGTGTGGTGTGTGGTTGCTGGTGAATATTTGTTTCAGGTTGGGGGGCTGTCTGTAAGCGAGGACTGGTTCGTCTCCCAATATCTGTGAGAGTGAGGGATCATCTTTCAGGATAGGTTGTAGGTATTTTATGGTGTGTTTGAGAGGTTTAAGTTGGGGGCTGAAGGTAACGGCGAATGGTGTTCTGTTATTTTCTTTGTAGGCCTGTCCTGTAGTAGGTGGCTTCTGGTACTCTTCTGGCTCTGTCAATCTGTATTTTTCACTTCCCCAGACGGGTATTGTAGTTAAGAATGCTTGATCGAGATCTTGTAAGCATTTGTCTCTGTCTGAAGGATTGGAGCAAATATGGTTGCATCTTAGAGGTTGGCTGTAGATAACGAATTGAGTGCTGCATCCTGGATGGAAGCTGGAGGCATGTAGGTAAGTATAGCGGTCAGTAGGTTTCCGGTATAGGGGGATGTGTATGTGACCATCGTTTATTAGCACAGTTGTGTCTAGGAAATGGACCGCTTGTGTGAATTGGTCCAGGCTGAGGTTGATGGTGGAATGGAAACTGTTGAAATCATGGTGGAATTCCTCAAGGGCTTCTTTTTCATGGGTCCAGATGATGAAGATGTCATCAATATAGCGCAAGTAGAGTAGGGGCATTAGGGGATGAGAGCTAAGGAAGCGTTGTTCTAAGTAATCTGATAAATAGGATCAGAATGGGTTGCAGGCATACCCAGATAGTTGGGTAGGTGTGAGCACTTTGGGCCAGATTTTCAGATGTGTAAATTGGCATAGATCCAGTGAAGTCAATGCAAATATGAGAATCCACACAGGCTCAGGATCTGACTCTTTCTCTGAATGGAAAATACCATACAAAATGTCTCCTCCAGTACTATGTTGCTGGCTGACTAATTTCTCTCTCAGCAGAGTAACCAACCCATTCCAGAGTTCCAAACTCTACCTACCTCACGCCAAATAGGACATTACAAGAGTATAGAAACAGAATCTTTGTACAGTAATTACATGTTAAGATGCATCAGCTATTTATTCACACAGGGATAGACAAATATCAGACACAGTCATGTTAATATTTGTGCTTTTTTCATGCATGTTCCTCTTCCTATGAAGAAAACAGAGAAACCGTCTTAGATGTTTAGCATTGTACTTCAGTATTTTTTTAATGCATGAATTAAAGAGAAGCACAAGAATCTGACATGTTGAATTTAGCACACAGCCCCCTTAATGCTAAATCCCATGTAAAACTCACGGATGGAATATATTGTGGCACTAAAAAGAAACAGTGCTCATCAGCACCAGACATGTGCAAGCACAGGTGTGGGCAGTGAGCCATGTGTGCGGCAGTTTTATGGAGTCAATTCAGCTAGATTTGGGATTACTTAGAATTAAGAGCTGTTGTAAGCCAGGAAACATGCAGGAAATGTAAACCTAGGCTAAGTGCATCATTACCTGGAGCTGCTGCAGCTGCCTGTAGCATCTCAGGGAGAAAATGAAATATAAACAAGCCAGAATTGCTGACTTTAACATGGTATATAAAACAATATGATTAGAAATTAGCTGTGGGGGGAGGGACAGGAGGAAGACTCTGGTAATGATATCATACAAAATGAAGTCCACAGCTTGAACACTTTGCAGTAACATGCCAAGTTTGTGATGGATTTTTAGAGTGATCATTTGTTTATCTTCAAACATTACTTTCTACAAGAGATGGAAATTATTTCAATTGTATATGAAGGGGAGAAAAACATTGTATTTTTTTTTTTAAAAAGCCACCCTCTACAAAATCAATCATACTATAAGGATAATACTGTGTTTTTATGTATCACTGCCATTTGAGGATCCCAGAGCAGTTTGGAAACATCACTTGAATCTGTGACTTAGGACAGTGTTATCCTCATTCTATAAATAAGGAAATTTGAGGCACAAAATCAATACTCTGCCTCTCTCCCCATGACTATTTAAATCCTTTACTAGACTCTTGTGAGGAACTTTTTCAAAGGCCTTTTGAAAATCCAAATAAATTATGTCAGCTGGTTCTCCTTTAGCCACTACTTTGTTGACAGTCAAAGAATTCTAATAGACTGGTGAGCCACAATTTCCTTTTACAGAAATCATTCTGGTTAGACTCTATTATATCTGGATCTTCTGAGTTATTTTGTCATATTTTTAATCATCTTTAAATTAGTGAGTGATGTCTGTGGTCCACATTGTCATTAGCTGACTTGCATATTTTCTATTTGTTATATATAATGCTCCATTGCCTAGAAAATTGGGATCCACAAAGCCTGAGTTAGGTTCCTAGGCTCCCTATGGAGAAAGATAGACGCCTAAACATGAGATCCACAAAAGCCAGCATGCAACATAGGAGACATCTAAGTCAGTCACTAGGATATACTGAGGTGAGGCGTCCGTCCTAAGCCCTGCCCCCTCACAGAGATAGGCTCCTAAGTCTGAGCGACAGAGGTGCCTTGCTCTGCTTGAGAACCACAGCAATGAAATATCTCTCTTGGAGTGAGGCGACTTAAGTCATTCCTCATGAGAATGAGTTAGGTGCTTGCCTTGCTTCATACGAAATAGCCACACAAAGAGAAGAAGATGAAGGGCTTTATATCCACCTTATAATTTTTAGGCCAGTGATTAAGGTGTGGGAGACCCAAGTTTAATTTCCCCTCTGCTTCATGCAGAGAGAGGATTTGAAGAGGGGTTTCCGAACTCTCAGGAAGGGGCCCTAATCACTGAGCTACTGGATATTCTGATGTGAGTCATCCTCAGTCTCTCCTATGCAAGCCATTCCACTGTCTACAAATAATTAGGGGCATGGGGCAAGAGAAAGTGAGACTGACTCTATAAACTGGTGGCTAGGGCATCTACCTGGGAGAGCAAATCCCCCTTCTCTGATGACTTTTTAATTACTTATCCACAGTGGAATAGCTTCAACAGGAGAGATTGAGGGAGCCCCTCCATCAGACTATCCCATAGCTCAGTGATTAGCGTGCTGTCCTGAGAGGTAGAAGATCCCTCTTCAAATTCCTTCTCTGCATCATACAGAGAGGGGAGGAATTGAATGTGTTGCTCCCACATTCTAGCTGAATCAGCTAGAATCAGCTGAATCAGCTCCCACAGCTAGAATCAGCTGAATCAGCTCCCACATTCTAGCTGAATCATGAATAGTGAATCAGGCCTCACAGGTGAGTTTAGCAGAAGAGTGTCCATCTTCCCTTGGTTTGTGGCTCACACTTAGGCTTATGGCAGGAGTTAGGCATCTAATTGTCTAGAGTGAGGCTGCAATCCCCATGCTCAAAGGCAGTAATTTAGGTGCCTAGGGAATTTTTACAGCAAAAATTTTGGTACCAAGTGAGTTTAGGTGCTTATAGAATTGGTTGGCAGCCAAGCAGGGATTTTGTGGATCACAGTGGTGCCTAAAACTAGGACCTACAAGTCTAAATCTGGGGTTTAGGTGCCTAAGTACTATTTTAAATCCAAGCACTAGTCCCTATCCATAAACTAGATAGACTGTATTTATGCAGATACATTTGCTTTAAACATGCTTTTTCACTGAGTGCAGCTAGCAATGTATTCTAGATAAGTTTATTAGTTACTTAAAGACATTTTTAATATGGAAGTGAAATATTAATCATGTATAATATTAAAAACAAATTCTGACGTGATTTGTGTTGTGATTTAAATGTAAAAATAGGGGGGATTTTTTTAGAACTGACAAAAAAGAAATAACCTACAGTATAATTAATGCACAGATGCACTTCTATAGCAAATCAAGTCAGGTAGCTGATTGGGAGTTTAAAGAGATGTATGGAGTACATAGAATCATAGAAAGCAGGGTTGGAAGGGACCTCAGGAGGTCATCTAATTCAACACCCTGCTCAATGCAGGACCAATCCCCAACTAAATCATATGGACAGTGTACAATGATTAAAACTACTTGTTAGTTTTTAACAATGATTTCAAGAAATAAGATAGTAATCTCGGATATATCTCTCAAAGCGAGAGAGCAATGGTCTATTAAGCTGCTCAGAGAGGAATCTCTTTAAGAGAATAAAATAGGATGAAATCTGGAAAAGGAAAATTCAGGCTGAGATCAGGACAATCTTTTAAACTATCTATTTGGTTTTCAAATAGTATTCTAAGGAATATGGTGGAAGCCCTATTGCTTCAGCTGCCAAAGACAGTACAAAACAAACCATCACAATATACTGCAGGGAAGAGCCCTGCATTAGGAAAGCAGAATGGAAAAATGGTTTTTGTCTGTTTAGTTTCAATGTGTCTAAAAGTGAACCTCAAGTTTCAGAGTATGCACTGAACAGCATTGCGGGGTAGCAAGAATTTTTTTCTCCCCACTAATGCTGCACAATTTACCAAATGCAAACTACTTTAGCTTCTCTTTCTTATCACTCTTCAAGTCCTGGAAACAGCTGTAGACAGTGTACCAGATGACATGGGATGTTGGTGCACTCTGCTATGGCAAACTCTGTTGTTCATTTCAGACCAGTTGGAATTGGGCTTCTTAATCAGAACATTTTCATTTGATGGTTAATTAGTGTGTGTCCCTGGAGCTATGACAATATACACTAGCTGAAGAACTGCTCACTGTATTATTACTGCTTTGGGGTAGTAATGGAGCCAGTGTCTTCAGGGAGAGGTATATGACTGGAAAATACAGATCTCTATCTACATGGCTGCAACAGGAATGTACAATCCATTATTATTATGCGTGGGACTGATAGCACATTCCTGTTATTAAGGTTGCCCAATAAACTTCCCATTATAAGAGCTGGTCTTCAGTTGTTTATAATTGTACCAAATGGTAACTGTTGTGGCTAAAAAATTCCTTGCTGGCTGTCTGCTCTAGGGTGAAGGATTTTGGAAAATTCCAAAATTGTCACATCATTTCTGAGAAGGCGGCTTGGGAAAAATACATTGTTTAGCCCATGTTAAAAAAATCTCGTGACTTTCCACTCCACCAGAGATCCATCATATTAGGTATTGTGCTAACGCTTGATAAGACACAGTTTTTTCTCTGAAAAACTTGAATTTACATTTTAAGGAAAGCATCTGTATTCAGGAATCTATGAAAAATGGGTGTAAAATACAATCTCTATGATCTGGTAGTGTTTGCACTGGTGTTAATGAATAATCCCAAGAACTGGGTCACGTACAATATTCATAAATTATCACATAGCAGCCCCACATCCATCACATAGGAGTATGCCAAGGTCAATTGGCATAGACCAGAAGACATTGTATTCCAGCTGTGTTCAGCTGGTGTTTGATTCCTTAGGAATTGTAGCCAGCTGGCAGAAATTAGAGCAGCCCTCTGGCTGATCTAACCCATAGTGGGAATGAGAGCAGTGCACATCAATAAGTTCCTTTGTTTTCAGTTTAATACTTTTTGTAAAATCCAGGAATTTTTTGATAAAAATCAGTTTAGTCAGAGGTTTTTTTTCTGATTTTTACCCTACTTTTGTATCATTCAAATGTATAAAAGCAACTTGTTTTATTAGGAAAATACAATGCATTGCACAGGATATATGTATTACGATAATACATTAGTCTGTTTGTATAGGCAAAGCTGCATGTTGAAGTAAGACTATGTAATAGTCTGGAAGACACACACAATAAATGGGCACCATTCAAGCTCTGAAGTACATGCACATCTGAATGTACTAATGAATCTCACACCTACCACATACACATTTCAAGCTATTGTTAACAGATAATTTAGTGTGTATGTTTGACACACTAAAATGAGAAGAAAACAAAAAATCTGTATCAGGATACGTTTCAGGACACAACAAAGTATTTGAAAGTTTAAACAAAGCAAAAACAGGAGAAAAGGATGAAGCTGAGTGTATGTGCTGCAAATAGTGTGGCCCAATTATTAAATATAAATATTTATAAGCTAATAGTTTTAAGTCTGCAACAGTAAACTGTTTATTCAACTGAAAAGTTTTATTTGGGAATTAGAGATTTATTGTTTTCTTAAACAGAACTCAAAACATAATGCCACCACTGAGTTTTAGTATAACTTGACTAGCCAGGCAATGTCCTTATCTAAGAATAGTCTATTAATGTTTACCAAAGGGGACTGGATAATGCAGTGGATCTGAAATGTACTACTGATCCTTTGCAGCCCATTTGGAATGCAACATCTGTATATTATCTCCTTCCTTGCAATCTCTTTGGACCACATCACTCCATTCTTCAACTTGACTCTTGGCTCCCCCTCACCTACTCCAATCATTGTATGGTCCTTTTCTTTTCTTCCAGGTTTCATGTCACTCTCCATATGCACTTCTGCTTTTGTCACTTACTCACCCTCTTTGCTCTGCCAGCACTATTGCTTATCGTTTTTTCTCTTCTGCTCCCACCATTGTTTTATACATCTTCTGGCCTAACTTGAGACATCTGGGGCCTAGTGTTCTGATATGCACCTGCAGCTGCTATTGGTTTCAGCTGGATCTGTTGGTGCTTAGCAATTCTGCCCAAAAAGTGAGTTATCCCAAATCACAGAAAATGTGGGGCCTAAATATTCCTATATTGACCATCCAACTGATATTTATAGGTTCAGTTCTGATAAGGCATTCAATACAATCCTTTAAAACTAAGTTCGCTTACTCAGCATGAGGACTACTTTAGGCCCAGATCCAGCAAAGTCATTTCAGCATTGTGGTCAACAGGACCTAACCAGGTGCTCTAAGTGCTTTGGTGAAATAGGAATGGACTTTTAAGGATCTGAGGATTGGGTTTTACATTTGTGCACAAAAGTGTTTTGGTTTTAAAAACAAACAAACAAAGGAACGAAAACAAGATTCTCAGCTTACTGGGAGAACAGTGTATTTTTTTTTCACTCCCTTCAGAAGAATATTTTCTTTGGTGGTTGTTCAAGAGCAGGAAATACTAGAGTGAGATAGCCAGCATGTTTCAAATATGTTATTTGCATCATGGGGTTATAAAAAGTTCCTCCTCCTCCAGAATAGCTGCTAAGATGATGGCTAGATACAGGCCTCCATGCTGGCTTTCATGCCTGTCTGGAACAAAAAGAGAGAAAAATCTGCCTGCAACTCTTGTATATACTGTTTTAACTTGAACTGTTCTCATTCTTTTCAAGTGTGGTTAATAGCATAACCCATCATAAAGCAACACCCAGGGAGTGCTTTATTTGAGCTGAAGGATAACATGCCCGTTTGAAAGACAAAGGCAAAAACGATTTTTTTTTCCCCTAGAAAATTGTTGAACAGGCCATTTCTGAGCATGTTATTATTATTATTTAATATTATTATCCCTCAGTCTTACATGGTCTTTAAGCATAAAAAGAAGAAAGTTATTGTCTAAAATGTATCCTTATGAGTAATCAATAATTCCTGACCACAAACTGACTCCATAGTTTGGATCGTCAAGAGTTTTGTTAAACCCTCTGCAAAATCTTGCGTTTTAGGTGATCAGAAGCACTTGTTCACCCTTGACTTTCCTTAAAATTTATGTAGTGCTTAAGACCACTTCTAGGATTTTTTCAAGTGCTTGACTTGGGATTGTCTTTGTTCTGGCTTTCCATAATCATTCCATTTCATAGCAGAGTTCTTCATATTTCACCATTTTCTCTTGTTTCTTTTTTATATTTCTGTCTGCAATATCAATTAACATCATCTTGTTTGTCTTTTTTTCTACAACAACTATGTTCAGCCTGTGTGCCAGCACTGTTTGATGTTTGACAATTGCCAGATCCCATGATACCATAGCTTCTTCATTCTCTAGAATGCTTTCAATTTGGTGGTCATAATACCACAGGGTACATTTGAATCATTACTTGCCATGAGTGGCAGGTAAGATAGGGAGGGGAAGGCTGTGCCTCCCCAAAGAGCCCTGCGTGGCCTTTCCCACCCTCTATCCTGAGGTCCCCTCCTGCTTGACACTAGTTGGCCCCAGCCCAGGCAGGCTGTTTCTCATCTGGGAAGCCTGCTGGGGCTGAGACTTGGGGTGGATGGCAATGCCCAATGTTGGGGTGTCCTCGGCACTGGGGCCATGCAACCCAGCACTCTAGGGCTTGCAGAGAAAGGGAGCTGTACGCTGCCCATCCAGACGCGGGAGGGGGCATGCACTGCCTGCTGGGAAGTCTGGGGCTGGAAGCGCCAGGGGAAGGGGCTGGTGGCCATGGAGGGAAGGGGAGGTTCTGAGCTTCCACAGGAGAAGGGGGGGCAGAAGGGGTGCGGCCTCAGGTGGAAGGGCGGGCCAAGGTGGCGGCTAGCCTCACCGAGCCTGTGGTTCATCCACCACTCATGGTACTTGCCACAAAGGCTGCAATGCAGACACTTGGTGACCTCATTCTCTCCCAGAATGGCTCCTGCAAGTGCTCAACACATGGTCCACTGTCTCTTCCTTTTTGGAAAACGCTGTGTAGTTTGGGAAGCAGTTCTGTTAGTCCATTTTTGTGTCTAACATAATGAAGCATTAAGGACTGCTCTTGTGCACTCATCATGAGGCTCTGTCTCTCTTTTAAGGTATCCTTCTACAAGCCATGGATTAGTTACTCTTTGGCCACTAATAGGTTCGAGTTCCAGAAGAGAAGTGTGAGGGGAGATCTGATAGTAGCCTCCAACTACCTGAAGTAGGGTTCAAAAGAGGCTGAAGCTAGGCTGTTCTCAGTGGTGGCAGGTGACAGAACAAGAAGCAATGGTCTCCAGTTGCAGTGGGGGAGGTCTAGGCTGGATATTAGGAAGAACTATCTCACTAGGAGAATGGTGAAGAACTGGAATGAGTTACCTAGGGATGTGGTTGAATCTCCATCCTTAGAGGTTTTTAAGGCTTGGCTTGACAAAGCCCTGGCTGGGATGATTTAGTCGGGTTGGTCCTGCTTTGAGTGGGGGGTTGGACTAGATGACTTCCTGAGGTCTCTTCCAATCCTAATCTTCTATGATTCTATGATTTTCTCTCTACCATTGTTCATGCATTATTGAATTTTTTGGCAATTTGCCTTCTCCCTTCTTTTATGCTTTCTTGGGGTGGAATGCACGTTTGGCCATCACTCATTGTTACAACCTGATGACTTTTTACTGCAGTTGACTTTTCATATATTTTGAAGTTATAATATTTGTTGTCAATTGCTTCCTCCACAAATAGAAGACCTCTTCCTCCATCACATTGTCGGATATTCATCCTGTCCATAACTTACTTGATATTCATTACTGTGTGTATTGTCAGGAGCTTTCATGTTTGGATGTCAATTTTTTGTCTTCTCTTGATTCCACTTGATTGCTGCAGCAGTTTCCATAGTGCTGGTATTGCCCATATTAATTGCTCAGATCAAATTCTTCAAGCTGACTTTTGTCTTTAGACTAGTTCTTATTTATCTGTAATATTCTTTCCTCCCATCTTCTTTGACTTCTATAACTCTAACAATTCCCTGATTCCAAAGTATTTGTAGGGGCCATTGTGGCAGGGCTAGGGTAAAACCCCCATGATTGCCCTGCCCCTGCATGCTAAACCCTGCTTTTGGGCAGAAGGGCCAGGGGCAGAGGCTGGGACTGACCAGCAGGGAGCCCAGCTGTGGGCCCTAACGAGGGCTAGCGTGCAGCACTAGGCTGGGGTAAACGAGCACAGCTGGGGCTGGGAGCTGAGGGGGCTAGAAAAGCTCTAAGCCCTACTCAGTCAGGAGGCAAGCCAGGAGGAGGACAGAAGGGCTGCGCTGTCTCCTCACTGAGGGCAAAATGCCTCGGGACTCTGGAGACTCTAGGTCCAGGGCAGAGAAGATATCTGTTGGGGGACAAGGGGAGCACTTTGTTGGCATGATAACTAAGGAACTGAACTATAAATAAAGAGCACCTGGAAAACACCAAAAGAAGGCATGGAAACCTTTGTTAATTTTGAGAAACCAGCACACAGGACACAAGGGAAGCTAGAGAACCCTGTGTGGACCCTGTGACAGCCATGCTGAGAGAGGCCTTGAATAATAACTTTGTTTACTTGTATATCATCTAATTATACCAGTTTGCTCTCCTTTACAGATCCTGGTGCACAGTTGGTCAACCCAACTAATAGCTTATATCTTCAGCAAACTTTTCTACATGTCATCAATCGCTTTTACCGCCTTTTTTGTCCATCCATAAAGTTTCAGATGATCCATGTATAACCAATAGTTAACTGGCTGTTGCTTTTTGCTGATATGATAACTACAATTTATCTAATGGAGCCGCCATGTCAGTAGCAGTATCGCTTCCACTAAGCGCATTGGTGATAAGGAATCCCCTTGAAATCTTCCTCTTTCCCATCAGTGAGAGTCTGTTCCAGGTAGTTTCAAGTGTTCCAATTAACCACAGAAAGGAAATGCACATTTTCACTGTCTCAATGATCCATGAATATGGGACACTCTCATATGCTTTTAGTCTATCCACACATCTCTAATTTTTTTCTTTTTTTGTTTTGCTTCTGTGATCCTCTTGTTCACCCTGAGGTGTTTTTTGTTTGTTTGTTTGTTTGTTTTGTCTATTTTGTGTCTACTGAGCAGCCATTTTGCTCAGGAGGCAGCATTCCATTATGAGGTAGCACTTATTTATTATGATTATTTATTTATTGTCAGCTAATGGTACCTAGGAAAATATATCTGCAGCTTTCCAGTGTAAGCCATTCAAATGCCAGGAACAGTGTCTCTGTGTCAGAACAGCCTGTTCAAAGAGAGATGGCCTAAACTAACTGTGCTTCATGGTAGCAAGCTACAGAAGTTCCTCATATCCCACAAAGCCCTAGTTCCAAACGTCTGCACATACTCTCTTGTACTCTCTATATCACTTACTTCTGGCACTCCAGTCTGGTCATAACCTTCCTTCATGGCACCAAGAAAGTGGAGCTTTTGTTGTTGTTTGCCCCTGTAGCCCAGTGGGCTAGTTTTCCTTTATTATATCTACTGCTTTGCATTATATTCTGCTTTGTATTATATTTAGCAGTAATGCAAGAAACCCACAGGCCTGTATCCTGTAAGACATGAGCTTCAGAACGTTAGCATAAGGCTTAAGGCCTAAACACTTTGAACAGATAAACTTTGCACAGATAAATGTCCCAACGGAAAACCCCAAGTATTTGGGAAGCTAAAAATAAAGTTTAAGGGAAAGTTCTGACCACAAGTACATAAGTCAACCACAGAAGTGTCCTGGCAACAAGCTGACATACATAACAGGTACTTCAGATACATCTAAGACTAGCCTGCTTGCTTATCT
Organism: Dermatemys mawii; assembly: GCA_007922305.1. NCBI lineage: Eukaryota > Metazoa > Chordata > Testudines > Dermatemydidae > Dermatemys > Dermatemys mawii. The sequence continues at coordinate 64,653,757 of ML677332.1, forward strand.
ATGTATCTTTTTTAATATATTTCTTATTTTCTTATGGGTTTGAATATTTATTTATTTATAAAAGGTTTATAGGTTTATATTAGAGTATATTTTGGCTGTAAAACAAGAGACCTATAGGTCACATCCTGCATGTTGAGCTAAGGCAAAGTCAGCATACATATGTTTAGGACCTTTCTTCTAGATAGAAGGTGATGAGCTAAAACTTAAGGTCAATATATGGCTGTGACATGATGTGATAAAGCAGGGTGGCAGAGGGGCTTTCCTAGACTTTTAAACTTAATAGGTACACCACAACTTGGAACTTGGAAAGAACCAAAATAACCAGTTAAGACAGAAATAACAATTGTGATTCCTAATAATAAAATGGCCGAGGTAACTAATGGATGTATATGATAATCAGTTGAGATCACTGATATACTAAGCTATAGGAAAAAGATACAGCAACATTAGTAAGGTGAGGAAACACAAATAAGGAAAAGAGAAAATAAATTCCCTACTGAATTTGCATCGAAAGGAGCGGCGTTATCATAACCTATTGTAAAAGAGGCATCCTGGCCTAGGGGTGATAGGAGAGAGAGAGAGAGAGAGAGAGTGAGAGAGAGAGCCCTTGGGAGGTGCAAAAAGGATGGCCACTGGTGATGATGGTGAAGGTACTGGTGATAAAAATCCTAACATTTCAGGTTGTTCTGCAAGGGATGGTGTGAGTATGTGGATGTCTATCTTACTAAGTTGGTGTGTTAGTGACTGCTAAATGTATTAATAAACTATATTTGTAAATATAAAAGAGTTCCTATAGTGTGAGTGTTGCAAGTGTGCACATTGGGGTTCCCAACTATGTAATAATTTAAATAATACTGGGCCTGATCTTGGGACAAGAACCTGCCAATCCTCAAAGTGATAACTGGGATTCTTAAGTAATCAATATAATTAATACATAATCTAAAGATCAGACAACACCCTTTCTGTATATTTATATTTGTGTGTGGTATGGATGTGTGTGTGTGTGTGTGTGTGTAAAGTTTGTGTTTTGAATGTGCATCTACACATACACTACACGTGAAATTACTTGGATCCAGAGCCACTTACCAACTTATAGGCAATGTATATATTTTTAAATTGCAGTGGGTTTAACATTTCAAAAATGTGAATCTTTTATCACATTTTAAATTCAAATTTCAAATTCCAACCAAAAAATCAACAAAATAGTTGCAATTTTTTGCATCTGAGTATCGGTATTTTGTTACCACTTTTGAACTTTAAAATGCAATGTTAATGTCATCAAAATTCCAAAATTTCACAAAGAAATGAAAAGATATATGCACATTTTAAATTGTATTAACCTTTTTTAAAAATAGAGATGATCATAAATGCCATGGTTCAACACATCTCACTCTCTCTCTCTGTTACTCACTCATTCAAATACACACATACACACAAAATGTGTCAACTTTTTATATGGCATTTTTCAACCATCTCTATCTAAAATAAACACCATGATGGCAAATTGCTGAAATATGTGTATTACTTTGAGTATTTCCTGCCTATTCTCTGTTGCCCCGTGAAGAGGAACAGCGGGGACAATTTTGGGAGTGTTCCTTTCTTAACTGTCAAATCAAGATGGGACATAAAGTGAGCCTTGAAGCCTATTTAGTTTCTTGTAAATAGATACTTAAAACACTATTTTGATTGTTTATCTATCTATCTATCTATCTATCTATCTATCTATCTATCTATCTATCTATCTATCTATCTATCTATCTATCTATCCAAAATGGCCACCATAGTATCTTCAGACCTCATTAGCTGTGAAGTTTTGTGTCATCTTAAGGCATTCTCTCTGGTTTCCTCTTTTCACTCCATCACACCTCCCTTTCTCCCCTCCTTATACCTTTTTCATGACAGCTGATAAAGAACTTGAGTTTCCATCTGTTCAGAACAAACAGAGGCTGGACCAGATGTGACCTGCGATTTACCAAATGGGAAATAAACACAAGGAATGCCGTCTACCATCTGTTGATGCAGAAACCAGTAGAGTTAGTCTGGCATTTCAGCAGAGTTATCCCAGTGGGAAACTGCAAAGGAAATTCATCTGTTTCATTTTTGCCCTCTCTTGACCTGACAGTATCTTGCAATGAAGCTGTGACAATTTACATCTAAATGACTGAGCTCTGGAAAAAAAGATTTCTGCAGTGTGTATATATATATATATATAAAAGACAATACTGCAGCATCACTTATATATATAATATAAATATATATTTTTCTGCTGAAGACAATACTGCAGAAGTGAAGCTGCTCTGTACAACAAACTGCACTCTGGAGCCAATTTCTGAAATAGATCAGACAAAAAGACACAGTAATTTCCCCCTCTCTCCTTTGTTTCAGCACAAATGAAAGCTTCTGGGGAATGTTGAAGGAAACGAGGCAGGTGTTGGTAGCTGTTACATACAAAAGATTCAAGCTTTTCCTTCCAAGTTAAACCACTATTGAACATCTGGTTCATATTTCTAAAAGGGTGAACATATAATGTTGCCAGTGGCCCTCGTGCCATAACTTTCGCTCAGACAAGAAGGTTTTGGCATGATCTTTGCTGCATCCTTATGGTCTGATCCAAACATCTATGGTACGAGCAGAGAACATGTGGATACTAAACTGAAGATCCCTGAATGCCAATTACATTCCAAGCTCCAGCAATCCAAAGTGTATTCAGATGCACTTGGATGACACAGACTAATGGACTGCAGAGCCTTTCACATCTAGATCACTTGTTTAAATTAAATCTAGCCCAGTGAAGTCATCAGAACTGAAAGTTGTTATATCCTGACAGCTTCTCAGTGGCCAACAGTATTTGCAATGAGCTAGCATGTTAGTCTGTTACCTAGTGTATGGCTGTGTCCAAGTGAATCCAATTCCAAGTGAGTTATTTCCTTTTCACCCACCCATTTGTAAGCTGCCTAAGCAGAGGATTGAATGAACTACATGCTCAACTACCTGCTTTTCCTCATGTTGGTCAGTCCCTCCATATTGGTAGTAAAGTTTTTTGATTGGACACATATAAAAGACATCTTTACTGTCATTGATTGGATCTGGAACAAAATGTCTCCTTTGGGCATCATTGCATGACAGTCTTTATATTGAATTTGCGTGTACCTCTGAAGAATTTGGTACAGGACACTGTTGGATGGCGAATAGTGAACTAGATACTGATATTGTAAGCTTTTGGGGACACGGATCATCTTTGTCTCCTTTGTTTGTACAGCACCTAGCACAATGGAGTCCTGGTTCATGACTAGGGCTGACTGAAAAACATTAACTGCATTTCACTTTTTTTTTCTAAATTTGTTTTTGTTCCTCATTGGAATGAAAACAAACCCTTGAGAAAATTGTCACACAAGTACACATGGTAGTGGGGTTAGTGAGTTTCTTAACTACTGGACTATTGGGTATTCTATGAGCTTGTTCTGTCTGATTTTGATCAAATCTTTCCAACAAAAAGTTTTGTCAAAACTGATATGTCTTAGTTTTAATGGAAGGAGCATTTTCTGATTAAGAAACTTTTCATAAAAAAAAAAAATCTCAACTAGCTCTAATAAAACAATAAAAGTAGATGGACCTTAGTCTGATCAGATATGGCTATTCCTGTGCTTCTATGTTAACTATTTTATTAACAGAGTTTCTAATGTTGTCAGTTTGTCCATTTTCACGAGCATTACATTCTCATGTATAAAAAATAAAACACATTCTGAAGAGCCAGTAAGATTTCTAAAAATATTTACAGTCCTGTGTTCATGTTATTTCAATTTCCCTACATGATAAGGAGACATAAGGCAGGTTCAGATTTGACACCCAATTATTCATCGACCACGTTCAAAAGACAAGGCCTGGGCAAAGCATCAGAATGATTGAGTCCCTCTCTGTACAGTGTGGAAGGAGATGTGCTGTCAGATGGGTGTGAGGAGGAAACTAAACAGCAGTATTAAGTGCACAAAAAAAGATGCCCTTTTAAACTATGCACCTGGGAAATCTCCAGGGCTTAGTTCAGTCACTTCCTTTCAGTCTCCTTGTCTGTTTGGTTTTTTGTTTGTTTAGGATGACACTAAGAGAAGGATACTTTAAATGCTGTGTCAGAAAAGGAGACATGTGACAAAAAATAAATCTGCATGCTTGTGTCCTGTTTCTGGGTTGAAAGGCAGAGCTCAGTCATTAGCAAGCATGCTGCCAAATAAACTTTTTCAGAGGCAGGAGGCATTCCAAATGGAAATTAATGGGGAAATGAAAATGATCTTTTCATACTCTCAGCCCTCATAATGTATTGCAATCTGTCTTTAGGTGGGGCTAGGAATCAGTTAAGCATGACTGACATATAGGAGGGTAGAATGCGACCTTAACAAGTTGTCTTGTCTCTTGCCTTGATGTTTCCATCTGTTTTGTGCAAAGAATATTCCAATAGTGTAGTGAGGAGGCAGATATGATTTCTGAGGGAACAGACATTATGGCCCACTATCTTCCTGACCTGATAAGTTTAATTCAAGTTGCCTGGGAGGTAAGAACTCATAAAATATTTTATCTGAAGCAAGTGCAAAAATACTCATAAACTCAAAGGTTAATCACTGCACCAGGAGAACAGATGGAGGAGACAGGGCAGTTTTATGTGTCTCAGAGTGGTGTCCTTGTTAATCATGTTGCTGGTTTGCTTTAAATATGTCCATGCATTTTCTTTTGAAAGCCAAATAGATAGACATAGAAAGAGAAGGCCTGATACTATCACATGCTAAATGGTTCTCTCTGTTTTGTAGTGTATGTTTTGGCAGGGTTGTTTTCCAGCAAGGACCAAAGCAAGGACATATTTTAATTTGTTCATTGTCTGACTGAATATTCCTTTCACTTGGTTAAAGCTTCCCAGTTTGCTGGGTTATTTTTTAAGGTTTTTGTTGGGAGTCAGAATAATTTAGTTCTAATAAAAAGTGTTACCTTGACACTTTGAAGGCTCAAGTCCTCCCTTTATTCACAGAATTTGTACAGCACAGGTAGCGGCAATCTATCTCTACTGTAATTTGGAGGGACTATTTCTCCAGGGCAGTGGTTTTCAAACTTGCTTCACAGCTAGTTCTGGGTAAGCCCTGGTGGGTTGTGAGACAGTCTGTTTACTGGGCCACCACTTCCTGCAGCTCCCATTTCCTGGGGACGACGAACCATGGCCACTGGGAGCTGCAAGTGGCTGTACCTGAGGACGCTCAAGTAAACAAAGAGTCTCGTGGCCCTAGAGAAGGGATCCAGGACTAGAATGACAAGGACTGTTGTACTCAGGATTGATGTCAATTAACATAGAAGTTTGCATAATACTTATCTCTATTATGGAAGGTCAGAGGTCAAATTGGGGGGAAAAGGTGACGGCACTCTTCAAAATCTTACCCACAGAAAAAAACTCCTTCCCCATGAGTTGTCAGAATGAGACATCACTCACAGTACATTGTGTGTGTTGTTTAAAATATGATTGTGCATGCTCTGTTGAATCTATTGGTCTTCTTGAGCTTGGCTTTCTTCCCCACCCCACCCCAGTACTCATGACCTGTTTAGGCTTCTTGCCTTGGCTCCTTCGTAACTGGGAGAAAACAGTGCTGTCTCCCAAACACCACCCATTTGAGGAACCAAAATGAGATGCAACTCACCAGAAATTGTGCCCATTCATCCTCTCTCCTCCTCTTCAGATGAGGATTGAAATAGTGTTGATGTTTAAAAGGTAATCATTTTACATCTGAGTTAATACACTGCAGGTAGCAATGAGGCAGTTCACGCTCTGATCCAGGCTCTCTGTGGACTCCTGTCTGGATTAGTTATGTACAGTTCACATTTTTGAAGTTTTCTTCACAGTTATAACAGCTAGAGACCTACATTTGCTTTTCAAGGAAAACTGAGATTATGTAGAACAAGATAGCAGCTTGAGATAAGTACCAGTACACCAGACCACTCTGTTCACTGACTCTAAGCTCCCTGCCTGGCTCAAACCATTATTATACACACCAGACTTACCTACACTATATAAGACTCTTTAGGATCAGTACTAAAGTTCAGGTAATGGAGAATCTGCTTTATGAATTAAGAAGAGAATCTGTCAGACAGGCAGAACTCCTCTCATAAACAAGTAGGCAATTTCTCACAGCCCTTGCTCTGAAGCACTTGGAAACTCAGATTTAGTGTTCTGGGGTGCATATTAAGAGGAACTGGTGGTGGGCAAGTGAGTGTGAGGTAATAGTACAAAACAGTTGAGAATTCCTGGTATACAGAATGTATAATTGAGAGAAGATAGACTTGTTCTAGTAGTCTGGACATAAGACCGAGAGCAAAGACCACTTGCTTTTTTTGGTTCCAGTTCAGACACTGATAATTTCTGTGGCCTTGGAGGGGTGACAACATCTGTGTGCTTCATTTTTTCCATCTCTAAGGTAGTGTGGAGAATATTCACAACACATTATGAACATTAATTTATATTTGTGAAGGACTACAAAGATTAGATGTGCTAAATATTATCACTGTTATTATCTATGGTACTCTGCAGGTTTGGAATGAATGCTTCCTGACAGATTTACAAGCAAGTTTCCAATGGCTGCACTGTTTCATTAATATACAGCTCACAATAAGGTGTAATATAGAGTCACACTGCCCCAGAGAGGCCTCGGGCAGGCTTCCAGGAGTACGGATTTCAGCCATTGTGACATCTCCTAACAAAGTGGAGTGTGGCACTGCCCTATTCCCTTCTAAATCCCTCAGACACTCTAGTGCAAGGATTACAATTATTCCCAGTCTCTTTAAAGAGATGCAAGTAGGGAGAAGTCTTTCTGCATTGTTTACCCCTTTTTACACAAGTATAGGGACAAATACAGAGTCCTCAGCCTATTCTGGCTATTCCAGAAAGTTAATTATTAGTAGTATTGATTGTTCATTATATATATTATTTTTCTAATGCACCATTAACGTACATGCTGCTATAGGTCTAGTATGCCAAACAATTCACAGCTCTTTGTCCTGGTAAATTTATCATCTAAAGGCACAGCAAATAAAATACAGTGCAACACAAAGCAAATACATGATTTGGTTGCATTGTACTCATAATGATTCAGGGAATAGGTGGGTCTTCTGAATGTAGGCTGAAGCCCCAGGGATCCCGTCCCTTTAGTTACTGTTTAGATGTAGATTAAAACTGCAAAACTGGGAGCTGAATGTTAACCCCCACCCTTCCTCTTTTTCCACGCACCAGGGATGTTTGGTAATGAATCCCCACCACCATGTCATAGAGATGGGAACCAACTGAGAAGCTCACGCCCATCTTTGAGTTCAGATTCTGAACCCCAAAACTTTGGAGGTGATTTGGGTTTTGGTTTGGAGCCATCTCTATTTGCCATCTGCCATGAATGTAGAAATCCCTCTGAACAAAGTTTAAAATCCAATGTCAATAGAGCCCTTTGTTTCATCTTAAATGTAATCTCTTTGTTCTGGTTATTCTCTTTGAAAGAGCACAATTTGCACGTTTTTATTATGTTGTTACTGTAAAGAGCCATGGGCTATGGACACCAAGAGGATGATTTTGTACTTTAACTTAACCATAACAAATCATTTGTGTGTGTGTGTGTGTGTGTGTTCAGGATTTAGCATTCTTTTGTCTATGTACTACAAAGTAATTGCATTTATTCCCCCCAACATGAGAACGCACTGAGATGGCAGATCTCATTTCCAGTAGTGGCCTGGAAAAGGGTTTGAGTTACAGCAGTTCATAAATGACTTCATTTATATTTTACACAGCTATATTGAAAGGCTCCAGCAACCTCTATGGGAAAGGCTAGAAAACAGTCTCAGACACATTACCAAGCTTGTTACGCTATCTGCTTTGTGGTCCAGTGTTCTAACAAGAAATCAACAATACCCAATCAGAAAGCTTTCATTAGATTTATTTTTAAAGAGACCTCCCCTGCATTGTAGATTTCAAAAGTTCAATAATTATTTTCTGGAGTTCAGCAGTGGGTTTCATAGAAATTGAGGTTGGAAAATGAATTATATGAAATGGAAGTTGAGAGGCTTACTTCATTTGGCTGCTTGTTCCTATAATCTGTAGTTGAAAAGAATATATTTCCTGGTACTTTTAACATCAGGCCTTCTCAGAAATTTGCAAAGCTCCTTTTCATGTTAATAATAAATGCAAGTAGAGTGAGAGTTAAAACTACTTTACTATTCCCCTCCCCCAATCAAATACTTTTATTCAAAATTTAATGTGTGTATGTGGGAGTAACTCAGACAACCTAAAGGCATCTTTTTTTCCAGGATGCTGATTAAAAAACCCTGACCCAGTATATATAATTTTTGAGACAACTTTGTGAGAACAAAATAAAACAAAAAATTGTACTATCAGGTCTAAGAAGAGCTGCTAAAATTAATCTTTCCAAATTAATTATATGACACATTTAGCTCCTTATTTTATTTATGACTCATCTCTGAAATAATCCTGAACATCTACATTAATATGCTTGTTGACAAGTAGCTGCCTGCATAGGCGTGGAGATGCCCAAGTAGCAGAAAAATTTCTGGCCTAGAGATATTTTGTTCCATGTTCCAACCCCAGAGTTTGTATCTGGATGTCTGAAATGTGGTCAGACATTAAAATAGGGATTGGTAACCTTTGATACATAAGCCCACTGGAGTGCCAGGCCAGTTTGTTTACCTACCGTGTCTACAAGTTCAGTCGATTGCAGCTCCCACTGGCCACGACACACCGCTCCAGAGCAATAGGGGCTGCAGAAAGCAGTGTAGGCCGAGGGATGTGCTGGCTGCCGCTTCCCACAGCCCCCATTGGCCTGGAGCAGCGAACCCCGGCCAGTGAGAGCTGCGATTGGCCAAACCTGCAGACGTGGCAGGTAAACAAACCATCCCGGTCCATCAGCGATTGGCCTGGTAGGCCACATGCCAAAGGTTGTTGATCCCTGTGTTAAAACAAATGAATGATCACCCAAGCACAGCTGCCCTGTAATTTGTTTGAACACTTTCCTGTTTATAAATATTTGGGGATCCAGTTGGAGAATAGAAATAAAACAATATGATGTTTAACCATGCTTTGCTTTACTCCATTCATAGACCATTGAGCCACTCTATATATAAATGGTTGGTGATTTTTTAAAAAAACTTATTTTATTATTGTTGATTTGTTTTCCTAATTATTTATTAATTATCCACTATTATTTTATCAGCTATTTGGATTGTACTTACTTTTTTTCATTGGAAACACAACTACCCACCTCCTGCCATTTTATCAGGGGAGTCCTAGCAATTACTGCCTTGCTGCCAGTCCACAAGAAGGGGAACCACAGCAAATGTTAACCCACATGCCTATTTCCAAGCTTTCTCTCTCTGGAAGGATGACAAAGCATCTTTATGATGACAGTTTGAGTGGTGTGAGGGAACTCATATTAACAATGGCAACATTTATTACTGTGCTGTGCTCCTCTTCCATTTCAATTTTGACTTAATATTACAATGATAATTCAAGAGTGACATACTTACTGTTCAGACAAACCATCCTTTGGCCATATGGGAAGACATTATCACTGCTCTTGGATAAGAGGTATATATTCCAGGGTGCAAATCCAGACTCCAACACCAGCACCATTTAGTGGGAGTTGAATTATGGTGGTATAGCTCATAGAGACAGCTGGTATTTTTCACAAACTCCTGTTTTACTTTTCCACACATTAGATCATTGATTTCACATTGCTAGCCCCCCTCTGAAATGTCTATCTCCACAGCAGTTGGCAAACTTATCACTGCGAATGTTCAGCATGTTTTTAAGCCAGTGATTGAGGCACTTTTGCGGCTGTGTCAAAGGGAGCTTTCTATTATTCAGAATGGGAATTGCAACTCCTCTAGATAAATGAGGGAATGTCTAATGTGCATTGGGGCTCTAGAGGTTTAATATATGTACCTCAGCCATCATCTCATTCTCCCTGTACTCCATCATTTCTGATTGCTTCATTTGTTGCTTTCACTCATTTCTGACTTTGCACCTTCTTTCATGACATGCTGGATACTTAGATCAGCCTTCCAATTAATTTTTATTAAGACTCAATTTCCCCCCCTTCTTCTGGAAACTCCAGAATGTGTATCCTGTCTGCAAAGTATTCTGGATGTAGTGACACCTGTCATGCTGTGTTTGTATTGTATCAGAACATCTGGCTTTATCTTGAATTGTTCTGTGCACATGATGGGACCAGATAGACCTATGCTCATGCACCAGTTGAGGATGAGGCCTAGGATACCTGCTATTATTATAAGTTCCTTGGAGCAAAGACCTGATACATGTTTCACACCTTTCTCCTGGGGCACAGTGCCTTGCACAACAATGATGCTGTACCACTAAGAGTAGGTCAAATTGCAGGCACAAAAAGCTGTGGGTTCAGTTTGTCATTTATTTGTCTTGGTTCCCAACTCCATCTCAAAATGAGGCACTTAGAAGTTGATGTGTTTCTAACTGCACCTGCATATAATTATGAATGCAAAACTGTAGCTAAAATTATTTGCATGTGGAATTTTATAGGCACAGAACTTCAGATCTAAGAATGTTTAGATTGAAAATCTGACCTAACAGTTCTACAGCGAGTATAATTTTGAAGTCCCTTTGCAATCCTGAAGGTCACACTCACTAAAAATAGTCAACAACACATTGTTCCTCTATAAGTCACTTTCAAGATTTGTAACAATGTAAAGAATAGCATGTAGCAGCTGGCTTTAATTTACAAGTACTGAAATTCCAACAATAGTGCTTTCTGCCATCCTCTTTTGAGCTACAGTCACGCTACTCTTCATACCCCATCATTCAGTTGCCATATTTTTCCTTAACACAGATTGATCAAGCTGTAGGATGTTAAACAGACATTTTCCTTGACCTCCAGCCAGAAAAATAGAACTAACTACAAAAAGTTAAGGTACTTTATTTCCTCATAGCAGAATACCCAAGATTATGAGGATTTAGACATTTGCAAAACTTGTCAACAGCACAGGCCATCTTGCTGTTACAGCCCATCTCATAAGCAACCATTATGCCAAAATTCATATAGGTAAATCAACAAATGATGACCTAGGAAATGATTTCTGCATATTTCACGGCCTTGATCCTGCAAATCCATTTGGAGTGGGCAGCAAAGAATACAATCCTGTTGCCCTGCAGCACAAGTGTGAGTTGAGACAATAGCTGTAAGTAAGATCATAGGAGAGGGACAGTATTTTGCACAGAATGGTGATCAGCTCTCTAACTATCAGGAGGGCTCAGTAAAAATGAAGTGAGGTGCTGAAGAGATATGGGCTTAAATGTATCATGCTACTGAGATGCTTAGCTATAAACACTCCCTTTACGCCATGCACCTACTATTCAGCAGAAATAATCTGGTGACCATGCAGCTCTGAGAACAAATACTCTGGCACTCCATGTTCTATTCAACATTTTTGTCTGTGTTTATATACGCGTCTGTGTTACACAGGATCAACATTTACATTGACATCTGTGGAACAAAATCTGTCCCCTCCCACCTCTGACTTCACATCTTTAGAGGAGCCTCTGGCTTTTTGTGCTCCAGATGTCCCCTCTTTTCTCTTTCACAGCCCTTTATTAAAGCCAGTTCTTTCATATAGTCTTCTAACATTCAGCTCCAGGGCAGCATTATCCCTTGTCCATCTAGGATTTAAATTACTATCAAAACCGACTGTCTAAATGAGATGGCTTCTAGATACAAACACCCTAATCTGGCCTTTCTGTTGGCTAGAATCTCCTCTCTCCCCCTCCAAACCCAAAACAGCCCCCCTCCCATTCAGATCTTCATTGTGTTTCTACAATATTAGCGCATCATAAAAAGTAAATAATAATAGGAAATATCATTTACCCATAATGTGCAGCAAACAGATCTCCCGCTCAATCTCAGATGTGGAGGTCAAATGTGTTGGAACTTTCCACTGCAGATGAGAGTTTGGCTTGTTTTGGTTTCTGAAATCACTAGTATATGTTTGTACAGCTTTTCTATACGCTGTACATCAACTCTGGCATATTTTCCATTCTATAATTTGCTAGAATATGATTAGTGACAACAAATAACTTAAACAGAATGAAGAATAGTATGCATGCATGTATGTACACATGCAGCCACACACATATACACAGAGCTGATTTATTTTTAGATGCATTCTATAGATGCATTTGGAGTTTGAGGCAGTTGAAGAAAGCCACAAGTTAAACTGCAGCATGGAGCCATCTCTTGAACTTTCTGAGGTCAAATCTTGAGATTTTTATTTAGGCAAACTCTCATAAAAGTTAAGGAAGACGATCTCAGGATCAGGCTATTTTGGTTAAGGCATGTGATTGGGGACGTGGATGTATTTACTATGCTGTATATGTCCTTGAAAAGCTGAATTATTAGTCTTGCTTGGCATTAATAATTACCATCTTCTTTCCTACCAAAGAAGGGGAGGGTAGAATAATTGCTCATTTGAGAAGCATTGTCCAAATCTATCCATTCATCGTTAGGAACATAAGAATTGGAATATGATCCCATTGCTTCTATGAAAATGGTCTTTAAAGGCTGATTAAAACAGACTCAGTTGGTGAACTACCTATGTGTCTCTTGCAGGGAATCCCAGAATACTGGCAGTTCCTAGATCCCAAGATGGTTGCTCTTAATATTCAAATAGGATTTAACATGGGGATTAAATGGCAGCATGGAAGAGATTTGGACTCCACAAAAGGAAATATGTTATGTAAACCCTACTGTGCAGTTCAATGGAAATTATGTTTCTTTAATGTTTAGAGTTAATAACTGCCCTGTCAGAAATGTGTCTTTCTTAGATCAGAACAAATGCAAGATCTACCAGCACAAAGAACTGATGAATATAGAGCCTACCTAGCACAAAAGACATATAAATGAGTTTAAATTACACCATAAGCGTGCACAAAATACACGTGTTTGAACACAAACACACTGCCTACGGTTGTGATCCAACTGATTATGCATCATGCAGTAGTGCTGGTGATTTGTTAAGTAGCACTCTTCCCTCCGGTACTAAATCAATGTCACAGGGTGTTAAGGGGCCCTGTGCTTCCACACATCTCTTGAAGTTGAGCATCTAAGTCTGGGCTGCAGGGAGATGCTTATCTCTGCTTAGTATCAGAGAAGTAGCCATGTTAGTCTGGATCTGCAAAAGTGACAAAGAGTCTTGTAGCACCTTATAGACTAACAGATTTTAGGGATCATGAGCTTTCGTGGGCTAAGACCCACTTCATCAGATGAATGTTGTGGAAATCTCCAGAGGCAGGTATAAATAGCAGGCAAGAAAGCAAGGTAAATTCAATCGAGGGAGTGAAGCACACTTCCAGCAGGTGATCTGGAAGTGTGAACACCCAGAGAGGAGAAACTGCTTTTGTAATTGTTATATTGACTGTGACAGGTGTAGGTGGGAGACAGGTGCCTGGAGACTTACTTGGAGGCAGCAGAGTACAGAGGTAGAAACATAGGCATATAGGGAACTTTTACTGAAAAACGTAGGTGCTGAGTGAGTTTAGGTGCTGACAGGGTTCGGTGGCAGCTGAGCGAGGGATTTATGCATTTCCGTGGTGCCTAAAGAAGGGACTTGCATACCTAAGTATCTCTGTGGGTCCTACCACCAGGCTCAGGTCCTCAGGCATTAGCATTAGTCACTCTTCCACTTGACTGCTATTCTTACACCAGGAAGTGAGGAGCCCTGTCCCTTTATCTTAGCCTCAACATGAATAAGACAGCACAGCCTTGTTATTTCTAACATTGAAAAGAAAATCAAGCAGCTTTTCTCTTATAGTTTTTTTCTATTTAGTATTTTCTGTTTTTTTAACTAGAGATTTTCAGCTTCTGTGGTTTTTAGATGAGTGATATTTGTGTGTAGGAGAGGAGAAAGGTGGTGGGTAGGAAATCTGAGTTAAGAAGGCAATGAGCAGGGGATGTTAGAAGAGAGCAAGTATGATCCTACAGCATGAGAAAGCCATCAGAGGAATGAGACTTCACATCCCAAAACAAAGACAATTCTTTGTGTCTGTAGTGATATGAAGGGTCCCACAGAGGAACTGGCAGTGATGGGGGTAAATTCTTTCTCCAAATGATCAACTTTGCTAACAGGGAGGGATAAATCTGCAGGTGTCCTTTGTAGGAATGCTAACAAGCCTGATTGGCACCAGGTTTTATTAACACATGAAGTCTTTAATACAGCAAGGTCTGAAATGGATGCGAGAGATAGGTATTGAAAGATGATTATGGCTCTTGTTGTGTTCATGATTTCCAAAGCTAACATTGTCTGGTGGTTTTTTTTCGGTCTTGTCAGGGCAGTGCAACACTAGTAGGAATTTACAGATAGTCTCCCTGTGATTGAAATGCATCCTTCGGGATGATTCTATCCGTGTTATTTGTTTTTCTTTTTAAAATGTTTTTTTCTAGTTAGGGACGAGCTTGACCTATGTAGTAGGGAGAGAAGAATGTTCCCCTCAAGAGTTATGTTGTCCATATTTGGCCTCTATATTATGATTCTCTACTGAAGACTTATGGTCTGGTACAGACCACAGAATGACTAGGTTCCTCCCTTAAGAGTCTTAAACTCTAAATAACAGAAACTATGATACACTCCCTGCACTTATTTCTTCCTTTTATTTTTTTTTCTTTGTTCTTCTCCCACGCTGAGAGACTGAGAAACCAGAATGTGAACAGCAACATTTGCATTAGAAACAAGCTTTCACGCATAACTGTTTGAGAGCATTCAAAGTTAGACGTTACCAGATCACAGCTTTTACATGTCCTCCCATTTGTCTCAGTTTACGCCTTATTATTTTATAAACTTCTGAGATGCCCAAAGATGCCCATATATCAGAACCTGAATATATACATTAAAAACAAAATCAATGATCCTTCAGGAGAAGAAACTAGAGAATCCACTTTCCTCACTGAGACAGTCATGGCCACATTGCTCTCATGTTGTATTTTTAAATAAACATAGAAACATAGAAAATGAGTTAGTTAATATTGGTACAGCACACTGAAGCAGTAAAGGGCTGTGTCTGGAACAATAGGCTGCCACCACCAAGTGACACCCCAATAACTAGGGGCAGGGCCGCTTGGAGCACCCCTTCTCTTTCCAAAAATCCCTCCAAGCCTATACCTCCCTCCTTGGGAAAGGCTTGAGAAAAAACCCTCACAAATCTTGCTAGGTGCCTGATTCAAAAGCCTGAATCTTACACAGTGGAAAACAAAACAGTCCAATTCTTAAAAAAAAGATTTTAATTAAAGGAAAAAAAGAAAGAACAAATCTCTTATAAAAAAATCAGTGAAAAAGCACTTACAATCACAAAAAGAATCAAAGAGAAAAACCCACAGAGGAATTCCTCCCCCCTCTCTGCTCTGCTGAGTACAAGTTACAGAAAAAAAAACCACAGGGGTATTTCCCTAAAAACCTGAGAAATTCATGAGTGATATAACACAAATATAAAACTATAGTCTTGACTGGCTAAACTTACTTACTGTTGCTGTTTAGAAAAGTTATAGATAGATGGAGAGAAGAAAACTGTCTGATTCCCCTGATAGCCCAGAGTGAATGAGAGAGAAAACAAAGGACCTTCCCTCCCTCCAGGTTTGAAAGGATCTTCGGTCCCCATTGGTTCATTTGGTAAGGTGCCAGCCAGGTTTCTTTTAGCTTCTTAACCCCTTACAGGTAAACAGGAATTCTAGGTTACTTTATACTTATGACACACCCCAATATGGCTAATGAAAACTAAAGACTGAAACCTGATAATACTGTTAAAAAACGATGTGGAACAGTCAAAAAATCCCAGCTAGCAAATAAGGCTTAAAAATATTCATATTTCCCCTTTCCAATAAATCACGAGTGTGGGGACACTCCAGTCTGAACTATTGCAAAAAAACCCAAGATATGTTTGGAGTAGAAATCCCTTCTAGATAGCAGCATGTTACTGGAAGTGTAAACTAAACAGAAGGACATTCCAGCCCCATCCATTAGCAGATAACAATGACACTGCCTAATAGTATCTGTTGCATATGAATATGTTCAACTATTCTAAACTTCAGAAACTGAGACACAAAATAGGTTTTCCCAATCTTAAATCTGCAAATCTTTCTGTGATAACAAATGAAGGCATCTGGTAAGGCCAATACCATCTTGTCCTGTCATTGGTTTTGGTATCTGTCTTGGTTCGGGACTTTGAACAGAAAAGCAATAGAAGATCTCAAGAAATGTGAAGAGAGCCAAGTTTAGAGTTGTTGATCTATCTGGCAATTAAAGCTGGACGAGTACTTCATCATTATATGTACCCCAAAGATGAGAATAACAAAAGTATAAGAGTCTGATTGTGTGCAGAATATCTCCTTAATGTAGCTCTCTTCTTCTAACATGAGATGAGAGTTATTATTCACAAAAGCATGATTGTTGGTATTTGCATATTGTATGTGATAAGCAGGAAAAATACAATTAAAATCTGTAAAATCCTTTGAAGGTGAAGTATGATTCAAGAAAGAGCTAAATCTCTCCAACTAACTTTGGGGAGTTAAATTACTTTGGCTGGTGGTGACCTACACTGAGAGAACAGATGCAAATTTGCTTACATAGAACTCCTGACCTAGGTGGCTAATAGATGCTTCTTTCTGCTTTAATATCAGGTTTCAAAGTTAAGATGGATCAAATGGCACTTGGTTGCTGCAGAGGTGGTTTAATTATAGTGATGGCCAATGTGATTCCTGTACTGTCTGTTATCTATATGAATGGGATGTTGGAAGGGTTAATTAGTTAAAGGGGTAGCTTGGAAATAATAATTTTATTTGAACATTTTGTATCTATCATTTCAAGTGTAACCCTTAAAGTTATTTTAACTGGGAGAAACTGAGAAAAACATACCTTCCTTTGTCTTTTCAGTTTTCCTGAATATTTGGAAGCACTTTATGCATCACCAGCTTCACTCTTCTGTCACTTGCACGTCCTGTCTCATGCACTACCATGGTGACACCACTCTCATGCAGCTGTCTAGCAGAGCTCACATATGTGCATTTCCCTAGGGTGTGCAAAATGATGTTTACATATAACAGCAGCAGCAAAGATGAAACTGAACAGGGAGCAGTCAAGTATATGCTCAGACTGGAAATGGAGGCAAAAGTATGGGTGGTTGTTGTGGGCATATTTAATACTGCTCTTGGGAACCCTTTGCATGCAGTGTTGACAGCCCCAAGCATTCAAATATCACGAGGAGGCTTATAAATCATGAGATTTCAAAATAATAAATAATTGGATTCTTTTTACTTGCTTTCTGGTGTTGTGGCTTTTAGGAGTCACATTCTCAGGCTTTTCGTGGAAAACACAAGGGGTCAAAATTTTCGGAGGTAATAATGTGATTTCAGGAGCTGGGTCCATAAGAACAACAAGTATCAGGAGAATATCATGAAAATTAGGGGCTCTGTGCTGAATCCTGTAAATATACATTACCAGATCCTCCTTCATACTTATCTTACACCACAGACAATTTTAAAAAGAGGAGGGTGAGACATAGACCTCAGCTGCTGTTGTAGTTCTGCAGCAGGTAATTTTAAACGTATATGGTTGAACCACCCATTTATCCAGCTATTTTGGAAGATTATGATGTATATATTTACAATAATTCCTGGGGGCATCAATCAAGAATTGGAGTCCCTTTGGTTCTCAGCCCCATATATACATATATATATATATATATATATATAAAGCTGGTGCCTGCCCCAAAGATCTTACAATCTAAATGATAGAATATATTATCTGAATTTTCCCAGTGCATTGCTCTGAACCAATGACTCTCCATATAAGAAAGAACTGTTTTTTAGATTCCTTTTGATAATTGTGGAATGATGCCACACTATCTACAATGGGATGTCAATTCCATAAAATGCAGTATATTCTAACCCTAAGAAATAGTTAGATTTTTTTCTCTGACTATAACATATTATTTGGCTACTTTCCTGTGATTTTTTTTGTCAGTCCTGTTATTGCTGCTACTTTGAGCCTGAGTCTCCCAAAGCAACTTCTGAATCAACACAGAAATAATCTAAAATTAATCAGTAATCTACATTAGCGTGCCTATGTGAAGACAATTAGTAAATTAGTGTATGTGTATATATGTATATATATATATTTATATATATACACACACACTTTTTATTGATTATTCAGCCAACTTGTGATATATTGCTTTTCCAAAATATTTTCAATCATTCTGAAGATCAGAATAAATTAAATTTGAGCTCCTGATATTCCAGTAAGTGTATGATAATAAAGAAATAACTAAAAAAAAACCCATGCCTCCTAATTGCAACCTACTTTTCCAACATGTTTTTCCAGCTCTGCCCCTTCCCATGGTGCAAGAACCCTGTACTGGGGTGGGGTGTGAAAGAATTAAGGCTGCTTGCTTTGCACTGGGCACCTATATCTTCACTAACAGCTCACTTCACAGGTTCCAGTCAGAAAAAATTACATGGGAGGGTTGTTAAACAACTCACGTTTTTTGAAGACTGAATGCTGGCTTGTTAGCAGAATATTAATGCTATGTACAGTTGAAATATGATGCAGAACCTGGAGTGCAGGAACCTGGGCCCATGGGCTATAGACACCATCACATCACCACAGAAGGCTTATAGCAAAAGCCTCTGGGAGGATCCTTTGAGGCCGGCTCAGTAGAATGTATCACCCAGTATCACCCAGCAGATCCTAAGTAGCGTCCCCTCACAGCTCTCTGTTGGCCAGTACTTAGACCAGGAAGTCCTGAAGGGGTACTGTCTGAGTAACAACCTAGACTGCTTATCTGACTTTGCTTCAGACCATACTTGCAATAGACCTTAAACTCTGTCTTCTGACCCTGGTTTGTCCCTGATTTTGTTATTCAATTGTTGTCTATAGCCTAGTGCCTGACCCTGATCTCCTGGTAACCTGATACTGCTTGGGTCCTGATGTCTGACTTTTGGTCTGCCCAGTAGCCTGCCTCTGACCTTCTGAGTTGCTTTGACTCCTGCTCTGACCACAAGGTATGATTGACCGTGTGACTGGGAATGAAAAAAAAACTATCGTATAATAAATACAGTATGTGAGTTATCCTCGGATACTGGTCAAGCATCTTAGTTACAACCACTTCTTTAGGGGAGAGAACATATATTACAGTTCTGGGAAACTGCACCTGTATTCCACCTCTGTAGTCCCTCAAGGAAACCCACTCTAGGCTCCTGACTCCTCAACTCCCTTGGGCAAAGACCTATGTATCTTTCCTCCTGACCAGGGGATCTTTAAAAGCTGCAGTTCCCTACCTTACTCTAATGTTCACAGCAAGCCAGACTGCCTAAACAGGCTAGCATGTGTGCTTTGCTTCCTCTACAAAGACTATGAACTGCATAATTGCCAGCAGTTACAATTTACCATACAGCCTTTCATAAGCATGCACACTTATTCTTCAGGTGAAAGCACTACAGAGAATACTTATGACAAATAAAATTGCATGTATGCTAAAAAACATATCATTAGTCTTATGGAATCCTAGTAGGTCAAGTCCTTCCAACCCTTCCACAAGGGTCAATGGCTCCCCTTGCACAGAATGATCTATCTGTTTTCTGGATCAGAAAGAAGGCTCGGAGTCAGTTTAATCTCACACTGTCTATCCAAAAGTCCTTTCTTTGTCTGTTGGTCTTTGGAGAATTTAATACGGAGTAGTATATGTGAGCCTCCCAGCATGTTGCCGGGGGAAGAGGCGCGTTTACAACCTGGCTGATTCATCTTAATCACCACTGAATATTTTTATTTCCTGGAGGAGGTGTGGTAGCCATCCCCATTCATTTAAAGATACTGCATGAGGTTCCAATATCTGTCACCCTAGAGAGATTACAGACAATCCCGTCCCACAATAATACATATTCTTAATACAACAAGGTCTTACAAAGATATTGCAGGAAATGCCCAAATCTGTCACAGTAGCAATGTTCCCTCTTGAACAGCTCAGCCCTGGTGGACAATGGTATAATTTCAACTCTGTTTAAATCCTGCCTGTATGGTAAATCTTGCTCTGAAACACGTGCATTCTTTCACTGAATATTTATAATCTGAGTATGCATGAAACGGCTACTGGGATAAATTAACAATGGCAGGTATATTATATGATTCCTGACATATATATAAGGAGCAGGTGTATTCACAGAGCGGGTTAGGTGATCCTTATATTTCATCATTTGGTACTCTGGGTTTGCCCTTATTTAACCCTTTGTTCCTTCATCAGGCAGGATGTCTGCACATTATGGAATGCAACTTGGAATTTCCCTCCTTACCTAACTGATGAATGCTTGTCTATTTCCATCCCAAAATCTATCTTAAATTGGAACCTCTCGTACTTCCTCCATCAGACTTTAATTCTTGACAGCATCAGTATATAGAGTGGATTTGTATAAATCAGACATCAACAGACAATGGCTAATTTAGCTGATTTATCCCATCAACTAGACCAGTTAGTTTGGATTCAGCTGTAATCTTTTTAGTGTCTGATGTGAGGTAGTCTGGTTAATGACATAAAGCACATGCAGATCAGACACAATGCTGGCTGGAGCAATCAGGGCTGCTCCCATAGTACCATGCATAGCACTTTGCATGGAACGGAGAGGGAATTACAGTTCTCCTAGCACTGCTGCAGCACTGCTTTTCCCCTTAATTAATTATATGTGCTCTATGATTCTTTAGGGAAGTGCTTGATGGTCTTAAGACACAGATTAGTGACTCTTAAATGTCCCAGAAAATGTTACATTTTGAATCACAGGAGACTACTTGAGTTCTACAGTAGTTCAGTCATTGATTCTCAGCTACTTAACTGAGTCTGAATTTTCCTGAGACTACAGTCATATGCTTTTCACTGTTTCGTGAGTCGTTAAAGCACAAACACTTACAAATCAGGGAAAAATCGCATGTAAGTCCTCCCCTCTGTTTTAGACCTACCTCTCTGGGGTGTTCTGAGGCTAACCTTATTAATATAAGAACTCAATGTCCGATCCCCATTAACATCAGCATGATAGCCAAGGCAAGATAAACAGGGAAACAGCTCTGTTCTGCTTGGATGTGTACACAGGGAAAATTTTGAGAGGAAGGGGATGAGAGATCCATAGCTTCACAAGACTCCCTGTCTGTGCATCTATTTACATGTTTTAAACTTCAATTTTAAGCTCTTTGGGGCAGAGACTATGTTTTCGTTCTGTATTTATACAGCATCCAGCACGCTGGGGTCCTTGTCCATGACTAGACCCCATAGGAAATATCAAAATACAAACAATGATGATAATAATAAAAATAACAACAATACTGGAGGTGTTTAAAAATCAGAATTTCTTCTCCAGGGTAAAGTCTGACACATCCAAATTTTCTTTTGTCCAGAATGGGATTTTTTTTTCATAATTTCCTATTAAATGAAATTTTGGAGGGAGGGAAGCAATCTCAGAAGTCTTGAAACAACATTATCAGAACAATCCATTTCCATTACATTGAAGTACTTTATTAGTTTTAGTACCATATAAAAGTCAAAGCAATCACATTAAAACAAAACATTCTCATGTTATCGAAACAAAGCTCTTCGATATTTTGTTTTTCAGATCAGCCTTTCCTGATGGAAAACTGTTCTGTCTGAAAATTTTCAGTCACTTTTAAATAACTCTTCTCTAGCCCTAGCACTGTAGTGTCCATCCACCTACTTTACTGCCTCTTTAAAAAGGAAGCTAAAACCCTTACCTGAATTTTCATGCCAGTAAGTTACCCTTCAGCTCCCACTAGTATTCATTATGATACATAAAGTTCTTTTAAATCCTTTGATTAAATATGGTATAGAAATAATACCATATTACTCCTGATCTCTACTGATGTCTGTCTTCACTGGAAAAAAAAGAACAGGCATATTTTACTTTGTTAAATGTCATGTCACACTCTGTACAGGCTTTGTCTACACTACCAACTTGTCAGTATAACTACGTCACTCAGTTTTTATGGTAGCAGATGTGTTAATCTGTATCCATAAAAAGAATAGGAGTACTTGATACATCCAATGAAGTGGGCTATAGCCTACAAAAGCTTATGCTGTAATACATTTGTTAGTCTCTAAGGTGCCACAAGTACTCCTGTTCCTTTTAAGTCACTCAGTGATGTATTTATACCAACCTAACCACCAAAGTGGAGAGCACTATGTCAATGGGAGGGCTTCTCCTGTCAACATAGTTGCTGCCTCTCAGGGTTGTGGAGTACCTACATCAATGGGGGAAGCTCTCCCGTTGGCACAGGTAGTGTTTTCATTAAGCCTTGAGCAGCCCTACAGCAGCACAACTGCATTGGCGCAACACTGAAAGTGCAGGCAAACCCTGTATCCTAAGGCATAAAATGCATAATATTTGCCACACATTTAGAAGTTGAAAACAACTGAAAAAACATATTGATCAGATAATTTCAGTGGAAGTTGCATACACTGAAATATGCACTGTAAGTGTTTAACTATCTATGTAATTGTTCGGACTTTGTTTTCTGCGTATTGCACCTTGAATTCTCTGAGGAGCCTACAGAGACTGGCAGTCATTTTATATTCAGTTCAGTGCAGACTGTCACAGAGGAGATACACTTACTGTGTGCTCTCTCCCAGAGATTATACTTTTGTTCTTTCTAGCAGTGGTGTTTTCTTAATCTAAAGCAAAAGACGTTCTGACTGGAAGTGTTGATTGTGTCTTGGGAAAATATAAGGCAGATATCAAAGGGACTTCTTTGTGCAGACTGAGTGAGTATTATACAACAAAGGAGACAGTTACTCATTTTTATTCATACTTCATTTTTCTTTTCAAATTTGTTCAATGCTCACTAAAGGGTTGATACACTGAAGTCAGTGGCCATTGGATCAACCTGAAGAGCTCAGATGTATTTGCTTTTCTTTTGCAGCCTTTCCTCACATTAGCGAGCACTGATGTGTCAGTAATCCCACTGAAGACTTGCATGAGTAAGTGCTCACCACTATGAGCACAGTCAGGCTCATTGAGGCCATTTATGAAACCCTTGCTCATGTGAGTAACATCATTAATCTCAATAGGAAATTGCTAAACTGTAAATGTCCTCTATAGTTGCACAATGATGCATGATCTGGAACAGTCACGCTGTCTCTCAGGATTTCATATTTCTGCTCATTTCCCCAGCAAAAATTAAATTAAAAATTGTATGTCTATTTGCTTTTACTTGAACTATACAAAGACACCAGTGGATTCACTGGGGGACTGATCCAAAGCCCACTGAAATAATTGAGAGCCTTTCAATTTATTTCAGTGAGCTTTGGCTCAGGCCTTAATTGTTTTAGGCATCATTTAGATAATGAACTCAGTGATGTTTTCTTTCTACATACAAGTTGTAGAATCTAGAAGGTCCCATATTTTTTTTTCTTTGCTTTAATGTTTTTTTTTTTTAACAAAGAATATTTGATATTTCAGTTTGTGTTATACTGTTCCAGATGCAGACAAAAGGGAGGAATTATTTTAAAGTGTTTTGTGTTCCATTCATACTGTTGTTGAGCAATAATGTAGTCTCCAGATGTATCCAGTAAGGAAATAGCATTAAAAGGGGATAATATATGGTGCCTGTTACTTTACAGAATGCTAGACAAATTTAAAATAATGTAGTATTATTAAACTGGCATCTACTCAAGAAGGTGTATTCCACAGAACTGGATAACAATGTTACACACAGCTGTGGCGGCTGGCGTTCTGATGTTTTTCACCATCTGTAGAATGGTGCTTCATATTTCACATCTATTTGTGGGAGTGGAAATGAACATTAGTGCTAAACTTATATTTCTATGCTTGATTTAGGAATCTTGCATTGTTTCCTTGCTGTGTGTGGGTTTTTTTTTTGTTTGTTTTGTTTTGTTTTTGTTTTTAAATACACTCACTACATTATTTTTGAATGAAGTTCAACAACAGAGAAAATAAAGGCCGAGTGAACAGTCATGTTGACTGGCAAAGGGACAAAAGCAAGCTGCGTCAGGAAGACAGACTAAACATATAGGGCCTGATTCCACTCCCAATGAAGTAAATGGCAAAACGCTTAGAGTATATAGCAATTAAACACCTGCTCCTGGCCCATGCCAGATAACTTGCACTCATGGGGCTCAGGCTAAGAGGCTATTGAATTTGCAGGATCCTAGACCCCAGGGATCCAGTCCAAGCCCAAATGTCTACAACACAGTTAAATAGCCCCATAGCCTGATCCCTACGGGCTCTTGCCAGCTGGCTTGGGACAGGAGTGGGTAGACATACCCTTAGAGTCTGAATCAACTGACTTGGTCTTACAGGGCTAAGCTGCAGGACTAAAAACAGCAGTGTAGGACCTATGTGATTCATACCCAACTTACTATACCCAAATCGTGTTTCCATACTCTAAGAAATTTATGGGTACCCTTCTCCTATAGTTAGTGTATTATAACACTTACTTTCTAAATATATTAATAAGGATTATCTCACTCCAAAACTGCCAATTTAGGCTCTCTTGATGACCTCCAAGTTGTGGTGTACCCTGTGGTTAGCAACCGGGTGTAGGTGCCGGATGAACTTATGATGTCATGTAGATAGTTTCTCCCTTTGGTTCCCCAAAGTTCAGGGCCCATTCTTAATTTGAGCCAAAGATTGGCAGCCTCTTTGCTGGCATATTCATAACTGAATACACTTTTTGCTATATAGCCGATCTTACCAGATTTTACAGACCTGTAGGCATCTTGCACTTCAGTATTTTCAGCAAAACTTATTATTAGGAAACACATGCTTCAACACATTTTAAATTCCAAGTAGTTAATACTGATAAAATACAAGAATAAAAGAGATTAATTTCAGAAAAAGAAACATTTTAATTGATACTGCTGGCTGGATTATTAGGATAGAATAGCTAGCAAAATAATCCTATGAGCTACAGTATGTCACAAATCTGATTTTGAAAAAAAATATCACTACCTCATTTAGGCAACAAAATAAGTTGCATGTTTCTCAAAAGTGCTCAGACGAGCCACTGGTTGGTGAACACTTTTGAAATTCTGGGCTGTGTTTATATGCCTAAACAGGAGCTGAAGTCTTCTGAAAATCAACCTACAGTTTTGGGTACTGAGCACTTGGAAACTTGTCTCTGAGATTCTTTGAACATAGGACTCCCATTTGCACAGAATAGCACATTATTGCTTAAATGGGAGCTGTTGTATAATTAATATGACTAACAACTCTGGGGGCAAAATTTTAGCTCATGAGAAAGTTCCTGACTGATAGTGAAAATGACAATTCTCTGCAATCCAAGCAGTCCCATGGGTAACAAAGGTTTAGTTTAGATAATGATCCCACACAACAGACATAGCAGGTCCCCACATCATGGGTGCCCAGCGCAACGGGGTCACAGTGAACTGCAAGTGTAACATTCATTTCTCATGCTCTAGTGCGTCTTGAAGTGGCGTATAAGTTGTTTCATGCTCACTCCATATCAATAACTTGAACCTCTGAATAAAACATTTCCTTCGTATCTAAATCAGGGTTGCAGCAAATTTGAAGATTTCCATCCTCTGTTTAATATAAACCCTTCTCCACACTTTTCAACAAACTTTCCCCACCAGCATACAACAATTCTGGACATATCAGCTATTCCTCTGAATCTCCCATGGGAATGAACTGCATAGCTATCATAGAAGAGCATGAGAAGCAGTAAGAGAAGAGGATGATCTGTATCTTGAGCCTTGCAACTGTGATGATTCAATCATATGACTTCACAGAGAGCCCTAGAATTGTTCAAACTGACCCAGCCATCATGTGGGACCCTGGCAGGCAAAATATAACAAAATAACCAACCAAACAAAAAGTCATTTTGAAATAGAAAATCAAAATATTGCTGTCTAAAAAAATGTTGAAACTGGATGTTCAAATTTATTGGAATTTTATTGTATTTTATTTTTATGTTTTTGTATTCCTCTAAAATGAAATTCTAGTGAAATGAACCGAATTTCATGAAGCATTTCTGTGTTGACAGAACTTCACTTTCGAGCAGACCATGACTTTCTCAAAGTTTTTCTGACCTAGTTCAGAGGCATGGCTTGGGAAAGCACTTTTTTTATGCTTCTCTGAACATATCCCTCACCCAAAACAGATTTTGTACGGGAGGCAGACACTTGTACAGCACTAGTGTTGAAAGACACATATGGAGTGATAAGTGAAGCAACATATCAGATCTGAGTTCACAATGTGATATGGCAGCCAAAAGAGCTAATACAATTTGGGTTGCATAATCATAATATTTAACACTTCTGCAATACTTCCCATTTTCAAAGAGATGGAAGTGATGAGAGACTGTAACCCAACACATTTAAAACTGGACTGAACAAATCATTGGGGAATATATATTATAGGTCTTGCACAGGTGAGGGAGGGAGAATGCATCGGGGGAATGCATAGATGCAGACTAAATATGGATGAAAAATTGTAATGATAGACTGAAGAAGCTTGGACTAATCTCAGAGTGCTCTCTATTTTGGTCTCACTTCGGCAGTTAAGTCACTTGAAATGAGGAGAAGAATAACATAGAACTAGAGTACTGTACCAAAGAGTCATGAACTCTAGATGCCCCCCCACTCCTGGTTAGTTGAAATGAATCAGTGCATTTTGCCTTTCTTATTCCTTTATACAGCTGCAGTTGGCTCTCTGGGTTGGTTTGATCATTTGGAGTAATTGTGCAGACAGAGGAATCAGCTGAGCATTGTTTGGTGACAGTATGTGGGGAGCAGCTAGAATGCTGTTCTGTATTTAATGGCATCTTGCATACAGCTGTGAACGAACGGTTGTACCCATGCCAAGCAGTCTGCAGAGTTACCATTTCAGAAGGGGGATATTAGCCAACATATATTTAGAACAATAAATCTTGAAAATAGCAACTAGAGCCATGCAGAGTCCTTTTCAGAGGTTTTATATTCTGGACCCAGTTTCTCTATTTACCAATTTTGGGACCACAGGCTGAGAAGAAGGAACATTAGTATAGTCTTTTAAATGAAGAGTGCTGCCTTTGTTTATAAGAAAACTTCATCCCACGCTCATACCATCAAGCTTAATGGTCACAATACAGTAAACATTTGCATAAGACTGAAGCTAGGACTTGATCATGTTGTTCAAGGCTGCAATATGCAGTGGAATTCTGTAAGTCATCCAGAATACTAATGATTTTACTGGTGTGGGTGGAATGTTTTAAATCCACATGGAAGCTAAGACCATCATATGGTGATCATATAGTTCATGTGCTCTGTTCTACACTTGCACATGTAACTGAAAGGAAAACCATACTAAAACCCTGTCTCAACTGAAGTCAGTGGGAGGGCATTCATTTTGCAAGAAATTTCATAGGACACTCTCCATTCAGAACAATTACTGCTGCCAAGACTAGAGATCCAGGTTGTCTGTTTATCACATTACTATCCATTGCACTGATCTCACAGCACAGCCAGTTAATTCAGTTCCTTTCTGTACTGACAGAAGAACACTTTTAATTTGGGGGTGGGAGAGCTGCCCAGGAGGAACTGTAAAGCTTCCTGACAATAAAAAAAAACAAGAAAGAGACCACTCCATACAGGACTACATGCTTGGACTTCAGTGATTCACTCTGCCAGAATAGAGTAGGGAGATATGTATTTCCACACTGAAAAACAATGTAAAAATAACCAGATTTTTGTTTTACTTTTGGAATGTGTAAGATTTTTGATATAGACATGCAGTGGGAGCAAAGACAAACATCTTACAGATCTTTCTTGCTAGAGAGAGAATCCCAGAAAAGTATCTGACAAGTTTGTAAAACTTAAAAGCACAAATTACAGTGGATAAGGCTTCTGCTAACTTTAATCATTGGGAACCTCAGCCTAAATCAGTAGCAACTTCCTTGTACATTATAAAAAAAACAGGAAGAGGAAAATGGGAACACGAGAACAGCCATACTAGGCCAGACCAATGGTCCATCTAGTCCAATATGCTGTCTTCAGACAGAAGCGATTGTAAGGTGCTTCAGAGGGAATAACAGTACAGGCAAAGACTGATTGTTCCATCCTCTGCCGTTGGCACCCTGCTTCTAGTAGTCAAAAGCTATGGACACCCAGAGCATGGGGTGCATCCCTGACCATCTTAGCTAATAGCCATTGATGGACATATGCTCCATGAACCTATCTAATTATTTTTGGAATTCCATTATAAATTTGGCCTTCACAATATCCTGTGGCAATGAGTTCCACAGATTGTCTGCATTGTTTGAAGAATCATAGACTTTTAGGGTTGGAAGAGACCTCAGCAGATCATCTCATCCAACCCTCTTCTCAAAACAGGACGAACCCCAGCTAAATCATCCCAGCCAGGGCTTTGTCAAGCTGGCCCCCAACCACCACCACCCATCTCTTACTCTTGGAAATGGTGGTCAGGGAACCCCCATTCTAGGACAATACCTCCCATGCCTTCCAGTTATTGACATCTCCTCCTGATCCCTTTCCTCAGATAACTCTTCCAAACCATTCTCCGCCATAGTACCTGTGCAGAGAGCCTGAAAATGGTTTCTTACTTCTATCCACATGGGGGTTACATGAGTTCTCCTCTGTCTTCTTCTGGAGGTCACATGCTGCCAATTTTCTTCACCGTTCTGGTCTGCCCTTCCTTTACTTCCTTTTGTTTGCTTTAGACTAGCTGCCTCTTAATTTTGTTAAGTGACTCCTGGTTCTGTTTTTTGTGAAGAGGTAAATAACACTTCCATGTTCAATTTCTCCACACCATTCAAGATTTTATAGACCTCTATCATATCCCACTTAGATGTCTCTTTTCTCAGCTGACCAGTCCTTTATATGTCCCATAGTACTAATATTTTATGTTGCCCTTCAGTGTACATTTTTCAATTATAATACATCTTTGTTGAGATGGGATGGCTGGAACGATGCACAGTAATTATGGTGTGAACATACCATGGATATATATTAGCATTATGATATTTTCTGTCTTATTATCTATCCCTTCTTAGTGATTCCTAACATGGTTAGCTTGTTTGATTATCACTACACATTGAGTGTATGTCTTCAGAGGACTCTCCACAGTGACCCTCAGAGCTTTCTTTAGTGGTGTCAGCTAATTTAGACCACATAACTATGTATGTATCGTTGAGATTATTTTTTCAAAGTAAATTAGTTTTCACCTATCTATAGTGAATACATCTGCCATTTGTTAACTTGTCGTACATTTCTGGGAGATCCCTTTGTAGCTCTTTGCAGACTGCATTGAATTGTGTAATTTTGGCATTGCATGGTTTAGCCCTTTTTCCTGATGATTTATGAATATGTTAAACAACACTGGTCCCAGTATGCATCCTTGGGGGACCTCACTATTTACCTTCTCTCCATTTTGAAAACTGGCCATTTATTCCTATCCTTTCTTTCCAGTCTTTAGTCACCATTTAGTGATCCATGAAAGGGCGTCCCTCTTATCCCAGGACTCCTTTCTTGCTTAAGAGCCTTTCGTGAGGGACTTTGGAAAGGGCTTTCTGAAAGTCGAAGTACACTCTATCTACTTGTTCACCCTTATCCCCATGTTTGTTGATTCCTTCAAAGAATTCTAATAGATTGGTGAGTCATTATTTCCCTTTACAAAAGCACTGTTGACTCTTCCCCACCAAATTTTATTATCTATGGGTGTGATAATTCTGTTCTTTACTATAATTTAAATGCGGGACCAGCAATCTTTGGCATGCAGCCTGCCAGGCTAATCCCCCTGGTCGGCTGGACTGGTTTGTTTACCTGCCATGTCCACAGGTTTGGCCAATTGCAGCTTCCACTGGTTGCGGGAAGTGGTGCAGGCCAAGGGATGTGCTGGCCACCACTTCCCGCTGCTTTCTCCAGCTCCCATTGGCCTGGGATCTGCAATCGGCCAATTTTTCAGACAGGGCAGGTAAACAAATCAGCCCGGGCTTACCCTGGCAGGGGCTTACCCTAGCGGACCGCTGGCCAAAGGTTGCCGATCCCCGATTAAACCAATTTGCCTGGTCAAGGCTGGCTCTAACTTTTTTTGCTGCCCCAAGATTGGCCGGAATGCCGCCCTATACAGAGTGCCGCCCTAGGCACGTGCTTCCTATGCTGGTGCCTGGAGCCAGCCCTGTGCCTGGTACTGAAGTTAGGTTTATGGTTCAAAGGGTGTATCCAGAATACAAACTAAACAGGAGACAGCCAGTGGGTCCATCCTTCCTAAAAAGAAAATACTGTTTTTTATTAAGTTAACTAAAAAGAAAAATGATTTAGCTACATTTTCTGTGTGTTTTTTTTTCTTGCACTGCTTTATTATGTTAGAGGTTTATCATCAACCAGTTTGTCTTTTCCTAAACAGCAGCCTTTTCAAACTAAAAGGCGTAATCACCTTACCTTGTGTTTACAGAAGGGTTAGCTGGTGGGACATTATTTTTCTGACATTGGGCATTTCTGTATAAACTAGAGCCTAGGCACAACATTAATAAGAAAAGGGATTCAAGATGTTTCATTCCTGTGTGTCTGTATGTATCTCTGTCCATATATAGCTGCAAAGATTTCTTTTGTCAGTGTTTCCAGCAGCAAGAAATGTTTCTGTTTTATCTTGTTATTGCTTGCCATATTTGGAAGTTGCTTTTAACTAGACAGTTTAGATTTCATGAAACAGATTTTGATCATGATTCCTTTCTCTCTTGTTTTTTTTTCCCATTTTTGAATAATCATACTTAGTGCTTTTCTCCCCCAGATCTAAAAGCACTTTATAAAGGAAGCAACATATTGTTATCTTCATATTACAGACAGGAAAAGTGAGCTGGAAGGGGGATGTGACTGGTCCAAGTTCTCAGGCAGAGCTGCCTAAGAAATGGAAAACAATTTTGTGAGAAGTTTTACAAATTTCGAAGTTATGTTTCTTCTAATGGTTTCTAAAATTAGTATTTTAATGTATTCAAAGTTTGTCACAAAACTGTCTATTTTGATTTTTCTCTCCATTTTTTTTTGCAAAGTTGGTTGTCATGATTTCCGCTCGCCCCTTGATTTTATCTTTTTAGTTTCTGTGTCCACCCTTTTTGTATTTTGTCACTAAAAACAAGGAAGGGGGGGTAAAAGGAGTTTAAAAAAGGGGAAAAAACCAAAAACTGAAAACTGGAAAACAAAAACTGAGAGAAAAAAATCCAAAGCCAAACAAGGTACATTTGTGTTTTTCAATTTTATAAAAAAAAAGAAAAAGCTTTTATTTTAAAATGAACATTTTAAAGAAAAAAATTAGAAAAAATATAATTTTTGGACAAAAAGTCATGTGGAAAGTTCCTGATAGCTTTGTTCACATAGCAGATAAGGGACAGAACAAGGAATAGAACACAGGTTTCCTAAGTCCTAGTATAACACTTTGATCACTGAACCAAGGTTCTTTATGTATATTAGTGATTTTCTCAAAGAGGTTTTTTTTCAGTGTTTCACTCCTGGCTATGAGAATTTTTCATTTGCATCCAGTATCACCTCTATCTTTTTTATTATTCTATCTTTTTGAATAAATAAATACCATTTATCAAATAAATAATAGAATAAATAACACATTCTTCCTGTCCCCATCATTGCATACATCTTCCAAGACTGATTATGTTGGTGCTAGATCTCTTGGAAGGTAGAAATAAACTGTAATTAAAAAAGAGAGAGAGAAAGAGAGAGAGAGAGTTATTTATCTGATAGTGATTACCCTTTGCAGCTTTCTAGGACTGACCTGATTTGTTCAGGAAACAATCTTGCAACTAATTTTTAGGATGCTAAATGTGTGGATTATGTAACTGGGAATACTGTTTTCTGTGTACTGCACCTTTAAATGAATGAAGCTTGCCTACTCATGGGGGCCTAGAATGTGAGAGAATCTGCTGGTGGATGATCCAGGGACTCCCCCTGAAGGGGGTTCCATTGTATGGAGGTGGAGACCATGGCGGTTGCTGGGATGGGGATGGGGCATCCCTCTAACCCGATCCATCCCTTCCCCTTTTGCTCTATCCCCAAGTGTGGATGTCTTGCATGGAGGATGCACCAGAACAAGGGAAGGATGGTATACAGTTGGCTGGCTCCTCTCTGTGCCTAGAAGTGAGTTCAGCATGTGGCTGTACAAATAATGATTCCCGCACTGGGTGGCTGTGACTTAGAATCATAGAAGATTAGGGTTGGAAGGGACCTCAGGAGTTCATCTAGTCCAAACCCCTGCACAAAGCTGGACCAACACCAACACTTCTCACTATATAACACAGAGCATCTACTTTGCTTATTCTTGCTAGATATTACCAATTATTAAAGCAATGGTTGTCCAATGAAAGTCAGTGCTTTCTACTCTGGTACTCCTAGCTACAGTAGCAAGTGAAAACACTGATTTCTTGAGCTGCAGCAAGGCTCATCATGTGATTACAGTGGTGTAATTCCAGCACAGTCCCAGTTTTGACAATGACTTGATTTTTGGGGTAAGTCACTTAATCTCCCTGTTTTTATTTCCCCTTCTCATGACATGGGGAGTGAGGGAGGGAGATAACAAAATACCTACTACATATATTGTTATGAGTGATCAGTTAAGGTTTGCAAAGCTGAAGAGCACTAAGAACTGTATTTCTGCAAAATTTTGTTTAACTGTTAGGTCCATTAGTGTCTCTAGTGATGTGAACACTACAGGACTCTGTTAACTTTGAAGAACTTTGGCAGAAAATCCAAGGGTATAGAGTGCAGTACGGGAAAAATAATCTAGCATTTGGAAGTTCAGCCTCAAAGCCTGTATAAAAATAAGCACAATGATTACAATTGTACTGCATGCAAGCTAATATACCATCTGTATGCTGAAATTTGCTGCTTCTGCATCACTGCTTTTTCATTCAAAGAGAGATAATGAGATTGTTTAATGATGATCTTCATGCCACAAAAACAATAATCTGCAGCCCCTTTTCCTCCCCCCAAAAAGTCTCCCTCATCACTTAAGGGAGAATGGATGATTTCCTCAAATATATCAAATTAGTATTTACAGCATAAATATCCCCATTAACTACATCCCAGAGTCCACTGCTAATTATCTTAGAAAGAGTTTGTTTGATATTTTTATTCAAAGAACTCTCTATTTTATAAACTTTAGAATAATCTAATTTGTATGGGACACCCATAAAGCATCTTATGTGTGTGTTTTCTTTTAGTTAACAAATTATCAGAGGGGCAACAGGTGAGCTGGGCAAGCTTGGAGAGAACTGTCCTGCTTGACTGAAGATCACCAGCGTTTTGAGGCTAGTAATTTACCAGAGAAGTCACTTCAGAACTGAAACATATGTGCTTTCTTTAATGCTTGAAAATACCAGCGTGTGAAATGTCAGTAACTTCTGGACAGGCTTACTGGAGTGATTTTGAGCCTCTGAGATATTTGAATATCATGAGCTGCCTCAGCCCATCTAATTAAAGCTCATAAAAAAGTATCAGAAATGCAAAATTATGATGGCTAAAATAAAAGTAAACCTACTTAGGTTTTGTATACATAAACACTATATTACAAATGTATGTCCGTGGCAGGGGGTGGGGGAGGGAGTTTGGAGGAGGAATAAGGAAATACAGTATAGGTACATATTTTTTTTCAAAGCTATGTTTCTGATTAGGGTAAAAAGAGTTTGTTTTTTTGGAGGCCTGTATGAAATGAGTGAGTCTCAATTCTGTTCCTGTAGTCTAGGATTTTATATTTGTATCAAAGGTCATATATAGTATATATAGTATATATAGTATAGTAACATAATATGTATTCCAAAACAGTCCTTATGACTGATTATGGGCACCCTGTGTTTTAAGATTAGTTATATTATAAAAGATGGGATCTTGTTTCCCATATGCATTACAATCAGGACCTGTTATAAAGTTTAGTAAGTAAAAGACAGGATTTTGTATTGTGTCTATGATAAATAGATTAGAGAAATGTTGAGGGAATTGTTTTAGTTAAAAGACACAAATGGGAATTTACAACTATAAAGATGAGGTGTTTTTGCCATGGAACTCTAGGTTCAGTCCTACAAGTCTTGGAGCATGAGACTGCGACTGGCAGAGCCTCGCCCCTCACTTGTGCTCAGTCTAACTGGTCATTAGATTGACTTGAGCTCCAACACACTGGTAACTATAAAGACCATCTGCAGGAGTTGTATGTGTTTGTGAATAGGACCCTTCAGTCTCCAGCACGTTTTGCCAGTACTAAATATAAACACCTTATATTTTGTCTTCAGAGTCCTATTTCCCCCCTTTGCTGTTCAGTTCGGGAGTTGGAGATGGTGATACAGCTGTTCTTTTCCTTTCTGCTGCACATTTCAGATGGTGTGGATCCCCCAGCAGTCACATGTTTTGAAGTTATATCTGGGTGCCCCACATGACTGTGGGCGACTGTTCAAGTTGTACTAGCCAATCTATGGCTGCTGTTCTGCCCCTTTTCACAAGTATTGGATTGGGGCATATATCTCCCTGAGCTCCACTTGGGGAATTTATCTTCATACAGTTACGGACTTGGCAGCAAGCAAAAAGTAGAAAGAGTGGCCCACCTAAGCCTGTATCCCTGAGCTCTCTTTTTCCAGAAGAATGATGTGAACAGTGAACATAATTCTGTGTCCTACCTTTTTATCATTAATTTATCCCAAGATAACCTCACAACTTTAAAGGCAGCATAATGGGAAACTCTCCTGACACTGCATTTCTGATAACATGTTAATTTAACTTTCCCAATATGTATGACTTTCATTCTAATTAAGAAGCAAATAGTAAAACCTCAATCTCAGTTACATTTGCTTTAATGACACAAAAGATTAATCTGCTTATTAAGAACCATAGCACTTCAAATTAATTGTTTTCCCCAACATAAAACAATTTCTTCATTTATTTTTCAGCATTTTAAGGATTTTTGTTTTATGCAGAGTTGATAAGATCCTTACGATATATTGAAAGATTTGTATCTGTTTTGGGAAAAAAAATAAAACCTCAAGTTTGGAGATTTAAAGCAAAATCAGATCTACATATAACATGAGTTAAGAGGTCACATGACTACAGTGAAAAGAAACATTAACTTGCTCTGTTTGAGCATATACTAAATACAGAAATATTTGGGAACCACAGTTATAACACTTAATACCTAAACTTTATGTTTCCCTTTGATTTTTCACCTTCACTCTAATGCTTGCTACTCCATTTCTCTTTTAGTTTCTCTATTTTATGGTTTTACTTCAGCTCTCTTGTGTCTAGGGCTCTACCAAATTCACGGTCTATTTTGGTGAATTTCACTGTCATAGGATTTTAAGAATAATAAATTTCTTTATTTCAGATATTTAAATCTGAAATTTCATGGTAATTGTAATTGTAGGGATCCTGATCCAGAAAGGAGTTGTGGGATGTGGTCATAAGGTTATGGTAGCTGGGTGGCGGGAGGTGGGGTGACTGCTGGCCAGGAACCCCAGCTTTGAAGGCAGATCTGCCTCCAGCAGCAGTGCAGAGTTAAGGATGACATGCTATGGTACTGCCGCCCTTATGTCTGCTCTATTGCCTTTCGAGCTGCCCCTCTCTGGCCACCCAGCTCTGAAGGCAGCAGCACAGAAGTAAGCATGGTATGGTATGGTATGGGATGGTATTGCTGGCAGGGTGCTGCCTTCAGAGCTGGGTGCCCAGTCAAGAGAAGCTTCTCTCTGGACACCTAGATCTGAAGTCAGTGAAGAAGAATGGGTGGTAATACCATGACCCTCCCCCCACAGACAATAACCTTGTAAGCCCCCTGCTACTCCCTTTTGGGTGAGAACCCCCTAGTTTGAGAAACCCTGGTCTTCCCCCATGACATCTGTATAGCAGAGTGTAAAAGCATAAAGAAGACCAGATGTCATGAGAGGAGACCAGATTTCATGGCCTGTGACATTTTTTTATAGCCATGAATTTGGTAGGGTCCTACTTATGCACCTTGTCTTATGTGCCTTGTTTGTAGTTAAAGCCAGCAAGAACAGCAGAAGAGAAGAAAACAGGCTGTGGCAAAAACTCATGGGCACATCTGCCCAATGTTCAGACACGGATTCCTCATCGGTATACATTTGCACAAGAAGATGCACTGAAACAAAGTGACTCACATATGCCAACTAAGATGCGAGACTCCGATAACAGTTTTAAGAGTTTCCATCCCGTCCTGGGCTGAGGATCTGACGTCTACCCTCTCTGGATAATAATAAAGCCTCTTCAGTTAGGCTTTTGCCTGTGCCTTAACCCCTGAGGCATTTACGGATAAAAACTGTTCAGTCCCCTGCCAAAGAGTAACAGTTACCCATCTACTCGTAAGGCATAGCCACCCGACTCTTCCAAGAGATACCATATATTTAGCAAATCAGCTCATCCTTGGTCAAGTCTAAGTGCCATCCAAGCAACATACCCTCAGTACTACTGCACAGTTAACTTAGGCAGCATCTTCCCCAAGGAGAGTGAAGAGAAGCATCACTTCTAAAATGCATTCAGTCTCTGTTGGTTGTGAGCCAGGTGGGAACCAGAGTGTTTTCTTCTCAACTGAGCCTCCAGAATGATAGTCTAGTATCACACTGCTGCAAGACAGGCTCAGCCAAAATTACTCTTCTTTCTTTCTTTTTCTGAATTCAATAGCCAAGTGTTTCTCTTTGAGCAATTAAGCTCCATATTCAGTGCAGGAACCAAAATAGAATAATCACTGCATAATATGACTAGGAATCATGCCACAAAAGAAAAAGCTATTGTGAGACTCCTGGAAGCAAATGTGATGGCAAATTCTTTTTCTTTTTTTCCTTTTACATATGAATGGTTTCTTGGGTCAAGTGAGCTGATAAGCATCCTCATTTCCTGCTGGAAGTGGTCAACATCTTGCATGATCAAATCCTTGCCTAGAAAAATTATTATTCTATTGGGTAGCCTAAGTCCTGCTATAGCTAATTTGGAGCCCTGTTAGGAACGTCTTCAGTTTTGGAGGGCAGGAGCAAGTCACTCACACGATAGGGAAGTTGTTTTACATCCAGATGATTGTGAATGGGTGAGAAGTTATTTGTCTAAACCTGAAGAATGAAGAGAGCTCTTTTAAGGTAGGGAGAAGGCCCAGGCTTAATTTGCAGCGAAAGAGGTGCTGGGGTTCAGGCAGGGGTTTTTACATTCATAACTGAAGCAGCAAGGCCCAAGGGGCTGAGACTTTGAATCGCCAAGGTTGAGGGGCCAAGACTCAGCACTGGCACAAATAAGCCACCGGAGAAGGCTTACATATAGCACATCATTCCCTTTCAAACAAGTCACCTAGAAGTCAGTTTCCCTTCTACTTCTTTATCTGCAAAGAGCTGACCTGAAATTTGGGGATTAGATGGCACAGTTGTTAGCACATTAGCTTTTCTGTTTAAACCTTGTTTATTTCACTAGGAAAAAATGTTGGGCCTGATGATTGGGCTTCTTTGCATCATTCTGGCAGTGTAAAGGAAGCTTAATTAAACACTCGCATTAAGGCTCCTTTACAAGGCCAGAGTGATGTAAAAAGGCATTGGTGCCAAGGAGCATTAGGCTCCTTGTTCCTGATCATAGTCTAAACCATGTCACAGTTTGACACCTGATCAAAAGCAGCCAAAGACGGGAATAGAAAGTGTTGTTGTGAGTTAGGATAATATATTGGAGGAGTCCAACTAGAATAACCAAGCAGGGTGCATTAGGAATTGGGTGAATTCAGATACCAGCATGGAGGTTCCAGGGCTGGAACAGCGGGGCTGTTCCTGGGAATGAGGGAGACCCTAAACTACATGAAATGATGGGAGGGGGCATTGTAACGTATTAGGACCAAGATGATTTGGCAGTGTCATGAGAAAAGTTAGACGAGTGCCTGCCTGCTGGATAACCTCTCCAGCCAGTTTATTCTTCAATTTAATGTACAAAAAGAAAAACTAAAAAAGAACCAAAATGGGGGAAAAAATAAAATTTAAGGCAATTTTAAAATACTTAGTGTCTGTAGTTTGAAATATATGCAGTATAGTTTTTGCTGTTCACATAGAAATGATCTTGATAAACTGGAGAATTGGTCTGAAATCAACCAGATGAAATTCAATAAAGACAAGCGTGAAGTATATTACACTTAGAAAGAGAAAATCAAATGCACAATTGCAAAATGGGGAGTAACTGGCTATATGGCAGAACTGCAGAAAAGGATCTGGGGGCTATAGTGGACCACAAACTAAATATCAAAAAAAAAGGGGGGGGCTAATATACCGGGGTGTCTTATTTTGGGTGGAACACATTAAGAAGGATGCGGACAAATTGAAGAGAGTCCAGAGAACAGCAGTAAAAATGATAAAAGGTTTAGAAAATCTAACCTATGAGAAAAGGTTTTTAAAATTGTCCATATTTACTTCTGAGAAAATAAAACTGAGTGGGGACCTGATTACAGTCCTCAAATATATTAAGAGCTGTTATAAAGAGGACAGTGATCAGTTGTTTTCTAAATCCTCCAAAGACAGGACAAAAAGTAATTTGCCTACTCTGCAGCAAAGGAGATTTAGGGTTAGATGTTAGGAAAAACTTTTTAACTGTAAGTGTAGTTAAGCACTGCAATATGTTACAAGGGAGGATGTCGAATCCCTGACACTGGAGGGTTTAAAGACCAGGTTGGACAGAAACTGTGAGGGATAGTCTAAGTATACTTGATTCTTCCTCAGCACAGAGGGGTGGACTAGGTGACCTCTCAAGGTCTCTCCTCAGCCTCTACTTCTTTTCCATTTCTGCTTACAGAGTCTTGCCTCTGTCTCCCATCTACATAGACAGTTTATAAACACACACATACAAAATAGTTAAGGTAGAAGCATAGTATCCATTTAAAGTCTTATTTCCTCCTTATTCCTCTGCATAACTAGAATCCTCAAGGAACGGAATATTGGCTTCATAGTGTGTGTGTGTGTGTGTGTGTGTGTGTGCGTGTGTGTGTATTACACACAAGAAATGATGTTAAAAGAAATTTAAGATAGCAAAGTCAATCCCAGTCACAATATTCCACCTATCCCAGCTCCCAGTCTCATACTCCTCCTCTGTCTCCTTGCCTCCATTGTCTTGCCTATCCAGTCTCAGTGTCTCTCCTTCCACCAGTTCCATTTTCCATTCCATTCCCCCATCCACCCATCCCTAAGTCTGGGTCTTGGCCCCTCTCTATTTAAGTAAGGGAGTTTCCTCCTCCATGTATTATTGGTATCAGGAGAAGATGAGAGCACAGGAGAGATATGGTCTCTCTGCTCTCAGTTCTCATGTTGAGCATCACAGCAACTGTGAGCAGCAATTACAGGGAAACTCCTGCTCAATCCCTGTAGGACTAGCTAGAGCATACTCAGTGCAATTGGAATTTTCAGCTGCCAAATTCTAGCAAGTCTCCACTGAGCATGTGCAAAATGCAATTTTTTAAAGGCTTATCATTTAGATAAAGTTGAAACATTTTTTCACAAGCTTAGCAAAAGACACATCCCTGATACTGGGGTGACCCCCTGGCCAAAGGTTAATCCCTTACTCTAAAGCAAGGAGGCATAACAAATTCTCAGTTAAACAGTAGCAAGAATATTGTTTTAACATAGGAAAACAAAATATTTTTACTTAATCTCATTATTAGAAGGGGCTGAGCTATTTTATCCAATTTATTTTTTTTTTAAAAAAAAGAAAGAAATCAGCCTGAGGAAAACAGCCAACAGTGGAAATTTCATCCCAGACAGCTGACGTCTGGCAAAGATAGAAGTAAATGAAAACAGCGTCTTGAGAAGAGTTGGGCAACCTTAACTACAAAGGGCACTACCTGTACTGACTATAATTGTTATGCATTCTTGTGCCAGTACAGTTTAGGTTACATTTACCAACCTGTCTAGGCATAATTATTTCCCTTTGATTGTCTTCAGAAAGAATCCAAAGGAAATAACTACTGTGCTATTAGGCCTTGTCTACACTACTGGCTGGATCGACGAGTAGAGATCAATCTATTGGAGATCGATTTATTGCGTCTCGTCAAGATGTGATAAATCGATCCCCAGATGCACTCCCATCATCTCCGGAACTCAAGCTCACCAAAAGGTGCAAGGCAAAATCAATGGGGGAACCCTCTGTCGACCGCTGCTGCCCTGAAGACGGCAGGTAAGTCGACCTAAGATGCATCAACTTCAGCTACAGTATTCACGTAGCTCAAGTTGCATATCTTAGGTCAACCCTCCCCGCTAGTATAGACCAGGCCTTAGAGAGGTTCCATTTGTCATCTATATGTTTTTTCTCTACTAAGCATCTCTAATGCCTCATGCACCTCATTGTTTGTCAGAATCATAGAAAGCCAGCACTTAATCTTCCTAAATATTTCCCCTTACTTCTCTGGGAGGTTTTCTTTCATTTAACTATTCTTGTAGCTAAGAGAATAAAGAAGGGATGAGACCAATCAGCCCAAGCCTCCGTTACTCTGTTTCACTGCCCAAGAAGTAAGTAGAGTTTCCATTTGGATGCCTTTGTTTTCTGTTTAAAGCAGAATTGCCTTTTAATCCCCTCCTTGAATCCTGGTGCTTCTATGTCTCTAAATGTCCTATACACTTTTAGAAAACGTGTGATTTAAAATGCCACGCCTCCAAAAATGAAAGCATTGTCCTGGAGAACCATTGTAAAAATGATTTCTCCTTACCCTCTTCTGACAAATCCCACACAAATACACAAACTGGTGAAAGAACTCAACAAAAGAAGCCACTTGTTCTAGCCAATGTATTCTTAGTAGAGTCATCACTGCATAAGCATTGAGCAGGAGTTAGGGACAAATACATCCCTCCTATGAAATTGAAGCAATGAATAATTCAGATTATCAGCTACTGTGGTTCATTTAATCACTTCAAGTTATAGATATGACTTGTTTTCAGTGGAGAACAAAGCATGCTACACTCAGTAATGAACCTTGTCTGGAAAGAGCGTATTTTCCTCCTCTGAAAAGGACAATGGTGTTACATTAGTAGATTTTCCATTGACTGTTTCTGATTTTACACTTGAATACATTCTCCTTTTATCTCTGCTTCAGAACTGGAGAGTTACAATTGAGTTTGTGGCAAATTGATTGTCAGGATTTCAAAGTCTGGTGAACTAATTCCGCCAGACTATCTGGTCCCCTGCAAGATAGTAGGGCTTGTGTTGGTTTTGTT
Organism: Dermatemys mawii; assembly: GCA_007922305.1. Lineage (NCBI taxonomy): Eukaryota > Metazoa > Chordata > Testudines > Dermatemydidae > Dermatemys > Dermatemys mawii. The sequence goes on from ML677332.1 coordinate 64,695,031, forward strand.
ATCATGGCCTAGACTTAGAAAGAATTTCATTTTTTTTTAAGTTTGATACCCTATGAGTTCAATGGGGCAATAAAGAAGTTCTCAGGAAAGACAAACTGGTTTGGATGTGATAGAATGAAAATAAATATCTGTCTTCAACTATAACTTCACAAGCAGACGGAAAATCAAAACTCAGGAGTGCCTAGCTCTGTCAGGTACAGCGTGGAGAGCTGTAGCACATGCTATCGTACCATGGCGGTGTCCTGGTGCCCCTCAGATGTGTCTGGAAAGGGACCATTTATAGGCAACAATCTTAGGAGATATACATTTTATGACATCTCTCCTGAGACTATGAAGAAAGGTGCCACTCATAGGAGATGGTTCTTGTGATAAACTCACTTCCCATCTAGAAACAGGAATGAGTTCTGTCTTATTTAGAACATCATCAGGCCTTCTTAGCAGTAGATTATTAATGTCCTTGGCTGAATTTCAGTAACCTATAGTAGATTTGAAAGCCTTCTTATTCTACTTCCTGAATTATCTAGTCCTCTTCCACACTACTCAGTTGTCTAATTTATGGAGAGCCATCGTAAGTGCTGGAGCAACCCATAAAAGCTGCATATTTCTGACATCTTCATATGCCCTTGTCATTTGCTTTTATTGGTGGTAAAACAGAGGAACTATAAAAGAGACTCTGCAATTGTGTCATGAAGAACTGACCTTTACACTACTTTGCATAATTAGCTAGCCAGAAAGTAAAAAAAAAAAAAAAGAAAGAGGGAGAAAACACCATTTTCTTGCACTCTGTGCACGTCTGTTGCGACCAGGCTGCTTTATTGTGTAGGACAGTATCATGTAATGTTAAAGTACTTGGTCAATGTAATAACTCCTTGCTTATTAAAGGGACACATCTGATTGTAATAGGTGGTAGCTGAGTAGCTTAAATAATTTGTTGATCTTCAAAGCAAATCAGATCTAGGATTAATTTTGTAAACTCCTTGTATCCAAACCCTTTGTAGGATGAATCAACTTAAAAAGTCCTCAAGGCACAAAACAAAACAAAATCTTCAAAATGTAGAAATGCAATATAATCTTTCAAAGCTCTTTAAAAACTGTAAATACAGAATCATTTCACTCAGCATTGAAATGCAGCTTACTTTGAGGTAGAATGTGGCAGGGAACAGGAATGTTACACCACAGTTTGGAACATGAAACCTGGAATTTAGAGAAGTAGAATTCAGAATAATTGAAATTCATTTGTGGTTTGTGAAAAAGTGCTATGCCATTCGTTTAATGATGAGAAGTAGTAAGAACTTTGGCTTTGGGTCTCATTCAAAAGATGGTGTCCCATAGTCAGGGACAATAAAACAAAACTAATTTAAAGGGAAGTGAATCATCTAATGCCCATGTAAGACACGTATGCACTTCAGCTGTTGTCACTTTCAACAGAGATGCACAGATCTTGAGTTTGCAAACTGAAGTGCTCTTGGTATGTGGGGAAGCTTGATATCTTCTTCAGTGTAACTAGATCATGATGGCAGATTGGTGAGTCACCTTTTCAGGAGCTGTGGCAGTGGTTCCTTTTTCTTTCTTTTTTTCCCCCTCAACAACATGAAATCCATAACCTAAATCTGGGAAAGAAGTGGGGAAAAATCAAGTACAGAGCTTCCACAGAAACAGGAATGATACAAAGGTTGGCATTTAGTTTGACAATAATAACTTTGATATCTAGTGTTAACAGTTGGAAATCCATCAGCAAGGATCCAAGTAAGGTTGTTTTGCTGGAAGTGTGTATGATACCTTGATAATGTTACACTAGCTCATCTTGAGAGAGAAAAGGAACAGCCATTGTTGCATTTTAAAATAACTGCCCGCCTACTTTTATTGTGTGAGTTCAGAGCAATGTCTAGTGAAGAGTTGGATCTCAAGGAGAAAATAGGAAGGAAGGTTAGGAACAGGTCCTTTCAATAATTGGTTTGGAAGGTATGTCCGTGACCTACTTCTTCAATGACATATATTCAGATAAGAGAAATGTTTTATGTCAGTCTATTACCTAATGGTCAAATATCCATATCACCAAACAACCAACATAGCTGCACTACTTGGCAGCACGTCAAAACAGAGGCATTTTGGCAAGGTTTGGCATGGAGGGAGCTTGTGCAGCTGTTTTCTTTGCTGTCTGCATAGTTTTTAATGCTGTCAGTCTGGCATCTTTCACCAGCAATAAATTCACTTACAAGATTTTGAGCAAATCTTGTGCAACTAAAAGTGGCAACTAAATTTACATGTTTGCCTCCAACTTAACTCAAGAATTAATTATCTCCATCCATCTGAGGATCTCAAAAGTAATTTGCAGACATTAATTTAGACTCACATTCTTTCAGGTAGGCAATTCATTTTTATTAACCCCACTTTATAGATATTGAAACTGAGGTATTGAGAGTAGACACAGCATGTCATTGTCAGAGCTAGGAGTAAGAGCCCAAGAGTTGGAATCATGGCAATCACCTGTTCTAAGCACTAGGCAAAGTGTTTTGTTTGGACTGAAAAATGGATTGAGATCTTGTTTCCTAAAAGCAAATCTGACTTTTGTCTGTGTGTCGGTCATTCCTGTGAATGAACGTCCTCGCTCAGTGGAAAGGGAAAGGGGTTATTGTTTTGTATTCCCCAGTGTGTTTTGGCTGTATCTGCAAATAGACAGCGGGGTTGAGAAGTTTAGCCCCAACCCATTTCTTCTGTTATTATGATTTATTAAACAGCAAAAAAGGTTTTGAATCTCTCATTTAATTGTAAAATCCATTTCTCTGCATGAACAATTCATCCTAAATTATCTGCATTTTTCAGACATTATAATGTAACTCCTTGGAATTAACTCTTTCTATTTAAAAAGTGAAGACTCTACTGCCCATAGGGAGCAAGGATGGGCACCACTTCTTTAAATGATAAGCAGTGCTGGCCCTTATAAATCATGCATCCACAGATGCATCCAATGAAGTGGGTTCTAGCCCACGAAAGCTTATGTTTCAATACTTTTGTTAGTTTTTAAGGTGCCACAGGGCTCTTTGTCGCTTCTGATCATGTTTGTCCTCATTTGACCTTATGAGAAGAATTTGCTAGTTTTAACTAAATATACTTCAAGGGTGCAAACAAATACTAAAAGACAAAGAAAGACTGTGCTAATTTGGTTCCCAAACAAGGAGATAAACAGGTTTTCATAGGTCTTTTTCTGACACTGGTATCAGTTTGTAGCATCACTTGGGTACTTAAAGGTTAATATTTGTTGTTGATGCTACTGCTAATCAGCAAAACTAAAATGTTGGAAATGAGAATATAAAAATATCAGCAAGCAGGAAAACAGAAATCTGAAGGACCTATTTAGTGAATTGTTGTACATTCTTGTCTTTGTTCCATTGATTCATCAAGGAGAGTGTTTTCCTAAGACCACTCAGTTTTTATCAGACTGCTTTGACAAATGGGAAACAATGATCTTATAATTTTTAATCAGGACAATACAGTAGCATCCTCATCTCTTTTTCTTTAAGGTGCAGCCTCCTTACAGCCACTTTTCTTTTCCTCAGAGAGAAAACTCAGACTTTCAAATCTGCCTTTTCCTTGCACATACATGCAAAAATCTTCCCATCTCTATTCTTTTCTGATTTAAAACCATGTCTTCTTTAACGGTGTTCGCAGCATGAGAAATGTCCTGGAGAAGATATCAGACTCCTGTTCAACTCCTCTGGGTGGTCCATGATTTACCTCGATCATAATATTTTAATTTACCCAGACATGTTAGTTAATAAGGCCGGGTAATTTCCAGATGCCTGGGATAGCCTTTCATAATAAATGAATTGGGGACATAATGGTGGTGTAAATAATGGACTCTCTTTATACATAATTGACTTCCACCTCAAAGATCTAGGTTTCTTAATTCATCCAAGACTAAGGAAAGTATTAATAACCACTCCGAGATCAGAAAACTCTCTGAATGGTGTCAGAAAATAGGTAAAACTTCTTTGCATTTCCTGGCTTTTCCATGTATTTCTGCAAACTTGAGAGCATCCCCAAAAGTTGATCAAAACTAAAGCCACATGTTTCAAAACACTGAAGTGTCTATTTGTTTTCAAGATCAGTTTTCTGGTTTCATTAGTAATAAAACATACTGGATTTAATCTCTCAAAGAATAAGGAAATTAATGATACCTAATTTCAAAGCAAGTGTACTCTCTGATTGTAAGCTCTATTTTTTCAATGTTTTGTGTGGGGCAGGTACAGGTTTAAATCTGCAAATCACTGCATCCACAGTCTTTTATCTGTTAATTATGGACAGAGCTTCAGGTTTGTATCTATTGTTATGTTGTTTCCTAACAAAAATTGTAGACAGAAAATTATGGCCAGAATGATCTGAATTTTAGGTTGGGAGCAAGAAAAAACAAAAGTAAAGCCTCCATGGCAAAGCAAACAATCTTTGTGCTGATCTGTAAATAATCTGGCTGCCTCTCTCTGCAAAACATAGAGTCCTTAAAGATTTCAAGACATAGTACATAAAAAAGCAAAAGTTTACGTAGGTGAATATATCCAGTAACTATCAGTCTTGTAGATGCAGACCAATAGAAGTACTCCCACTAGTGCCCACGCTTTATCTGAGGCTGAGTTGAAGCACTATTGAAAATAAGGGTCTTAGTCCTGAAGATCTTGGTCTTCCTATACAATGTCTGGTCTGGGGCTTGGCATCTTGGAAGGCCATTTTTCTCTCCATGCTCTGCCATGGCAATCGTGGTCAGTGGGGTCACTGTGTCTGACAAAAACCTAGGACAAACCTCATAGTAGCCAGCATACAGGACTGGTTGGTTGGGAGCTTATTGCTTTGTAACTTGCTCTCATCAAAGAGCAGAGTCTATATTTTGCTATTTTCAGGGCAAACTGCAAAAATCATCTGTTCATGGAGCCACTATTCTGGTGAATTGGCTGCACCAGATGGAGTCTAAGTCACACATTAAGAGATACTGGGTGGGGGGGCAGAGCTATCCAGGGTGTTCTTATATCTGAAAATGTATGTGTTATAAAATGTATCCAACTGGCTACATTGGTGGCCACAAGTGGTGAGTGCTTTAGAAATGACTGTAGTAATATTAATAATGTTACCCTTTTACGTCCTCACAGCTAGTACTATTTGGGGTTTTGCAGATTGTTTCTGTTAGGAAAACTGACTTATCACCATTACACATGCATCTCATCAGATTTAATATAACATTCACTATGGGCTGAATGTTCATAAGCTATACCTGTTAAAAAGGATTGTGTTCCTGAAATAATAAAATTCACATTAGTCTGCTTGTATGCACTTAGGTGATTGTGCACACTATGTGTTTGTACAAATTCTTGACTTTCACAGTGTTTAACTGTTTGTCCTGTTAAATGCAGGTATTGCATGCATAGTGCATGCACTTGCATTTGTGTGTGTGTGTAAAATTTGAAAATTTGTCCTTACAATTTACTTATATATCAAAATATTATGTTTTTTCCTATATTAAGATTATTAATATTAATATTGTGTACAAAACACACACGTGCATGTGGACACACACACACAGTTTTGTTGCCTGTTTTGAGCTTCACTTATAAAAATAATAGTTTTATTTATAACAGAAGTGATTTAGAGCTGGTGAAAGTTGCTGGACATTTAAATACGTTTCCCCCCCGCCCCTTCTCCGAAATATACAACCTGGGAAATATCAAGGCAAGCTTCCTTCACACTGCCCCTCTGAAGTGACTCCATATTGACGTAGAAAGACCATTTTGAGGAGTAAAAGGTCATTCAGTCAGCATGACCCAGACATTCCTTAGTCTCAACAGTATTTTTCTCATCCTGTGTGTGACAGGAACACCAGTAGAAACACCAAGATTCAATAGGAACTAGTCAGACATGACCACCTCATTTCATGTGCATGACTAAGCAGTCATCAAATAGTGATTATCTTCAATCATTGCCAACCTGGGTGGAATCTGAATGGGTGAGCAGGGGTGAAAGGTTTCATGTCACTTTACCAGTTCCCTGAGTCTTCACTTCCAAAACCAAGTATATTTTTATGGACTTCATTTAGAACGTTGTGGAGTCCCTAGGTTCAAAGCAAACCTCTTTCAACATGCAAATAATCCAAGAACTAAAGCTACCAAATAGAATTGTTCAGATCTCTATTGACTTTTTACTATATTTAATATATTATAACAATGAAATGTACACAGCACATCATAAAACATGCCAAAGACAGTATTTTACACTCTGTCTTCAGAGCAGATGGAGCATTTGAGCCTTACTAAGTTTAATGTGCATAATGTTCCATTAGAAGTGAAGACACTTGACTGTGTATAACTGTATTAAGCAAATGCACCATGCTGAACAATTTATTATATTTAATCAGGGTTGGGGGGAGGACTGGAACTGTCTCACATCTAAATAAGTGGATTGGCACCATTGTAGAGTAATGAGAAGAAACTGAGAAAGGAAAAATAAATGTAGGATGCATAGTAGAAAACAATTACTAACAATGGGAAAAAAAAATCTACTGTGGCTGCCTCACTTCCACATAGGAATCATTGGGGTTGCATGTGTAATGTCGTCGAAGAAGGCCATATTGTCCGTACTGGTGTTTATTTTCTAGAGTATTATGGCAAAACTCATATTATAGATTCTTATTTACTTGAACATTTTGTTCAAAGAAAAAGTTAAAACCGGAGCAGTACTTCCAAGCTAGACCATTGGGGGAGCTGTTTCTTGTGGCTTCTTTCTGACAGAGCAAAAGGCTTGTATTTACAGCAAAATTAACATTAATTATAATTTGAATTGGCCCCCAGCCTGTCTCCCTCCTCACACAAAAGCCATTAACTCAAGTATGGCAGTGCTTTTAACTCAAATCTGCTGACCTAAGGAATATAAGCTAAAATACAAGTTACCACTACTTTCTGGCAACTAACACAACCAATCCAAAGTGTGGACCCAGGCTAGTGAAACTCAAGGGCTGCTAGTCCTCCAGACCCTTCCCACAATTTTTCCTGTGTACTCAGAAAGGATAGATAAGTTAACCCACAAAATACTGGGAAAGAATTCATATAGTAGCTCTTCTTATTAGAGCAAAAAGAACCATGGGAATTTTAAAAAATGAAAATTGAAATAAAAAGCCTGGCCAGCTTTCATTTTATTGCACTCAGTATCGAAAAAGAGGGAGAGGAAAAATCAAAATTCAAATAACTAAAAATTTGCCATTATCCAAAACACATTTCATATTTTTTTCCAAAAATCAAAAGTTCTGTTTTCAACCCTACAAAGTGGAAATAACTTTAATATTTAATGTTTTCCACCACAAAATTGTTTTTGCATGGTTCAACCATCTCTTTTCTCAACCATCCCTTCCATGACGAGGTGAACTTGGCTCAGTAGGAATCTGTTAAAGTGCAGAAAAATCTGTAAAGGGAATTGTCTGAAGCTCATGTGTTTGAAATAGTTAGAATTTGTTCGAACCTGGCACTGGGGAACATGCAGTAGGGAACAATATTATGTGGGTGGATTAAATAGAATCTATTGCAACACATCCTCTGCAAAAAAAAATCTTCAAAATAAATGTGTTTTTCCCCAGTCCCAGGTGAGAGGGAAAATTGTGTTGTTCAGTTGGCAACCTCAAGCATTAAGTTGCAAGATGTGTTGGTCTGCACTGGCAGACAGCTCTTTTTATCCATCACTAAAAGCCATAGATCCTAGGTACTTTTATGCAGCATAGTCATTCTCTCGCAGTAATGAATGCTTTCTATTTCTACACTGATTTGTGTTGCCTTTGCAGGTTGACAACTCAGAAGTTCTCTTCCATTCCTAGTCTATTCATTCTTTCCTCTTTCCTGCCAGTTCCCCTTAAAATGTGATGTTTCTGGCCATAACATTTTAGGAATGACACATTGTGACAGATTATATCCCTGTATTCACACCCTTTACACTATTGTAATAAGCTTTGTACAAAATATGATCTTGTGAATTATCACTTGATAAAATACATACGAGAATACTGTATGTGAAGTTATAGGATTCCCCTCTATTACGTTATTAATACATGTTCCAAACCCCATAGCCCTGCCCAAGCAGAAGTTGGAAAACAGGTGTCTCCTGAACAATGGAATGTGTGCTTGTACTGTAATTTGCACACAGGCAGCAAACAGGAAGAGAAAACAAAGGAAGTTCAATCATGTGAAAAAATCCACCAGGGAGCATCCTTCCACTTAGACTCTTTATCTCCTGGTTATCAGCTGCAATCATTTTTCAAGAGGGTGGCTGGAACTATGGAAAGGAAATACAAAGACCCCAAGACACTCCTGTTTCTCCCTGCCCACCTCATTCTCTGCATCTGAGAATACAGAAAGAAACGGTCATTTGATTCTGAGGGAGGGGTCCTGACCTGAAAGTTTGGTCAGTAATCTGCTGGAACATTTGGTAAGAGAGTTTTGCTTTGCAATGAAGATAGTTTCTTAAGTGGATATTAGTGTTTTATCTTTATTTTACTTGCAGTCATTTCTGACTGTTATGCCTCATTACTTATACTCACTTAAAATGTATCTATTTGTAGTTAATAAACTTGTTTTACTGTTTGATCTAATCTAGTGTGTTTCATCTGAAGGCTATGGGTAACTCTATTTATAATAATCAACTGACATATTATTCCTGTAAACTAGTGGTTCTCAACTTATTACACATTATGTGGCCCACAATGTGTTACCTGGGCCATAGGGTCCGGTTGGCAGGGCAGTGGGAGGCTGGACCCTGATACTGGACCCCAGCTACCCACTGCGGACTCCTGCCAGACAGCTGCCATGTGGGGCTGTCCAGGAGCCCTGGACACCTGACCTTGCAAGCCCAGCGGGCAGCCCCAACCCCAGACTCCCACCATGCGGGGCAGGCTGGCAGCCCATAGCCCTCCACACTGGACAGCTAGGAGTCTAGCGGGACCCTGGGATGTGGGCTGCCCATTAGCACACTGGTGAGCTGGGGCACAGCTGTGTGCTAAATGGGCCGCATGCGGTCCATAGGCCATGAGTTGAGAACTGTTATCTTAATGGAATAATGGACTTAATATATTTGTACTGTCCCAGAGAGGGCTGGCAGTACAGGATGTACATTTCTAGGGGAAAATCTGGGATTTCCATGCCACTGTGTGTTGGGGTGACCCAGCAGTATAAGCAAGGTTGGTGAGAGCCATGGTGTGACTGGCAGGCTGCAGTTACACACAGGCACTCAGGGTGTGGCTTGCATTCTGGAAGGCTGTTTATGAGTGGCTGAGGTGGGAGCTACTATAGAAAGGCATTGTAAGGTACCCAAGGTTTCAGGGCAGGGGTAACACAGCCCCTCACTAATCTGGATTGTGCCCCAGTCTGTCACACATATGGGTCCATATATTAAAATATGGAGATCTTCCCTGCACATCAAGAAAACATTTCTGCATCCCTGTAGGAACTCTGAGGAACCTCCAATCCTTCTCTCTCCAACACACGCAGCGAATATATGCCCATGAATGATAGGCCTTGGGTTATGGACTGAGGAGGAATAGACCATTATTCCAATATTCAACACACCAGCGGGGTTGGCTGCAAAAGGATCACTGCTCAGTGATGTGAGATCTGAATGCTTTGCTCCTGCAGCATTTCCCAAGCTCTGGTAGCTTGGAGAAATAATAGATTCAAATGAGGAATTGAACACAGATCTTGCACCTGTCAGAGCACAGCCACCAGATAGGTCCTACTGAATGGAAATAGATCCTCTCTTGTGTATTAGTTAATAAGAAACAGTTTGACTGGAAGTACAATAAAAAGAAAACTATAAAGCTATATGGTGGTCTAATGGCCCTGTCCTTAGTGATGTTGCCGCTCATTACTTTATGTGAGTGAGATCAGAATCAGGCCCATGATGCATGCATTTGATTGCAAAAAGTGTGCTGTCTCTTTTAGAGGTAGAAGTGAAAGAAAATGAGTTGCACGCTGTGGAACCTGAAAAAGTCTTAAATAAATACACATATTGATTATAGCTAATGAGAAGCCCAAATGGGAAAACATCTTCTTTAAATATTTTTGAAAAATCAGCCAAGCACATTTTTTATATTAAGATAATGTTTCAAATAAAAATAATAATAATTCTAACATTCTCGGGATATGATTTACAGGGGAGGGAAGGATGCTTTTCTGCTGTTATCTCTTTCAAACTACCAGTGTATTTCAGTGTTTAATCATTACCACATGCTATTTCAATTCCCTGCATAAAGTAATCTGCATGATCTTACTCTCCATGTAGTTCCTCTTCTGCAATGCTTGATTAGTTATCTGTTATCCTAACTTTTGGTTTGGTGTATGCATTATCTCTCCTATCCTGTTGTGGGCTAATGTTAACGTATATCGGGCTTGGACAACATTGGAGCTTAATCTTAAATCAATGCCACATTCCTGAAAGCAAAGGAACCATGTATTTTAATTTCTGTTAGTGAAACTTCATGCTTCAGTGGATTTAGGAAGGAAACACAGAGCTGCAAAGCAGCCACCCTGCCTCTTTCTGTTTCCATTTATTGGACAGACGACTCCATATGAGTAGAGCAAAGAGTCAGGACTGATGTACTAAGTAAGACAAAGCCTAGAAGGTGAGACAAGGAAAGAGACCTTCCAGAGAGGGATCCTGGGAGTCTTTTGTTAAAATTCCACCATGGAATGGAAGGAGTTTTGTGGTGATAATTCTGCTCCTGATGTGGCTCACTTACCTTCAGAGTATTTCTAAATAACCCCTGCCAGAGATACGATGTTTCTGGAGAGTAAACAGTCTGATAGGTCTCTAGTTCTTATAAGAGAAACTGCTGGTTGGGCTTTTTTCTCTTCTCTCCTTGGTCTGAGAATGTACTGATCTATGGCCCAATCCTCAGCTGGCGTAAATCAGTATCACTCTATTGGAGACTAGCTCTTTATCTTCTGGGAATATTGCAACTCTCAACTCTTGAGCTTTGGCTGATTGCTTTGGAGGTTTTAATCTCCGTGGAAGACTTTTTTTTGTATTGGCACATTAGGTATGAATATATCATATCTTGCTGGTACTGGCAGAACCTTTTCGTTAGATTCATATTGGGATATTTTATTAGAGATGGTTGGAAAATGGAAGAAAAAAAATGGTGCAAGCTCTTGAAATTTCAGAGTTGGTTCCATTCTGCCGGGTTCAAATAGAGCAATTTTTCATCTTAAAGAACCCACAAATTCTTTCATTTTGAAATATTCATTGATTTTTTTCTTTACTGCAAAAACTGATATGTTTGATAAAATTAAGAATGTTGATAAACTTATAAAGAAAATGTTTAACAAAAATGAAAAATCACAATGATTATTTTTAAAAAGAGGCAAAAACTTTGTAAAACGAAAAAGGCCATTATTTTGACCAAAAACAGCTGGTGTTTATCTGTGTTGTATGTTAAAGATTGTACAGTACGATTTGAAGAGAAATTGTATTATGTCTAAATAAATATACTTTGAAACAGATCAGATGGCATCAAATGGGAAATAAAATTCAGAGGGAAAACACCGAGTCAATTTTTATTTTAAAAAAAAAATTTTTTTTTTTTTGTAAAATTCCAAGGGATCTAGGCCTGTTGGAACATTTCTAGCCCCTCTCCTTCCTTCAAATTACATAAATTGATCATTTTGCTTTCTACAATACACTTAGTATATTTTTGATGGTCAACATATAAACATTAACAGCACCTGAACTTCATATAAAATTATCAAGCACCTTTTGCCTCCTCCTTTCTGTATTAGAAAACATTTTTTTTCTTAAATGGAAAACAAACAAATAGCTTTTTCCCTCATTTTCCCTCTCCTTTTGGTGATCATAATTATCCCTGCTATAGAAGTTTTATCACAGGCTAAAAGCTGGGAAAGAATGGTTGTAGCCTGTAGTTGAAATATTGTAGGCACGCTACTACAGAAGGATCAACATTTCAAATTTTCCTCCCTGAGGTTTGGCTTGTTTTTACTTCTAGGGGATGAGATTCAAACTTGTCTTGATCACCAATAAAATGAGTTTGTTGGTCTTATATGTGCAATGGTGCTTCGCCCCATGCTCATATATAGATAGGGAGTTCTAGTAACAGAGAGCCAGATTTCTGAAGTTATTTAGGTGCCTAAAGATGTAGATTGGTGCCTACTGGACAATGGTAGTTATACATCTAGTGGGATTTCCAAAAGTGCTCAAGTGCCTATCTGAATGGTTTGTCTCCTAAATATCTTTAAAAATCTGGCCCAGAGTGCTTGCGGGATCAGGCCCAATGAGACAGTAGTTATTAGGTTACCCATGTTTATTTTGATTTATTGAACACTTGTACCTTCCGGAGATGAGCCCAAAGCAGGCGCAATGTTTTCAAAATATTATTAAACTAATATTCTGTCTGTTACTCTAGCTAAATATATTACGTATGAGATACTGGCTCTGAATAAGCTCATTTGTAGAGAAAGAACAGAGAATGTCTTAAGCAGCAATTCCCACGTTTGTGCGTGTGAGTGCGTGCACTATTCAAGAGAAGAAATTTATTCTTTTTGACCTTGTTTCTGTACCATATCCATGCTGCCCACTCGCTGTTTTGTAATTTTTAGTATCCCTCATAAACATCAAAATTACCCCACCTTGTCTCTCTAATATTCAGGGGGAACGAGGGGGGGACAATTTAATAATGCATGTTAGAGCATTTTAGGAACACTGCTCTTTTGTGGGGTTATTTTATCCTCCTCTTGTACAATTCAAATTGATGCTACTTTTGAATCTTGTGCATCGTAAATAGTAATTGCTTCCAGCAATGTAATGTCCTAGGTGATGTGATCATCATGCACTTACTAAATATTCTTTACACAGCAGCCTCTGATTATGGATAAGCATTACATTGGTCATTATTAATTTTTCTGTGCCTTTATGCACCCAGGCACTGAATGACAGGTAGATGTAGTGGGTACAGTTTGGTCCTATCTGCCCAGCAATTAAAACAAATGTTGATAAACAGAAAAGCACATCAGCTAAGACTGAACATTTGCTTATTGGATTGATGCTCTTGCTAACAGCACAGAAGCCAGCTGCACCCCATGTTGCTGTAAGAAAGAATGCATTTCATTATGAATGATGCAGCAGCATGCCTCATTTCTGGGGTCTTATTATACATCTCCAATCATGAGAAGGTGGTAATAGAATATGCAGAGGAGGGAGGTTTGATTGCGCAAAAAAGTCTGGGAAGAGTATCAAAATATCCCTCTTTATGTGACAAAATATCCCTCTTTGTGTTATCCCTCTTTATTTCTGAAAGAAATTGAGCTGATCAAATAACTGATATTTATAGACTGCCTTTCATCCAAAAAGCTTTAAAATTTTTATAAACTCCAGGATCATTTCACTTGCCATTGGGTGGAAGGTGGAAAAAGTCTTTATGCAGCAGCCCTATATATCCAATAACAATGAATAGCTCTATAATTGAAATTGCAGGGGGACTTTTAGATAGGTAGAATGTGACTATTCAGTTTGGTATTTGCCCCAGACATCAGGGGTACCGCCCTTATTCCCACAAAGAAGTATAAGAGGACAACCAGTAACCCATACTTCATCAAAAGGTGGCTCCTTTTGCAGCACAGTGCCTCCTAATGCCATTCAAGTATATTAATTTGGTACTGAATCATTTGGGCCATTTCTTACAGCATCCTGGGTTTTCCGAATAGATCTTCAGTCCTCATGTTGACTGGAAGGTATGGCTCTGCTTAGTTTGGGAGATTTAAAAGAGCCCAGGTGAAGGTATAGCCTCCTGAAACTATTTTTAAATGCTGCTTTCAAGACCCCCTTGAAAGAAATGATAGGTAAAAGGATGCATATAAGAGACCAGAAAGTCTTCTTGTGAGTAAGGCTTGATCCCTATGGCAATGTTGTTGTTTTTTTTTTCTGACCTCTCTCATTTGGATTGGTTGTAAATATTACTGGCATCATTCTTCAAAGTGCTAGCAGCTGCAGCTCCCATTGATTTTAATGAGAGTTGGAGTAGCTCAGCACCTATGAAAATCAGGATGCATACATACAAGTAGGTCATGCTGTTCTGAGCTGATATATTTTATGGAATTCATATTTTAATGTAAGTTGGGTCTGAATGAGCTCTTCCCTGACATCTAGTGATGAATGGGGGAAAAAGGGCCTCAGGAGCAGACAGTATTTGCATAGACATGCCTACTCTGCCTACGTGCTCAGAATATGGAGCTGCTTTGCTAAATTGGTCACCTTGGGCTAATTTTTGGTTGCACTTCACTTTAGTATTGAATACAGAGGCATTGAAATGTTATCCTTATTGTATGAATAAAGGGCCACAGAACTGTACTTAGCCTGCCTTAACTGAGGGGGTCATCCTAAACTGAATCTTACTTGCTTAGCAGGGAGTATGGATGCCAAATCCCAGTGAAAGAGAGAGGGTGTTTTTACCATGGTGTGGATGTGATGAATCATTGAGGAGTAGGTCTAAGAGCTAAGCCTTAGACTAAGTGTGTGGAGAGATTTTGAGTGAAAACAACACTGAGGTTCCCTGCTACCTAGTGAAATCATTAAGAGCTGGGCTAAGCGATGGAACTTCAGAACGTGCCACTGCAGAAGTGACAGTGAGTGGCAAACAGCTGCACTCATAACAGAGAAAACAGTGGCAGAGATAGCAGCAGCAGCAGCAAGCAGTGGCAGTGAAAACAGCAAGCAGCAGCAAACAGTGGCAGGGATAGAATCTCCAATAAACCACTTGCAGCAGCAGAGACATTACTCAACACCACCCTTTCAGGGTGGGAAGTGAACCCTGAATGCACCTCTGAGCTCTGGGTCTTCACTGACCAAGAACAACCAATTCTGAGTGAGCTGTGCAGTGGAGGGGAATGTGAGTCACATGTTAAAGGGACACTCACATTCCCCTCCACTGCACAACTGGTGGGAAACTGAGGCAGAGGACACTGCTCAACATACTGTTGGAGTGGTGTTTCCTTATAGTCACATGGTTTTTGAATTGTGGTGCTTTCACAAATTAATGCTGAGTTCCCTTTACCTTTTATTAAAAGTTGTCTTTTGTTATACACCTACTTAGCACTTGAGACGGGGGGAAGTATTACCTCTCAGATCCGCCAAGGGATGATGTGTAGTTTTCCCAGATTATTGGATGGGGGCTTGAGATGGTTCTGTATTGTACTGTTCAGAGGAACCCTTATATATTGAACCCAACCCTTGTTACTGCCAACACTACCTGGCAGAAGGGTTACATTAAATTGCCCCCAAGGCACAAACAACGAGTTCTCCTTGGTATTTAACACTAATGACATTTATTTTAAAATGCAGACATCAAACAAGCTAATTATATGTGAAAAAATAAAGGTGGAGGAGAGGGCTTATTTATCATTGCATGCTGGATAGCAGAGTGATTCTATCAAATGTATAAATGATTGGTCTTGAGGCACGGAATTCATTGTTCCATAACCAGGCCAAGATATTTATATTCCTTATTATGTTTGGGAAAGTATAGTTTGGAATTGAGATAATGAAAGGAGAGAATGCTCTTAACAAAAGTTAAGATGGTGCCACAAATGGAAACCACAGCCAACCATGAGGAGTAGGTGGCTATTACTGTGTGAGGCTCTTTTGCCCATAGTCTAATTGTTAGAGCTGGGGTCAAGATTATCACTCTTGGCCTCTGCTTCCCAGTCTGCCATTGGTTCATTGTGTGACCTAATTCCATGATTATTGAACATCTTGTCCCTCAGAATATCCATCCCTAAAATGAGTGCAGTAGTAGTGCAAGAAGGATAATTGTTCTGGAAATAAGTTATGTAACAGGGTGCTAAGCAGAAAAACTGCTTAGCCAATCATCTGTCACTCCAGCTCCAATTAAGTGAGGTAAATTGGAGCTGGATAGGGTACCTGGCCCTGATTGGTGAAGTGGGAACAGCTGCTACCTCTTCAGGCTGGGGCTGGATAAAAGCCCCAGGGGAAGGAAGCCAAGTGGGGAGTTAGGAAGAGGGGAAGCTGCTCTAAGAGAAAGCAGGGAGAAATAGCTTGCCCCTCTCTCTCCTGCTGGTAGAGAAGCAGAAAGAGATTGGGTATATTGTGGAGAAAAGGTGGTGGGAACACTACCTGTAAAATGAAGCACCAGGTGAGCACTGCAATCAAGGACTATGAGTGACTTTCTGAACAAAGCGGGGGCAGGAACCAGTAGGGACCTGCAGGAACCCCATTACAGCTAAGTTTGCACTAAGATTTAAACTGCAGTGTTACTGATTTAATCAACTCAAACATCTCATGTGTTGTACTGTGTCTAAAGATGAATGCAATCCTATTCTAAAGCAGTTTTTCAATTTGAACAAAGTAATTTGGCAAGGGAAGTTGCACTTCTGTCTGTTGTCATTTAGGTTTTGGGTATCAAAGTGTTTGCTATTTATGAGCAGCTGAATGCTACATGTAGCGATAGACAGTATCTTCTGAGGCTCATTTTATACTGAATTGCATATTGCTCCTTAATTATTTTCATTTGGGACAATTCACAGAGCAATGTACTACTCATCAGGAATAAAGGTTATCACAACGCGGCCCACTGAAAAGTACGTTGCTCACATTAAGTAGTACTTTCCTCCATAACTTCAAAGTAAGGATATCAGAATCTGGATCTTAATTTTAATATATTCTCTTTTATCTCAAACTAAATATGCAGCAGCCATTTCACCACTGAAATACAACCACTTATGGGTAGAAGAATAGCTTCCTGGAAAACTATCACATACTAAGCTGTTAAGAGAGAGTTATTTTTTACCAATATTACTGTCACAAAACCCTAATCTCATTCATTCAAATTTGGTGCTGAAACCACTGTGCCAGTCCTTCTGGCATAAATGGTTGATTCTAGTTGCTACTGCTAGACTACTAGCTCTTAAAGTTTTGATAATATTAAATATTTTTCCTTGAATGAATGTTTGAAAGTTTGATGACCCTGGGCTGAAGCACATCAGCTTTTTGATAAAATTACCCATATAAATGTATGCTCACATATACCATGAGCTGACAAAACACATCTTAAACTGGCCTGTCAAAGAGAAGTTCCACCATAAATCTGGGCATCTGTGCAATGTAAATTTACAGGGTCTGAGAAGTCCATGTAATAGACAGCAGAGCACAGTCGAAACCATAAAGAGAGAGTGATTTTAGTATTTTCCTATCTATATGAGACTACAGTGTACATGCTCCATTACAAAAATGAAGAAAGGTGAGGCTCCAATGAGTTTACAATATGAATCAGTAACAATGTACTGAATTTCCCATTTGAGTATCTTGAAGGTTTTACAAATATTTAATAATAAATTCTCAGCTCTTTGAAGAAGTTTGTTATTGTTAGGTTATAAATGAAGAAACTGAACTATGTAGAAAAGTGACTTGTCAAAGGTTACACAGGAAGTTGGTGGCAGAGCCAGGAATAAAAACCAGGATCATCAAGATCATCCCCCTTTCTTTTGGCACAGACAGAAATTTGATACATACATTGCACCTATACAATGAAATTGTGCCACTGCTATTCATGTTAAGTAGTACCTTTATTTTATGAGTATCCTACAGAGTAAGGAACTACTCTCAGTGTGAGAAATGGAGTTATAACCTGGTTCTAAACAATCAGATGTAAGAACATATAATACCAGTGCATCTTGTGATAGAGGAGTGAACAAAATAAGTGAGTTGTGAGGATGGAAATGAAGGACAAGGTTGTTTGATGGAAAGAATTAGGAAGCTATAGAACTAAGGAAAATATGTACAGAATAACATTTTAATTAGGGGCAGTCAAAATTATGGGTTCATCCCTTTTTCTTCAGTCATTAGAACATATTTTGTGGGAGGAGAAAAATGTTTTTAAAGAGTCTTTTTTATAGGTTCAGTCATCACTTCACTTTTCATTCAGTCACCGGTGATATTTTACACTTAATCCAAATCTCTAAGTCCCTCAGTTCTCAACCCCCACATACCTAAACTGGTTGCTTCCACACAATTCCATTACTCATACCAAGAGGTTAGCTAGCGTCAGAGGATGTCAAACCTCCCGGCCCATATAGGCAGTTCCAGGCCACTAAGGGCTGCAGGAAATGACGTGGACCGAGAGATGTGCTGGCCGCCGCAGCCCCCATTGGCCTGGAACAGCGAACTGTGGCCAGTGGGATCTGCGATCGGCCAAATCTGCAGATGCTGCAGATAAACTGTCCTGGCCCATCAGCATCTTTCCGTGATGGGCCACGTACCAAAGGTTGCCTATTCCTGATATAGATGTACCTCAGCTGAACACAGTGCTGCAAATCCAGAGATCTGAGCCATATTCCCAGCTATGCTACAGACTCTTTGTGTGACTAGGAGCAGCTCATTTTAACCTCTTTATTGTTCAGGGCTTGTCAATATGGGGACACTCGGGAAAGTTAATTGAATTACTAAAGGTCTGAATTAAAAACAGACTACTTAAACTCCTTTAACTCTCTGTGTAGATTCTCTCATTAAAAATTAAAATAGCCCAAATTTGATTTATCTTAATTCACTTAAGTGAATTAAACTAAACTGAGTCCATTTTAATTCTGATTGGTATGATCCATACAAGGTATCTAATGAAGTTTAACTAATCCACATTTGATTCACAGCTTTAGATAATTCAGATTAATTTTCCTGAGTGTTCCCATGTAGACTTTCCTTCAATCGGAATTAATTTGGGGAAGTGTTGTGGACAGAGTTATACAGGAAATCAGACTAGATGATCACAATGGTCCCTTCTGGCTTTAGAATGTATGAATCAGTCATCTCATGTATAAAATATGTGGTTTATGATGCTTACCTAATTTGGCAAAGTGTTTTGAGATCTCCAGCTTATCTATGAGCTACATATTGTTTTTAATAGAAAGTGAGATGTTGATGTGCAGTGAAATCACTTTTGTCATTGTTTGACATTTCCATGGAACTTCTTACTCCTGTGTTTCTTGGAACTGTTTGTTGTGATACATTTCCCATTTATGCCTGTACTACCAGGTGTTCCATTATCAGCCAGAAAGGAACAAAGGAGCAGTGTGCAGCAGATGACAGACAGTGGAGACTGATAGCAGACCATATCATACTCTGTTGATGAAATCACAGATGAGATGGGAAGGCCATGTCACTAGAATGTCAGATAAGCAACTGAAAGAAAAAGATCTGTTATGGTGAGCTAAATGCAGAGAGCACTCTCAAGGAGGCCAGAAAAACACATTTCACGGACTCCCTCAAGTTATACTTGAGGTGTTTCAACATTGACCCAGAGTTTTGGGAAGATCTCATTCATGATCATTCTACCTGGTGAAGTCTCATCCATATTGGAACTACAGTCTATGGGCAAAGGCCATATCCATTGTTAATCAAGAAACCCATAGTGGAATCCCTTGTTCAGTGTGCCACAGGACCGTTCAAAGCTCAAATTGTTCTGATCAGCTACTCACATGTTCACAGAAACCAAACCAATCAGTGATGTCATGATCATTCTTGAACTTGAAGGACAAATGAAAAAACATGTCATATACTGGCTGGTGTGTGTCACATCTACTGTCTTCTATGGCCCAGTCTTCTGAGATATTAACATTCTCAACTCTATTGCATACTTGCATATGTAAATGACTAATAGTGGTCTTTTGCAAGTGCAGTTAGGTATGTGAATATGTAATAATGGTGATTATGTACTCAAATTAGGCACATATTTGCTAAATTGTTTAAAACTCATGTCTAACATGGCCCAATGGCAATACATCATAAATGCTATGTCTTTCTCATGGGACAGGCCATAACTTCTATTTTATAATTAAGATCTACAAGCCTTCATTTATTTACCACCCAATCTCACAGTTATGCATTTATACAGGGCAGCGAGAAATTTTTGCAGCCAACTGCTATACTCATTTCTGCAAGTGATTTACTGCTTAGTACACAAGGGGGATCTTTGTTCCATCCTATCATTTGACTGCATCCTTTCCCGATGTCACCCAGCATGGCAAGAACGTCAGAGTGAGGTAAATGTGAAGGAAAATCCATAAAAGAAGCCTATACACTATGTCATATTCACACTGACCAACTAAACTCTTTTCCTGTCTGGTAGATGATTCACTTGAACATCTGATAATACAGGGGATAAAGAGACACCACTTGCTGCAGTCTATAGCATGGAAGATCATTCTGGCTATTCATGAAAGTGAAAATGTTGTCATTGATCTTTCATTTCATCCCTTCATGCCATTTCCAAATGACTTCGGCTTCCAAATTTTATAATGGGAGCTCTCCTTGAACTTACACTGTGGTCAAAGTGATGGAAATACATTAGTTGTGTTCTTTTTTGTAGTCCATTGTCTGAAGTTGGTGGTTTGAACTCCAGTGCTCCCTCACCCTCTCTCTCAGTGACTATCTCTGTATTAACGATACTCATTTCCCATAGCAGATCCCGTTTCTTTTCTTCCGTTCCTGGGAGTTAATTTGAAGTTTTGTGTCTCACTGAACAATACAGAAATACTGCATATCTGAAAAATAATCAGAGAGAATGAATAAGAACTTGGAGATCTAATGTCAGAGACTGAATTTGGTCCATACAACCTATTGCTTTGGGCAAAAGTTCTGAATAATTTCACTCATCTCTTATATATGATGGACTCAATCCTGCAGCCTTTACTCAAGTGAAACATCCTATTCTGTTTTGTGTAACTTCTTATATTGTGCTTATCACTGTAGAATATGAGCACCTTCCAGCAATGCATTAAGTAATGCAACTATTCATCTGTCACATGGTGTTTGCTCTCTCATCCTCTTTGTTTTTTGTTTTTGTTTTAAAAAAATAAATATTCTGTTGCTATGCATTTATGTTAGAGAAGTCAAGGTGAAAAAAAATGCATTGCACTTGGAGCAGAAGGTGGTGAGGTTTGTTATGGTCTGCAGAAGTTCATTTCACATTGTCAGATCAGTCCTCAAGAAGTTCCAGTGTCCATACAATTTAACTTTACCCTTATTATAGGAAGTTCTGTTGTGCCGGAGGAGTGAAGATGTTGATCATGATCTTCATTCCAGAGCTTCAAGCAGTCTTTTTGATATCCTGGGTGCAGGTCATGGAGCACTTTGAAGATAAGATTGAGCTCTTGAACTTGATTCCAAATTCTGTGGGAAACCACTTATGGGATGGGGAAAAGATCTGCTGTGCTTGAGATAGTCTGTGTTGCTGAAGAGATGTACTGCAGTGTTCTGCATTATCTGGAGGTTCCTAAGCACTGACGGCTTTGTCCTCAGATACATGACATTTCTGTAGTTCAGCTGAGGGATACAAAAGCTTGTGTAACTTAGGGCTTGTCTACACTGGCAACGTTAAAGCACTGCTGTGGTTAGCGCTGCTGCAGCAGGGCTTTAATGTGGCTTGTATAGTTGTGGCAGAGCGCTGGTAATTAGTTGCAGCTAATTAGCATGAGCTTCAAAAAAACACCTCCACGATGGGTGTAGCTTACCAGAGTTGGTGCACAGTCTACAATGGCTCTTCACAGCACTGAAACTTGCTGTGCTTGGGGTGTGTTTTTTCAGACCTCTGAACGAGAAAGTTTCAGTGCTGTAAAGTGTTAGTATAGACAAGCCCTGAGGCGAGGTCATCATCTGCCAGGATAGGATAACCTACTGAAGATAATGGAAAGCATTATGGACAGATGCTATTACTTAAGAGCTTAGCATTAATGAGAAATACACTGAAGTCAAGGAGAGTATTACTTGAGTTACTGTGAAATACTGAGTTTGCATCTGTTAGTGAATGTTGTTGGTTTGCAGTGGCTACCCCACAAAGCAGGTAAAAGACCAGTTGGCTGTAGCACAAATGATCAGAACCTGTGGCTTTTTGAAACTAAAGAACTATGGTTCTATTCCTGATCCCCCCATGTGTGTTTGATTTATATAGTAATTAAATCTGTTGTCTGCCATGCATGGATTCATTACATAAGGCCTAATGACTACAGGAGTGGGCTGGGTGTTGCTAACCCAGGAGTATGACTTTAAGCAAAGAACAAGCTGCAGGAGCAGATTAACTTTTAAGCAACCAGCTGCTAAGAGCCTGCTTTCTTGGAAATATTCTTAGTCATAAAAAACAAGAGAAGTAAATAAAAGCAAGAAAATATGGATATATTTGTAGAATTGCAGCTAATTAGTGTGAGCTTCAAAGATTTCTGTGAGGCATCAGGGAGGCTGTTAGCAAATCTGCTTTTCTTCTGTCACAACAAAAAACAAACAAACTGAAGCAACATTAAGCTCCCCTCCCAGGCTGTGATACATACAGGGGCACAACACTTTGAAGAATCTCAAATTCATAAGTATAAATGAAGAACATTCCTCATGGCTATGAAGTTTCGGATTTTACAATAATACAATCAGCTTTACATTTGACCTTTGCTGCCTTTCTTCTGTTAAAAAGTTTTATTGTTATATTGACCAGAGAATACAATAATAAAAACAGAAGAAAGCCAAATGGGAGAAAGACATTTAATGGGTAGAGCACTTGGCTGGGAACTGGAACCTCTGGGTTTTGGACTCTGTCAGTGGCTTGCTGTATAACTTTGGGCAAATTACTTAATCTTTCTAGGCCTCTGTTTCCCCACTGCTAAAATGAAGATAATCATAATTATTTTTGGAAAGTGCTTCTGAAATGACCTCTCAGTATGGCTCTCTTGAAAACATCTCTATTGCTATCGTTCTTCATTATTTTAAATACTTGGCAGGAGGTCTGAGATGATGATTATGGGGATTATAGGAATGAGGCAGAATAGAATAGATGGGCTGACTGTTTAGTTCTGGACACCTAAAGCTGAAGAGAATTCGGGGATCAAAATTCATGTTTTCCAGACTTTTTCCAGACTTTTTCCACAATTATAAGAGCTAGAAACCTAGTCTTTTCTTTCTTTTTTTTTTTAAAAAAAAAAGAAAAGGAAAGAGATTTCCATCCAGGAGATGGGGCTTGAAGAAAAATTTCAAATATCATGAGACCTCTTCTTTTTTCCTCTATGCCACTTTTCCTGGTGAGGGTCATGGCAGCAGCATGGACATTAAGGAAGACCAGACCCCCTTTCCTCCGCAAGAGGTTCCAACTCCTCCTGGAGAATTCTCCAGCATTCCCAGGCCAGCTGGTAAATATGATCCCTCCAGAATGTCCTGGATCAGCCTCAGGGAATGTGGAACGTTCAATGGAATGCGCCTGGTTGAATTCCAACAGAAGCTTCCCAGGAACGTCCTTATTTGGTGCCTGAACCATCTCAACTGGCTCCTTTGCATCAGGAAGAGTAGCAGCTCTATACCGAGGCCCTCCCAAATAGCCAATATCCTCACCCTGGCTTGGAGAGTAAGCCCAGCCACCCTGCAGAGAAACCTCATTTCCACCACTCGTACCCGCAATCTCATCCTTTCGATCATTAAACAAAGTTCATGACCATAGATGAGGTTGGGGACATAGATCAACATGTAAACTGAGAGCTTTTTCCATAAACTCAGATCCCACCTCACCACCACGGATCGGTACAGCACTCGCATCACTGCCACCAGCATGCCAATCCATTGGTTGATCTCATGCTCCTGCTTGCCATGACTCATGAACAAGATCCCTAGACACTTGAACTCATCCATATATTGTGAGACTCGTGATAAAATTTGAAGATAGACAGACACCTCGGGGAGATTGTGCCCAACTGGAGATTGGGGTGGAAGTCTCTTGTGTGTTTATTTTGAACTTTATTAACAACCTAGACCTCTAAGAAGTGGTAGTGTTATTAGGCCTTACTGGAGTTTTTGAGGAGAGGAAAACTGAGGTAGAGTGCTGCAGTGTCACAACCGGCCATGAGGCAGAACTGAAGAGGCAGCAGACCTAGCAATAAGATCAAAATCAGACTGTTTGACTAAAGAACAGCAAACTCACTAAACACCTATCATAGCACTTTGATTATAAGGCCACTGCACTATACTCCAAGATTTCTGAAATAAAAAAAATCATATTATACCAAGAAACAGAAGCTCATTTGAAAACATATTATACAATAACTTGTAAATGAAATGTATGTCAGCAATGCTGCAAACTCTCCTAAGGCCAAAAATCAAACAAACAAACAAACACATTTTATATGACAACAAATGTAGTGCAGACGTAAGATTAATTTCCTCTAAGCGCCGTCTTTTCCTTTGAGAAAAAAACAGCAGTTTGATGATTGATATTGATTCTAAAACATGTTTCCTTTCAAATAACATTTTAAAGTTAGAGCTGCAAAGGCATCAGTAATTAATTAGAAGAATAAAGTGAAATTTTGAATGAAAGACCTTTATTCAACTGGGAAGAAATGAAAACAGAATTTTATACAGCTGAGTAAAGAGGGTTTGGTTTGACTATTAGGTCTGAGGAAATAATTCACAGCAAATTATTAACTTGACAAATTTAGCTTCTTTTTTTCTCATATTCTGCAAATATACTCATTTTTGTGATTTTTTTTAACTCTATGGATTGATCAGTTTGCTTACAAATACCATTTACTTGACATTCAATAATTAGAACTTTGTTGGTTAGTTGTGATTGATCAGAAGTCACATGATATTACATCTGTTTCCTGATGGAATGAGCTTCATTCTTAGACTCAGGAGATGATTTGAAGACATCACTATGGCTTTGTATATCTCGTCGAGAAAGTGCAATTAAACAAGATCAAGGAAAAATACTTTTGGAAAGTAAATACAGTACTTTGAAACATTTTCACAAAAATGGAATTACGTCAGGGTGTGTGTGTGTGTGTGTGAGTGTGCGTGCACGCGCACACGCATGCATGTCCCAATCTGCAATGTTGAAGATCCATGGAGTGATACCAATGACTTCAATTCCAACCTACATCACTTCTGGCATGTGTATTCTGGACATCATGAAATCTCATTAAACAAGTTGTGAACAGATAACTGAAGTGAAATCTTGAGGGAAGAGGGAGAGTGCAGAAAAAGGACCTTTTGATTTTTAAACAACAGTAGACTCTCAATTATCCAGGATTGGGTTAACTAGGTTGCGGATTAACCAGGATGTCAAAAAAAATAAAATACGCGTAACTCGCAGGGCCGGCTCTGGCTTTGTTGCCACCCCAACCCAAAAAAACCAAAAACGACCCACCAGGGCACAGGGCAGTCAGTGAACCAACACCCCCTTCCTGGCACAGTGTGGCTGGTGAACCAACCCCCACATTCTCATATTTCCTATGGATGGTGATAATCCAGGATTTTATTAACCAGGATTAATTTTTTTCCCTATCATCCTGGATAATCGAGAGTCTACTGTATAAGTGAACAACCTTTAAATTTTAAATTTAAATTTTATCTAAGAGCTTTCAAGGATCCCAGTTTGGAGTGATCTGGGATAAAAAAAACAACAACAACAAAAAAAAACTGCTGTGAAACAGGCAGAGCAGGAACTTTAACCTGGGGCTCCCTCACCCTAGCTGTAGTTAGTGTCTGTCTCTTTCTTTTTCTCATCCCTTCCTGTCTTCATTGGCCTCCCCTGGAAAAAAACAAACAACATCAAACCAACAACAAGAAAACAAACAAAGAAACCCCACCCAAAACAAAACAAAACCCCTTGCATCTAACGTTTCTCTGTGAAATGTTTCTGCTTCAGTGAAACACCATTATGGAAAAGATGTTCCAAGCAGTTCTGATGTGTAGCCTTTATTGAGAGGAGCAGGGCTTTGTGACCTGTGTCTGGCTGCTGCATTAAGTAGTGTCCCACCTCAAATTAATATATCAGTTCTGGTTCAAATGCTCCCACGGGCAATTCAAGTTTGTGAGTATTATAACATGCAACTTAAAATGTGGTTTTGAGGTCTGATCCAATAGCTATCAAAGAGGGTTTTTTCCCACGGATTTCACTGACCATTGTATTAGGGCCACTGTGAGCATTCTTAAGAGTCAAACTCAAATGCACGAATGCTCAGAGGGAGTGAAAACAGAATGGGTGTGAAAAATATTTCTAATTTTATTAAGCAGGCAATTTGGAACATTGCCTAAAATTCCTCTGAAGTTTAATTGATTACAGGATCTTCACTTCCTGTCTTAAACTTGCTTTGTGTTGTTCTGTACTGTTAACATACTTCATTCCACTGCTGAATGAAGTGTCTTCACTTCTGTAGTAGTGAAGTGACTCCTATATACAGTGTTTGCCTGCTTTAGAATCCTTGAAAGCTTTTAGGCTGTTAATTTACATTTTAAAATCAAAAGGATATAAAAATAAAACATGGCTTATTTCATCACATGATGTGCAGTCTTAGCCCAATCCTTTTGATGAACCTCTCCACACACCACAGTTTTAGTCTTGTTTTGTGACATGTCATATGTGGTGGTGTATACCATAGCTGATGAAGGTCAGAACTGAAATGCTTTGGGCTCTCTCCAAGTGAAAACCTGCATTGCACCTGCCTTCACAATAGCTAGCAGAGCTAGTCTGTGTTACTTTCAGGACCATTACATTCACTCAGAAACTTTAAAAGAAAGGAAATCAAAGAGCTGGGGGTAACCATTTAAAATGAATAGACTTGCATAAGTTCCAGAGCTGTACATATACTTATGAAACACAGGAGTAGTTAATGTCTAATACAGAGAGTGGTTCATTTTATTTAAAGTCATGGCTCCAAGGAGCCATTCAAAAAGTGTGACTTGGACTGAATCAGCCTGAGTGTGCTGTGCAGGTTGGCTCAGAGCCTGTCCCATGAGATTTAGAGTGCTTGTATTTGAGAGCAGGCTGTGAAGACAAAACTACTAGCACTACGCAGTAACAATAGCATTAAAAGAGGAGGCCATTATTCCAGTTGTGAGAGGCACTGTGTGTGCTTTCCATTGTTCCACTGGAACAAAGCTGCTCTAAATGCAGGGCATTAATCCTCAGAGGAGCTACCCTGCTTAAGGGGAATCTTTGAGTGATACAGAACAAGTGTAGTAGCCCAAGTCCACTCTCTCCCAGCCACTGGTTTGAGGACTGGTTGACAAAACCTCCTGTTGAGGATATTGCTATGTGGTGTAGAGCATCCTTTCAAGGTTCTAGCCTGATATCCTTTGATCCCTTTAGGATCCCTTGGCAAAAGGGCAGGGCTAACTCAGGGAGAACCAGGGGTTAAAAAGCCAACTCCTAAGTGACCAGAGGAGTTAGTGAACTAGGATAGCAAAGAGGGGCAGTTTGTGAGGGAGTTTAGAGGGGCATGAGCAAAGAGAGCCCTGTGACAATGTGAGCTCCCAAGGTTAGGAGAGTTTGTCAGTAGTGAAATTTCAGATGTAGGAAGAGGAGGCCAAGGGATTATAAAATAACTGTTAGAAAGGTGCCAGAAACCCCCTTAGAAAGGAAATAGGAGGAAGGAGAGAACTACTAACCTCTACACCTGACAAATTTTCTCTGAACTTAGTTTAAAAACAACAAAAACAAAACTCCTGCAAGAGTAAAAATAATGCAGGCAGAAGTCCAGCAGCAGTGGGAGCTACCTAGTTTATTGCACTGATGCAGCATGTTTGATTACCTGCCTTATGGACAGGTGCTGAATGGTTGTGTGTGGTACAAACAACTCAAAAACAGAACGTGGGCACTTGAGACCAGAGTGGCTGAACTGGAGGAACTAAGGGAGTCAGGGAGGTACATGCAGGAATCTTTCTGGGACACAATAGAGCAATCCCACCCACAGTCCAACAGCCTCTGGGTGCTGCTGAGGAGGAGGAAAGCATCAGGTTGGAGCAGGGAAATGATCCCACAATTGTGATTCTCCTTCCTGATAATGTCATAGAATCACAGAAAATTAGCCTGGAAGGGACCTCAGGAGGTCATCTAGTCCAATCCTCTGCTCAAACCATCCCAGCCAGGGCTTTGCCAAGCTGGGCCTTTAAAAACCTCTAAGGAAGGCAATTCCACCCCTTCCTAGGTAACCCATTCCAGGGCTTCACCCCCCTCTTAGTGAAATAGATTTTTTTTTCATAATGTCCAACATAGACCTCCCCCGCTGAAACTTGAGACCATTGCTTTGTTCTGTCATCTGCCACCACTGAGAACAGCCTAGTTCCAGCCTCTTTGGACCCCCACTTCAGGTAATCGAAGGCTGCTATCAAATCCCCCCTTCACCCTTCTCTTCTGAAGACTATATAAGCCTCTCCTCATAAGTCATGTGCTCCAGGCCCTAATCATTTTTGTTGCCCTCCACTGGACTGTCTCCAATTTGTCCACATCCTTTCTGTAGTGGGGGCCCCAAAACTGGGCATAATACTCCAGATGTGGTCTCACCAGCGCCAAATAGAGAGGAATAATCAATTCCCTTAATCTACTGGTAATGCTCCTGCTAATGCAGCCCAATATGCTGTTATCTTTCTTGGCGACAAGGGCACGCTGTTGACTCTTATCCAAGTTCTCATCCACTGTAATCCCGACGTCCTTTTCTGCAGAACTGTTGTTTAGCCAGTAGGTCCTCAGCCTGTAGTGGTGCATTTGATTCTTCCTTCCTAAATGCAGGACTCTGCACTTGTCCATGTTGAACCTCATTAGATTTCTTTTGGTCCAATCCTCCAATTTGTCTAAGTCACTCTGTAGCATATCCCTACCTTCCAGCATATCTACCTCTCCCCCAAGCTTAATGTTATCTATGAACTTGCTGAGGGTGCAATCTATCCCTTTATCCAGATCATTAATAAAGATGTTGAACAAAACCAGCCACAGGACCAACCCCTGGGACATTCCACTTGATTCCAGCTGCCAACTAGACATCAAGCCATTGATCGCTACACTTTGAGCTTAATGATCTAGTCAGCTTTCTACCCACCTTATAGTCCATTCATCCAATCCATACCTTAACTTGCTGGCAAGAATACTGTGGGAGACCATATCAAAAGCTTTGCTAAAGTGAAGGTATACCATGGCCACCACTTTCCTCATATCCACAAAGGCAGTTATCTCATCATAGAAGGCAATTAGGTTGGTAAGGTATGACTTGCCCTTGGTAATCCATATTGACTGTTCCTGATCACCTTCCGCTCCTCCAAGTGCTTCAAAATGGATTCGTTGAGGACCTGTTCCATGAATTTTCCAGGAACTGAGGTGAGGCTGACAGGTCTGTAGGTCCCCAGATTCTCCTTCCCTTTTTTTAAAGATGGGCACTATATTTGCCCTTTTCCAATTGTTCAGGACCTCCACCGATCACCACAAATATTCAAAGATAATTGCCAGTGGCTCTTCAATCACATCACCCAACTCCTTTAGTACCCTCAGATGCACTGCATCTGGCCCCATGGACTTTTGCATGTCCAGCTTTTCTTGAAGCAGCTAGTCCAGGAACCCACAGTGGGAGAGGCAATACTTGATCTAGTCCCAAGTGGAACACTGGATGTGGTCCAAGAAGGGAATATAGCTGAACTGCTCTGTAATAGTGACCATAATGTAATTAAATTTAACATCCTTGTGTGCATGTAAGGAACCCATCACAGTATCATTTAACTTCAAGAAGGGGAACAACACAAAAATGTGGAAGCTAGTTAAATGCAAATTAAAAGGGTGAAATGACTGCAAGCTGCATTGAAGGTATTTAAAAACACTGTAATGGAGGCCCAAACTATATGTATACCCAAATAAAATATAAATAACAGTAAGAGGACAAAAAAAAGGCACTATGGCTATAGAGGTGAGTAAAGCAAGTGTTCAGAGGCAAAAAGAACTACTTTAAAAATTGGGAGACAGATCCTACTGAGGAAAATAGAAAGGATTATAACCTCTGGAGAGTCAAGTGTACAAGTGTAATTAGGCAGGTCTAAAGAGAATTTGCAGAGCAACAAGGAAAATTCCAAAACTTAACAGCAAAATGTTTTAAAAACTATATCAAAGCAGGAAACTTGCTAAAAAATCAGTGGGGCCATCGAATGCTCAAAGTGTGAAAGGTGCGCTCAGGGAAGACAAGGCCATTACAGAGAAGCTAAATGATTTTGTTGCATGGATCTTCACTGCAAAGGATGTGAGGGAGATTCTCAGTGTATCTGGACTTTCAGAAAGCCTTTCACAAGGCCCACAACAAAGACTCTTAAGCTAACTAGGCAATCATGGGATAAGACGGAAGGTCCTCCTGGATCAATAAATGGTTAAAATATAGGAAACAAAGGGAAGGAATAAATTGTCAATTTTCACAGTGGAAAGAGATCCCTGAATCCTCCAAGGATCTGTATTGGGGTTATGTTGTTCAACATATTAATAAGTGAGCTAGAAAAGTGAAGTGGCAAAATTTGCAAAAGATACAAAATTACTCAGGATAGTTCAATCCAAAGCTGACTACAAAGAGTTACAAAGGGATCTCACAAAAATATGTGATGAAGACAAAAGTGGCAGATGAAATTCAGTGTAATGCACACTGGAAAACATAATCCCCCCAACTATAAATATAAAATGAAGGGGTCTAAATTAGCTGTTAACATTGAAGAAAGAGATTTTGGAGTCACTGTGGAGAGTTCTCTGAAGACAGACGCTAAATGTGCAGTGGCAGTCAAACAAGCTATCAATGTTAGGAACCACTAGGAAACGGATAGATAATAAGACAGAAAATACCATAATGCCATTATATATATACATGGTATGCCCACAGCATAATTATTGCATGCAGTTCTGGATGTCCCATCACAGCAAAGATATATTAGAACTTAAAAGGTTACATTGAAAGACAACAAAAATTATTAGGAATATGTAATAATTTCCATATGAGTAGAGTTTAAAAAGACTAGGACTGATCTCGATGACAAAATTGAAAAGAGATGTCAAAGGAGGGATATGATAGAGGGTTATAAAATAAAGAATGGTGTGGAGAAAGTGAAGAGGGAAGTGTTATTTACCTCTTCACTAATCATCTGTACCAGGGGTCACCTAACAAAATTAATATGCAGCAGGTTTAAAACAAACACACAATGTACAGTCAACCTGTGGAACTTGTTGCAGGGGAAGGCCAAAAGTATAATGGGATTCAAAAAATAAATAGATACATTCATAGTGGCTAGGTCTGTCAAATTCTATGAGCCGAGATGGTCAGGAACACAACTCCAGCCTCTGGGTTTCCCTGACCCTCTGACAATCAGAAGCTGGGGCTGGATTACAGGGGATAGATCACTTGACAATTGCACAGATCTGTTGATTGCCTCTTAAGCATCTGGCACTGGCCACTGTCAGAAAATGGGATACTGGGCTAGGTGAACCTTTGATCTGAACCACTATGGGCAATATTATGTTCTTATAGACTGGGTTAGTGCCAGCCCCAACATTACGAGAGGAAAAAGGGCAGAATTGTGTCCGTCTCCCTTAATTTGTGCCAACCCCTCAGCCACAGTTGGGCATCTGGCCCTGGAAGTTTAAATGTTCCCAACTGACTTCAGCTGAGATTGGAATCTGTATCTTTTTTGAGGAGGTGAGGGGGTCATGATCATATGCATATTAATTCTTTTGCAAGGAAACTACCATTTTATTTAAATAAGTGTTCTGAATGAATTGTTTCTCAAACATTAATGCATTAAAGGATAGTAAGAGAGCCCTACCCAATGAAAAAGTCTTGGCAGTCCTCTCCACTTGGTCCCCCAACCCGGTCTGGTATGCTTGACTCAACTCTGAAGTCAAGTGATATGAACTCTGCCCAAGAGCCACTAGTATTTGCCACTGCTGAAATCCCAATACTGACCCTTGTGATGACAGCTGAAGTTGTGTTAGAAACAGAAGTGCATTTATCAAAGTGCAAACCTGGAGCCATTGCCTGAGTAATCTCCCTCTCTCCCTGTTCATATATGATCATTTTAGAATCTTCAGTTTTACCACAGCTAGCTGGAATCTCAGTTCTATTGCCAGCCAGGCCATTTTCAATAATAAGACTGTGAAATTTCCAGTAATGCAGTCCTGCTTTTCCTGCCACTAGGTAGGAGACTAAGTACCTGGAGGAAAGTAAATTACAGTCCTACAGCTGTTGTCCTTCATCAGAAATAATGATAAAAGGGGGCCTTTTTGGCATGCTTTTCTGAGCAGCATATCAGTAGCTACTGTGGATTAAAGTATATGAAAGGCACCTCCATAAATTATTAGTATGACTATTAAGCATAAAGGATATTTATTATTAATTGAGCTGTGGTAGGCACAATTAAAATAATATATGTTCTTAAAAAAATAAAGATTCTGAGTTCTTTAAACTGAAATGACCTCTGCTATGTACATGCTATAGTGAAGATATACTGAGATTTAACTTGGCATGAGGAAAACCTTGCAGGTTAATTTAATATGAGTTGGGATAGAACTGGTCCAGAAAAGTTTAACTAAGTTACCTCTATCTTAGTGAGGAGTGGGAAATTTATCCCCTGTTTACCTCAGGGAATTGGAGTTTAGTAGGACTTCTAGCAGGACTTTTAGCAGACTCTTCTCAGGTCTGACACTGATCTTGTAGGTAGCTTAATTTAACCTGTCTGTTTAGCAGTCTGTGAAACTTCTGTAATAAAAACTTACCTAACTCTCAGGTGTTTCATCAGGATTGATTAATGTTTGTAAAAGGGTTTTTGCTGCACTGACTGATAAGCAATATTCTGAGCCACTCCATGGCAAACATGACCAGTCAAAGTGAAACTACAATGGGCTCCAAAGGAAATCCTGTCTCAGGCCCTGACTCTGCACATTAATGGAAAGGTGAGACTTGCCATTGACTTCAAAGAGCCCAGGGTCAAGCCCTTAAAGCTGGAGTATTACTATGACACAGGGCCTTGAGGAAAGTGTGAAGTCTTTTTCTGAGAACCATGCTGCAAAGTAATATAGGTTGAAAACATACTTTATCTTGCATTGGGAAAACACCAGGGAAATTCTCTTTAACTGAATCTGTCCAAGCACCTATGTCATAGTATTTGAGCAAGTACAGCAGCCTCAGAAATACCAGAGAGCTATCTCACTTTTTAAATTGCTGTTAGCAATATTTTCTTTTCAAAAAGCTGTTGCATGCAGCACAACAATCAGCTTTTATCTGTTTATAATGTTTATCTTTTTATTTGTTTTATATTTGATTGTCAAGTGTTAAATCCTGCATCTATCTTTTATAAATGTATTTCTGTCAACTGAAACAGTATTTTAGGTTGTTGGGGTTTCTTTGTGTTTTGTTTTTGGTCTCTTCATAAAGAATAGCTTCACTTCCTGACTTGAGAGAGTAATCAAATTCTTCATTTCTCAAACTTTATTTTTAGCATTCACCTTCACTTCTTGTCCTAATCTGTTATGCCATGTTCCACGCAACAAGCTGACTTCATTTAAGTGGTGGATGAAATGATTCCTTTCTATGCAAAATGATTCATATATACACGTAGTTTGCCAAGCACTTAGGGATCCATAGGAATGAAAGGTTTTATATAAATGTGAGCTCTATTTTCAGCAAGATGTAACTTCAATAAGACAACAAAGACACCTTTTTCTTTCTACTTGACATTCTTCTCAAGGTTCATGTTGTTGGTGAGGCTGCATTTTGTACAAATAAGTAACATACAGATCAAGACTCAGCTCTGGTCTGAAATACAGTAATTGAGATATTGTTGCATAATGTGTTTATCAAGTGACTATATATCAAAACGAACTCCTGGGACAACTTTCAGAGTAGTAGTCATGTTAGTCTGTATCTGCAAAAAGAACAAGGAGTACTTGTGGCACCTTAGAGACTAACCAATTTATTAGAGTATAAGCTTTCATGGGCTAGAACCAGTTCATCAGATGCATTTTTTTCTCCTGCTGATAGTAGCTCACTTTAACTGATTAAGCCACTTAAAGTTGGTATGGCAAACTCCATCTTTTTATGTTCTCTGTATATATATATCTTTCTTCCTACTGTATGTTCCATTATATGCATCTGATTAAATTGATTCTAGTCCACGAAAGCTTATGCCCAAATAAATTAGTTAGTCCCTAAGGTGCCACAAGTACTCCTCATTCTTTTTCCTGGGACAACATTAACACAGATAATTTTTGCTGGATTAAAATATATCCCTTTAGGAAGAAGAGCTAGTTTTACGGGAAAATATTATGTTTCTTTTTTTAATTTTCATTGACTTTAGTTATCACTTTATCTGGAGAAAACCCACACTTCCTCCACAAGTAAGGATAACACAGAGCTTGGAATCTTGGCTCATGAATTTCCCCTCCCACATATGCTACTGATTCTCTGTGACTTTGAACAACCCACTTAACTTGATAAACTGCCCCAAATCTGGTCCTTAGTTAAGTGCCTCAATGTACACTTTTGAAAATCTGGTCCCATTTGTTGATGCTGAGAACTTGATACTCAGGCACTAAACTCTTTCAGGCACGTCTCTCACAATATATATCTCCCATCATCTAGCAGGTGATTGTGTGTGTGTGTGTGTGTGGTCTGAATGGATTACTGCTTAGACGTTAGAGAACTTTATCTTGTAAATAAAGCTGCTAAGAGTGAAGCAAGGGACTCTGTTATTGGGGTGGAGGATATGGAAAAGCATGATAGCATGCTGATGCTAGAGATTATTTTCCTGTCTAGGAACTTGTTCACATGAGATCTCCTTTAGAGTCACTGATTTACCCACACTGGAGCTCAGATGCAGACTAAGTGACAGACCTGGCAGAAGATAGCCAGAGGCTGCCAGAGCTTACTGCATAACATGGCCACTTCCAAGCTAGCATCAACTTAGTAATAAACTTAATGAAGCGCTCTGCCTGTAGGAAACAGGGAGTTTTACATACTTGATTGGCACTTTCTTGGGAGTAATTTATTTCACTGATCTCTG
This sequence comes from Dermatemys mawii, assembly GCA_007922305.1. NCBI lineage: Eukaryota > Metazoa > Chordata > Testudines > Dermatemydidae > Dermatemys > Dermatemys mawii. The sequence continues at coordinate 64,729,882 of ML677332.1, forward strand.
CCAAATGCAGACTTAGAAAACTAAGAAGCCCGAGTGGAAATTACTGACAAGCTTTTAGAATTCCTAGTAAACATACTTCTAAATGTGGTTTGCTAATTAAGAAGAAAATAAAGTGCCTACGTAATGTAACTGAATGACAAGCAGCTGGTTTAGAAGTCTTCTAGTGTAATTGTCTGTTCTTCCTTTCCCTATGTTCAGCAATCTGCTTGGAACGTGGAAGGAGGAGCACAGGTTGCAGGATAGAAGAGTTTGGAAGAGACACCAGTAAGTTATTCTGTATGCACGTTCCTAGAATCCTAGCTCCAGTTGCAGCACTTCTGTGAATAGCTTCTTAATAAAGACCCAGCATATTACAAGCCTGGCATCCTCCTCTGTTAGAATCTAGCATGCAGTACATGAAAAAAAACTATAGACAATGGGCCACATTGTTAGTCCAACTGTGGCTATTTTGAACTAATCCAGTAGCAAAAAGGACCAAAAGGCCAGCGTAATAAAGAATCTCCAACTGGTATAGAATAAGATTTATGACTCTTTACCAGTACAATCTTTGTAGCAGGTGTGATCCAGGGGAAAATGTGTGGCCAGAGAACCACAGTGTAGCTGTAATTCTCTGAGTACTGTATTGTACACCTTAGGGCCATAAGCACTGAAGCAGAATTTTAATTAGCGCATTTAGATGTCTTTCTGTACATTTGGGAATTCCCACTTTTTACATCCTTATATTAACGTGGAAATAACAATTGATTTGAAGATTAGTTTCATCTTTAAATTGTAGATTTTCAATGATCAAATCTTGCTTGAGTTGGTGAATGCAGCTGCTGCCTTCCCCATTCATGATATTATTTCCTTCTGGATATCCCCATGGGCTTGCATGTTACTACCAATGCATGGGAATTGACTCCCCTTTTGCATTACTTTGCCTTCCAGAGTAATGCTTCAACTGGGATTTTCAGAGGTTCTTTTTGTTTTTTGTTTTTTCAGAATCTATTATTAACCTCATCATTTTTGCAATGCTGAACAGTCTTTTGGTCTTTGCTTGCACGTTGGTTGAGCTATTAATTAAATGAGCTCTGTCAAATGTTTTAGTGTACTGTTTTTGACCCTTGCATTATTGGTGTTTTATCCATCTACACTTTTTTTCATAATGAAGTCAAAGGCAATGCCAAAGAGGAGAAGTGAGAGAATGCATCCTTATTTTACACCAGTCTCTGTTAAACCATTCACTCATGTCTGTGTTTACCTTAACTATGCAATCTATGGCTTGATATAAAGACTTGATGTTGATTATTTTGTTGACAAACCACAACAGTTCAAGATGTTTCAGAGTGAATTTAAATCGAGTCTGTCAAATGCTTTCCTAAGAAATGTATAATAAGTGGGTTTTGCTATTCAACATTCTTTGATTATTCTTAGGGTGAAAATCTGATTGACCCATGATCTTCTGGTTCAAAATCCAAAGTCTGCTCTTCTCTTAGCTTTGCCTCACTCACTTTATGTTTAATTTTATTTTCCTTAAGATGTTAAGTTAAAGACTTGGCCTATATTGAAAGGAGTATAACACATTGCCAGTTTTTGTAGTTGGTTTGGTAATCTCTCTTTGGTATTTTCATTATAATTCAATTTTTCATTGTCCTGGAGCTTTACCTGGACCCATACTTTGTTGAAAAATTCAGTGATTTTATTGATAATCTCATCATCATAAGCTTTAAATGTTTCCATAGTTACTTGGTCTGAACTAGCAGCATTCTGAGGTTTTAACTTTTTTAATGTGTCTCTTTTCTCTTTGTTATGTGAGATGTCATAATGTGGAACTCTTACACTATTTCTGAGTAGAATTTCTTTGCGAGTGTCATTAGTTTCTTCTGGTGTTGGTCTTTTTAGCACTTCTTTAAAATGTTATGCCAATCTCACTCTTTGTTCTTTTTCTATTAAGATCTTCCCTTCAGTGTCCTTAACATACCCCGCTGGCTGACATAAACCTGTGAAATATTTTGGTATCACTTCCTTCAGCAGCTACTTCAGCTTCTTTGCAAAATTATCTTGGTATTTCCTCTTGTCTCTTCTTCCTCTGCTTTTTACTGCTTTTTCCCTTGTTATCTTCAGATTTGTTGCTACTTCTTTTTCTGGAGATGTATTTGAGGAGCTGATGTTTTACTTTGGCTCTTAACCAATTACAGTTATAGTGGTATCTATTATACTGTTATACAGACAGGACCATGGTGTGTCAATGCTGACTTCTTATGATGGATCTATAACTCATGGCACTTGAAATCTGTTCTTTAATTCAGTTTAAATTCTTTTATAATGTTTGTCTGCTAGACTTTTGCTGTCAGTTTTCTTGGTGCTCTTTTTTTTCTTAAGTTTGACCTTCAGTGTTCCCACACAAGTTGTGGCGACTTCCATGCTCAGCACCTCTGTATGTCCTGACATCCTGGAGAGTTGATATACATTTCCTTCCTGTACATAGACGGTCAGTCTGATTCCTGATGACTCCATCTGGGGAATTACTTTATGGATACCTTTGTGTGTGAATAGTATTCCTTATAGATATCTTTGTGTGTGAATAGTATTCCACCAGGTAGGAGTCCAGATACAAGACAGTTTTAAAGTCTTTCATCATTTTGATTTTGAGAACCAATTCTCCTTCCTCATTACCTTTTCCACTCCATTGCTGTCATCCTGAACCTTGGACTGAAGTCTACTTTCTAAGCAATGCCATGTTTGGAAATATTTTCAATCATTTTGTAGGCAATTGTCAAACTGATCTTTGATCTCATCGTTGTAATTGTCTGTTGGTGTGTGACTTTGTATAACTGTCATGTACATATATCAGGTTTGAAACCTGGCTTGAAGCAATCATCTGTTAATTGGTTCCCAGTTAATAGCTGATTTTTCTGCTTCGAGAGTCATAATCAATTCTATTCCCTGTGAGTGGCAACCACCTCACCTCACCAAATATTGTGACTTTGTTTTCATTTTTAATAACTCTTCATGAGTTGCTATCCATCAATATTCACTTATTCCAAGGATTTTAAGATTCTAGTAGTCAAATTATTTTGCTGTGGTGTTTGCTGTTGCAGCCATTGTTCCAGAAACCTATTTTCCTTGTTCGCTTTAAAATAGTGAAGAACTTCTAAGAGTCTTGGACTTTCTGTTGGTTTTCACAAAGACTCCTCATTCCTATGATGATACATTGACAGAGTACATTTCTTTGGCATACTGTTTTCTGGAATGGCTACTTTGTTGTATTTCTATAACTTAACTTTTTATGAGGATATGTAAATTGGAGTATTACTCAACACCCCCCACCCCATCTTGGAGGACCAGTGAATTTCTTTTTGTCTGGTTCTCACCTTTTGACCTGTCCATTTTCGGTGACCCTAGCAGAAGTTAAAACTCCCACCAGCATAGTTCTCAGGGTCACTGGAGCACAGAATCCTTTCCACCATATCAACTTGCAGTCCCCAGGGAAGGAAAACATTTAAATAGAAGTGATAAAAAAATATTCATCAACATAAATTCAAAAAACTGGCCCCATGGAACATATGAATAAAACAAAATCTTCCTGTTTTCTCCTTAGTACTAATAATTATTAAGGTCCAGTTCATCTCAAAACTAGGATTGTTAAACCAGAGCAGGTAAGCTAAGAGATGGCCTGAATATTCACCCAATAATATTCACCCAAACTGAGGTTTGAAAAGTTTCTGATGTTTTCCCACAATAACTTTTCATCCTGATGCTGTCTCTTGTAGTTTTTATTTGTGTCTTGGGGTGGCAGTTCTAAGAAACCATGAGAGACAGTTTTTATTTTTAGTGCTTCCAGCCCGTGCCCAAGAAGACTGAATAATACGTAGTTAAATGTCTGACCTTTGGATACTAATTTAATTTTAATTTGACTGTTCCTGAGCACATGAACCAGAATAAAGAACTCAAACTCCCCAAATCTCGAGCAGCTTGGATCTGAAGTTTTCAGATAGGAACACATCTGTTGTTGTGGTTTCACTAAGTGCTCATTGCAACCTGGATCTTGCTTATTCCAGAACTGGAATCATAAAGTTGTGTTCTAACATGACATTCAAGAACAGAATAAGGCACAGTCTTTGAGATATAAGCCCATAATAGGAATAAACTTGGACTCTAGTGAGTCAGAGGAAGATGCAAGGATTGCAGTACAAGGTCTCAGTTGCTTCATGTGGCAGAATGTTAAAGTTTTCCTCATGTGATGCCCATGAATCTATTCCATTTCTCATCTGAAGGGAGACCAACTGTACAGAGGGGAGAGGAGCTCAGTCTTCATGGTCTAGTCTTCCTATGGTATCCTTGTAAAACTGATTGTAATGAAGTTTTGTGATACAAGTATTGCCCTTTTTAGTGAGGATCCAAACCAAACCCCTAGATCTAAACAGCTCTGCAATTTGGGGGTGCTTCGAAATATGTAAACCTGCACCTGTAGATGAACTTTGAAAATGACCTGTTGGCCAAACCTGGACATCACTTCTGAACAACGTCAAGCATTGGAGGATTCATGATTTAAATGAAGAATTGAATTTTTTTATCTTGGACATCATGGTTGCTGTTAAAAGGGCTCAACTCTAATGCTTAACATGTATAGAATTGCCTATAAAATGTGGACAGCCCTTCACAAATACAGCTCCACACTCTGGAAAACTCATTTTATGCTGTGGGCCAAATCCACTGCGGATGCAAATGGTTGGACTTCAGTGGGTTTTTAGGTATGGACAATAGTAGTGAATTTGGTTCTACTGTAATAGATTCCAGTTCTTTTTAATAATATTCTTCATTGTTCCATAAATCTGATTTTTAAGCTGAAGTTATATTTTTCTGTCCTGAATTTCCAGAGACAATTGACGTTGGTCATCCTCAATATCTCTCAATGACCCAATGAATACTCTTTTTTCTTCTCATACCCTATAAAGAAACACATTCAATACAGACTTAATGAACAGCTGAAAGACATTACAAAGACTTAGGAAAAAATGTAAATAAGTTAAGCCACCAAAGCAGAATCCTGACATGGCTTCCAGGCTTCTGAAAGTAAAATGAACTTGGTGTGATTGTGTGTCAATTATAAGTATAAGCAACTTGAGAAGAAACAAGGAAACACCCTCCCCACCTCAATTAGAGGTTAATTTGACTGTTATATTCACAGAGACTCTATAATTTTGGCCCCCTGTGCATGATTTCATAAATATTTGAAAAAAGTGTCAGAGTAAAAATAGTGCATCTTATGTAATGGAATAGACAGCATTTGGATTTTTTTTTAAAAAAAGTTGAGTAAGAAAGGGGATCAGATTGCTGGGTAGAAACGGAGGTAAGAAGAATGATGTAAACAATCCGTTGCTTATCCTTGAGGTATGGCAATTAGATGATAAATTAGTTTTCTGCTTCAGATGCAAAATACAGAAAAACCCTGGAGAGACGTAAAGGAGAAAATAGAATAATCCCTACAGTTCTTTCACAGTTTCTAGAGCTTTGTTTTAATACTCTGAGCCTTAAATAAATTATTTTCTTTCCTTCTTTCTCTCCTGTGGCTTCATAGCATCACCATCTGTAGAAGGGCTTACCTGGTATGGCTTCTCTGGCCCTGCCACTACCTCAGTTTCTCTTTCTCCCCAGTTTATCAAACTTCACATTACAGTTGTCATCTCAATAACTCTCACCTTTTGGCAGTCTGGTTTATGAACACAAAGTTCAAAACTACACAAAAAATTTCCACCCACCCTTCCTATTGGACATCCACCCTTGGCACGAGGTTCTTAGTCCTGTTCCTCCTGAGGCTTTCCTCGTAATGGGCTCCTGGCCATCCAGCCTTCCTAGCTGGCGACTACTCCCTGCAGGTCTCTCTTCCAGGCCTTCTAGTTAAACCATCTGGAGTGTGACCCAACTCAGGCCTCATCACTGGCCCTTTCGTGGATATTCTTCCTGCTCTTTGATGGAATGTTCACTTTTGAGTCTGCTGTCCCTGAATGATCAGAGGCCACGCTTATGTTTCTTAGCAGCTCGGGTTCTTAGTCACATCTCCCCATCATGTGACACTTGTATTCCTACCCTCCACTTCGGAAGATGTGCTAAGCCTGGCACATATGCATATGAACTCCAGCTCTCTTGAAGGGTCAGCTCAACCTTTTACATCATCCATTTTCAAGAGTTATTGGCATCAATCAGAATGCTCTAAAGTTTTTTAAAGCACTCTGGTATTTTAATTATAATTTTGCTTTTGTTATGTGAAATCTAGGTTGAAGCGGTGATGTTTACATTCATTTACTCCCTCCATTCTCTTCATTAGATCTTTTTATGGGCTTATGTCTGGAAGACTATGACTTATTCTGCTCTGTGAAACTTTCTATGAACTTTTCTGCTCTGTCTTTAAAGGCTGTTCTTTGCTGATAAATTTGGCATAAGGATCTGCCTTTGCTACAGAAGTCCATGTAATAATTTCCACACTGGCAAGTAGACACATATCTGATGTGCCATTTAACCCATACAAACACCATATGGGGAAGATATGGCAATTTCTTGCCATATCTTTGGGAGAGCCTACTGTATTATATTTATGTATCATTGTGGGCCAGGGCTTGTATGTAATTCCATGAGGGAGGATAACCACAGCTCCTCAAGGACCTAAGAACCTCATGGGTGATTATGCAAATTCACTCAGACTGTAACACAAAGTATGTCTCCAGCTGGACAGGCTCACAAATACTAGGTCAAACTAGATTCTCCAGAGACCAATAGATAATGGACAAATAGCTGAGTTTCTGACTTAAGGCCTTTTTTTCTGATCCAGCAAATGGACAAATGGCCAGGACTTTTTATCCCCAAGAGCAATCCTTCCTGGGAATGATTGGAAGGACTTTGGCCCATTGAGACCTTCATATGACTGATGTTTTACCATGCATACAGGAGCTTTTGTATGTTTTCTCTGTAAAGATTTTACCTGAAGAATAAATGTGCTTGTTTAGAAAGGGCTGTGTGGTAACTTTGTTGCTGGCAATTATGCTGCCTAGAAGCCTTTGGAGAACAAGCAACATACAGATATTGGTATGTTTCAGGAGTCTGACTTAATGGGAATATCACAGTGTACACATGGAATGGTTCAGCCTGGAAAAATACCCGTCAGGAGGGGGAGACACATGTGTCTTTGCCCAAGCAAGGTAATGGCTGACAGCTGGGAGGCTAAAAATAGATGTCTTTGGTGGACCATGGAGGGGGAATTCAGCTGCAGTTGTCCTGAACGGTGACATACATGAATCTGTTTCTTGCCCAAGAGTGGTAACAAGAGTTGTCTGGGTTCATTGAGCCTAAACCATTTCAAACTGCAAGGTCGGCAAAGCTATGCAAAGTATTTCTGGCACAGAAACAAACCCATTCAAAACTAAGGTATTTTCCTAGCTCTGCTTAAGAGACACTGGGCCAAATTTTACCATATCGTAAGTGAACACAACTCCCACTGACTTCTGTGAGTGTTGCTTCTGCTTAGGGAAGGACAGAGTTTGTTCCAATAAACTTTAATATTTTTTTTTGCCAAGCTGATCACTGCTGCAAGCCACTGGGCCAAGTAATTCAATGCAAGGGAGCCTTTGCCAAGCACACACATGGCTCTATGCTAATCACTAGTCAATTTGTCTGTCCAGATTTTCAAATCCAAACAAGGTGAACAAAGCAATTTAATGCCAGATGTGAAATATGTCTATGAGACATCAGCCAGAACAATAGCAGCATCTGTCCATTAGGTAGCTCTGAGGATTTGTTATGGTGTGGGTAGTTGGCCAGTAGCTCTGCTTTCTGGCTTGGAAAGACTGTTTACATTATCATAGCAGTTAATTTAAGCTGTCTTCACTCACATCTATTTATTTTAACATCCTTGACAACAAAATTATCAAGAAATAATGTTGCAATGAACTGAAGACTTTGTTTGCCAATCCATTAAATCTATTAATCCTTCCTCAAACAATGAGCACTGAAAACATCCCTCTTATGGATTTCATGTAGTAAAGATCTGTGGCATTATAAACATGAAATCAGATGCAAAATTATGGCTCTGAGTTCACTCGTGCTACCCTTATAACTACATATTTCTATATTTAAGAGAGCAAGTTAGGTAGTGAAATACAAGATAAATCAAAGGTCAAATTATGCAGCGACAAACTCCACTGAAGACAAGGATGTTAAGCTAGCAGATAATTTGTCCCCATATGTTATCCTTTCACAGTCAATCATTGTTAACACTGTATGAACTAAATTCAGAATGGATGTAAATGGTTACATCTCTTATTGGGAATTTCACCCACTACCATCTGAGCTGAACTTGGCCCTATATATGAAATTGCACAACTCATTTTCTACCCAGGCTATTCACTCCAACAGTTATATATATTTTAGACCTGGCCTTGTCATTTTCTACGTACTACCTTCACCCACAGTCACCCCCATAAAATAATTGAATATATGAGAAAAGGAGCATATATATTTTTCTCATTTGTTGTTCGCTAATTTGGATCTTAATTGGCCAAGTTAAATAATAACACTTTTCCTTCTTTAAACATCCTCTGAGGAACTCAGAGAACATAGTAAATATTAATGTATCCAAATGTCCCTGACTCTAAAGTATGACCCTAGCTAAGGCTGAAACGGGCATCCTTTATTAACCCGTTTTCTTTTTCTTTTTCTAAATGGACCAGAATAGGACAAAAATCAATCCAAAGAAGTCACTAGTATATTTTTAATGTAATCCCATAAATCAGTGTGTATGCAAGTTTAAATTTATCATCCTTCACTGCTACTAATGAGTGATTATGAAGAGCAGCATAATTAAGACATACCCTAAAGGACTCCAGATATTCAATCTCCTATCCAGATTAGTCGGGTTCATTGTGCAGGGAAGAGAAATATCCTATATGAGATGATAAAACATCCCTTCTCTGGTTGACTTCAGTAAAGTACTTTAAGTACAGTATGTATTTGGGGTGAGTTGCACCAGAGATAAAGTCCATCTAGAATAACTATTAATGGATAGTATTTCTTCTTTAAAAAACACACACCCCCGCATGTTGTTCAGCACACAATTTTGTATAACAAGCTTACGTTCGACCTCACTAACAAGAAGAACAAAGGGGAAAAAAAGGAAAAGAAATTCTAGGTCTTTGATCTTATTTGCTTCTTATGAATGTAGTAGCAAAGCTTGGCAGAGATGTTTCTAATTAAGGATTTAATAGTCCAGCAAAGACATTGTACCCATGGCAAATGCACATAAGCAGAAAGAATGGCCTAATGGTACTATCCTTTATTTCATTCCCTTATGTGATAAAAATAGGCCTTGTACTTCCTGTAACCCACATGCATTATTTTATATTTGAATATCACTTAAGAATTCCTTCTTGTTTTATTTATTTGTTTGTTTGTTTGTCTGAGGCCTCCACTTATTGCCAGCTGGAAGTTTTGAACTAGTTGATCCCCCACCCCACTAACTTCTTTATGAATTTGATATCTGTGAGCTTAGTTCAGTGAGAATGTCTGGGCTGAGTTGACTTTTAGTGGACTAGTAATGTGCTGTGCACAGAAGGCATGATGAAGATGTCCCAAGCCAAACACACTTTTAATAAAGGCTGTAGTTGTACTTTTCATCTAAATGTAATCACATATCCTTTTAAGTCCTTCATTTTACTGTTTTAAGACAATGATTGTTAGTTTTATTTAAAAATGTGACTATGCTTTTGATTTTCTAGACCTATAGAAATATTGGGCTAAGTTTCTCCCTAAGCTAACTGTTGGCTTCATTGGAGTTACACCAGGGATGAATTCCGCTGTACTGTTCAAGTAAACTACTAGCACATGTGTTTGTAGTTTTGAAGGGTGGATAAGTTCTTCTGATGACACAAGTTTGCTCAAATTCTCCTATAAAATATATGTTAACTCATTTTCCATTCTGACATCTTGTAGAAGGGGAAAAGCAGAAGTTGGTACAAAAAATAATCCTCAATTTCTAAAGGCTATACTCTTGGATCTGATCTATCCTGATTAACCCCAGGAAGAAACCCAGGAAGAATCTTGACCTTGCACTCCTCAGGTCCTCCTCTGAAAGCTGGATCTTATTTTTAAAGAGAATTATATTGTTTCCATGTTCAAGACTGGAACAATAAAGTGAGTGTTAATGTGCATAGCTGAATCAAATGTTTAGACAGTCTATGGTGATTGTTACTCAACTCAACTCAAACTGCCTTTAAAAATTTTATCCAGGAGCCTATCTTTAACAGTATTTTCTGTTAATGGTTTTGCTGTACAAGAGCAAATTATGTCTTATCAGCTCTAACCTATTCAACCAAATCCCAAAGAGACAATTTTAGGGTAGATAAATAATACAGACCAGCAAGTAGATGGATGATGTGACGTTGCACTCCATATGCTTTATGAAAATATGCTTGGAATGTGAATTTAATGTAACTGGAATATGCTTTATGCAAAAGGTCTCTTGTAAGGTATCATTATATCTTATAATCTACTGAGTGTGTTCATCCTATTTGTATGTATATATGTATCATTCTTGTATCTAAAACAAGAAACATGAAGATAACTTTAAGGTCCTATTGTAATTATGGAAAGTGTGGGCCATTAATAATAGTTTAGAATCTTGATGGCACTCATTGAACAGGAAAATTGGCTGTAGATGGTTTATTTATCTGCAAGCCTTCTTGAAGACATGATGGCCAGCCTGTGGGTAATGAAGAATGAAGTTTTACAGTGACATGTGACCATGTCATCTGATACTGGAATCCATCTTAAACCTAGTGCTTTTCCATTTAGAAGGAGAGATGGGAACCCAGAGAGACAAAGGATTCTCATCTTGAGCCAAAGCTATAAAAGTGAGTGGAATAGATCAAAGGGAGTTGCAATCACAAGACAACCTCTAGTTACTACCTGAGCTGGAACTAACAATAACTGTACCAGGGGAGAGGATTGGGTCCAGACTAAGAAGGAGTCTGGTCTGTGAAAGAAGCTTATTCGAACATCTGAGGGTAAGATTTGACCTGTAATAAGTTTCTTAAAGTATTAAGCTTAAGCTTGCGTGTTTTTGCTTTATTTTGTTTGGTGACTTACTTTGTTATTACTTGGAACCACTTAAATCCTACTTTTTATTCTTAATATAATTACTTTTGTTTATTATTGAACCCAGAGTAAGTGATTGAAACCTGAGGGAGCAAACAGCTGTGCATATATCTCTATCAGTGTTATAGAGGGTGGACAATTTATGAGCTTATCCTGTATAAGCTTTATACAGAGTAAAATGGATTTACTTGGGGTTTGGATACCAATGGGAGCTTGGTGGCTGGGGCCGGAGACAGGAGTTCCTGTTGAGTGGTTTTCAGTTAAAGCCTTCAGCTTTGGGGATGTGGTTCAGACCCTGAGTCTGTGTTGCAGAAGGTTTGCATGTCTGGCCCAACAAGACAGGATTCCGGAGTCCCAAGCTGATAGGGAAAATGGACTCAGAGGTAGTTTCACAAGTCAGGTGACCGTCCCAAGGGGATCTCTGTGACCAAACCCATCACAGATGGTACCTCCTTTTACTTAAATTATAAGTAAGCCAAGTTATGCAGAGTTGAACTTTATTAAAATTGTTCATTCTACTGAATTAAAAGAAGTGCAGGCAATGTATTATCTATAGGTTCTAGTTATCCAAAAATAATTCAAAAGCCTTGCACTTAGTAGATACTTAGCCTATTAAATGTTTACATTAGAGAAGAAATTCACTTCTACTTTTCTGCATCATGAAGGAGTAATAAGATAAAATAGAGCTAAAGATGCTGAAGATGGGAAATAGTGGTCTCCAGGGAATGATAATGAGATACCAAGCCTTTTGCTTCAAAATCAAATCCATTTTGAGACCTACAGTTCTCTCTGACAAATGGAGCTTTGGCCAGTGTTGAGTTATTTAATGGTCTCAATCCTTTTTATAATGGATTTAAAATCATCACAGCAATTGACACTATTTGGTACCCTTGTCAGTATCAGTACTGCCAACTTCAAATGTTCAAACATCATGAGTCAGCTCGCCTGCCCCCTCAAAATCAGGAGATTGGTTTAAAATTCACAATATAATAGGGTTAGTTTTTTAATTTGCCATCTAGTTTTAAACTTGTAAGTATGAAGACAGCAAACTTACTTCTTTTTCAAAATGAAAGCTGAGATTCTCCTGTATTCAACTGACTCCAGGGTCTGGGACTTTAAGACACCCCCCCCCCCCCCCACAAATACGGGGGGGTTGGTGGTGAAACCTCAAGAGCTGATGTCAATGCAGTATTCTTATCACAAAGACTAGCCATTATCTGAGTGTGGAAAATTAGTTATCCTCTCCCCTCTCAAAGCACTTTCTGCATTGTCAGATATAAAATGAAAACAAGATATGTTAGGTCTGTGTGACTTCCACTCACAGTTTTTGGACTTTCCTTTTCACCTTTCTTGATCATCATCTTAACTTTAATATTTTTTCAAGAAATGGATAAATTCCAGGAAAATGCAATCCTTCTCAGTTATAGCTGGACATAGAGTGAGATCATGTTCCTCAATGTCATTTGCAAACTGATAGATTTTCAAAATAAAGCATTTGAAATTCAGTCGATGAGAAGTGTACCTGCCAAGATTAAGATGCTGTGTTTACCCACAAAATGTTGAAATACATGCTTTGGTTTAGGTGTTCAGATGGTTTCAATAATGATTAGCAAGGAAAATTCTTGAGATTGAATGTAGGCCTTGGCAGGTATATACAAGAGAAAATTCATGTGTAGTTCTGAATTCAACACATGTAGTGTATCCCAAACCTGCCCCCTGCCTTAAATACAACAAAGCCATTACAATTCCTGACAGCTGGGGGAGCCCATGGAGTATTCATGCAGGATGACTTTGTGTTCTCTGTGCACTGAGATTCATTTCTCAGCAGTGACTCTTCACAGCAGGGCAGGAAGGCTGGGCAGTACTGGTATATTTCTGGCTATACTGATCCACTGCTGCAGGGGATGTTGGGAGGGGAACTTAGAGTAGCTACTGTTGCTACAATTCTGTTCCTTAAACCTTCCATTACTATACAAAGTCAATTACTCAGATTGCACAAGGAATTACAAGGGAGTAAATAATTCTGATCTACATTCTGAAGTGAATGTGTTTGAACTAATGTTAGACAAGAATTTGATCCATATTCTGTAAAGAATTTGGGACCTTTAATATTTCTTCTTTAAAAATGATTGTACCCGTTATCTTCATCTGCCCTGCAAGCTATCATTAACTGGCTAGGTTTTTTTATAGGTACTATACATACTCTGTATTGGAATGTGGAACACGCAAAGAGATCTCCAAATCTCTGCAACTGTTATTGCTCACCAGTCACCTGAGCCATATCAGTTTGTTTTTTATTGTTGGAATATTTGTAGATAGGTTTCTTTTCTAGGAAAACTGTTTCTAAATTGTCTTCCATATTTTTCTCTCTGCCTGCAAGCTGCGTATTCCAGAGTATGAAATATTTACCAAATACCACTTAGATGTCTTTTCTATCACATTCCTCGACTTTACAAAATAGATTGTTTACAACTGCGCTGCCCTTCTGCCTAATGGGCACCCTAGGGGAATGTTGTTGGCTTTGAGACTCAGCTGAATATTTTCAATAACAACTCCTGAAGCCAGTGAAAGTTTAGAGTAGTGAACGTTAATCAGTGATCACTCTGGAGAACTTGCTTTTTCTCCTTTTGGGAGTGGAAGGAAAAAGACGCACATTGTGATGTGCTAACTACAGTCACACATAACCAAATCAAATCAACAACACATTTTAACATTCGGTGTTAATACAAGTTTCAGAGTGGTAGCCATGTTAGTCTGTATCAGCAAAAAGAATGAGGACTACTTGTGACATCTCCTCATTCTTTTTGTGTTAAGATGAGTTTCTTGTTTGGTCTGAAACGATTGCAGACAGTTTTGCTACATTATCAACAAATTTTACCTAGGGGAAGGAGAGACATATATGCCCTAATAAAGTAGCAGTGTGTATCAAATGCTAAAGTGTTGAGGTTGATAGTGAATGGATTTAGGGTTACCTAATGTACCTTGTAATTCAGCCCCGGGGACAGATTGTAAAAATATTATATAAATATCGCTTGGGGGAAGCTGCTTACTCAGATTATTCCATGAATGACAGTGCTGCCTGAAGGATGAGCCACACATTATTGTTGATACCTGCTTTAGGGGAAATCCCTACTCATGCTTTTAAAAACATAGGTCAAAAGCCCATTAAAATGACTGTAGTGATATGGAAATTAAGAAGAGGGAGGGGAATTAGAACACAAAGAAGACATTTGGGACTATTCATAATCATTCATCACCACAGGTTAATCAGCCATTCACATTTGCAATAGGCCCCTCATTCTTTTGTACTGTACGAAGAATAATTAAACAAAATGATAACAGGCCAGCTCAGTTATATGCATAATAATTCACTAAAGGCTGGCATCTGACGTCTCTACTAAAATCCTGTGTTACACTGGTCATTGTAATCTTTGTGAGATGTATATGCAGATAATATGTAAGGAGATATGATATATAAGAAAATAGGAACATAGAAATGGCCGTACTGGGTGAGACCAAAAGTCCATCCAGCCCAGTATCCTGTCTACTGACAATGGCCAATGCCAGGTACCCCAGAGTGAGTGAACCTAACAGGTAATGATCAGTGATCTCTCTCCTGCCATCTATCACCCCCCTCTGACAAACAGAGGCTAGGGACAGCATTCTATACCCAGCCGGGCTAACTAGCCATTAATGGACTTAACCTCCATGAATTTATCAATTTATCTTTTAAACCCTGTTATATTTGTCGCCTTCACAACCTACTCAGGGAAGGAGTTCCACAGGTTGACTGTGCGCTGTGTGAAGAAGAACTTCCTTTTATTTGTTTTAAACCTGCTGCCCATTAATTTCACTTGGTGGCCCCTAGTTCTTATATGATGGGAACAAGTAAATAACTTTTCCTTATTCACTTTCTCAACACCACTCATAATTTTATATACCTCTATCATTTTAGTTGCCCTTCTCTGAATCTTTTCTAACATAGGTATATCTTTTTTGAGATGAGGAGACTACATCTGTATGCAATATTCAAGATGTGGGCACACCATGGATTTATATAAGGGCAATAAGATATTCTCTGTCTTATTCTCTATCCCTTTTTTAATGATTCCTAACATCCTGTTTGCTTTTTTGACTGCTGCTGCACACTGCATGGATGTCTTCAGAGAACTATCCACGATGACTCCAAGATCTTTTTCCTGATTAGTTGTAGTTAAATTAGCCCCCATCATTTGGGTGACCAGGTGGCCCAATTTTATAGGGACAGTTCTGATTTTGGGTCTTTTTCTTCTATAGGCTCCTATTATCCCCTACCCCCGTCCCAATTTTTCACATTTGCTGTCTGGTTACCCTACCCCTCATATTGTAAGGAAAGTATGTTCTTAAAGGCTTGAAGTTAAAGTCAGGTAAAACAGAGGTAACATGCCCTATGACCGGAGATAGGTAGGAGACATTTATTTCTCTGGCTGACCACTATGTGTCCTACAATGGAAGTCTATTTGCATATTGAGTGAAATGCTAATGAAGAGATTGTATGGACTTCAGGAGAAGAAATTAACAAGGAGAGGTGAACATTGGGAGGAGGGGAGAGAATATTGTATTTACAGGTAAAGAATAAAGGACTGGCCTAATATATCTAGGGGGCAGAGAAACCCCTGGAAAATCAAATGTGCCATAGCTTTGGTCTTATGAAAGGAGAGTCTCAGGCACCTGCTTGAAAAATGCTGTGAGAAGGTCTTTGGGTAAGCAGTATCTTGTTAGACAAGAGGAGACCATATTAAATTTAGGCTCTAGAGAACAGTTTATGATTTTATTTTATATATAAACCTTTATTTCCAATATTTTTGCTTGCTTATCCTTTTAATCTCTGTTCTTTGTTAAATACTGTGAACCGTGGCCGGTGGGAGCTGCAAATCAGCCAAACCTGTGGTTGCTTCAGGTACACAAAGTGTCCCAGCCTGCCAGCAGATTTCCCTGATGGGCCGTGTGCCAAAGGTTGCCGATCCCTGTACTGAGGTGAAAGGAGGCCTCAGTAGTGTATAGAGAGAGATTTTTGCAACAATTTGACCAGCTGTACAAACCATACATACACAGACATATATACGTAGTTGCTGTAAGGTTCAATATGAAAACCTAGTATGGGGAAAGGAAGCTTTCACTGTTAGCTCTTTGGTTTGAATCAGGTCCAGGTCAGCAGCTATGTTGTTTATTTATATTGCGATAGCAGCTAGGAGCCCCAGTCTGGGACCAGGACTATCTGCTGCACACACACAGAACAAAAAGATACGCTTATTGGGCAAGCACTAAGCATTAAGTATTTCGATATCTTGAGAAAGGGTCATAGTCTTAGCTTATAAAGGTGAATTAAATGACTGTATGTGAAGGCTGACAACCCCTAAAATTGCCACCTCCTAAAATTATATTGTTACTTGTGCCCCTACTGCTGGGGGGAAAAAATTGTCAGGCCAATAAAAAGAGGTCTTAGACCAGCTCTTAACCCAGCTGCTGGCCTTATTATGAATTGTAGATGCCTATTTACTTCCTGTGGTCTCTGTCTGCTGGTTTTGTTCTGAACTGGCAGGAGACTGAAGTGGCTTTGAATCCCTATTTCTGAGAGCTTAAAAAAAAGACAGGATTTGAATCCACTTTAAAGCAATAAGATTGATGGGAGAGATAATAGTTGTTAAGAAAGTGTCTTATCTGACCTCTTGTACAATACGAGCCATAACATTTCATCAAGTGATTCCTACATCAAGACAAAACTTCAGATTGAGCTATAGTATTTTTCAGAAATACATCTACTCTTGATTTAAACTCTGCAAATTATAGGGAATACCACATTCATAGGAAAACTGTTACTAGATAATTACCCTAAAATTTGTCTTTATTTCTAACCTGATCATCTTGCAAGTTCCATCTGTTTTCCAAACACTCAGACAATAACAACTTTCTGTAGCCATTTTTGTAATGAAAATTCAAAGTGAACAAACAGACAGGCTATTTGATTATGATAATCAGGATCAAGGCTAAAAATCAGATTGTGTGTGTTTCCAGTCTGATGGAAACTAGAAAATACTGATAATCTCACAAATAAGCCTCTTCTCATTAGATTTCAAACCTATTCAAATGTAGAAGATAACTGAAAGTTTTTTTATTAAAGTAGAAAAATTCTGGGTGCCTTGCAAAAATTTTAGGGTCACCCATCACTGTTTATTATGTATGGTTTATACAGCAAATGGTCATCAGTCTGTGGAAGGTTTGTAATTTTATTTTTGCCTTAGCATGGCTGCTGCTTTGATTAAAGAAAACTCACATTGTGTGGCTCCTTCCAACTTTCTCTTTGGGTAGCTTTTGATTTCCAGCTGACTTTCCTTCCTTATCCTTCCCCTGTATAAATGGGTATAAATCCATATGTCTCATCTAAGTTGTACCTATTTACATCAAGAACCTTGCCCTCCAAAGAATACTCTGTAGCTCAATGCTCAGTCACAGAATCACAGAAGGGTAGGGCTGGAAGGGACCTTGAGTGGTCATCACGTTGAGCTGCCTGCACTGAGGCAGAACCAAGTGAATCTGGACTGTTCCTGACAGTATTTGACCAGCTGTTCTTAAAAATCCCCAGTCTTGAGGATTCCCTCAACTGCCTTTGGATGCCCATTCCAGTGCTTAACTATCCTTATAGTTAGGATTTTTTTCCCCTGAAATCTAACCTAAATTTCCCCCTCTACAGATTAAGAAGACTACTTCTTGTTTTACATTCAGTGGACATGGAGAATAAGTGTTCACCATCCTCTTTGTAACAGCCCTTATATCTAAAGACTGTAATCAGGTCTGCCCTCCGTCTTCTTTTCTAGAGACTAAACATGCCCATCTTTTTAGCCTTTCTTTATAACTCAAGTTTCTTTTATCATTTTTAGTGCTTGTCTCTGGACCCGCTCCAATTTATCCTCATTTTTTTCTAAACTGTAGCACCCAGAATTGGACACAGTCATAGGCGCTGACTCCATGGGTGCTCTGGGGCTGGAGCAACCACAGAAAAAAAAAGTGGATGCTCAGCACCCACTGATGCTCTCACCAATCAACTCCTCTCCTCCTCCCAGCATCTCTCACCTGCTGGTGATCAGCTATTCAGCAATGTGCAGGAGGCACTGGGGGGAAGGGAAGAAACAGGGGCAGGAAGATGCGGAGCAAGGATGGGGTCACTTGGAGGAGAGAGAGGAATAGGGTGGGAAGAGGTGGGCTCAGGGTGGAACGGGGGCAGGAAGTGTCAGGGTGGCCATGGGGCCTTGGAGAAAGGTTGGAGTGGTGGCAGGCCCTAGGGCAGAATCAGGGTTGAGTACCCCAGGGAAATGAGAAAATTGGTGCCTCTGGACACAGTAGTCCAGCTGAGGCTTCACCAGTGCTGAGTAGTTTGACAATTACCTCCCAGGTCTGACATATGATAATCCTGCTAACACACCACAGAGTATTAGCCTTTTTTTGCAACTGCATCACACAGTTGACTCATTCAGTTTGTGACCCACTGTCCCCAAATGCATTTCAGAAGTTTTACCACCTACCTAGTTATTTCCCATTTTGAAATTGTGCATTTGTGTTTTCCTTCCCAAGTGCAGTACTTTGCACTTGTATTTATTTAATTTCTTTTTGTTGATTTGAGACCATTTGGTTCGGTCTCAAGTATCTCTCTTCCTCATCTGCTTTTGAAAGTTTCTTAACTAAGGGAAAAAAATGAAAGTTGAGGTTTATTAACAGGCTGGGTCTTTTCTCATAATTTTATTTATTTATCACTATTAATGGCATTGCTTTTTTCTGCACCAATGGGACATGTATAATGCAATCATCATAATGACAGAAGTTTCAAAATGTAAGATTACAGTAAAGCAAACTTCTGAATGATTTTCCCTTTGGACAAGAAATAGCCCATGTGTGTATTTTTATACATAATGACAAGATTCCTGATTTATCTTTCATTAGCGCATACATACTGTCGATAATGTACACAGTTCATTTAGATTTTTGGGGGTAATTTAATATTTTAAGCAGGTTAAGCAAAACAATCCCAAGGAAATTACATCTTATCCCACAGATATATCATATAGGTTGTGGGGAAAATCCAGCAGTACTTACTTGGAGACATGATGCTATTAGTTTTTAAGCAGAACATCCCTTTGGCATTATTTAGTAGACCTCTCCATTGGCTAACATTAAATAAACCTATTTACTTGATGAAATGAGGGCTAGGATCAGTGTCAGAATCTCATTTCTGCTTAAAGATTGATGTTATTACTCAGTCTTCAGTGTACTGAAACTCCCATAGACCTCTTTATCTGTTTTGCCTGAGTAAAGGCTGAGGGCCTGATTCAACTTCCACTAAAGAAAATGGGAATTTTTCCTTTGATTCAGTTGGAGTTAGATCAGGTCTTGAGTAAGAATCAGGTAAGGATTTCAGGGATTCTGTCACTCCCACCAATGATAGCTATTTAACAGAGCACAGAAATATTACATGCTGTTTAGGAAAGGCACTAAATAAGAATACCTCATCTATGCCCACACATACTCCTAGATAGAAACTGCAGGGACAGAATACTGTGGTGCAGTGTGTTTGGCCCAAATGGAATTTATTTGGGACAGCAGCAGGGGTGAAAGTAACTTAAAGGACTTACCGTTACGCTGGAAGTCCTGATCAGGGGCGGAGCCTCAACCAGAAGAGGTGGGGGCTTAAAGCCTCTGGCCCTTTAAATCAAGATTTAAAGGGCTCCAGGCTCCAGATGCCACTGCAGGGGAGCCTGGGCCCTTTAAATCACTGAGGAGCCCTGGGGACTACCGGTTCCTGATGCTACCCCAGGCTCCCGGCTGTGGCAGAGCTTGAAAGGGCCCAGGGTGCTAGCGGCAGCCAGGAGTCTAGGGCCCCTTAAATCTCTACAAAGCCCTGCTGCTGGAGTCCTGGGGTAGCGCCCATGGAGCCCCGGGGCCCTTTAAATCCCCTCCGGAACTCCACTGGCACTACCCCAGGGTTCTGGCAGCAGGGCTCAGGGGGGGATTTAAAGGGTCCCAGTGCTCCAGCCCTGCTACCGCCCCGGAGCCCTTTAAGTCCCCGCTGGAGACCTGCCGCCGCTCCCCAGTCTGCAGAAGACTAAACAATCCCAGTTTAGTCTTCTGCAGGGGGATTTGATAGTTGCTTTCAGTGAAGGGGGATTTGATAGCTGCTTTCAACTACATGAAATGGGATTCCAAAGAGGATGGGTCTAGACTGTTCTCAATGGTAAAAGATGACAGAACAAAGAGTAGTTGTCTCAAATTGCATTGGGGGAGGTTTAGGTTGGATATTAGGAAAAATGTTTTCACTAGGAAGGTGGTGAAGTACTAGAATGTATTACGTAGGGAGGTGGTGGAATCTCCTTCTTTAGAGGTTTTTAAGGTCAGGCTTGACAAAGCCCTGGCTGGGATAATTTAGTTGGGGATTGGTCCTGTTTGAGCAGGGGGTTGGCCTAGATGATCTTCCAACACTGATATTCTATGATCTTAGAGAGACAAGGTGAGTAAGGTAATATCTTTTACTGGACCAACTTTTGTTGGTGAAAGAGACAACAGAAATTGGTCCAAAAAAAATCTTACTTCATCCACCTCCAGTATCCTGCAATTGACATGGCTACAACACTGCATACAAGTGCTGATCTGGCATAGCTGTGCTTAGCTAGGAAGATTCAATAGGAACATTGCACAAGGTGGTTTGAATTCAGATTGGCTCTTCTCATGGTTATACACCCACATACACATATAAATAATATGAACCATGATTAGAGGCAGTCTGAATATATATGATGTATATGTGTGTGTGACTGCCAGCTAATTTCTTTAACCTTTAAGATTATATATCCATTAAATTTAAAGGTTAAAGATATAATCTGGAAGTCAAAGATCAACATAAATGTATAGTTTATAAGGCCTGTGGGACAGATTGATGGACCTGCCACAAAGAATTCTAATTTTATATCATTAATATTTACTATCATAAAGTCTAAAACAATAAGCTGGGTGAGGCTTTTTCCTGACATCAAGTATAGCAACTGCTCTGGGATTCATAAAGTAGTGCAAGGCAAGAAATGTGCATGGCAGGATTCTGACATGCCCCATCTTTGGGCTGGAGATCATAACCCCATTTAGATGCCTCAGTAGTAAAACAGATTCCCCTTTGCCTTCCTACTTATTTCATTTTGCTGAGGTCCTGGAGCTTCCTCATCACTTCCTTGTTACAAAGATCTCACTTTCATATTCAACAAACTGCATAGTCTTGGGTTAGGCTGGCAAAGAATCACTTCTACAGCCCTGACGGCCTTTCAATCTAGACTCAAAGGGGTCTCTACAAAAAAAAAAAAAAAAAAAAAAAAAAGAAAGAAAGAAAAAGAACTGTTGAAGCTAGTGGAAAATTTGCAAAAAACATTAGACTCAGTGACAATCGTCTTGCCTCTGACCTCATATATTTGCTCTTCTCTCCTTCTTTATTTATTGACATCTGCTTGGAAACAAGATCTTTCCTTCTTTGAAGACATCCTTTGCTCCCACTGTTCCTTCCTCAGCCAAGATCACAATCTTCTATTTGCAACATTGTAATCATAGAATGGGTGGGGAAGAGCAGTAGAGGTGGTTACATGGTGTTTTCATGCAAACATCTTTATGGCCATAATCCAACTCTGTATCAAAATAGAGTAACCAGACTTTAGTCCCATGAAATCTGTCTTGTTCTGGCTCCCAGGTTGCAGTAGCCTTTGCTCCTCCTGCATCTCTATTCTATGGAACATGATGCCAGATCCACCATCCCCAGGCCTGTTATTCCACTGCTCCAACACCGAGCTCCAATGTGTGGGATCAACAGGGGAATAGACTTCAAAGTTCTTAAGATGTACAGTGACTCTGCAGAGTCTTCCCAAGCGGCATAGTGGTTCTGCTTCTGGGGCAGGGCTAGACATGTAAGAGAAGTCAAGACTGGCCTTAATACAAGTGACATTTTTCTAGTAATACAGCTAGGTTATCTATCTAATCCACCTATCATCCTGATATGTAAATATCATCTCCCTATTCTTTATCCCCAGTCTGTTTCTCTCTTTCTACTTGTCCTGTCTCTCCAGTCTTGTTTCCCCATCAGTTATGGTTCTCCATTTCTCCTATATGAGGAAACTCAGACATTAGCAGGGTTTTTTTTTTTGTTTTCAAATGGAGAATGCATCTTAACATGTCTTTTGAGGTGAAACATGTTCTTTAAGCATCAGTATTGTGCTTGAGGGCTCATCTTAGTACACTGTCCTTTAATGATACCAAATTCATTTGTCAGCCAGAGCCCACACACTGCCCTTGATCTGTCAGTGTAACTTTTATTGAGGCTAATAAGTAATAATCATCAGTTGTAGGTGTACATGTGTATCAAGGAAATAGTATATGATACTAATGAGATGTAAGTGGAAGGAAGAGGTCAAGTATCAGGCTCAGGCCAATCTTCTTCACTAATTTCTCCAGTCAACCTTTGTCCCTCTTCGCCTTTACGATGATCTCCAATAAACATGGGTTGGAGATGCTGAATCTGGATTCACATCTGAACCTTTCCCAAGCAAAGGGTTTGCCCTGCTATTATCCCTAAACTCAGCAGGCCACTTCTCCCTTCCCGTTGAAATTTGGGTCCCAAAAGTACAGTTCCACCTAGCACAATAACAATAGCATCTGTTATTTGAATACATGTTTTTCTGCATCCTGCATATAGCATGGTCGTCTTCTGCTCCTATCAAAGTCCATTGCAAAACAACATAGGGTCTCACTGATTTCCGTGGGATCAGGATCACCCTTATTTTTAAATTTAACAGCAAAATAATATTCACTCTTTCCTCAAGCCATTTTCATCCCATAGTAGGAGTAGAACCTGAAACATAAGCCCTTGGTATGACACCTGAGGCCTAAACTAAAGTGGTGGTCAAAGCAGAAGCTGCTGTAAAGCACAGTTAAGTTGTGAGCAAAAGGCAGGGCCAGCTCACAGAATCTGGCAAGAACAGGGCTGATAGTGCAGAAATATATTCCCAAGCAATGCTAGGCAGAAGAACGCACATGCAAACACATTCCAGAAAGATGGTACCAGAATACCCCGATACCAGAACATTCCTCAAAGATAACAGGAACACGCTGACCGATCTTAAAGATAAGATTAGGATGACAGCATGATGGATAGAGATGTTTTGATTGAACCAACATGTACAAAATAATTGGCGGCCCCCAGATACATTAGAGGGTGGCCCCAGATACATCGGAGTGTTAATATATAACTTATTTGTGTCAGTTTACAAAGAGGTATCTCAGAGGGAGTGTCTTTGGCCAGCCTAGGGGGAAATGGAAAGTCCCAATATTCACTGACCTGTATCCATTGCAATACATACATGTGTTAGTGGTCCTGTAGAATCTGCAGGATACTAGGACCATGGCTCATGGACAATAAACCTGGCCATTGGTCAGTTCACTTGAGGTTTGCCATGCCACCTATCTGCACAGAGCTGGGACGGGACACAGAGGGACACACACACACAAAGCCAAACACATCTGACAACACATCCATTGATATGTTTAGGCTTAACAACTCCTCCTGCTGCACTGATGTGAAAGAGGGACATAGGGAGAGGAGCAGACTCTCTCCCTCATGCTCAAAGAGATGCTGCAAGCAGGAGCCTGGTCTGTAAGTTAAGGAGCATGCCTAGCACCCAGTTAGCTACTCTGAATACTGCTGTAAGAAACATGTGTTTTCTGGTAATAAGAACAATAGGGGAGCACATTTCTGCTTCCAGAAGCAGCCCAATAGTGCATTAGGAGGTGGACTCTTGCCCTAGCCAGCAGGAACACTTGAGTAGAAGATGCACTAGGGATTGCCTTGGATCTCTGTGACTGCTCCTGCCATGATACATTTATAGTCAGTTTGTAATAATAACCATTTGAATTCATGATTCCATGACAAGTGAATGCATTTCTTACTACGTTTCCACATACTGTAACTAACACATGGTAACAATATTGTCAAATACTCTGGGAATCCAAAGAAGTTTATAAAAGGGATGGCACTTGGTGATTTATTTGATATAATTTCCCAGCCCAACTTGCAATGTTTAGCTCACATTATAAACCTTGTTGGCTCAATTTAAAAATATCCTATCCACTTTTTCTAAATAGCCATTAACCAGTTCCTTGACCGCCTTTGACATGCTTTAAAAATAACTTGAATTTATTAATCCTACCCTTGACACTTTAAGCATCCAAACTACTGTCACTTAAGAAATGCTGCAGCACAAAAATAGAAAAATGAGAGGGTTTTTTTTTTCTCCTTCGAAAAATGAATTTTATACAAACAAAGCCTTGGGAAGTATAAATACCCTTTTATTGTACAGAGGCTTGCAATGATGAGAGTCAACAATTTCCTTGATTCAAAGAAATATTATGTCTGTTAATGACATTCATAAAACAAACTGTGCCTTGACCTCTACCCTGATGTATGATTCATCTTCTCAGGCTTTAATTTTGTCACACATGCTGAGTAGCTAGAACTTAATGAAACAAACTGCTGTGTCGATGCAATGTTCAGAGTGAAAATGCACACCATTTCTTTTTAACACACAAAACTAGGAATAAATGCTGATGATTTTAAGAAAGAAAACATATATAGCTATTGTTGTTTACAGCTCAGGTGCCAGAGGGATGTATGGTGCTTTGCAAAATTAAAAAAAATACTACTTATATAGAGTTGAGCATTAGAGAGTGCTGTACGAATATAAATTATTGCATCTTCACAAAAACTCCATTTGGTAGCTATGAGGGAAACTGTTCTCCCATTTCTACGTATCGGGGAACTGAGGCAGAGGTGAAATGTCTAATCCATGGACATATACCAAAAGAGTGTCAGAGTGGACTCACAATCCCATGTACTTTCCTCCATATTTCATTAAAAGACTTAGAAGGATCTGGCAGTCTAAGATCCCAGTCCTACAAATGCTTACACACAGACATGAGACTATTCCATTAAGTACAATGGGACAAGGTATGTGAATAAAGCTGAACACATGTGAAGGATGAGATTATTAGCTCTTGATCCTTAAAGTGCTGAGTGCCACCTGAGAATTCTTCACATCTTCCAATGATCTCGGTCACCTTGAATGATAGGACCACAGCTTGGCATAGTACAGAAAAAGTGATCAAAAGTGTCAAAAGATGATAGATTCATAGATTTTTATAAAGCCAGAATGTATCTTTATGAATATCTAGTCTGACCTCATACATTTCTCCCAATAATTTCTGCATCTAGCTCATAAATTCTTATTGAATTAGAACATATCTTTTAGAAAATATCTACTCTTGATATAAAGTCTTCAAATGATGGAGAGCCCACCATATTCTTAGATTAGTTGTCTGTTATTTGCAAGTTTGATGTCTGAACTACATCTGGGAGCCTAAACAGACATGTGCTAGCTTTGCTCCAGCTAGCTCACTAAAAACAATGGTGTGGATGTTGCAGAATGGGTTAGCCACCTGAGTATGGACCCAGGTGTCAGTTTGGTTTGTACTCAGATTGGAAGCACATGCCTCTGGCCTTGTTGCAATGCTACATTGCTTTTTTCCATGTATTAGCTTTGAGCAAGCTAGAAGGTAAACTCCCACACATCTACTGTGTGGACATCCTTTGACTGTTGAGAAATTGTGCCTTAATGTATGGTATGAAAGGATGAGCATATAAGCAAAAGATCATGAGTTATAATTTAGTTGCATACATATGTTAAGTTTGTTTCATTCTGAGGCTGAATTACATCAGTAGCTTTTAAAACATATTTAAAGTCATTGCAAGTTATAATATTGCTAGCTTGAAGGAGCAAAGACTGGAAAAAACTCAAAAGTGGAAGACAGCACTGGAAGGCCACTCTAAAAGGGTGTGTCTGTAGGGATTGAAAGCAGGAGAGTGAGAATGTACTGAATGCAGCATCAGGGAGCATATTGTGGGCTTCCTTTATGAGTGTATACACACACAGTAGCCAATCATAGGGGGTCTTGAAAGTTTGTGTTCTATTTAGAAAGTAATGGAATAGATACAGCCAGAAATATTTATATAAACATAAGCCTGAGCAGGAGACTCTTAATGACGATAGCTGCAATATAAGGGCATGTAGGTTCTGAGTGGAAAAGGAATAAAGAATTAGGCACACTCAAGAAACTGAATCAGTTCTACGTACAGTAGCTGCCTACCGAAGTGCTGCACTGGTTCAGAATACTTACATAAATCATGTTCATTCAAACAATATATTATAAATTAGTAAGAATGTTGGGAAGAATGTATAATTCAATTAATAAAAACAACAAGGAACTAGGGGTGATTAAAGTAGTTCAGATTAAAAAAACTTTCATCCAAAGCTTGGACAAGACCCAAAATTGAGCCTTTGCTGAGGTTCATAAAAGCTTATTAAACATTTTTTCCTCTTTGTTTTTCATTTTTGCTGCCTCCCCAATTCCAAGTTATTAGCGAGATTCCCATTGTATTTCAGGCTTGACCACAAGCATGAAACACCAGACAGCCTTGTGAGGGTGTCTGAGAACTAGGAGGTTCATATGAGATGCTCTGCAAAATCTTATAATTTGGGTACTGACCCAAACTAGACTTTTATTCACCACTCTTCCAGGTCACCCTCATCATTACTAAGGACAACAATTTCATTAAGGCCCCAGAACTCCACATGTCCAAATCCTGGAGTCTTTACTCACCCTTTATTTAGTTATTTTACCCAGGCCAACTCCTATTATGTTTAGTGGAAAAGTCCTGTTGAATTGAGTGGTATTATCAGACCCTAAGCAGCAACTTTGGGGTAGGTTGTGCCATTAATCCAGCACATAGTAACTGACGGGAGAATTACATCGTCTTTAGGGGGAGAACAGGAAGGCATTCTGGCACTCCTGATAAACAGGGAAAGTGCCTCTGCTATTCCACTCCATAATGGAGTGCAGTATATGTCCTCTGAGAGTTAGTACATGGTAGGGCCATAAGCCTGCATCTGTGGATCATAGAGGGAACAGTCTCTTAACTACCCTGAACTGGGAACAATTCTTATAATGGGTGTACTGAGAGCCATTGAATCAAACTGTAACTTCTGTATGTCAGTGGTGGACAACCTGTAACCCATCAGGGTAATCTGCTGGCTGGCTATGACACAGTTTGTTTACATTTGCACAGCCCCCTGCAGCTTCCAGTGGCCGTAGTTTGCCATTCCCAGCCGATGGGAGCTGCAGGAAGTGGCACGGGCTGCAGGAACATGCTGGCCGCTGTTTTCCATAGCTCTCATTGTCCAGGAATGGTGAACCGCGGTCACTGGGAGCTATGGGCAGCCATGCAAATATAAACAAACTGTCTGGCAGCCTGCCAGTGGTTTGCCCTCATGGGACATGTGCGTCTTGTGGGCCACTGGTTGTCCACCACCTCTGTATATAATGGAAACCACTTCAAGCCAGGGGGGTTGACAATACCCCCAGCACCCTTAGTTCCAGCATATATGTTCTGAACTCAGACACTGAAGTTATGTCTGGGTCATGTGCCCTCCCACACTTGATTACCAGCATAAAGGCAGTCAGAATCTAGCTCTAAGGATTTCAAGGTGAACCCACTGATTTTAATGGGTATTTTGCCTGAATAAAGATTAAGTAAAGTCTTTGGAATTTGGCCCTTTGATTTCAGTGGGAGGTTTGATTGGTTAGAGACCATGGGATCAAATCCTGAAGGAGTCATTTATTTTTTGAGGGCTTGATTTATCACTGTGTGAACCTGTTTCCTCACTAGTCTTTCAAAGCAATTGCACCAGGGTATATCTGATGTAATACAGTAAGGACTACTTGGACAATCCCCCTTTATACAAATAATTTCCCAAACTTGATGTATTTAGCTACATGTAAATAACAAGCTATAGATTTAGATAAACTGGGTTACATAGATATACATATAGAACATATTTAGAAGTTAAAATGCAAATTAAATGCTTTGTGAAATAATTTGTGTGTAGGCAAATGTGTGCTTGAGAATGAACATGAGAAATAATTTCCCTCCACTCCTTCCTGATTAATGTGTCATGTGTTTTTGTTGTAATGCCAGATCTGGTGCACCATGCTAGCAGACCACAGCATGACATTGGCATTGCCTGCTGACTGGAAATGAGCGACCACCAGAGGAGAACTGTGATTAGACAATTTTGTGTGTGTGTGTTAGTAAAAATAGCATGTTGGTGTTAAGCTTGTCTTCTTTTTGCCTGGGTATTTTAGCTGACAGGAAATATAAAGTTGTTCCCCCTAACCCACTCCCCACTGTTCTGAGGGCCTCTTTTAGAGAAACACATCATCAAAAATGCTGAGGCACATGAAAGTGTGTTAATGATGAAGTCTCAGGAATAGTACTGAATTTCCTGACAGTGGAGGGTTTAGGACAAATACTTTATTTTAATGATTTAATGGGCACTTTTAAATACATTTTTTTGGTAAATTTACAAAAGTGAGCATTTTTAAGCAGAAAAATAAATCCTTTGGAGCATTTATGAGCTATCCTTTACATTAATATCTATTTTTAGTTATTTATCAGGAGGCCTATCCCAACACCCACTGAAGTCAGTGTGTGGACTTTACTATGTATTGGGTCAGGCCCTGCTAGAATTACAGAACCACCTATTTCATTATTACAGGTTCATATCAAGCTAAACTTATGATTAATTATTATTGTTACATTATTTGTTAGCCAGTGGAAACCATTACTCTCTAACTGCTGCTCTGCGGCATGAAAGAAGATGACTGAATCCAATTCCTAGTGTCTAGAGACAAAATCATTAACACAAATAGCATGAATTGGCATCGTTGTTACCACATCCCAATAAAAAGATGAGAGGCTGAATCTGTCATGGAAACTGAACATCTTCCTCACCCCTAAAGATGGTATCTCCAAGTCAGTCTTAAGGTATATCAATGGTCTAGAGGAAACTGACATTTCTGCTGCTTGAGGCATAATTTTCAGATTAATTTTCCTTCTCCATGAAAATCAGTCAAGATGGTACTTTTCACCTTACCTGTCACATCACTATCCTTACAATAAAACATGCCCCCAAATTCTGCAAATTCTTACTGAAGTCAATGTGATTTTAGCCTGAATAATCCCTGCAAAATTAGGCCTATTATTTTAAATAGATGAATGTGCATGTACAGACTTAGAGACTCTTAACAATTCCTAGAATTTATCTGGTCAGCTATACTTCTGCCTTGGAATTATATTATTATTCTGCTCTGGTCATTTATTTTAAATAGATGAATGTGCATGTACAGACTTAAATTCTAGGAATTGTTAAGAGTCTCTAAGTCTGTACATGCACATTCATCTATTTAAAATAAATGACCAGAGCAGAATAATAATATAATTCCAAGGCAGAAGTATGGCTTAATAATAATAATATAATTCCAAGACAGAAGTATGGCTTAATAATAATAATATAATTCCAAGGCAGAAGTATGGCTGACCAGATAAATTCTAGGAATTGTTAAGAGTCTCTATCTGGTCAGCCATACTTCTGCCTTGGAATTATAGCATGCACTGTTGTTGTAGCCATATTGGTTACAGGATATTAGAGAGATAAGCTGGGTGAGGTAAAATATTTTTTATTGGACCAACTTCTGTTGTTGAGAAAGACAAGCTTTCGAGCTTACACAGAGCCCTTCCTTAGGTCTAGGAAAGATACTAAGAGTGTCAGTCTGAGCACCTTTCTCAGACCTGAGGAAGAGCTCATGGAATTATACTTACAGTCTGTCATACATTGTGTGTTTGTGTTCTAGAGTAAAGGCTTTACAAAATCGTGTATTATGATCTGATGGAATATAATGACTTCTTTGGAGCCGTCAAGTTCTCCCTTACACATCCTTAGTCAAGAGAATGTTAGAAAGCTGATTTTGATTATTTGTTTTGATTGAAGAGTATACTAATTTCAGATGTTAAAAAACCTTCTGGAAATTTCATTTGGGAAAAGAAACAAAAGTAAAAGATCCTGGTGCATATGTACAGGAAACTGTATTTCTAAAGTAAATAACGTGTTGCTTACTGTTTCTTTCCAAGACACCCCTGAGGCAAGAACCATATTATGGACTTGGGAATTGTCACTTTGATCAATGGAGCAATTTTTGGTAAACAAATCATAATAAACAAAACAAAACAAAACAAAAACCATGGGAAGCAACTCAGTTTGGTTTTGTACTCTTTTTATTTGCAAACAAATACCAGTAAGGTGACCAGACAGCAAATGTGAAAAATCAGGACAAGGGTTGAGAGGTAATAGGAGCCTATATAAGAAAAAGACCCAAAAATCGGGACTGTCCCTATAAAATCGAGACATCTGGTCACCCTAAATACCAGAAGCCCAGGTATCTTTATTTGCATTCCTCCTGCCATCCCACTGCTCAGACGGTGGGGTCCCTAGATACTAGTCTCTACTCCTTCCCTATTTGGGGGTAACAGCCTTAGGGGCTTTTTTCTCTCAATGGACTTCTACTCTCCTCACTCATTCTGCCCAACCATGCTGAATCCAGTAGTGACCTAGAATCAGGATGGATGCTTTACTGTGGCTATACTCAACACAATTATGCAGTGTGGACACATGAAATCATGTGAAACGAAAATATGTTTGACAATCATTTTCTAAAACAATGATAGCTAGCAGTGTATTGGTGCCATAGAACGGAGAGTGAAGAAATAGCAAAACAAGACAAACCCTAGGACTGAATATTGTGTTTTTAAAGAAATAGTGGCTAGCAGGAAGAAAAGAGATGCACAATTCATTGCCCCACTAGGAAATTAGAGCTCAGATTTTTGTGAATATGATGGGAGTAAGTTATTTGTGTCGGTATCAGGAACCTCCATGTTATCACTCGATCTATCCAGGAGTGATACTATAGCTTTGTCAGTGGACTTCTTTCTAGTCGGAAGGAAGGTCCATTCATGTTTCCATGTAGTACTTTCTTCCTCTTTGTGTAGGTGCTAATATTACACTCCAGTGCTATGGTGATGAGCCCATGAACCTTTTTAAGTAACTTTATAGAAGAATGTTCCTTTTAAAAGTGATATATAATCCATTTCATAGACTAGATCTCCTCCACCACCACTCAGAATAATTACTGGGAATTATTCATATAGACTGAAACAGCATATTGCCTAATGGCACAATTTGGGAGACTTTGATTTCTTAGAAATCCCCTCCAAATACTACATTAATCCTTTCTTCCCAGTCTTTCTTGTCTCAGATCCCAAACCCCTTGTCCCACCTTCATCAAAAGAAAAGAGAAAATTAGGGGAGAGGAATCAAAATGCTATATTCAAGGCTTTGAAAAGTCCATTCATCTTTTTTAAACTCCAGTTAAGTAAATCTTTTAGAGTTTGCTACTTGGCCGGGATTTTGATTGAGTATTTTGTAGTGTACACAGACTTTTGGTGTGTTTGACAACTACATTATTAATCCAGTTTGGAATATTAACAAAGGAAGCACCACTAAACTCCAGTAAGACTGGTAGAGCAATGTGAGAAACTGAGAGGAAGAAAAGGTTTAGCAGCTCACCAAGGACTCCACAAAGAATCAGTGATAGAAGTGAGAGGCCAGGGCTAATAGTTGTGAAAACACGTAAGTGATTTAGAAGCCTAAATTCCATTAAAAAAATGTCTTAGGCACTTAGGAATTTAGTGCTATTTGTGATAGTTCACAGGGTACCCAGGGCTGTGAGTCACATTATTATTCCCCTGACTTCAGCATGGAGAAGACTTGTTATGTTTAACTGGCTTTCAGTTTCCTGACACCACCAGCCAGGTAGCCAGCCAAGCACTCTGCTCTAGGCTATGCCAGCTCTTACTTTGTCTTGAAGGTTAGCAATAGGTGCATCCCAGTCTCTGAGTCCCTTTGAAGCATTCCCCTGTCGTAGCCATACCTATGGAAATACCAGGTCTGCTGTCCCCAAAGAGAACGATGTACACATCAGCTTGTATGAGTCAACACAGGAGAAACATTTTGCACAGCAGCTGCATACTGCTTTTTAAAATTAGTTTTTGCATTCCCTGGGCCTCTTCCCACTTAGCCCCTTTTATCTTCACCCCTTATCTCAGGATTAAAACTCTCAGGTTCTCTCTCTTACAGCTTAAGCAAATGCAACTAGAATCAGACTCTGATTATCCCTTGAGTTCCTTGGGCAGAGAACAACACCCTGCTTCACCCCTCTGGTCCCACCCAGACCCACCAAGCCTCTACAGCTCCTTTTATATGAGCCTTCTGGGGTTTGATTGACTGCTTCTGTGCAGACTCTGTAGGCAGGACTGGGGGACCCACCTTTGTTGCTCCTTTCCTGGGTTAGAGTGTAGTGGGACTGCAGGACTGCCAGCAGGGGGCCACAAAGGCCAAGTACACTCCGTCAAATTTAATATAATGCAAAATTATAGCACACTTTCTAGACACTAAACTTAACAAATAATTTAGCCTCCAGTCTATGGAAGTCTTATCTCTCCCAGAATCTTCTGCAGAGTTTTCAGACAAGGCTGGCTGTGATCCCATTTTTATTAATATAAATATGCTGTCTGTTACTTCCTAGGTGCCGAAGAAGGGGGTGTCTTCTTTACCTTCAGTACTCAGAGACAGTAAAACCCCTCCACCTTTCCCCCCACAGTCACTTATTTTTCCTGTGTGCTACCTCCTTGTTGACTTCACATCTTTCTGATGACTTTGTATATAAATAGGTATTCATTGTGGTAGCTTACGTTAATTAATATCCTGATGGAGAAAGAGATGAATAAACGTAATTTGTCTGACAGGAAATCTGTTTCTCCACTTCTACTGGAGACATATCTTGCTACAAAATCTAAGATCATTTTTTTAGTATATATACATAACTCCTTACATAGTATTTGTATATATATTTCATAACAGAATTAATGACTGTGTCCCCAGCTTTCATTTAAGATCTTACATGACATGATTTGGTGAACCAGAATGTATATTCCAAAATCAAGATATTTCTGTAATCCCCTTATCGAGTTGACAGGAAGGGGTTCTTGTATCACACTGTTGACTTTCCGTTGTACTTAAGCACCTAAGTAGAGCTGGATGGAAACTTGATTTTCCATTTAATGGGAAATTCTGTGATTTCAATTTCCAAAATGAAATGAAAAAAAAATCCTATGAAACTGTGTAAAAATAAATTGCTTCAAGTTGATCAAACTGTTTAATTTAGAGAAGAGGTAAAGTATTTCATCTTGGTTTTAACCCTTTGAAACCATGAGTGTATAAACCCAATTAATTTTATTTTAAAAAATCATTTTGAAATGAAAAATCAAAGTGTTCTAGTCCAAAAATATCAAAATGTGGCTCTTAAGTATTGTCAGAAACTTACTTTCAGTTTTTTCTTAACAAAATTTTGTGAAAATTGACACTTTTTCAAAACATTTTGAATTTGACAAAAAAAAAAAAAACAAAACATTTTTGTCAAAACACCTTCAGTGAAAACTTTTCCAAGCAGCTCTACTTCTAAATGTCTAGCTCACTTTCAAAAACTGGCCTTTGGCTTCTAAGTCACTTAAGTAGTATTTAGAAGTTTACCATAGAACTCAGAGGCACCTAAATCTTTGGCTTGTTCTCAATCCACTAAACCATATTGCACTCCAAATGGGAGCATGTCTCCATGGCAGCACTACTGACTTCTTTAGTACAAGGGAGATTTCCATAATACACAAGATAAAGTTCAGTTTTTAAAAGCATAATCAAATCATGAGTCTGGACTGAAAGTCTTATTTGCTAGTTTTATAACCATTTTATGGGAGAGTTTTAAATTTCTGATGTATGGGTTTGTAAATATAAATTTTGACAGTCCTATAATTATAGCATCAGAAATACACATTTCCTCTCCACACACATACTATAAAAATACATTTTGTGGGACCTTAACAATTTATTTATACAGACTGTGATTTTGCAAACTCAAGTGGGAGGTTGGTATAGCGTTGGTTTGTTTCTAAAACGTAAATTGAACTGCACGTTGTGCATCAACAAACTATGATTGTTCAAAGGAAGTCCTCCATGAACAAACAGGTCAAAGAATTAGTAGTCTGCTGCAAAGCCTTGTTTTTCAGGTTTAGCAGATTATTCCAACAAAGTTTTCCTTTTTGGCTAAAAATGTTTTGCTGTGTAAAGTAGTACAGTTCTAAAAGTTTGCATTAGCTGCCATTTGCCTTTCACAAAACTCAAGGTGAGGTGACATAGGATGGACCATAGCATGAGGAATGTTTCTAAGTGCTCCTACACTTCACAGGACATTGCCCAAAGTGCAGTACAAATTAGACTGAATGGCTCAGAGAATGGTAATGAAATAAAAGCCTTTCATCTCTGTGTCATTACCAATTCTAGCCTGGGTTGAAGTGACATGAAAGCATTTCCACCTA
This sequence comes from Dermatemys mawii, assembly GCA_007922305.1. Classification (NCBI taxonomy): domain Eukaryota; kingdom Metazoa; phylum Chordata; order Testudines; family Dermatemydidae; genus Dermatemys; species Dermatemys mawii. The sequence goes on from ML677332.1 coordinate 64,764,494, forward strand.
ATTGCTGAAATGAGGTGTCTGGGTTTGATCCAGCTCCTAGCATACAGGTGTTCTCCCAAAAATTGATATGAAAATAACACCTTCTGCTGTCAGTTTACATTGTGGAGACAAAGGTTATATAGCATGTTGAGACAGAACTCCTCTTTCTTTCGCAGAAGTGGTCCATCTAATACAGAATGTATTGGCAAGATGGTGGAGGGGAACCTTGCACTGCTTCGTCGGATGCATCCGACGAAGTGGGTATTAGCCCATGAAAGCTTATGCTCTAAAACTTTAGTTAGTCTTTAAGGTGCCACAGGACTCTTTGTCACTTCTGCAATTCCAGACTAACACGGCTACCTCTCTGGTTCTTGCACTGCTGCTGCCCATGCTATACTTTGGCTAGTGTCTTTCTTCCACACTGTAAATACACCAAAAACATGACTGGAAAACAAAAGGCGAATTTGTATTCAATGCTGAACACCATTTTATATATCTACTAAGAGTCAACCAGAGGACTTCAGTCTCCAGGGATGTAATCCTGGCCTCATTCAAGTCAATGGCAAAATTCTCACTGATTTAAATGGGGCCAGGACTTCATTCTAGGGATCTTAGTCTGGTACCCTTCATCCACACTCAAAACATTAATGGAAAACAAAGGTGACCTGAGTACTGCTGAAAGTCAATAGCAACATCACTCTTGCTTTCTTTAATATAAGGTCCGAGATCTCCAGTTGGGGTAAATTTTCATAACGCTGTTGAAAGCAATGGACTAACACCAATTTATACCAGCTGAGGATGTGGCTCCTAAGAAACAACAGAGAAAATCCAGCTGTAACAAAGACATAGTTCTGGATACTGTTAAGAATACAAAACTTCACACGCGCATAAAAGCAACCACCCACTGGAAAAAAAAATCTACATTTTTTAAGACTGAATTGATTTCTGAATACCATGTGTTATCAATCATAATAATTATATATGTTAGGCAAACTTAATGAGACAACTCAGCCAATGTTTTTATCATTTGAACAGTATACACTATCTCCTTCCAGAAAACATGCTAATTTCCTTTGTGACTGTTCATAATTAAGATTTTTAAGGGTTATTTTAATTTGCAATGCTTTTTTATTGGAGTCAGCTCAGATATATATTTGTTTTCCTCTATAAAAAAAGATTTAAAATCATTTAAAATGTTTGCTTCATCTTATTCTGGAAGACTGAGCAAGACACAGATGTTCAAGACTCTAGGGTTCTGACTCTGAGACCCTTGGCAAATCACTTCACCTGTATATGTTTTGGCTCCCTCATCTGTTAACATGGGGATTGTATGGCTTAATTAATCAATGACTGTAAAGTGTTTGAGATCCTCAGCTCCTCAGATAAACTATATGAGTGCAAAGTATTATTATTATTGTTGTTATACATGAAAAGGCTTGTGCATTTTTGTTACATTCTAGTGATAATGTAAACAGTTGATTTCCATTAATCTAAAACTGTACATTTCATTTGTGACTCAGGGGGCTTAACACAATATTTTTAGTAATCATTATAATAATAATAATAATTAATAATAATGTATTTTAATAAGCGTCCATGCCTTAGAGTTTGTTGGCATTCTAACAGAAATAATGAAACATGCAGTTACAATAAAAATGTCAAAGAGCCTGTAAACAAAACCCCAAAGTCCACCCAGTCAAAAATATAAATATAAAATATTAAAAATTCAAACAATGAAACTAAAATTCATAGAAAATAATCTTGGAAAGTTCATTTGGGGTGCAAACACCATTCACATTCAATACAAAAAAAATTAGCCTGAGATAATAGGTTTAGATCCTGCTTCAAACTTCCCTGCATTGTTAATGATGGTGATTTTTATAGAACTATTATGTGCAAGGAACTTGACAGATAAAATCTGAGGATGTTCACATCTAGAGCTTCAGTTTGGGCTCAAAGTCCAGGAAATTCTATAGCATCTTTCCAAATAACAATAATTTATAGTCTAAAGCTTTAAGTTTTCCATCTGCAAATAGCAAAATACTTCTAGAAAAGTCAGCATCTCTTTAGACCGAGAATCTCCCATGTATGAATATGTGTGACCTATGAAACCCTCAATGCCAACTGGCAAAGAAGATTACAAGAATATTCTGATCTTGATATACAGATTATGATTACCTAAAGAATGCCATGTGAGATCTTAAATGAAAGTCAAGATCATGCTGATCATTAATATCATTATGAATGTATGTACAGATACTATATAAAGAGTTATGGATGCATATTGAATTCATATTTTAATGGCAGAATTGGCAAACAGATTTTCTGACAGACAAGATATGTTTATTCATTTGTCCATCTGTTTGGCATGTAAATTAAGCATTGTAAACCAAAACCATGGCTGCATATCCACATATGAAGTCAACAGGAGGATGTGTAACCAATAAGAAAGAAGCAGGGATACAGGAAAATTACAAGCAATATTTTGTTTTTGTTTTACTTTCTTGAGGACAGGCAATGAATTTTGGAGATAGAAGTATAAGGCAAGGAGATATTTCTTTATCCTGCAACCAGAAAGTAAATGGACAGTGTGTTTACATTCGTGAAAATGGGATCTCAACCAGGCTTAGTAGAAATGCTACAAAGAACATCTGGGATGGTCAGTTTAGGCTCTAGAAATCATGTTATGATTTTGTTTGATATTTTGTTTCCCTTATCTTTATTCACCTTTTCTTGAATCTCAAATCTTTGAAAATAAATGTATCATTGTTTTCACTATAAGTATATCTCAGTGCTGTGATATTATACAAGAAACTGACCTTGAATTGAATCACAGAAGCATTGTTCCTTTGGGACAGTCAACCTGGTATTTCTGTGAGTGTTGAGTGCACTGGAGACTACAGGGAATACTTTCAAGGGACTCAGAGGACTGGGGTACATCTATTGTTAATCTGGATGGCAAAATAAGGGCTGAACTAGCTCAGAAAAGAGTGTCTGGGTGACTAACCAGCTGTTGATGTCAGGGATCATACATGCAATTAAACACCGACGAGTCTTCCTCTTTCTGGAGCGAGAGGGTTAAGAAGGTTACTCCCAGTCCTGGATATCCCGAGAACCATCACAATATGTTGTGGCTGTGGGTTTTTTGTTTGTTTGGTTGGTTGAGTGTTTTGTGTGTGTGAATGTCCATCTCTTTGAATGGACATCAAGAAAGGATGGGAACACTGATAGGTGGGAAATTATAATGGAGGTTTCTAAGCTGCTTAGTCTTCTGATCAACTGATATGGATTGGCATTACAGGGGACAAGTTTTGGTGCTTTGGTCAATTTTTACTTTTATCACCTATGTACACCATTGTGGGCCCGAGTTGTGAACAGGTTTACTTTACTGTGGAGTTTGTATAAGTATGGCATTTAAATCAATAATGTACTTCAATATGTACATATAACAAATAAATATGCATTTTGATTATCCCCCACCATTTGTAAAATATGTTACTTTTCTTGGGGTGAAAAGAAATAAAAGTTTTGAAAATAAAAAGCATAGGTGGCTATCATCCCCCTGAATGCTTTGTTATATGCTTCTCCCCTTTCTTTCCTCTTTCTTTGTAAAAATCTGTGGGTCTCGAACTGTATCTTCCTGTGTTTGTGCAGGATCAAGCACAATGGGATATGCGCCCTGGCTTGGGGCTTTTGAATCTTATGTAATCATAAATAAATAACAATAATAGACTATTTTTGTTTTAGATAATGAAGCACAGAAAAAAAAAGAATAAAATAATGGGCCAAATTCCCTCTCGGTGTAAAGTAGAACATCTCATTTTACTTCAGTGGAGCAGTGCCAATTTATACCAGCAGCAAGTTTGGTCCAAAGTGTCTATGAGAGAGAAGCTGAAAGAGCAGAGTAATTCTCTTTCTCTGAGATTCTCCACTAGGAATCCCTTCTTCTTCCTGCAGAACAGGTGAGAAGCAGCAAGACTCCTTAAATTTAAAGGTGCAGTACATAGAAATGAGAAGCTGAATGTCTCACGATTACATTGCCACATAGACCAGAGTAAACCGTTTTTTTTCCCCAGAGCGGGAAAGGTTTTTGAAGCAGAACCATCAATACTGCAGTACAATGAGGAAAATATCTGCCTTGTCAATAACTATAGGGAACATGTCACCGGCTGTGCCGTAATGTGAAGTTGCCTTAGAGACTGCCTCATGGCTGGAAGGAATGTCTGTGTTTGGAGCGTGGCTAGAGAGACATAGTTGCACTTGCAGCTTTTTTTTCTCCATCCACTAAGACTTGTGTTATTTTAGTGTTAGAAACAAAACTAAAATAATAATAATAATAATAATAAAAAAATTGCCTGCCTCTTACATTTTGAAGTCACAAGGGACAAAAATCCTAAGTAGAAGCTGAAAACTGCTCACGGCTTTGAATGAAATGAAGGAAATTTATGAAATAGTGATTTGTATCCTCCAGATAATGTCATAAACTAGATTAGGGCATGAATAATTGATATTTTAAGTGTGCAATTAAGAAGAAAAAGCCATTTGGAAATCCCACCTGCCAACTATATGTGAAAGCTCTGCAGTTTTTTTTGCTAGATTGATATGGCTATATTCTGACCACGTTATGCCTTTTCAATCCAGAGTAATTCCTCTCAAATCAATGGAGTTACTGCAGATTTATGCCAGTGTAAGTGAGGTCAGAATCTGGTCCAGAGTTTTCTATTAAAGATAAAATGCACACTGTATGTATTTTTTAACTCCATGGACATCAATGTACTCAGGACTGTGTGACATGCGAGCAGAAAAGTTAGGAGAGATTGAACTGAAAACTCAGGGCAAGATCGTTGCCTGTTGCATGTTTTCAAACAGGTGAGAAAGAGGTTTCAGCTGCCTCTTTACTTCTCTACATGGCTTCAGCATGAACGAGGGAAGCACAGGGCAGCGGGAGTTGAGAGAGGGGATATCTGTGGAGCCTTAGGATGACCAGCTGTCCTGATTTTATAGGGGCAGTCCCAATTTGAGGTGCTTTTTCTTATATAGACTCCTATTACCCCCCCCCACCCCACTCCCGTCCCAATTTTTCACACTTGCTGTCTGGTCACCCTGGTGGAGCCTTGACTCGATTGTCCCCCATAAAACAGATTGAACTGCACAGCTCTGAGGCTGTGAAGAGGAAGAAGTCATCTGTGCCTGGTAATGGATTAGCATGGATCAATTTAACCCTGAAGCAAGCAGAGACCAGACTAATTCTCAGAATAGCAGTTCGTTCCCTAGTCTGTACCTGGAGCAGTGAGAGTGGATTGTATTGTTACAATGTAGTCCTTAATTTTCATGACTAAAGAAATCATTATTGATAATCCTGTCACTGGAATAGAAGACCAAGATTCCTCTTAGTTTCTTTCCTGTTTGGGGAAACACTTTTTACATTATCTCCCCTCCCACCTACCAAAAACATTTGTCCTGATTCCAGAAGTTGCACATAACCACATTAAACAAAAGGCTGCATGAGGCAGACAAATGACATCCTGCATGAAAAGACTTGAAAGCTGAAACATCAGTGGGGCTGAGGTGAAAAACTGCATCTCTGACATTAAAGTTTTGCAGGCTTCCATCTATCTTTTCTGTGCTACGAATGGTTAGATTAAGGTCAGATAAGCAACAGCACTCTCACACTTGGTAGGTCTCTCTTCACCTATAGGACTAAAATTATTCCACTCCAGGATATTTTGTTAAATTATTTTGGTGACAACATGCAAGTGGAACAGTGACAATACTGTGTACTGCATATACCTCTGAGTGATCGTCCCCTCCCATGAAAGGTGTGGGGAGTAGGGAACCTGTGAGTTTCCCCATGGGTTATTTACTTCAAATTGTTCAGTGGGGAAGTATAGAGTATTATTATTCCTATCCTCAGTTCTGAGAACTGAAGGCTAAAATCAATGTCATTTAAATTCTTTTTTCTTTAGCATTGACAGCTGCCAACAAGTGGGCAAAATATGTTTATATTGTGCAAATTCCCCACCCCAAGTGTGTACCCTCCATCATTCTGCTGCCAGTACTAAGCCAGTGACCCCTTAAGCTTTTGACATTTGAGTCTCTTTCAAGCTGCAGATTTTTCTTTTGCTCCAGACCTTTGAGAATTAGAAAAAATCACATTAATACAATGATTGAACAACACTTAAAAAACCCTAAAATATATGTTTGTTTCTTGATGTGCAAGCTCCAGCCTGTTCAATAATGTTCCTTGACCTCCTCAGACCTGCTGACCATCAATCCTTCATGTGTCTGCACAAGTCTCTGGTGATCACTCCCTTGTTTGTAAAAAGTCAAAGGCTTTATGAAAATATTTTGAACAATTATAGAAGGAAAAATGCATTTGGCAGGCCTGAGTCTGCCACCATTATAAGGGCTTTGCAAGGAAATTAAATGAAGGGTACTCCTGCCAGACAATTCATGCTGCGAACATGTGAGTACTATGGACTTCTAACAAAAGGGGAAATAAATGCAGAAGTGTGAGCTTTTATGGCAATACTTATATTATACATTTATTTTATTGGCAAATCAAACTTTATAAAAGGGAAAAGAAGGTGGTAGGAGTATCTGGCATGGAACACTGAAAGCATTGGCGGAAAGGAAAATAAATAGGAGGCTGAAGTCTTGACTTATAAACTAAGGGGAAAAATATCAAATTTGCCAACTGAAACTGCTGGTAATAAGTAGATTGGGTTGCTGAGAAAATGAAAAACTGTTATTATTATTATTATTATTATTATTTATTAATTTTAATTCATAAAACAGATCTAACTTTTGTGGTTTAAGTCCATCTGTAGATTTTACAAAGGACAAAACACAATACCAACCAAGAAACAACCCCCAACCCCATCACAATGGGAAGTAGTACAAGTCTGGTACTTGTAAATTGGAAGATGGAAAACTATCTCGTTCCACAGGGGGACTGACTGGGTGATCTTTGGGTCTCTTCCATATTTCCCTGGGATCTGTGCAGGTGAACAGCCATTGTACTATTCCCCTACCATTTCCGCCACACAGCAGGAAAACTATAACTGTGCAAGCTGCTCTGCTAATACGTCTCAACCCTTACCTGAAGGGACAGTCCCATTAGAGGGGAAAACTAAGTTGTTCAGTCTCCATGGCCCAGTCAGTCCTTTTTTTGTGTGTGGGGGGACTATAGACAAGGTTATCAATTGCAGTGACAGGTTATTGTTTTGGGTGTCTTTTTTTGTCTTCCTAGGGATCACCTCTACACTTATTACTGGATTTATATCAATAAATGTATGTTACACTATCCCCCGGGTAGTCATAAAGGCCCAGTTTTCCTGCATGGATGCCCAAAGTTAGTCACTAACATCCATATTAAGGAACCTAAGTTTTGATTTAGGGATGAAATGGAAATGTGGTTGGTTAAATGAGCACTTAGATGACTAACTATAGATATAGATACTTAACTAGAGACACTCAAGCTTGAAAATTGGGCTCCAGATTATAACAACTTTTGATCACTAATAACTGGCCTGGGTTCAAACAAGTGATCCAGAAATGAAATTTTCTATATTTTATTTTGTCTCTTCCCAGTCATCCCTCCTTCCCACAAGAACCATGTTACTGATTGCAAGACTTTTACAAAGGCCAAGAATGAATATATTTTCTAATGTTATTGATTATGGGGAAAGCATCCAGTGACCTTGCCTCACATATAATAAATTAACAAATTGTCAGGTGCTGAGTGTAAGGGATTTGCCTCCTTAGAACAAAAAATAGATGTTTAGGGGTTTGTTTGCTAATCAGATCGATAGAATCCATCATCATCACTCACACTGAATTTTTAGCTTTTTATGTTCCAGAAAGGACCTTTGTCTCTTTTACATCTATGATTATTTCAGATATTGCCTGAATATGTGTATTTATGTATCCCACCATTCCTTGGTTGGATCACAAGCCAACTTGGATCTTAGAGACATATACCTCTCTGTGAGATAGAGATTATTTACATTTCTGATGTCCACTGGTAGAGAGCCCAGGCTGCTGAAGGTTTATGTTTATCGTAAGTGGGGTTCTTGAGACTAAAGAGGTAGGATGGTCTTGTGACTTAGGCTTTAGGCTGTACCAGGGGAGGGGATGGGATCTAGGTTCATATCACATCTTTGTCACTGACTACTTCTCCCTTAGGCAAATCACTTAACCTTTTGGTGCTGCCATTTCCCACTTGGGCTACTTGTCTTTTACCCTTTTTTTGTCTTCTCTACTTAAATTGGAAATTCTTTGGCGTATAGGCTGTCTCTTATGTGAATGTACATCATTTGAGAAGCTCTGTTTGGATTGAGGCCTCTAGACACTATTGTAATACAAATAATAATAGTGGTGTGGATCAAAATTTGATGACCCAGAGATAACTGGTTTGTTACAGATTACTTGACTTTTAGTTGTGTGATTGATTCTGGGGTACTGTTTCACTATTGATTTAAACAGAGTGGTGACACCTACAGGATTAAGAACATCTGGTGTTCTTCTTGGGTTTCTGATCAGACCTCTCCCTGATTAGCTTGTTAGAAGTAATATTGTAGGAAAACCACAGGGAAAAGCTATACAGTTGTCAGCTAAACTGCAAACATGAAGCATCAAGTGTTGAATCAAAGACTTTGAATCCCTGAAACACAAATCCCTACCTAAAGGAAACTCTGCATAATAGTAGTCTGCCAGCCACTAACAAACAACACAGTCAGACACACAGGCTAATCATTATGGCTAAGATTTTCAACAGGCCTAAGGGAATTAGTTACTCAGCTCCCATTGTGACAGGTTTCAGGGTGTAGCTGTGTTAGTCTGTATTAGCAAAAACAACGAGGAGTACTTGTTCATCTTAAAGACTAACAAATTTATTTGGGCATAACCTTTTGTGGACTAAAACCCACTTTATCAGATGCATGGAGTGGAATATACAGTCAGAAGCTATATATAGATAGGGTGACCAGATATCCTAATTTTATAGGGACATTCCCGATTTTGGGGTCTTTTTCTCATATAGGCTCCTATTACTCCCCATTCCCTGTCCTGATTTTTCACACTTGCTGTCTTGTCACCCTATATACAGAGTACATGAAAAGATGGGGGTTGCCTTACCAATTCTAATGAGACAATTCAATTAAAGTGGGCTATTATCAGCTGGAGGAAAAATCACTTTTGTAGTGGTAATCAGTGTGGCTAATTTCAAACAGTTGACAAGAAGGAGTGAGTAATAGGAACTACACACTCCACAACACTACCCCAGGAACCTATCTTTGCAATAAACCTCATTGTCATCTCTGTCCACATATCTATTCAAGGGATACCATCATAGTCACATCTGCCACAGCATCAAGGGCTCATTCACCTGCTCATCTACCAATGTGATATATGCCATCATGTGCCAGCAGTGCCCCTTTGCCATGTACACTGGCCAAACTCGACAGTCTCCATGCAAAAGAATAAATAGACACAAATCAGACATCAAGAATTATAACATTCAAAAATCAGTCGGAGAACACTTCAACCTCCCTGGACACTCAGTTACAGATTTAGAAGTGGCAATTCTTCAACAAACAAACTTCAAAAACAGACTCCAATGAGAAACTGCAAAACTGGAATTAATTTGCAAACTGGACACCATCAAATGAGGCCTGAATAAAGACTGGGAGGGGATGAGTCATTACACAAACTAAAAAACTATTTTCCCATGCTAATGTTTCCCTGTATTGTTACTCACACCTTCTTGTCAACTGTTAGAAATGGGCCACCCTGATTACCTCTACAAAAGTGATTTTTCCTCTTGCTGATAATAGCCCACTTTAATTGAATTGTCTCGTTAGAATTGTTAAGGCAACCCCCATCTTTTCACGTACTCTGTATATATAGCTTCTGACTATATATTCATGACTCCATGCATTTGATGAAGTGGATTTTAGCCCATGAAACTTATGCCCAAATAAATTTGTTAGTCTCTAAGGTTCACAAGTACTCCTCATTGTTTCAACTCCCAAAGAAAGTCAATGAAAGTTGAAAGCCTAATTTCCTTCAAAGCCTTTGAAATTCCTAGTGTATGTTCTTTGTCTTTATGCCAGGATTAAATTATAAGGGGCTGATTTGGATTTTCACCTCAGATGCTTTCCACTCTTCTAGCCATGTAAACAGGCCTTATAGAGTGTGTATTCCCATTTCCAAGTGCCTTTATATTACTTGAACAGTAAATCAGAATCAGGACCTGAATTTCTAGGCAGCAGTCAGACTGTGTTATGACAAAGAGTCCTGTGGCACCTTAAAGATTAACTAAAATTTTTTTTAGAGCATTCTCTAGAGCATGCTCTAAAAGAAATTTAGTTAGTCTTTAAGGTGCCACAGGACTCTCTGTCACTTCTGCAATTCCAGACTAACACGGCTACCCCTCTGATTCTAGACTGTGTTATGTAACCATAACTTGATTTACATACAGTAAGGTAACACATTTATGTCATTGTATACTACAATGTACTAGCAACTGGGGCATTTTCAATCCTGAAAACAATTTCCCTAAATTCTGGCAAATGCCTGATTGGAAGACAGATAAGGGAGAGTGGATTAGAAAGGTTAATCTGGGACTCTCTCAGCAAGTCATTACTGTGGGGGCTATAGGAAGACATATCATAACTCATCCTACAACATCTTGCTTTTCTCATACCAGTTTTCCAGATTCAAGGAGTAATTCAACCAGAAAATATTCTGATTCCCAATATGACCGTTTTCTTAGCAATGCTGAGTCAGTTAGAAAGAAAACTAGATCCATGTTGAATGTGTAATCACCTCCGGAACAGCACCAGATGAGCTCAGGGAACAAACTGAGATTTTAGTTTTATTTTAAAAAGGAAATTATTTAATATTATGACTCACCAAAGAAAGTTGGTTTTGTATTATTATGTTTTACCTTTAAGCAATAATTTTATTTAAAAAATCCATAACAATACATCTGGGTTGCATTTTGGAAATGAATTTGATCTTTAAATATAACCTGAAGCATTCAAACAAAAAAAAAGATATGGCCCTGTTATTTCAAAGTAATGGTCATCGCCAATGTACTGCCTTGGCCTGTAGTAATAACACTGGTCTACAATTTTTTAGAAGTCGTCTGCTTTAGAGATAAAATGTGATATTTATTATGTATTTTGATGTGCTGAATTCAAATATGACAATTAAAACAATTGATTGGCTACTGTTTCTAAGATATTTAAGTTTTTACATTTTATGTCTATGTATATTGTGTAGATAGTAGAGTTTTAATCATAAATTGTAAACCTAGGTCTTTTCATGTGTTTATGGTTGCTTTACATGATAAGATTTCACCTGTCCTGTTTATGTAACACTTTAAAAATCAGCAAAAGGGTTATATAAATAAAATGTGTTATGAAACAAAAGGCAAAAAACTAGTATGTACATAGTTTAGTCCTATTCAGTGTCTACTCGGCGCTTCTTGGCTTGTCTCTTGTATTCATTAAATGGAGCATCTCTTGTCACTGTCCAGCAATAGTCTGCAAGCATTGATGGGCTCCATTTGCCCTGATAGCGTTTCTCCATTGTTGCAACGTCCTGGTGAAATCACTCGCCGTGCTCGTCGCTCACTGCTCTGCAGTTCGGTGGAAAAAAATCTAGATGAGAGTGCAAAAAATGTATCTTTAGTGACATGTTGCAACCAAGGCTTTTGTATGCCTTGAGGAGGTTTTCCACCAACAAGCTGTAGTTGTCTGCCTTGTTGTTTCCGAGAAAATGTATTGCCACTGACTGGAAGGCTTTCCATGCCGTCTTTTCCTTGCCACGCAGTGCATGGTCAAATGCATCATCTCGAAGAAGTTCACGAACCTGAGGACCAACAAAGACACCTTCCTTTATCTTAGCTTCACTTAACCTTGGAAATTTTCCACGGAGGTACTTGAAAGCTGCTTGTGTTTTGTCAATGGCCTTGACAAAGTTCTTCATCAGACCCAGCTTGATGTGTAAGGGTGGTAACAAAATCTTCCTTGATTCAACAAGTGGTGGATGCTGAACACTTTTTCTCCCAGGCTCCAATGACTGTCGGAGTGGCCAGTCTTTCTTGATGTAGTGGGAATCTGTTGCACGACTATCCCATTCGCAGAGAAAACAGCAGTACTTTGTGTGTCCAGTCTTCAGACCAAGTAAGAGAGCAACAACCTTCAAATCGCCACAAAGCTATCACTGATGTTGGTCATAGTTTATGCACCTCAAAAGTTGTTTCATGTTGTCATAGGTTTCCTTCATATGGACTGCATGACCAACTGGAATTGATGGCAAAACATTGCCATTATGCAGCAAAACAGCTGTAAGACTCATCTTCGATGAATCAATGAAGAGTCTCCATTCATCTGGATCGTGAACGATGTTGAGGGCTGCCATCACACCATCGATGTTGTTGCAGACTACAAAATCACCTTCCATGAAGAAGAATGGGACAAGATCCTTTTGACAGTCACGGAACATGGAAACACTAATATCACCTGCCAGGAGATTCCACTGCTGTAGTCTGGAGCCCAACAGCTCTGCCTTACTCTAGGGTAGTTCCAAATCCCTGACAAGGTCATTCAGTTCAGCTTGTGTTATGAGGTGTGGTTCAGAGGAGGAGATGGGAGAAAATGTGGGTCCTGTGACATTGATGGTTCAGGACCACAAGTTTCATCCTCTTCCTCATCTGACTCAAGTGAGAATGATTCTGGTGCATCAGGAACCGGCAGTCCTTCTCCGTGGGGTATTGGGCATATAGCTGATGGAATGTTTGGATAATGCACAGTCCACTTTTTCTTCTTTGACACACCTTTCCCAACTGGAGGCACCATGCAGAAGTAACTATTGCTGGTATGATCTGTTGGCTCTCTCCAAATCATTGGCACTTCAAAAGGCATAAATTTCCTTTTCCTGTTCAACCACTGGCAAAGATTTGTTGCACAAGTGTTGCAGCATATGTGTGGCGCCCACCTGTTGTCCTGATCTCCAATTTTTCAGCCAAAATAAAGGTGATAGGCTTCCTTAACCATAGTGGTTATACTGCGCTTTTGTGATGCAAAAGTCACTTCACCACAAACATAGCAGAAGTTATCTGCACTGTTCACACAAGTACGAGGTATCTCTGCTCACTTTGGCTAAACAGAAATGTGTCCCTTTGCAAAATCAAACACTGACAAATAAGAGAGAACAACACTGTATGATTTCTAGAGCTGATATAGGGCAATTTGTTCAGCAGAGTGATGTAAGCTTCGTTATGATTGCATCATCCATGACTTCTAGGAATAACATGATGCAATTCATATCATGTATGATGCAATACTAGCTTCAGATTGCATCCTTCATTGTTTTGCCTAAAAAGCAAGTACTGTCCAAACCCAGTCATAGATTTATTCATAGATCCAGTCAAAGATGTATTTTAGTCATTTCTGGTTTAAATTGAGATCCCTTCCCTTTATAACTCGTTTATCCTCCGCCATTCCCATGTCAAGGGTCGTATATACTGACCCAATAGCATATATTGAAAACTAGGGCCAATCAACAATTTTAAGCATCATTTTCATTCTCAGTGACCCAGAATTAGTAAAGTTTGACTACATTTATTTCAGAAGCATTTTGGCTGTAGAGCAGTGTAATTCTTAGTATTTGCATGTCTATTTACAAACATTAACTAATTAATTTTCACACTATATCTGAGAGTCAGGTAGATCATTATCCTCCCCCTTTTACAAAAGGAATAACTGAGACAGAGAGCTTAAGTGACTTGTAATTTCCCTGACATTCTGAAGTCCTTGGGCACTGGTGCACCTCTGTCCTTCCTATTCTCTCTCGGTGGCATATCATAGTCTAGTCTCCCATGGACTGTAATACATTAGCCTAATTTTGGTTGTCGGGTTTAGCGTGCAGGGGTGGGTGATGTTGGTGGCCTGTGATAAAATAGGAGGTCAAACTAGATGACCCGGTAGTCCCTTCTGGCTTTAAATTCTATGATTTACTCAAGATCATGCCAAACATCACAAGCAGAACTAGGAATGAAATCCTAGTCTCTTAAATTCCAGTTTAATCACTAGACCACACTGCCACTCATTCTCTCACTGTTATGAAGGAATGCATCTTCTCAATCAACTTTTTCCATCATGAATATTCATCCAAATGAGCTATGGAACCTTCTAACATGCCTAGAATACATAACCTTCCAATATCCCCTGAAAAAAATACTACACCTCCCCAAACTTCAGAAAAGGCATTCAGTTTGGCATGAGGGCACTTGACCTCTATAACCATCCAGGCACTGTAAGCATCACCCTATGTACATATGAAGGCATGTGACTTTATATTTCCTTTTTCAATTACTCATGCACTAATTTAAACTTTGTGTTGCAAGCACTTTCTTTTCCCTGAATGGCAAGTGTATTAGCTAACTCTGTCAGTGCAGCTGCCAAGTCCCCAAAGCAAACCTGGCACAGTGTGACCTCATGTCCACTGCATGCAGGGCGCTTGAGTATGAACAGGGAGCTTTGAGTAAATAGATGCAAAGGCCAGGCCCTGTCTGAGCTGCCTTGGTAAGTGTGCTTTATGATAAACTTTATCTCATCAGGAGAGTGCATGGAGGGAAACTTGGTCAAAGTCCAGCTCCAGAGCTTTTGTTGAGACTGAACTTTTCTGCTCTCCAAATCTGCCATATTGAATTAAGCAGAATAAAGCCGGCTGCTTGCCCGATTATTTACAACATCACGGGAAACTTGGAATGACTTATTAAAGATGGAAATAGTTTTCTTTCCTCAGAAACAGACCTGGCTTTGCCAAGATACACAGTGACTGACTGAGTGCAAGAGTAGTGCAAAAATGCCTTCCACAGCGAAGGTTATTAAAACATACCTGGCCTCATTTATCAGCACTAACACTATGCATGCACCTATGCTTTGATTCCAAGAGTGGAATCTCCAGGGAACACATTTATTTTTTTTCTGGGGACAGGCACTGTTTTGTGGATATGAAAAAAAACAACAACATTAAAGTAAAAAGACTGGACAGTGTGTTTGCTGCAGCCTTGAGATCATAAAAATGAGCCCCTCAGTATTATACTGAAAGCCATTTTAACATCTCTGAATACTCATTGAGTGGCTGGGTTTTTCATTAAAAAACGCAGAAACAAATAAAAAACAGAAATGTCTTCCCCCCGAGCAGTATAAACCTTGGAAAAACTAAATTGCTAAATATGGAAGAGAGGAATTGTGGTCTGAGAGTTACAGCATGCAACTTAGAGTTAGGTTTCATTCCTAGCTCTGCCCACTGACTTATTGTGTGACTTCGGGGCACATCATTTCACTTTGCTGCACCTCAATTTCAACGTCTTTAAAATGGAACTAATAAACTTTACTCACCTCACAGAGGGTTGGTGGGGCTGAATCACTATTTGTAAAATGTTTTCAGATGGTGAAACTTCTATTTCCTAAGACAGTTTAGAATGAGGAAAACACAGGATAATAAACTGGAAGGAACAATGCTGCATTGGAAGTGGGGTGGACATAGAACCAGTATGTCCACAGCTCCTCCACTCTATGCACCACTTTCTTTGTATGGAGAGAGAGAGCCTGACACAAATCCCTACCTAATCTCCTCTGCCAACTCTATGGTTGGCTCTCAAAATTTCAGTGTACAGAACACAAAAGATGGTCTCTGCATAGCAATGAAAGACTACAGATTAGAGTCTGAAATCCATGGCACTAGTATATATGAGGCCTCTTGCAGTGATGACATCTGAAATCCTCAGATAGAAGCTGTGCTACCTGCCAGGGAAAAGGAAGTGAGAGAAGGCACATGACGGTGCCTTGGCTCTCGAGAGTGAGAGGGGAACTGAAGATTTCATTCCTTCTTGTTATCTGTAAGAGAACTCTGTTATGTGTTGTCTGTATAAATATGCTTTTGCTGGTTTGCCTTTCATGGCACCCCCTACCTTATTTACAATGAACTCAGTCTAACAAAAATCTAGTTTGGAGTAGTCAAGTCCATTCACAAACTTTGTAAATAAAGCAGATAAAACAAAGGCTTGATCCTGGATGGTGCTTTCTCCTCTCCACTCTCACTGAGTACTATATTTATTAGCAGGGCTCAGCACGACACAGAATCAGGCTCCTTCTTAAAGTGGGGAGCTCTTATTCTTTTCACATGCCATCTGTTCAATAGATGGTTGTGTAGGGTCAGTTAACTCCGGGCTTTAAAGAGTGGCCTGGAGCCAAGGACTACACGGGTTGAACCATCTATGAGAATGATGCAGTCTCTTTGACCCTTGCAACTCATGGAGGGAGAGGGGAAAGGGTTATATTATTTTGTCTATTGTCTCCTATCTATTTATGTAGCCCGAAGCAGACAAGTCAATAACCAAACAAAGCAGAGAGAAATGCAATGGTTGAGGCTATGGTCCAGATCACTCCCGTTCTCCTTTGGGAGATGACCCTGTAGTCAGAAAGGTTCAGGGGCTGGGATTATGATGGGACCTTGGTTGGGATGCCCCAGGGAGGGAGTAGGTTCTTTGCATGCTCTTCATGAAGAAAGCATTACGCAATCTCATTCTCAGTTTCTAAGCAGAATTCATGTGTGGCAATTAAGCAGATTGAAAAGTGTGAGCTGAGAAATTTATGTTTGACTCCTTACTTTCTGGGGGATAAAGGCGAGGAAGAAGCCACAGTTTTCAGAGTAATTTTTGAAGGAAATAAGGTAAAGAGAAAAATCAAGGTGAAAAGCTTGCTATAGATGTTGAGTCTGTGAGTGACATAAAGGCACTTCTACTACCTTAATACTGAGATGTTTCCCTGCACATTACTGGGAATTTTCTTTATTTCATGTGCTGTAGATCTTAGATGGTGTCAATTTCTAAGGAGATATATAGTGCTATTGTGCTTGTTTTGAGATTTATTGTGGAAACATACTGGCAACAGGGAAAACAGAAAGATGGAGAAAAAATGGTGTACAGAAAAATGTAGAATCATATTTGGCTCTCCCAGCGGGATAAGACAAGTTTCTTATGATGGATTAATTAAAAAGAATTGTACGCATTAAGGGTAAATACATCAAGGCTAACAAGATGAATGTGTGGGTAGTAAAACATATGCATTGACACCTGCAAGCTGTTCTTTTGAAAGAGAAAAGACTGGTTCCTTCTGTATCTCCTCTCCACCCCAAATTTCTTGAGGTAATTGCATCCTGAGATACTTTATTCAACACAGAAAGACTCAGCTGAGGGTTTTGTGGTGAACTTGTTCACACCAAATGTTGATGGCTAGACTGTGGGGAGAAAATGCAACAATGTGTGATTTAGGAATGCAGAATTATTCTGCTCGTGGAACTCTGAGGCTGAGCCTCCAGTTGCATTCAGAGCTCGAAGTGAAATCTTTTCTATCAACACATCTTCACACATTCCCTTGGTTCACCATAATAATGTCCTACAGAAAGAACTAAGCATATGTTGGGAGAGCAGCAATAATAAGGATTCACAGAATCATGGGACATATACAAATCTGAGTTGCAACAATGCCTTCTCCATGTCCATTGCTTTAAAAGGGAAACACATGGTTTTGGACCTACACCTGACCAACTACTCTAAAAACTGTTTCCAGAGTTTGCTTCTTCATATTTACATATGTCTGCATGAGACCATGAACAACAGAAAGAACTAACTAATCTATAGTAGAGATAGGTGAGCTCATTCTGGTGAAACATGAACCAACTCAAACTTTTTCCACAACTTTAACTGAATCCAAACCAAATCTTTCCTGGGGTTCAATGTAACAAACTATGACTTTTTTTTTTCCATGTTCACTTTTGCTGCTGCACTTTGGGATTCCAGTTGGTCTTTGGTATTCCTGGTTCAACTAGAATCAGGAAGTTTCAGAAACTGTTCTGCGTTGATTTGATTTGATTTATACATTCAAAACATGCAAAGACTCGAGAGTCTTAATCATAGAAATGCTGGGCAGATCAGAGGTCCGGGGCACATTTCCCATAATGCAATCCTGCTCCTGCATGGGTCATTGGTCTTCATGAAGACTCTGGATTTTTTAGGATATTTAACTAATTGGAGGGAGATGGAAAATAACTATTTTTTTCCCTATGTCTCATTGTTTCTGGTCTATTTTGGTAGCTGAAACAGGCAAGTCAATAACTAGGATAAAGTAGGCTTCAGTGGAGGAATGCAAAGTTTGATATTGCTTTGTATAGTGGTCCTAATACAAAAATCTTAGTTTTGTCCATAAGATCAAGATGGAAAGGTCATAACTCCACACAATCCTAATGTTCATAAGAGAACTTTCAACAAGCAACTGCCAATAAAAAAGTTAGATTTTATCTTTTAAAATATCTGTTATCTCTCCATGTTTTTCCTTCTGTTTGCAGCTTTCTTTAGTTCCAGTGATCACCAGGGAGATCCAAATTGAGGATAAACAAGAAGAGCTGTACCTCCATCAGTGCCATGTAATAGCTCTTTCAAAGTAAAACAATGTCAGTGGGTCTTTTTTTGAACTTCTTGCTCTGTTAATTTTTCCATTAAAACCAATACATTTACTAGGAGCTGTGCATTTTTACACAAAGCTGTACTCGTTTCTAATTGTCTGGAACAATTGTCATAGCAGGGTGTGTTGCGTATGCCAGCATTGCAGACACACAGTATAAAAGAATAGATACATTGCAGATTCAGCAAAAGGCAGCTGAGGACTTTGCCACCAACCAGGGGTGTGAAAACTTTACTTACAAGTTATTTTTTCCCACTGTGTCTTCCCTGCAGTTGATGGAGTAATAGAGTTGTAATGGTTTGCTTACAGGCAGTCAATTAAACACCTACAGTTACTCCACAGGGTGTAGATTTTACATGACTGGCTTGTTCATAAATAAAGAGGATTACTGCATATTTTGCCATAATGTCCTCTTTTTTTCTAAACATAACTCCATCATTTATTTCAAATCTTATTGCATTTACAGTGACATCTTTCCCTCTGCCTCTCCAGCAACATATCCTGACAAAGGGTGATTTGTAACATACCATTTTGAAGCTATGGAATGCATACCACCTGTGGTCATACAACCATCATACTGGTGCTCACATGTTAATCAGACTAGATTTGAATGGGAGCGCTCCAAGGAAAATTCTGAGTCTGAAAGAAGTGGTGGTATTCATGATTCACCAGGGAGTCTGAGTTACTACTTCTTTTGATGCCTCACTATCACATTAGAGCAACTGTGCTGCTGAGAAAGCTGCCTTCTAACCATACTGATCTAACCATTCAAGAATTTTGAAGACTGCATGCCACTTTGTGCAAATGCAGGATTGATAACCAGTATCCTAGCCAAATTCCAATGTATAATATTACATACACATCCTTCTGCTAGCCCTTGCAGTTTGAAATGAATGTGGTCATCTTCCTTATATCCTGTCCTTAACTGTTGTGAACTGTTGCTCTTCATAATTAAATAGCCTTGAATATAGAAATTGCTAGATCAGATCAGATTAATGGTTTATGTAATCTAACATCCTACCCCCAACCAGAGGAGTCTCTGTAAGGTGTAAAGCCTCCACAATGGACAATTATAAAAACTTTCTTCCTAACGCTAAGGTAGTTAATTGGTGGCTTATATCATGAAACATAATGAGTAGAAGTGCATTCCATGAACAAGGGCTGGCAGTGGTATGGAAAGAAACTGAAGAAGCTGTGATCAGTGGCAGAGAGTTAGTAGTCACCATAAGAGACAAGATAAAGAATCAAGATTCCTCAAAAACGAGTGAAGTATAATTTTTCCAAAAAAGCACAGAATAGAGAGTAAGAGAGGATTCTAGCTTGTTTGGGGAAGGAGTGGCTGGAAGGCTCACATCTCTAGATGAGGAAGACTTAAAATAGTGGTGTTTTGTTGCTGTTGTATGATGGTTGTTCTATATGTAAAGCGGGTGGGTCTCTGGGTAAAGGAGTCGCAGGTTACATTATCTAAGATACCATAACTTTCTCTTTCTCTGATTTTGTGTTATGTATGCAACCTTAACTCACACACACAACAGTAGTGTTCTGGCATATTCATTTAATAATTCATTTAATAATGATTTCAAATAATTTAATAATGATTTGAACTATAGGATACATGCAGGTGAGCTCACAGGGAAGGCTAGTGTGGGTGTCTTTCCAGGGAATGTCATATAGGAAAAAAATGCTTTTCACGTTTCTTTTTAACCAAGGTATGCCTACTATGGCAAGCAGGCTGTCCCATCTCCATATTGACATTTGCGACAGTATGTTCAATCCACTGGGACTCTCTATGGTATATTCCATTCCCATCCTTTGCTGCTTTGTAAAATAAAAAAAACCCTGCTTTATTCCGAGTTTTAAAAAAATATAAAAAGAAGTACTCTCCTCATTTTCCTTGCCTTGCCTCAGGTTCTTTCTCAGGGCGATTGGCAAAGGGGGAAGTAAGTTTATGGAGAACTTGAATGTTATTTTAAAATTATATCTTACAACCACACGTCAGTAACTTCTGTGTTAGTTCAAAGGAAAAGTCAGTATTAAATCAGCAAAAGGCAGTTGAGGAGGAGAGTCCATGAAAGAATATTTTTTGCTGGCTGCAGAATTCCCCATAGTCTTTTGAAGCCCTTCACCTTCCTCAGTGTACCTGTGTGCATCAGGTAGAAAGACTACCTGACCTTAACGGTTACAGAAGGAGCCTGACAGTAAGGACTTCTGGGTTATGATCCATCTCTGCCTCTTCCATTCATTTATTATGTGTTATGAATATAGATGGACCCAAACCAAATCCTTAGATCTGAACCGTCCTAAACATTTGGTTCTAGATCTGAACCTCATGCCTGTCCCTTTTCTCTATACTGAGTTGATCCAAGACCCTAACTCAAACACACAGACATTTTGATGAGGGTTTGATCAAGGGTGGCCTTAGGGAAAATGCCCTGGGTGCACATGTATTTTGGGGGCATTAATCTGAGTTTGAGAACAGCAATGTGAGGCTCACGGAGTGAGGACCAGCTCCTGACCCCCAAAACCCAGGTGATCTGCACAGGGAGGACTTTCTGAGCCTAGAGGCTCCCTCATCCACATGTTCCTTGATCATCTGTCAGGAGGAGAGTAGATGCATGGCCAATGCCCAGGCCCCCAGAGTGGGGCGACCCAGAGGCTGGCCTGCTGGCTCCACAGGGGTGAGTCCTGATGTCTTTATTTCCCCACCAGGTTGGCAGATCCAGGCAGCATCACCTGATCCTCACTTGGCTGGCCAGGGGCTCCAATGCAAAGCTAATCCACAACATCCCCAACCCAGAAGTTCAAAGCCTCCTGACCATATCACTCACCCCTAAGGCTGGTCATATGCAGAATGAAAAGTCTTTCTGTAGCTGAAAGAAGGAATTAATCAATCAGTGTTTTGAGAGCTGTAGGAAAATGTTTTAATCTATGAAAATAAATTTTACAACACAGGAAAGCTTTCAAGACTTAATTTATTAGCTCTTCTAATGCACTTTTGGATCCTTGAAAAGGTGGCAATATATAAGTGCAATATTATTTTATTAAAGGAAAACTATTAATACTGGCAATGTTATGACTCAAAGGCTATAAGAAAATATAGTCACTCATATAGAATAAAATATTTAAATATATAAAAGGAAAGAACTTACTTTGTGGTTAAAGACAGGCACAGCTGAACAACATTGGAACTTTGGTTTATTTTGAAAGGCCACTGAAAACTTTAAGTGTTCGTTATCATCTCTTTTGGGGCTGCAAAATTAGGTGGGAACTATCATGTGAATGAACTTTCTCATGAGATTTCTGGTATTTTATGTTTCAGGATATGCTGGAAATACTGTGGGGATTTTGGAACAGTATTTTATGATTTCTGCTTCTATAACTGGGATATAAAGACATACCTAAAGTGAACAGGAACAATAATATAAATATTAATTAATATAATAATGTTATCCTAACATTTCTGGAATGTACAAATAGACTTATTTTAACTTCAGTTTGAGTTTGGGGTAGACATTTTGTTGTTTCTTATTTGACATAGAGATAGGTCAAAGCCAAACAATCTGGGTCTTGGTTTCAAATGCTTTAATGTTTCTATCTAGTCAGAGCTGGGCTTTTGGGATAGCTTGCTATAAAGGAAGGCTCCATTAGCAAAATTTAGATGTGGGTTTGAGACACCAATCTGCTTCAAATTTGGGGGCTGTCAGAGGTTGGGGTTGTTGATTTGTGGCCATTACTAATTTAATCCAAGCTAGTTCATCCATCCCTGATAGTAGCATAAGGGATATAAAAGCAAAATTAAATAAAGAAAATCCTCAAATTAAAGCAAATATAGTAGGGAACAAACTTATGTTTTACTATACAATGGACAATGTATAGCTTTGAAAAATGTGAGATGTCTCCAGTCCAGAGACCTTGCCAAATATGAGCACATAGGGAAAGCATTTGATCCCTTTTACTCAGAAGCTGAGCATTATTAATGTAGGTCTTATATGTATTTGGTGTTTAAGGCCGAGATAGTGTTGTACATAAATAAGGAACAAGAAGGAGTGTATCAGATTTGAACTGCAGTCTGTTTACTTAAGTTTAGTGATAGGAAAATGTACATGAAACACACTGCAGATAAGTTTTCACTGCTTAGGCCATATGTATGTATAAAGTAGTGCAGAGATAAGGGACAAATCAAATATTTTACATATGTCATTGGTCATAATGGGAGATAACTGAACAAGAATCAGACAGGGAAAAAGGACAGATCCATAAATCACTGCTTTGGTTCTGTGAACAAAAACAATAATATATAAAAAATGTTTGCATTCTCAAACCAGCGTCCTTCCTCCTCATTCCCTCTCCCTGCAAGTTTTCCCCCTCCTTCTTGCTCCCTCAGGTCAAGTGGTCTGTGGGTGGGATTGAGGACAATGGAGAGGCAGAAAGACAGCAGGAAAAGTGTATTTATACAAATGTGTCCCAGGTGCACTGACATAACCTTGCCCTTCAGACAGTTACATTCACTGTTGACAGGAAGAAGAATGCAGACCCTTATCACTGCCCATAAAAAGACAATGATGTCACCAGTTTGGTCCCACCACAGACTACTGGGAACAAGGAAACACAATTGTGAGAGTAATAAAAACAATAGTAAAAGTGTTTATTATGACTATGATGATGATAGAAACCTTTTCTTCCTTTCTTTTTTCTTCCTTTCTTTCTTCATACTTAGAATGTAAGTTCTTTGAAGCAGGGAACTGATCTTTCGTCTAAGTGCCCTGCACATATATTGACCCATGGAAATAAATATTAATAAATAATAATAATATACCATAAACACACAGCCCCAAAAGGCCCATTACAAAAAAATCAAATATCTTGAGATTTACAGCTCGAGCAAGTTTAAATTACTGCCTGAAAACTTTCTGGCACTGACATTCTATGTCTATTGTTTATTGCCCCTAAATTTTCCAGCTTTCATAAAATAGAGAATTCCCTCATCTCCCTTTTGCATACACACCTCAGTCTGCCCTCCCCAAAGAGAGGGGTGATTTTATGGGATTCATTTTACTACAAGGAATACATACAAAAGCCTTGATGATATATATATATATATATATATATATATATATATATATATATATATATTATTTTCTAGGTTTATTTGACCATACCAAATGAATAGTGGGCAATATGCCAGATACACTTGCTAGACTAGTTTTATTATATTATTTAATGCATCTGTTTCTTTCACTGCTGAGTGAAACAAACCTATAAGGGTAGCTATTGTACGGCTTGACCAATCTTGAATATACCAAAATTTTCTGTTAAAAATAAAATAAAGTCAGTTCTCCTCAACTGATGTACAATCCAACTGCCACTGATTGGCTGATTTCTTCTAGATGTCACAATAGAGATGGGCCTTGAGAAGGGATATTAAAAGAGAGAGAGAGTGGTGGCCTTATACACTAATGCAAAATGGGTGTCCCATGTGAAAGGGGCACTTTTTCCTACAAATTAATAATGACATCTAAGCTGCTTATACCTGAATAAGTTCAAAACAGGAGCTGTATTTAATAGCTACAGTCCAGTTCATATTGTATATTCTTTACTTTATTGTACATACAATGCAATAGCTTGGACGAAGTTCCCATGCCATAGCTGTCTGGAATACTGGGACAGCATTTCTACAAATTCAGCTGCCGGGAATATTTCTTTCTGCTTGGTGAGATACTTTAAACCTTGTATTCCTCACACAGGGTCACATATGCTCTAGTGGGCTTATGGGGGTCCAGCTACCAGCACAAACAAGTCTAAATAAACATGTAATTGCTATGGCACTTAAAGCCTCTGTAAATATTTCTTTTCCAGAGGGAAGATTTGCTATGTGCACTGGTAATTTTGCAGACTTGGGGGGTGTTAGATAGGAATAAACATGCCTGGAGTCTGGCAGCACAAGGAGAATAAGCAGAAGGAGGGAGTGGTGTGGAAAAATAAAGCAATCCAATAATCAACAGAGCAGAGGCACAAAGGGAGATTGCCTGGGCACAGCCCTGAGCATAGGCAGTTAAAGCTCAGTGTGCCCTGGCTGTCATGCATTGATTCGTTTGAGGTCTGCAAGGTCACTCCCATGGCCACTGTGCAAAGAGTTTACACCCTGAAGGTCACTTACAGTAAAGGGATGGGCATGAGGATTGGGTTTGTTCAAAGTATATTTTTCTCTGAAAGACATAAAAACAAACTTCAAACTTTTGTTGCTTCAGCAAATGTGTATGTCTGTTAAGCCATCCTAGGGGTGTCAGAGTTCCCCCTGAAATGAGTTAGATTCTTTTGCACCTGCAGAGAGTTCCACCATTCCAATGCCAGGAATACAGCCAGATAAACTTGCTACACTATTTCAAAGAAACTTATATGACTTCATGTATCTACAGGACTCTCCAGTATATCTGGTTGAAAGTCTTCTGTCTAAACTGTTTTTTGACAGAAAATTGGGTTTTTGATTACATTTTTTAACTCAAAAAGTGGCCGCTTTCCATAAAAAAAGGATTTTTTCTTCAAAATATTTTCAGCCAAAACTTTTTGGTGTGAGGATTTCTTTTAGCTCCAGACTCAAAAATTTTGGTGGAGAAAATATTTGGATCAGTTCTACTCTCCATCATTCCAACATCATCACTCCTAGGACTGTATCTTCATCCACTAAAGAAAAAGAAGTTGACATATCGGAAGAGTCAAGGCTGAGTTCTCACTCTAAACCTTTTTAAACTTTGTGGGTGCTCAAATCTATGGATTTGGTTTAGTCCATTACAGAGGTTGCTAGACAGCTGTGAAGTTTGGATAGAGCCACTTGCTTGGCCTTTTTCCCCTCCTCCTCCCCGCATGCCTCAATCTATTGTGTGCTCTGATATAGGATATCAAAACAGATATCCTCTCTGGACAAAAGCCAACCCTGGAGCCAGGCAGGCTGACATAACATTGAAGTCTCCAGTGTTCACCCCCATCTGCTAAGCACCAGAATTCTTTCATTAGCAGTTTGGCATGTGTTCAGTGGTGGCATCATTTAATGGAATAGAAAGTCACAGGAAAAAAAATTCTTCTTGTAGTAGTTTCTGTCTGTCCCTGGCAAACACTCTGCTTAAGGGATCAGTGCACAGGCTTCCCGGGGTTTCCTTCAATTGTTTGTGCTGAGCTGCCTTGCTGCTAGACCATAAACAGATCTGGCCTCACCCTTATGGAGAGGTCACTGATTTACTTGAATAAACATCAATTTTATTTATTTATATTTAGTGCCCAGCCTGACCCTACTTAGCTCCACTAAGGCTAGGCAGCATCGGACCTGGTCAGTGCTCCCAAAGCACCTCGCTGCTCAAGAAGATGATGATGTTATTGACTCCACAGGGGATGCAATAATGTATTGGCTTTGTATGCCTGAATGAGTGTGGGCTCTTGGCCACTCAGTAAATGGCCCAGAGAGTGGATATGGTAACCTACTATTCTAATCAATACCTATCAAAGTTCCCCTTTAGCTCAAGAAGCAGGGACTGGTGTTTCTGATTCTGGAGGACCTCGGAGGGGGTGACTGCTTTTCTGTGGCGAGTGAACTGATCCCTACATATGGTTTGTATTTGCATTTCTAAAACTCTTTCAGATTGGGATGGAAGGTGCTATATGCTATTAGGTACTATTTAATGTGGGCTAGATTATAGCTTTATGTCATGATGCATAGGGGGGTACTAGCCAGAAAGGCATAGCAACTTGGGAACAGCCTCCAGGAGGGCACAGAAGGAGCTGCTGTGCCCTTTTACAGGGTGCCTCACAAACGTCCCCTGCACTGGCCAGTACAGTGAGGGGTGGGAGGGGTAGCACCAGGAAATCCCTCCTCCTTCCTCCTTAGTATTTTCTTAGCACCAGTCTAGGCACAAGTGCTCTCCAGTCCTTGTGCACAGGAATTTTATGGCAGGAGGTTGTGTCAAATCCCAGGGCAGAAGCACAAGACCTCTGGAGGAAGAGAGGCTCCGATCTAGACCTATAAAGATAAACACGATTGAGACATACATATAGATAGATACACTAAAAGGGATTGGATGGACATATTGTTACTATTACTATTATTATCTGTACATCAGCACAACTGAGGCCTCTCTGATCCTTTTGCCATCCTGAGCATTAAGCTGTTAACATTCAGCTGGCTGTTACTTTATTTTGTTTAGATGCATCAATGTTTGAAATTATATTGCAAATGACAGCTTTTCAATCTTTTTGCAAAGCTTGTCAGCTGGAGCCTCCAAATACAATGTCACCATTGTCATCCAGTTTTAAAATGACTTACAATAAAACTGTCCACTTCTTCAGAAAGCAGGTATTAATAAAATCATGCCCAGCTCTTAATACAATATCCTGCTAACAATATCACAATTGTTTGGCGAGAATTTGGCCAATACTCGAAATAATAATAACATAAATTTACCAGGATCCAGCCTGTTGGATAGGAACAGAATTACCCACTGGAGATTTGAGGCCCTAATCTTTCTTCTTCTTTCCTGGATGATCCCCCATTCAGACACTTCAGAGTGGTTCTTGTCATCATAACTCACCAGCTTATTCTCAAGCGCCTATCATCAACTGTGTTGTTTCAGCTAGCTTCCACTTCTAAGCTAGTTTTGAAGACAAAAACCCAACCAAACAAAAAACAACACACAACAACAACAAAAACTAACCAAATATACAGAAACATAGGAGGGGACAGGAGTATCTGCTCCAGGTTTAAATTATGTATTAAACAGGTAACAGTGATTATTCAAAATAAACAGGATTTCTTTTTTATTACTATTATTTTAAAAGAAAATAGTGTCTTGCTTCCTAATGTCTTAGCTGCCACACACTGATAATGGGGCTCTTTTAAACCACAGAAGCAGATGGTGACATGGTGTTATCCTGGCTATTGCAGGATAACGAACGTCTGATTGTTCATTTGTCTCAGTACTCATCAACCTAACGAGCTGAGTGGTGTAACGATCTGTGGCAGCTTAGGTAACAAAGCGTAGAATCAGGAGAAAGCTTGCAATCCCTTATAAGGATGGGATTGGAGAAGACATCAGGGAAGAAGAATGATTTGGTGGTTGTGACAGATGGTATCACAATGGAATTATAGGCCTAATTCTGTGATGTACATGGACCCAATTCATCCGCTGACAAAACTGCACTGACATTGGTAGCTAAACCGGGGGGTTAATTTGGCTCAGAGTGTTTATGGAGGTGTAATTGATACTTTCCCCTGCTTCCTTAGCATCTAACTTACTCCAGTGTGGACACCATTACTCTCCCTTAGATCTCATACCAATTACAGCATGGAACATGGACCTCTTTATTTATCATCTCTGAATTTGACCTACCGTACCTACAATGAGAACAAAACTATTAGGTCTACAGAGCCATCATATATTCTGCAGAGATTTACTCAATCTAGGTTAAATAAGCCATGGTTTGAGGCTTCCACATCTTCCTTGGAGATTATTTCAGAGTCTGATACCCCTCACCATTAGGAACATTTCTTTGATATCCAGCCTAATTTTTTTTCTTTTAAGATGTTACCCTCTTAGCCTTAGTTATGACTGTCATGCCTCTCTTAACCTTAAGAAAGAGTATACATGTTATATGACAAAAGATTGTATTTGCCATTTAATTAAACTCATTCACTAGGTTGATACTGTTAAGATAGGAGTCAGCAGGTGGCCCTGTTAGAAAATGCGTAGTCTTCCAAGTTCATTATTGTGAAAGCAAATTTTCAGTTCTAGGAAGCCATGCTGTGTTGTTGTAAGCTTTGGTCATAGAAGGCTATACAAGATTCTGTTCAAATGGAGCTCTATGAGCATCAGGAGAGCTTGATCTGAGCCTTGGTCTCTGATGATGAGAGTCAATTCTTGAGGCATACTTGCTCTCTGGAAATCAGAAAATGTTTTCAACCTGAAAGCAGCAATTGCCTGAATGCTGTTTGCAGCCACCTCTATTCTAAGACTGGCATATTTGTGTAAATAAAATAAATTGCACTAAGTATATATCAAGTCTCTACATCACTAATTTCTCCCTCACTGGGGAACTGACCAGTAAAACATCTGCTACCACTTGGCTGCAGGATGACAGTATGTGTATTGTGACCATTTCTCGTATTTACTTAAGTATACTTTGTTGTTTGTTTGACTTCTAGTTAAGTTCACATTCATTTGCTCTTTTTTTCTTCTTTTTCTATGTGTATGGCAGGTCCTACGTACAAGACTTTGTAGCGTTGAACTCTTTAGCCAAAGGACATAACCCAGGCAGTGCCAGTGTAAATTTTTTAACCTTGCATTACCAACATATTTGTAGCCTGTCTGTCCCAGAGATTACCTCTGGACAAGAGGGTAGCTCGTTGTCCGCCAGACATTTAGTAGTTGATCTTACTGCTGTCAATTTGGGATCAAACTAATGCCAATTATTCAAACATGGACCCAGAGTTGGAAGGCTCCATATTCTGTAACCACCCCTGGAGTTGCCGACTTCTGATCTATCACGTCTGTTGTTGGTATCTCTCCAGGAGTGATTACAATTTTGTTTACTTATTCAAAGGACCCATGACAGAACAAAGAATGGCTGATTTACTTCAGGTTCTTCTATTTCTCTCTGTTATAATGTCATTTTTCTATTTTCCTCAGAAATCTTTTATTATTTCTACATTAACATGGGATCTCATAAGCACTTGGATTTCCAGTCAGAGTCTGCATCCTTAACAGAAGATAACTTGTTCTATCATTTTCACATTCTGAACTGAAAACACTTTGTCATATTTTTTTTTAATTTAAACAGAAATCTTCTAGGAGGTTCTTGGTATGTAACATGCTGGTTTTATATGCCATATTACCTTATTTAGTTGCATTTGCTTTTTAATCAAATGCTTTTATGAAAATATGTGTTTCAAAGTTGTTTTTGTTCTCCCTTTCCCCTTCCCCGCATCTGGATCTTCCAAGAGAGTGCTTTGTGGAAATAAAAGGTATCTCTGTGAAGCGGTGTTGTTCAGTGGTTACAGCTAGGTCTGTCTAGGTCTGATTCCTGATTAAGCCACCGACTCTGTGTGTGATCTTAGATAAGTCCTTTAATTTCTCTATGCCTCATTTTACCTAGCTGCAATATGTGGATAATAATATTTACCTGTGGTGATATGTGGCTTCATTCATAAATGTTTGTAAAGGGCTGTGAGATCTTCAGATTACAAGTACTATGAAAGTGTAGTAATAATATTAAGTAATTATTTTTCCCTTTTTGCAATATCCCTGTTAAAAAGACTCAGCATTATTGTCGTCAAACTCCATCCAAGGAAAATTGTCTCCCTTCTTCCAATATTATTACTAAAATCAGCCATTACGGGTTGTTGTTTGGCAATGTTGGACTTTCTTTTACTACCATCATACTTTGCTCCTGGGTTTGTGGTTGCAGTTTCAGATAATAATTTCCATGCATGGTCACAAGGATAGTTATTATTGGTCTGAATACTGAGAGAGACTTTTCAGAACACATGAGAAGGATCTGGAAATTCTCTCTGTTTAGCAGTGTATACTTTTTTAAAAAATAAATGTTTAAATGACACAGCAGGTTTACTGTGAATTTCTTTTTCATGTATGGATTTTAACTACTTTTGTTCTTCTCATATTGAGTTCAAAATAGTCCCCAAATCTGAAAACATTAACATATGTACAATTATCTAAAATTCTGTTATATATTTAATTTTTTTAAATAAATAAGCAGCTTGTTTTGTATAATAAGAGTCTCTAGTCATGTATTTTGGGCCTGTGATGGGGTGTACGTGGCCTTTCATATTCCCCTCCTGAAAGCCCTGCTGTCCTACTGCACCCTATCCCAGGGAGGAGCAGTGGAAGTGGGTCCTCCAGGGCTGCCTAGAAAGGCCTCATGGAATCAAAACCCAGCTGGCTCAGATAAAAGGAGCTGCAGAGGCTGAGTAGGTCAGTTCCTGGTTGGGACCAAAGGGCAAGGGACCGTACTCCTCTCTGGCCAAAGGAGCTCACCTTTCATGGTTTACTGGACCCAGAAGAAAGAGCACCTAAAAATTTTAACCCTAAGATAACATGTGAAGGTAAAGGGACCAGGTTGGAAGAGGTCCAGGAAATGCAGCAGCAACTAATTAAAGGAAGCTGCACATTGCTGCTGCTTATAGGATCCCTGGGTTGGAACCTGGAATAGTGGGTGGGCTGGGTTACCCAACTGGCAAAGTGGCCTAAGCCCTGAGCAGGAGACAAGGCTTCTTTAGAGGTCTGAATGAAGGGCTGGGTTTAAAGGGCCCAAAGACGGGGCTGAAGACCCTGGTGAGGACAGACAGTTTTGGTTAACTGTTGGTACGCTGAAAGGGTTCACTTTGATGGTGTGGCATGGCTGGAGGTCTGAGCTACCGAAGACCCACCTAGTGAGGTCAGGATGTGGGGAATGGGGGAAAAATACTTGCAGTATCACTCCCAGTAATTAGGTGGCACTCAAAAGGGTGTCACAAAGTCTTTTCCCCTGTTTTATTCACCTTTACAGAGAAATGATGATGTGACTTTAAAATATTTCCCATATTGAATCTATGATTTGTCCTTTTAGTCTTACATCCTGTCTTGCATAGTGGTTAATATCAAGTGCTTCAGATAAAGACAGCCATCAAAACACAGATGACCAGTTGAGCAAAGAAAAAGTTCCTTCTTGACCCTTGAAGGCTGGCGGCTTCTGCTGACAGCCATGACATTTTATTACTCTTATTATTTTAAGTTGCCCAGATAGTTCTTGGAGCATTTCACTTATGTATAATGTTGTTTTTCATTTCCAGTAATGTTCCTTATTCAGTGTTGGTAGAAACTGATTTGGTGGTTCATTATCAATGTCATATAACAATCATTATAAAGCATGATCAGAAGACAGACTGCAGATACTAGGCCCAAACTGTGTTTTCACTTCCATTGGTTTAAATCAGGAGTAACTCCATTGGCATCGATGACATCAATCGTAAGCGAAAGCATAATTGGGGGTCATTGTTTTGACAAACAGGCATCTGGTCAAGGTTGGAGAGCACCTTTTTAAATTGTACAGATTACACAAGTTGCAGTGCATGTCCCCAGATTGAATCTCATTGTGTGTCTTTTGCTGATATCATGGCAATAGCATTCCAGTAATAAGCACACCCATGTGGACAAAGATGAAGGATGTGAGGAAGGAAAAAAATAAACAGGCATTTGATCGAGTTGGGTACGGAAAAAGTTGTATGGAGAATGATGTGTTTCTGAACAGAGGAGAAAAATCAAACCAATGATGTGGAGCCTGAACTGAAAGGACAAGTCACACATTCAGAGGGTGAGGATTCACACACAAAGAATCATCCTTCCTAATGCACTCAAACATGACAGCAAGCAGCCCCCATGGACTCTTGACACACTTGAATGACTGAGAGCTATTTCCACCTGCATTACTGTTGGTGGCATGGCTGCTACACACTCACACAGGGGAAAAAGCATACTGTGCACAATGCGAAGCAGCAGGCATCTGCAGAAAAGAGTTGTACTGATAGGTTATGATAGTACTGTATATTAGAGTCACAGACGCAAGGTACATTGGCCCAGCCCCTGAGTGCTTCTTTGCAATCATCTCCCCAGGGTGGACACACCAGGTCATTCTCACAGCTAGTGCCTACAAGAAGGAGTTGTTAACAAAGGCAGTATGGGTAATGGCAGCTTTAGTTGACAAATCTGAGGAACTCTTCCAGACTGATGCCAGTAGAGGTTTTGGAACAAATTGACAAATTAAACAGTAATAAGTACTAGTACCAGATGCCATTCGCCCAAGAGTTCTGAAGGAACTCAAATATGAAATTGCAGAATTACTAACTGAGGCATCTAACCTTAAATTAATTAATGTAATTGCTTAAATCAGCCTCTGTACCAGATGACTGGTGAATAACTAATGTAACACTTTTTTTTTAAAGGTTCCACAGACAGTCAAGATGAATAAGCCTAAGTCCAGGCAAATAGGCTGAAACTATAGCAGAGAACAGAATTATGAGATACATAGATGAACACAGTTATTTGGGGAAGAGTCAACACAGCTTTTGCAAAGGGAAATCACGCCTCACTAATCTGTTAAAATTCTTTGAGGGTGGTCAACAAACATGGATAGGGGTGATCCAGTTGATATAGCATACTTGGACTTTCAGAAAGCCTTTCATAAAGTCCCTCACCAAAGGTTCTTAAGCAAACTTGCAGTCATGGAAGGTCCTCTCATGCATCAATAACTACTTGCAAGGGAACAAAGGATAGGAATAAATGGCCAGTTTTCACAATGGAGAGAGGTTAATAGCAAGGCCCCCTGGGGATCTGTATTGAGATCAGTGCTGTTCAATATGTTTATAAATGATCTGGAAAATGGGGCAAACAATGAGATAGCAAACTCTGCTGGTGATACAAAATTACTCAAGACAGTTAAATCCAAAGCTGACTGCGAAGAGTTACAAAAAGTGATCTCACAAAAAAGGTAGATAAAATTTGGTGTTGATATATGAAAAATAATGCATAGTGGAAAACATAATCCCAACTATAGATACAAAATGATGGGATCTAAATTAGATGTCACTGCTTAAGAAAGACATCATGAAGTCATTGAGGTAAGTTCTCTAAATATACTTGCTCAAAATGCAGTTGAGATTTCAAAGCTAAAAAAATGTTAGGAAACATTAGGAAATAGATAAAATAGACAGTATAATAATGTCACTATATAAATCCATGGCACGCCCACACGTTTAACATTGTATGCAGTTCTGGTCATCCAATCTGCAAAAAGACATATTAGAATTGGAAAGAATAACAACAACAACAACAAAACCCCAAAAACTACAGAAGTGCAGCAAAAATGGTCGGGCAAATGGAACATCTTTCATCTGAGGAGAGATTTAAAAGACAGATTGATCATTTTAGAAAATGGATGACTAATGGGAGGATATGATGTCTAAAAATCATAAATAAGGAAAGTGAATAGGGAAGTGTTATTTATCCCTTCACAAAACACAAGAACCAGGGGCCACCCAGTAAAGTAATAGGCAGCAGGTTTAAAACACACTTTAGGAAGTAGTTAACTACAAGAGCAGTTTCTCTTCTCTCGCTGTTCACTCCTCCAATTCAGCTGCTAGAGGAATACCTCATCCTCCCTGATTAAAGATAACAGCTGGTTCAGCCTCATTGGACCCACCCTGTTGTCTTTAACCTGGTTCTTACCTGCCTATTTATACCTGCCCCTGGATACTTCCACTGCATGCATCCGACGAAGTGGGTATTAGCCCACGAAAGCTTATGCTTTAATACTTTAAATAGTCTTTAAGGTGCCACAGGACTCTTTGTCACTTTAGGAAGTAGTTCACACAACACACAGTCAGTCTGTGGAACTCATTGCCAGGGAAGGCCAAAAGTATAACTCAGATAAAAAATGAATAAATTATCATAGAATATCGGGGTTCAAAGGGACCTCAGGAGATCATATAGTCCAACCCCCTGCTCAAAGCAGGACCAATCCTCACTTAAATCATCCAACAGATTTTTACTCCATGTCCCTAAATGGCCCCCTCAATGATTGAGCTAACAACCCTAGGTTTAGCAGGCCCATGCTTAAACCAGTGAGCGCTCCCTCTCAAGGTCTGCTTACAAGGCTCTGATTGTGGAGTAGGGACCATAAGGGAGGTCCATCAAGAGCTATTAGCCAAGATGGTCAGGAATACAACCCCATGTTCTGAGTGTCTCTAAACATCTGACTGCTAAGAGCTGGGACTGGATGACAGGAGATGGCTCACTCAATAACTTGCTTTCTTCTGTTCATTCCCTCTGAAGCACCTGGCACTGGCCACCATCAGAAGACAGGATGCTGGGCTAGATGGATCATTGGTCTGACCCAGTAAGGCCATTTTTTTATGTCCTTAGCCATTTAATAATAGGAAATGGGGAATGATTAAATACCCTTTGCTCTGGCAAACTCCAATGAACATTAATGGGAGAAAAGAGAGACTAAATAGTGACTAAGAGCCTCTGGATTCAAAGTCATATAGGACCTCAAGAATTGCATCTCTGTATAGAGCCTTGGAATAAGAGGGACAGGACAGAGAGATTACATGGATTAAGGATCAGGCAGCCAGGATGAAGTATGGCCTAGTAGTATAAGTATGAACCTATGAGTTGGATCGTTTGAATTCTTATAACCCTTGGTCCAACGCTGATTTCTTCTGTGGCCCTGGGGATTTCTCATAATCTTTCCATGTCAGTTTCTTCCTTTGTAATACCGGCTAAGACTCCCCTTCCAGCCACACTGTAAGTATTTAGTTAATGGTACAGATTTTCTGCTGAATGGAGTTTGCATACTAGGGTACATGGGCATAGTCAGAGTACTGGGCTACAGAATATTGCAGGAAATCTGCTTGTGAAGGACTGCAAAGATGAAAAGTGCTAAGTATTATGGGCCTGCTAACAGCAAAATTCCCATTGTTTTCAATGGGAACAAGCCCTGTATTTCTTTGGCCACATCTTTAAAGCTCAATCCCTTACTTACATGAGTCAGTCCATCAAAGTACATTTAGATGCTTTATAGGGGAAGTCAGTTCTTATATTTCTATTAGAGCAAGGCAAACACAGCAAAACCTTTCAAGCCTATTTGTTCAACGTTTGAAATTAATTGACTTTGACCGTGTTCCTATCCCTTTTTCATTCATTCCCCATGAATATTCTGTGAACAAGTTTGCTGCCAGGAGCCCAGCGATAAAAGCAAATTTTCAGCAGATGTTGCAGACTATTTGTAGAAAGTAAATCTCAAATTCATAATCTTGATTACTCATACTAGAAACCTGTTTCTAAAAACTAAGTTTAGCCGGTCAGGAAACAGAAACAATACCATGTGATATACCTGCCACAAATATGATTCTATAGGCTATGTCTACACTAGCATTTTTGTTGGCATAAATTATGTCACTCGGGGAGCAGAAAAACACCCCTCTGAGCAACATAAGTTACACCAACGGAAGCCTGATGTGGACAGTGCAACATTGGTGGGAGATACTCTCACTCATTATGTTTGGTTTAATTATATCAACAGGAGAACTCTCTCCTGTCAGCATTGAGTGGCTACACAGAAGTTCTTATAGCAGCACAGGTGCATTGGTATACCTGTGCCGCTGTAAACTCTCTAGTGTAGACATGGCCCAAGTAATGTTAGTGCTATATTGGCCTGCCACTGTCATGGTTTTAATTTCTGGACACATTTTGGAATTAGTGTCTTTTTCTATATGGGTGCAAAAAAACCTAGGCAAAAAAACCTGTTTTCTTAGCATGTGATATCTAATATGGAAAGATCCTCATGAAGACCAGGCAGTTTGTAGCTTACAATTTAATACCTTGAGGTAACCCACTATGGTGAGCTAGGATTTATCTCAACCCACTGATGTGTAAAAAGAAGAATTGGTTTCATGTAGGAATGAAAACAAACATTCACATTTCAAAATTTTTCACAAAATGGAATTATTGTTTTCTGGACAGCCTTCGTTAAAACTGCAAATTGCTTATCTTCATTAGGATTGCACATCATATTAGTTACCACTTGTTAGCCAACACAGGATAAGACCACACATTTTCTTAATGAAGACAAGGCATAAAGAAATCATTTTGAACAATTCTAGAACAGGAGGAGATGTCTTATAATGGTTATCTAACAGCTTCCATATAAGGCTTGTTAAGGGACAATACCAAAATTATTAGCTCTGACCCCAGTTCCCCCTTCCCTCCCATCCCACAGAGCCTACAGAACTGTTTGACTGTGGTAGGAGAAGTGGGGGAACCCCACAAACCCTTGAAGAAGAAAAAGATGCTTGGGGGATTGGGAGCAGAGCAGGGTAGAGTAGAGAGCCAGTCAGAAAAAGGAACCCACCAGAATCTCTGAAGAAGATAAGCCAGCCTTTGTCTCCATTATTGGATGGTAATGCTTTAGGTAAGATAGATATGCCTACATGTGGGTGGTTTTATAACCCTTTTTTCTTGAATGCTTTGTTCCTACCCCTAAATAAATGTACTTTGTTTTCTTTCAGTATTATTCACTGGTCATTTCATCCCTGAAGGGAGGAAATCTATGTGTCCCAAACCCAGTCAGAGCTGCAGGGCAATAAGTGGTTGACACGCACTAGGCAGTGTGACCATGGTCTCAGTCAAAGTGTGGGAGAATTGTGAAATCCCACCCAGATGCAAGTAGGAGGTCGATGTTAAGGTAGACCTCAAATGGGTTTACTCAGAAAGACCAGTACAGAGGTACAGCTAGCCACAGTAATCACAACAGTGACCTGTCAAAACTGCTTGAATTCTGAACACGCATAATGAATGTTTTCACATAGGAATGAGCTATATACCAAAGAGGATTCCTGGGAACTCTTCCACAAACTATTACAAATAACAAATAAATTTGAGACTCACCACCATTTGGCAGATGATTTAAGAACAGTAAAAGAGATGACATTAATCAATACATGGGTCTTTCAAAATCATTCACAAAGCTGCTATGCCTATTACTTAACATTATTGTGGTAAAATCCAAATTAAACTTTTGTCCTTTCTTTTACCCCATTTTTAAAAAAAAATATTTCATCTACATTTCTATAAATTAATGATTCTCCAGGAAAAACAAATGAGACCATGATCACTGAGTTATTATGACATATCAGATATGGCATGTCACGTCATATAGACCCTGATCTAGTAACTGGGCAGACCAATGGGCCTGTGCGGGGCCCTATTTACTGCAGTCAGACTCTATGCAGGCCCCAGGGTCTGCCCTCAAAGATCCGATTGCAGAGTAGGGACCATAGGAATGGATATTTTAAGTTAACCACTTACTAGAGAAAAATTTATATGTTGCTTTTTCATGATAAGATAAAATAAAAAAAAAGAACTTGCTGAACTCTTGATTGAAAAATTAAATCCATTACATTTGATTTTCCTTTGCTGCTTTTTAATATTTCTATTACACTTAACATTGGTGATTACTGAAGAAAGATTGATCTCAGTTTTGTGTCATTCAAATAGCTTCTCTGCCTTTTACGTTTCAAAGACACTGGGATTTTATGGTCTTAGTGTTCTACCTCCTCTTTGCCTGCCCTTTTTGTTTTATGGTGAGTGTTTCCTGACACATTATGTGCATATCACATTGGAGAATATCAGTGCAGCATGTTATTATTATCTGAATTGTCTATGGTGTAACAGTAGGGCATATTTGTCCCTCAGGGATAAGTTATACCCACCCATCCATATATTTGGATTATATAAATGGTCAGGTGAACCATAAAAAGATCCATTGATGCAATGGATAAAAGCATATCATTTTCAGAGCCTTCAACCTTGTAGGTTGGCAACAGGTCCTGAATTAACTTCCAGAGACTTCAAATTGTGATGGCATTTTGATGCTATATCATTATGATGTTTTATGATATGCTGATGCAAAGATGTGCCATGATGTACAAACCTGTCCTGGCAACAAAACTGCACCAGTGACAACCCTAGGTGGAAAGTGCTGCACAGACACACTTGAGCGAGCAGTACAGATGTCAGGAACCTCCAAAATCACACTAGATTCCCTTACCAAAAAATGGCTAGATTTTTAGAGGTCTTGAGTACCCTACCATTTACTTCAGTGGGAGTTGTGGGTGCTCACTGGTCAGTAATGATGAGGGGCATATCCCAATTATATTTGGTTACACAACTATGCATGAACAAATTTAAGTACATGCTAAGGATACCTCCTGAAACTTCCTTGACTGTCATTCTGAAGAAAAATCATATTAGTTACTGTATTCAGAATAAAATTGAGTTCATTTTTTTAAATCTGTGACAAGCAGGAGAATAACCTACATTTGATTTCTTTTGTTCTTTAGAGTTTGGTGTTTGCTTGAGTTCCCTTTGGCTCCATGGCCTTTCACATCAAAGTATTTGCATGACAACAAGAAATTGTGCCTCTAAACCAAGGCTATGAAGGTTGCAGCAGTTTGCTTAGTTATACAATTAGGTTGACAGAAGCTGTTAGCTTATTCCTTGAGACTCTCTTAACAAAAGTAACAACAAAATACTATTGCAAAGAAACTTTGGAAGCAAAATGCCAACACTGAGAGGAGTCGCGTGGTG
Organism: Dermatemys mawii; assembly: GCA_007922305.1. NCBI lineage: Eukaryota > Metazoa > Chordata > Testudines > Dermatemydidae > Dermatemys > Dermatemys mawii. Next base: position 64,803,198 of record ML677332.1, read on the forward strand.
GTGGTGGGGAGAAGATGTGGAAACTAGTCTTTCAAAAGCCAAGGATGTAGTGTCAAACTAATCAACAAGCCATGTTTAGTCTAGAAGCATCCCAGGAAGGAGTGAGAAATGCAAGAGACAACAAACACCATGTGCTGGGCTGCTGAACCACTGACAGACGCCCACATAGTCTTCGTCCTGAACAAATTTGGCTTATATTTAATGTCTGCTTTGTTGGTGTGAAGTCTGCTTATGGTATTACTAATGGTGCCTTGTTCTAGCTCTGGCAAATCTGATACAAAAATAAATAAACAGAAATTAGCAAATAACAGATTCTTCTCTAGGGTGAAACAGGCCAGATGACTCACTTCAGATGGTTATTTTACCTCCTGGGATAAAGATGCTGTGCTTTCCTTTCATTTCCTGGCATTACTGATAACCACAGCCTCTGGCTTATGCTAAAAGCCAAGCAGTCGATAAAATAACAGTGGCATTACCTATAGTGTATGGGTAAAAATAGCTTTTCTTTAAATAAAGAAAAAAATGTTTCAATGAGGGGAACATAGCCTGGCTGCAGCAATTATTAGCTTGGTTTATTTTACCCCCATGAAAAAGGCAACCAAGTAAAGCAAAGTAATGGCTTGGAAATTACTCATATCAAAATGGTGTTGTGCGCCGGATATTCTCTGCAGTCTTGAATCACCCTTTCCATTCATTTTCATGTTGTTGCTGCCTTCGAAGAAACATACCATTTCAATTTTCCACAGTATATTCAAGGTCCATATTGAAAACAAATGTGAACCCTCTTTAGAATAACAACCTTGTGTTATTTTTTCCATTAGTAATTTTTTTTTTCTTTTCCCTTTTAAGTCTGAAGTTCCCTTTGTCTGGTTTGATTAAGTGTGTGAAAAGGTAGGCAGGCTGCCCAGGTCCTAAGAAATGAAAGTTCTTTAAGTAGCCCAGGTGGCTGCATAAAATCCAGAAGCTCAATGATTAAGGAACGAGTAACATATGTGAGAGTGATACCACTTTGAGTCCACTTAGCAGTCATTCCAATGGCAGAAACTGAAGAAGACCCCACCTTCTGCTCACTCTTCAGAGGACATTTGACTGTCTGTCGAGACCATGTGTTAATAGCCTTTAAAGGGAAATCCTCAGTAAAGTTAGACCATCTGCGCAGAGCTCAGCCAAAACAATTTCTATGAATGATATGGAAAGTATAACATACTTAGGTGCATTATAATACTGGGGGTGTCGGGGGAAGATGGGGAGCATGAGAGGAAATACAGTAGAGCCAAATTTATATCTTCCAATTTGTTATTGTGACCCTCTCCTCTGTCTTCAGGCACTATTGGGGACAGACTAGGTGGATCACTACTCTAAATATACAAACTAAGATTTCAGATACAAGATCTCAAATATTTATGACTAAATAAATAAACTGAAAAAATATCAGTCTTTTGATTCTTAGACAAAATTGGGTGAGTTTTCTTTTTTCTTTTTCCCTTGTTTATTTTTTCCCCAGTTTTTGTTTTAGTGTTTCTTTTCTTACTGTATAATGGTTTTTTTTGGCTAAATCAGATGGTGGGATTATTTTCCAAATCAGAAAAATTAAAATGTAGATTTTTTTCTTTAAATTAGGGAGTTCTGTTTAAATAAAGAGAACAAACAAAATAATAGATTGGATTGTTAGAAAACATGGTGGATGGAAAATGCTTTTCAATTTGCCAAAATGTCTGTGGATTTCTCTTTTCCCATCTTTTGACCAGATCTAATTTCTACTCAGTTTCACTTTTAGGTCGAGATGCACAAGTCTAATACTACATAGTTTGGGTTGCAAAATACCACAGGGATATGCTTGTTTGTTTAAATAAACTTTTTCCACTGTACTTGATATACAAAAACATTTGAAATAATTTGTTCCTATGTATTGTTTTGGTTTTCATATGAATTAGTTTATTGTCCTTTTAAAGAGCATATGCCAGTAATTTGCTGTTGCTGCATTTTAATGTACATGGCTCTGAGGTCTGATCCAAAACCCACTCAAGTCAATGGAAAGAGCCCCCATTGATTTTAGAGAGCCCAGGATCAGACTGTAGGTCACATTCTCACTGGAGGGCTCTTTGCGAGGGAATACCTGCTTTCAGATGAAGTCATTTTTTTATGGGCTGTATAGATGAGGTACACTCATGTGGAATTCAGTGTCTGACTTGGGCTTTGGACTGTAAATTTATAAGGACATTTTGATTTCTGAATTTGTATTTGTATATTTTAACTTCTGTAAAGTTATGGTGTCCATGTAGATCAGTAAATAAATAACACCTAATCATATAGGTATTATTAAAATTGACCACTTTCGCTCTACATGCTGTGGGATGATCTCTTTTTTTGTTTGTTTGGATTCCTTATTCAAGTAGCTGCATAAATTATATCTCCATTTCCACTTTATAGCTTTATACCTCAAAACTGTGGCAGGTTTTCATTCTACTGTCATTCTTTTTTTGACTGTTCCAGACAACTCTGAAACATTTTATGGGCTCCATCTTGAGTTACGGACCCATCCTGCATTTTATTGCCACTTCTTTCCACAGATTCAATTAACAAAATTGATAAATGGTATTCAGGATTAAGGTAATAGGAACATAAAGTAGCAATGGAACTATTTTGTAAGTCATTGTTCGTCTTTATTCCTAATAAAGCTTCCACATTTGAGCTATTTATTTTTTAAAAATCTTAATGTGAGTAAAGGCATTTTAATTAGTTTTTCTTTACTTTCCCCCATTAGTTTTTGTTAAAATAAAGGTTAGAAAAACTGACACCACTGTGTGATGGGGTGTTCACCCCATACCAGCCTTAAAAGGGAAAGGAAGCAGAGAAAGAGCCAGAAAGTAAGACAGATGAGGGCTATAAACTGGAGAAGCAAACCCTGATTGGAAAATGAAGCTCAGCTGAGAAGGTGTGGGGCTGGGCTAGTATAAAGCCAGGAAGCTGGCAACAGAAATGGTTGCACTGAGGAAGGCTGCAGCTACTCTCTATGCATTAGAGAGGGAAGAAGGGTATCCAAGGAAAAAAAGTAGAAACCAGGCCCTGAGGGAAGCGTGTACCCAGAAGAGAGAAGGGTGGAGAAGAGCTCCCATGGGAGGTGTGCAGGAAGCAGCTCAGGGGAGACAGCAGCAAGAGTGGGGACCGAACAGATCTTGACAACATGGTGTAGGGCCTTCAGGCTGGAACCCAGACTAGTGTGTGGACTCAGATTCCCCTACCAGCCACTGGCAGAATGGAAGTGTCTGGACAGCAGGTCCAGTGAAACTCTGCAAGGGTAAATTATATAGTGACCTGACCAGAAGGCTTAGTCACAAAGAGGAAGCTACAGTCCTGGAGTGAAAGCAGGGCCACATATTGAGAAGAAGGACAATGGGTGGAGAGACTATAAAGGGAGATGTCAGACCTAGAAGAGAGCTATTGCCCGAAGCAGCCAGGAGGAGGTGCCACCCATGATGAATGAGCATCCTGTGACATGCTGCCTCCTAAATGTTTATGCAATAGTGCAGTATGTAAAGGTGATTTGGTCTGAGCTTCCTGTCACTCTGTAATCTCAAATCCTGATTTGGGTGGAGGGGGGAGGTTAGGTGATATATCCTTGATTAACGTGCAGAAAGTTAATTCTTTTGTACTCATTATGATAGAAAGGCAGAGCACCATCTGTGCCACGTCAGAAGAGCAGTGGCAAGAAAGCTGCCCCAGACTGTCTATGAGATACTATTAGAAATTAGGATGCTGACCTAGTGGTAGCTGAATCCAGTGGGGAGACAATATCACAAAACATCATCAAACTTGTACTGACCCAGAGTGGCAAAGTTCCAGAACAACCCTCTGTAATGGTTTTCATTCACTTCAGCTGTACAAGAATCAGAGAGGTAGCCATGTTAATCTGGAATTCCAGAAGTGACAAAGAGTCCTGTGGCATCTTAAAGACTAACTAAAGTGTTGAAGCATAAGCTTTCATGGGCTAATACTCACTTCATCGGATGCATGCAGTGGAAGTATCCAGGGGCAGGTATAAATAGGTAGGCAAGAACCAAGTTAGAGATAACAGAGTTAGTCCAATAAGGCTGAACCAGCTTGTTATCTCTAATCAGGGAGGGTGAGGTATTCCTCTGGCAGCTGAACTGGAGGTGTGAACAGAGAGAGTAGAGAAACTGCTTTTGTAGTTAGCTAGCCACTCATAATCCCTATTCAGTCCTGAGCTGGTTGTGTCAAATTTGCAAAGAATTGCAGCTCTGCAGTTTCTCTTTGCAGTCTGGTCTTGAAATTTTTTTGCTGCAATATGGTGACTTTTAAATCTGTAATCGTGTGTGCAGGGAGATTGAAGTGTTCTCCTACAGGTTTTTGTATATTGCCATTCCTGATATCTGATTTGTGTCCATTTATCTTTTTTCGTAGGGACTGTCCAGTTTGACCGATGTACATAGCAGAGGGACATTGCTGGCACATAATGGCATATATTACATTGGTAGATGTGCAGGTGAATGAACCAGTGAGGGTGTGGCTGATCTGGTTAGGTCCTGTGATGGTGTTGCTGGTATAGATACGCTTCAACACTTTAGTTAGTCTTTAAGGTGCCGCAGGACTCTTTGTCACTTCAGCTATATAGTAATGATCAGATAATAATGTGATAGTAAGGGGCAAGTTCTTTGAAGATCTAGCTACCTATCTATACCATGTTTATCATACATATTAAAACAGGTACTTCATTATCAGGTGGTTCTCTTTTTTTCTCCGACCCTAGGTGGAAAGAAGTCCACAGAAGTATGTGACTTTATTAGGGTTGCACAGAGTGCAAGTCAGAACAATAATTGTTCCTAATATTTTCAGATTAGAGCAATTTCCCTCCGGCATCACATTCAAAACTGTTTTATGTACGGCTTTGCACTGGTTCATGCTATAACAGCTGTGTATGGCTCAATGTTTGTTCTTATGCATTATGTATAGATACATAAGATTTATGCATTATGTATAGGGACACATGTCTTTCTATAGATACCTAAAAATTATACCTTTTGAATGAAAGACAATAAAGTGGAGCAGCAATCAAAAAAGGTTATCTAGATACTTTCAAAATCACTTTGGAAAGAAAAGGGAGGACTGAAAAGAAGCTGATGTAATCCTTTGTTCAAAACGATGTCTATGGAAGATCCAGGAAACTGCAGGCCCCTGTACTTTACTGAGTGTAGATTTTGATGTTTTGATTTCCATAGTGAAAAGAACAAAAGAAACATTTTAACCAAGGGCAGCACAAGGGAAATCTAGAAACCTATGATTTAATATTTATGAATATTCCACTACTGGGAAACCATTCAACTAATTTCTTATTTTTATTATTTTAATACTCTCTATTTGATTGGGGACTTTAATCCAGGAATCTCAGAGATCTTTACAACAGACATTAAAAGAAAAGAGAATCACAAGTATCTGTGGGATGAGGGATGTACTATTATTTGCATTATTCATATGGAGAAGTTGAGGTAAAGGGAGGTTACATGAATTTCCAGGGTCACCCACAATTGGTGGCAGAACCACCTAGAATCCAGCTCTCTGGACTCTCCAGCCTGTGTTTTGACCACAAGACCATTCTTCACCTCAGTTATAATGTCTGAGTACTGTCTGCCAGCTGTATGAAGTAGGTAAACATCTGGTTAGGTAAACATCTTGCATAACAAAATTGAGATCTAAGAAATGATGCAATATTGGAAGAGAGAATGTGAGTGGTCATTCTAGCCATTTTATAATTTCTTTCATTCCTTTTTCTCTGATGGTCTCCAGTAACAGAGGGGTTTAGAGTAGTTTCCAGATCCCCATTAATGTGAATGAAATTCACACAAGAGTCCAAAATGTAATCAGATCAAACTGTTTATTTTGTTTTTAGAGCTGAAGCTTTGGGTTACATTTCCTGTCACAATGCAGAATTTTCAAACTGTAGTTATAAACACTACAAGCTGACTTAAGAGGAAAAAGTAGATCTCTAATGCACATTTGCCCAAGGGCACTCATTAGAGAAAAATGCAAAACAAATGATAACTTTTTGTTTCACCAAGCATTTTTAAAAAAATGAAGCCATTGATCTTGTGCAAGGCAAAACGTTTATGCTACATTCTAAATGAACTAGGTGCTCACCACAATGTACTGCAAGCTTTAAAATTTTCAGAGCAACTGACAGGCCTTAATAGATGGCATAACTTTGTTAGCAGGGTTCCAAGAATTAAGGCTTTTGGCAGTGTTCTTATTTTATGTGTGTATTTTTTGCTGATGAAGAAAAAATGGCACAACAGCTAAGCAGAAAGGAGCTCAGAACAGGGATTTATGTATGGCAGAGATTTCTGGGAATCAGGTGTCTCATGAAAGGCACTAAATACCTTAAATGTTAATGTTAAGCCTCAATGCTCAGATCCCTGGAGGCTTTAATTTTTACTGGCTAATCACATGCCAATGAGTTTTAAAATTACTTATTGATTGTTTGTATTGTATTGTGGTAGCGTCTAGGAGTGCCAATCACAAACCAGAATCCCATTTTGCTAAGCGTTGTACAAAAAGAGCTAAAAGATGATCTCTGTCTGAGAAAGCTTAGAACCCAAGTCTAAAGACAGCAGTGGATGTGGATGAGAGGAGGACAAGGAAACAAGGAGTCAGTGCTGGTCAGCATGATAGGCAGTGGTCACAGCACACCGGCTACTGAAACACTGTTAAGCTTTTTTGTAAACCTTCCGTAGCACATTGAAGACTCACCACTGCAGTGCCTCCTGCTGGTCGTTCAGGAATTAGCTGATTTCAGCACTCAGAGCACCTTCTATGGGCTGGTGTCTCGCCTTCCTCAGGCCTCATTTCCCTTCTGGAACCTGGTGCCCTTTACCTTGGGATTCTGCTCACACTTCCCCACACTCTGGGTCTCCCATCCCAGGGGAACCCCCAACCCTCTAAGCCTCCCCTGGCCTCAGTGGCTACTGCCAGTTGTCATTTAGCCCCCCTTTTCTAGGGCAAACTGCAGTCTGTAATGGCCACTCATTATTAGCAGCTGCCTCTGCCTATCCCCAGGCTGCACCTTTGTAGCCCCAGTACCTCCTTAGGCCTTTAACAAATCCCCAGCATGGGGAGCTGCCAGACTGCAGCTTCCCAGATCCTCTTGCCCTTTCCCAGCACTTCTCTGCTCCAGGTACACTATGCTCCCAGGCAGTTAGGCCCTTCCCACTCCAAGGCTGGAGTGAGACTCTGCCCCAGCTCCTCCCTCACAGGCCTCTTATCAGGGCCAACTGGGCCCTGATTGAGCTGGCCACACCTGTGGTCAGCTGCTCAGTCAGCCTCCCACAACTGTTCTCACTCCTTTTAGTGAGAGTGGGGTACCTCAGGAGTGGGGTAACCTCCCCACTACACCTCCCAACAAGGAGAATTTTAAGGGGGGAATCTGAATGAGGATAATGTCTTAGTTTTGCGGATGTTTACAGGAAGCTCCTCCTTAGCATGAGGCACAGCACAGAGGGAAAGCAGAAAGGTGGTGGTTGAAAATTTAACACATGATCAATGAAGGTTTGCATCGCATGCAGTGCAGAGGCAGGATTCAACATTTCAGTGGTGAATGAGGGATGAGGAGTTGAGTGGTGATAGTGCAGGAAGGGCCTTGAAAGTGTAGACAATTAGCTTGGGTTTGACGTGATGAAGAAGGGGGACCCAGTGAAGGAAAGTAAAGAGAGAAAGTTGGCATGGTTCAGTGTAGCCAGAACAATGATCTTTGCAGCAGCATTTTGAATGAAACAATGGACACCAGTAATCCATACACAGAAAGATTAATTATGTGAAATTTCATTAACATGGGAGCTCCATGAAATCAGATGGTTATTCACAATGAATGAAGTTCATTGCCAAGGAGAGGGCTGACATGCGATTTAAATGGTGCACAGGCCTAGGCTGGGTTAATTCTCAGGATGAATTTTACTGTTTCCTTAGTCCTGTAGCAGACTCTGTTCAAATAAATCAAACACAGTGTGTGAAACAAAACTAAAACATCTACTTGATTTCAGTATGGAGAAGAAACATCATGTAAGGAAGTTGATTCTTTATTCATTAGGCTTTCTGCAGGGCTCATTCAGTCAAGCCTTTGAGGATGGGCCTATGTTGTTTATGATGAAACAGAGCTTTCCAATATAGTTCAATAATGTTACCATTATGGCATGAGAAGTGAGTTTGATCTCTCAAACTGGCCAAGCAGGGATGAAATAGGTGTATAGGGAGAAAATGGGGGGTGGATGGGAATATGCCACCTGTTGAGTATAATGCTATCTGAGAGGGAACTGGAAAGCAAGGACATACATTTGCTTACAAAAACAATTTGGTATGGATTACTGGTTGGATTACACACTCATGCAACTCAAATGGATCAAACAAGTCATTATGCTTTCCTTTTCTTTTCTTTTTCAGTGGAAGAAAACTAGCAATTTCCCCCTCCCCATCCCCTCACCATATGCCCCCCATCTACTACAACTTTCAAAATGCATAATATAACATTTAACTTTTTTCCAGCAGAGCTGTGCAGAAGTGTTTGAAAAGAAACCCAAGTCATCCAAAACATTCTGAATTTTATGTTTCATGATATTCCTGATACAGGGTCTAGATTTATCTATAGTAGATTTGAACTGGAAAATGTGTGTTTAAATATACAAATTTAGAGGTGCTTGGATTTAGTGTTGCAAGTTTGACCATTGTAAACAGAGACCCAGCTATGAAACAAGAGAATTTATTTTTGGGGGGCAAGAGTTTGATTCTTCTCCCTAGTATGTTCTGGGGATGGAGTCAGATATGGTGTCCAGCTCAGGTTCCTCTCTATGTAGAATCCAGACTAATTTATAACATAGCGTGAAAAACAAAGAACTTGCCATTTCTCCTGGTTTTGATGTACAATGAGGAGGAACTTGATGTTTTGAAGTGAGTTTCACTTGAAGCATTTGGGTTTGTTTAAAATCGAGAGTTTAAAGCCAATCTGCAGGCCTGGAACCCAGTGAAAACATTGACCCTCTGATCCAAAACTGCTAATTTCTTCACAGACCTAACAGAGTCTTATTATATTTTTTTCAAGCAGGTAGCTAGACGTAGTGGGCTGACAGCCTAACTGCATTAAACTAAGATTCACTCCAGGGTCCTGTGCCAACAGACATTTAATGAACAATTTGTACTCAAATAATAATCTTAAAAAGCTAGAGCGTACTGAAAGCACTTAGGTAGCATTTCTCCAAAGTAGTACTAAATAATATGGCAATTCTTTAATTGCAACACATTCATCACCTGTGTAAATCATTTGTTTTTTTAACCTGGAAAAAAATAAAAATGCTAACACTTTCTTTTAGAGTGCCTGGTCTATAGGTAGGTTCATGCCCCAATAGAAGTCAATGGCAAAACTCCTATTGCCTTTGGTAGACACAGACTGAAGTCCAAAATCCTTCCCTTTCTATGTATCAGAATAAGCAGCATTGCTTCACTGTAAATACATTTTTGTAGATCAACAATGAAATAAGGAAGGTAACATACAGTGAATACAAATACATATAGATGAAGAAGAGCAATCAAGACTCAGTTCAGCACCCACTGAAGCAATGAAAATCTAGCCATTCAATAGGTGAAGGCTCAGATCCCCAGTGACTGTTGTGAGCATCATCAATACCACAACAGAGAAAACAGATAACTGGAAAACAGACCACAATGGATCAAAAAAATTTCCTCAACAAGCCAAGAAAATAGACAACACCTGAGTAAAGCCAAGGGCTGACATAATGATGGATGATCAGATAATTTCTCCACCAAAAAAAAAAAAAAAAGAATAATCCATCCATAAATTGTAGGGCATGTTTCTCAGGTGTAAACATAATGAGAAATCAACATTAAGGGCAAAGGGGAGCCAATCTAAACTTAAGGTCCTCACAGTGATTTTTCTGATCCTCTCTATAATTTCTCCTTCTCGCTGGTGTGTGTGTGTTTGTGTGTGTGTGTGTGTGTGTGTGTGTGAGAGAGAGAGAGAGAGAGAGAGAGAGAGAGAGAGATTAAAATGTAAATAGGAGCTATGCTTGTTTTGCATTTTTAATCCTAACCCAACCCAGACATTTTCCCCCATTAAATAGCTATTTTCACATCAGGTAGTAATCAAAATTTTGTATCCTTTTGATACAAAGAGGTTTTTGTCCAGATCAATTTTTGAAGTATTTGTCTTTTCTTCCCTCAGAACTGAGATCAGTTTTGGAGGGAAAGTAGTTCCCTATTCACTGAAAACAAAACTCCCGTTTGGAGTGCGTACATTTGAGGGAGAGGAAGGGATCATTTTTATTTGTTTTGTTTTCCACAATCAAACCATTTCAGAAAAGTCAGAATGAATTGGAAACCTAAGTCTTCAGTGTATTTAATATCATTGCTGTCTTTTCACATGACTGTAGGTATAATGGTTACCCTGAGTAAGCAGAGTCTCTTTGGAGACAAATAGTCCTCTTCCTTGCCACTCCTCTAATTTCACAAAGGTTGTACTTTCTTTTTACCCTGTTCCTAGTTATCTTCCTGACAGTATATTTAATGAATGAAACAGAAGTTTCTCTGATTGTATTTGGCAAGGGTGTAGCCCGTGCACTGAGTTCTGCATTCTCTGAATTTCCCCAAAACATGGAGAGTTGGCTTGTAGAGATCTTCTTGTTGCCAGACTACAAAAATATGTTCACATGCAATCTTGATGACTCTTACAATACTTAGCTCTCCTTGACATTTTCATACTGCATGAAGCCTCCCTCCCTTGGCATGTTACATCCAATTTTCTTCCCATAAAATTCCATCTGCTATTCAATCTTAAATAGAATACCTCCCTGTTAATACACATAGCATTAATAAAAGAGCTTATGCAACTTTACAAGTAAATTTACATTTAATTGTCATAAACTTCTTCTGCATGTTCCCTTCCTATTATTGAGGGTTATCTAGAGATTTGTGTCTAGATATAAGCTACAGCCTCTATAAGCAGCCTGTTTCCTCCTGTTTGTTTCACTGACGGATGGCACTAGACAATTTTGAAGACATTATAATCTACTTCCATAGCAGCAAACCAAGACTGTAATGTCACAAGCATCTGACCCTGAGGTCACTGAAGGAGAGAGGGGGAAAAGGGGAAGCTGGGCTTGTGATGACTTACGAACATCAGCATCTATGGGAAAAGCAATGGCAAAAATGTGCATGGCAGTTTGATTAGATTGTGGTAAAATGGGATCATGAGTTTGATGAGAGCTGTGCAGCCTCCGGAGTGCCGGAGTGAAGAGAGTGTGGTCCACGGAGAAAGCATGGGCCCCCAAAATTGTACAAAATGTGCTCTAGTCACCTTAAATTGCAATCAGCAGGTGTGGCCTACAGAGACTACAGGTTCCAGTAGGCAGTAAATGTCTTACTGTTAATTCCTCATTATTATTTATGATGACAATACTGGGTTCACTGTTTACTGAAGGATGATGGTGAGCTTGGCACTGTACAGAAAGAGTGTCTGAAATTGCATGGTGCTGAACATCTGCCAGTCACTGAGTAAGGAAACTGCTCCCTGAGTGATTGCTTTTTGTCTAATGTGGATGATGACATTTATCTACATAGGAACAAAACTGACATATAGGCACAGTTCCATTTTTGGGTGATGTGAAGCTGCCATGTCCCCTGAGAGCTATAAGGAGCTCTTGTGCTTCCAAAAGATACAATCCATGGCTACTCCTGTGCGTTGGATAGTGGTGCTAATCTGGTGCAGTCCTAGCAGTCAGATAAGCACAAGCAGAGCTAGGCAGGAAATGATTTTCCCATCCCAGTGTCATCAGGAGATGCATCAAAACTGCCAGTTTTCTGCAAACAGTTTTGTTTCAAAGAATCAACATTTTCCAATTAAAAAAATCACTTGAGTGGAAAATTCCCAACCAGCACAAAGCACAAGGACTGTCTGTGATTCTCTTGTGCTAGAGCACAGAGGTGCAAGTGCAATGAAGAAAGAAGGTCTTTGTGACTGCTCTATTTCTTGTGCACTCACACAAGGCACAATCTAGCCTTAGCTCCATGAAGCCCTTGGAGCACGGCAGGTAAAAATCACTGTATGCTGAGTGTCTTCTTTAAACAAGATTTGTAAATATTTTGTTATAATTCTGGAGTGTTAAATATATGCCCATGGCATAGCCATACAGAGAGACAAACATTCACATGTTTAATCAGCAGGAGGTAGAGTATTTTGGGCTAGCTACATAAATGTCTAACTAAGTTGTATGTTTATTAGATGCAGATTTGATTCTGGACCATATTTGTTATAGCTGGTTGCACCATTAATCAGGATAAAGGCTTTGCAAGATGCATCCAACTACAACAGTTGTGACTTTCATTTCTCTTTTCAGGTCCCATCTCACACTCACCTGTGCCAGCCCTCACTGTCATCTGTGCATGTGTCCCACTACCTTTTGTTGTTTTTCATAAATACCCTTCTCTTTTGCTGGTCCTTCTTGGATCAAATCTGGGGCTTGTGAGCTGGCTGTCTCCAACAAGGTGGAGGGATAGGAACTGGAACTAACTTTTTTCATCTTAAGGATTTCACTTAAAGCCACCTTCAATGATGTTCACGGAACAATGAAAAGAAAGCGAGACCAGGACTGCTGGGCCTGTCTGAGAAGAGGAATTGGCAGCCAGAAGGGAGAGCGAGGAAGCTACAATACATTGCTCTTCTTATTTGTAAACAGAATCCCCGTGGGAGCCCTGGATGAGAGAAGCCTTCATTAATTACATCTGAGGAAGAATGCCTGCTTTAGAGCTGGGTAATTTGACATCATTCAGATAGGGTTTACATTGCTCTCCCTGAAGCTGTGGCACAGACTCTGAGCTCATCAGTCAGGACTGGTGACGAAATGAAGCAGAGCCCATAAGCGTATTAGGTATTCTAAAATGTTGCACAATAATAAATCAGATGAACTCCATGGTTCATCCGAAATCCAATGCTGAACTTTGGATTCAGGCAAGAAAGTAGCTAATTGCAGTGTACTTACCAAACATCCTACACTGTTTTGCATGGAAGCACCTTCCATAACACCTCTTAGCCAAAGATCTTAAAAGGCTGAACAAACATATTTTAATGAAGGCTCAAAACACATCTCTGTTCAGCAGGCACCATTTAAAACAATGGGCCACAACAAAAAGAAAAGATTGGGAGTTGCTCGGCCATACAAGTACCAGACAATGAGAGAGAGAGAAGTCTGAGGTCAACTGGAGGAAGTTCATAGAGCTTTTCTTTTAAATTTTTAAATCTAGTTTATTAATTCTTAATACACTAGTAGAAAATGCATTTTAATAAAGTAACCTGAACTACCTATAACTTTGAGAGTCACCAAAAATCACACACATTATAAAGAGAGGACATTCAGTTTAGTTCAGCCCATAATGATAGACAGATCTTAGTTATATGAAAGTGAAGCAGACAGAAAATATTTTGTTGACTACAGTCTTCATTGAAGGCAAACAGGCCTGAAAATCTTCTCCCCTAGAATTACCTCACATATCTAGAATTGAAGGCATTCAGCAGGTTTTATACCTTGGTTCCAATGCCTATGTATTTGGTATGTATATAGTTTAGAACCCAGAAGATACCTCTCTGATAGGATTCAGCTAATGCAAGTGTGATTCCATGCCCATGTTTTTTTCACTGAAGCGGTAAGTCTCTGAACTTTTCTTGAACTTGCAATTCTCAGAACAGTACAATACATATTTAATGCAATCCATCCTATTCCGATCTAAGTTGTATTTTATTATTTCACAAACCTCATAATAATTTAATATTAAGAAGTTGGCTAGTAATCTGAACGCTATTAAAACACATTCCAGACAGGGACATCCCCTAAAACATTCTTCCTCCCTCAGGCTTATCCACCAAGTCTGAAAAACAAGAAGGCTTATCCAGTGGCAAAGCTTTGTTCAATAATACATGGCCAAAAGATTTTTTAAAAGAATGTTTCCAATATTGTTCTGAATATGCCGACAATAGGTGCAATCTTTAGCTATCTTCAGTGGTAGATCGGTTTTAATAAAACTTATCTTGCTGAATAAATAGTGAAATGTATCTCAGGGCTGTAAAAAAGATCCAGTGTTTGCAAAATATTGTTCCATTAGCACAAATTAAGAAAAGGGCAATATATCAGTAGTTCAGTAAGTGACAGTCTTCTGCCTGAATTGATAATTAACCAACACCTCATCTTGGTGCTAGCGGGCATTGTGCTGTTAAGCTGAATACAGTTACTGTTTGCCCATTCCCCTGACGCTTTTGCAAAAGTTAAGGATGTTAATCCTATGATCCTGGAAAAATCTGGCTAAATTAAATTTGCAGATTTTGGTTCAGGCAGCTCTCCTTCGTTTCCCGTTCTTGTTGCAGTGCATTCATTGTTAAATGGCTGCCATGTTCACTTCCAAATTTTATTTCAATAAGGCTTCCTGCAGAGGAAGTTATTATGCAACTTGCAAAGTAAGTGTGACAGAATCAACAAAATGGTCTTTCAGGAACCTTCATCCAGAAAAACAGCAGAATCGTTGGTAATCATTCTTTTATGTACTTGGGGGGAGGGACAGGCTCAAATCCCTAAGAATACGAAGATATTTGTTTTAGTGCTATGATGGGGCATACAGGCTCCACACCATCAAGTTGAGGGTTAATGAGGATCAGGTTGGCCCCTGCTACCACTGGTAGCAGATGAAGTAGTGGAGAGTGGAGTTAAAAGAAGAGAGCTTAGCTCAGTTTGGCGTTATCCACAAAGAGAGCAGAGTTCCACTTCCCACTAGGTGAGGAAAACCTAGTTTCAGCCAACTGTTTGAGTTAGCTTTCTGCCTGGATGAGCCTCCAAGTGGATGGGATGACCAAATCCAGGAGGACTACATAAAAGATCTGGCTGCATGAAGACCAATCCTGAATAGAAGGGTGAGGTCCTGCCAAAAATGCCTTAGACAACCTTGAATTCATTGAGTTCCTTTATTTTTGGACCTTAATACTCTGGAAGAGGCGCAACTCAAGTATGCCTTTACCCAGAAGGCTAGAGCACCACTGTACCAGACCCATAAGAGGGGGCAATGGACCATTAGAGTCCCCAAAACAGAGAGAGTGAATAGTGCCCCATTTGGACCCAAAAGGGTACCACAGAGGTGAGTCTATCACAAGTGTGTATACCAAAAAGATGCATATTCATGAAAGCAAATGTTATTGTTGCACCAAGATCCTTGGCTCATACGTCGTATAAGTGGACAAAAAGTAATGCATTGCAGAGTGGGAAATAAAGAAAGAGAAGGAGTAAGCAAGAGGATGTTTGCGGATCCTTGCTATTTTAATAGTGAGTTTGGATCACCAAAGAAGAAGCCAGAGTTGTACTGGCTGCAGAGTACTCAATAGAAAGGCCATCATTTATGGCTGTTAGGATACAGTATGTCTCTTGAGACAGTGCGGAATGAAATCTGCACAGGCATTTGCAGTCATTTATAATTGTTGAAAAATTATGCTGCTTTTCATTTTTAACGTAGTAAAAAGCGAGTTTGTTGTCCTCATGGGACAGAAGGATTTAGAAGAAAAGCAATCTGTAGATGTGGTTTCTTTCTGCTCTACAAACACGAAATAGTCCATCCACAGCTAACTGTAATGGCATGGAGCTCCCCAGATGAAGCTGAAAACATGGAAGTCATTATGGCTTTATAAACAAACCACTGTCTGAACCAAAAAACGAATTGGTGTTTGGATTTTTTTCCCTTTCTTTTTCATTTCATGCCTGATTATAATCAAAAAACCCTAAATTATGAAACTAAAATATAAAATTACATCTGGCCTACATAAAATTTTCACTGTAATTTCAATAAGATATATTCTTCTTCACTTTCTGTCCTAATGTTTTTGAATGGTGTTACTATGAACCATTGAGCAGTTACCACATTTCAACCAGCCATGTTGTACAGACCCTTTGAAACTTTTGTATTGACTTTGAGAGGATCAGCATTGGGCCTTAAATGCCTGAACCTGAAAGGTACCAAGCACCCTCAAAGGTGCTCAGAAACTTGCAAAAAGCACTGAGCATCTTTTAGCACTGGCCCTTGGTTGGTAGTGGAGGGAAAAGTTTTCTCAAAGAAAGGCACGTAACAAATGTGGCCCACTGTTTTCAAAAGTGACTAATGATTTGGGAAACTCCCCCCCCCCCCCACACACACATGCATACTAATGTGAGATAAATGAAAGGGGGCTGATTTTCAGGAACAGCTGAGCATCCATCCTCTGAAAAATCAGGCCTCTTTGAGATTGTCCCAAATTGGCAACAAACGATTGAGAGGAACCAAAAGCACTGGGTTTTTTTTAATTAGTAGACTTGTATTTGTGAATAAAGGGAATTCATAATCATTTGAATTTTTCAAAACTTTTTTTTTATTTGGGTTTGTTTTGTTTTTGTGGTGTGAAAATATGTGATGTGTTAGGATTTCACACAAGGTAGTTAAATCCCTGCTCCATTCAATCTCTGGCTCCTATACTGTGTATCAGTTATGATGGTAATCTTTTGAAAGGTCTGGTAGTGACTGAACTGTGATCACCAACTGGATCTCTAGATGATATGGGCAACTGGTAATTTATACGTATTTAAGACAAACAAATCAACTGACAGTAACCCGATGGTAGTGGCTTTTGACTTAGGATATGTCTACTCTGCAGAGTTAGCCCAGGCGATCCACAGCCAAGTCTGAGCCTAGTCTGGATGTGAGCAGCCACCAAAACTATACATAACTCACTGTGTTCTCACTGGTGCTGCACTCACTTGTGTTCCACTAGGACTTCAGGGAGTAATACCCCATGCTTCTTTGTGCTCCAGTAAACTGAGCCACTCTATGATTCTGCCCAGTAAATTGTGGAAGAACTTGTCTGTCCTTCTGAGATATGGGCTGGGGGGGATTGTGGGAAAGCACTGGAGGACTATCGACATTCTAATAGTTTAGTCTGCATCCTCACTGCAAGGTGGGTGTGTTACCAGCCTCACCAAAAGCAAAACCTGGACTTTAACCCATACCTCTAGCTGTGCTATCTAGGTCAAGTTGAAAGCATCACCAACTCTGGCTTGAGGGTTTTATGTGTGGATGAGGGAGTTACACGCACACTGAGGCTAACTTTAAAGAGAAGATGTACTCTTAGTGGTCAGAATTTCTTTATTTACAAAACCACTGACTTATCTAATAATCCCTCTCTTCTATTGTCTCTGTAGAGACTTAGCACAAACCACCTGTGGATGAGATCATGAAATCCACATAAACAGAGGAACCTTCACATTCTCCTGTGGCTGCCTTCTCAAATGCACTCTTTTCTTCTTGGCCTCTCATTCCCCTTTTGGCTTCCATGTGGAAAAAAAGAAAGAATCCCAGCAGAAAACTATCCTGGGTGGGGAAACAAATTGTCTCAAAGTGGTAATGGCCCCCACCCATTAGAACATCAGAAAATAAAAGCTGTGGTCAGGCCAGGGTCCATCTTGCTTAGTGTCCTGTCTCCGATAGTGTCCTGTGCCACAGCTTTAGGGGGAGTGTGGGTACCTTGTTTAATGCAAACAGATAACAAATATGTGTGGCCACTTGGTGACACTGTTTTTGTTTGTTTGTTTTCTCATTGAAAGATCACTTTTTGGAGCCAGCAAATTGTACTTTTTGGAAGGCAGCAGACAGTTTGAATTGGAAAGCTAATCCGTAAGAATAAACACAATCTGTCCATTGTCTACCCTTCATTTGTTCGCTGTTCATGAAAATTAGGAGGCACTAAATGATGTACGTGGCAGTGAAAGTACAGAAGGCAGCTCTTTACCATTTAAGATTAGCTCTTAAAGTATAGTAAGGAGAGTTCAAAACTGTCCCTTCTCTCAGTTTTGAAGGCAATTGAACCATGTGATTCAGTACTGCCTGATTATCACACTAATTTCAAGTGATTATATGCAATATTGTGTACTGCCTTGTACACATTCCATTCTGCCGTAGAGTGTGTCCTGTAAATATCCTGGAATGGTGCATACTTGTACTCATTATATGTAACTCCTAAATCTAATAAAACCAATTCACTCAAACAGGGTAAAAGCTTTTAAAATCATGGATTGTCTTAGAGGAAAGGAAAGAGTTGACACTGTGTTTGAAATGCATATGGGCAAAGATTTAAAAAAAGAAAGGGAAGAAAAGAAATAAAGCAGCCAATCACTTTTCTGCCAGATTTTTAAGCAGGAGAAGAAAAGGGAAAGAAAAGAAAAAGTTTCCTACCTTTCTGCACACTGTTCCGGCCGTTAGTCTGTATCTAATATCTAGAGGATTCTTTCAAGCATAGAGCTATAGATTCATATATTTTAAGGTCAGAAGGGACCCTTATGATCATCTTGTCTGACCTCCAGCATAACTCAGGCTATTAAATTTCACCCAGCCATTCCTGCAGTGTAGGGAATTATTATTTCCTACTGTGTAAGTTACTGCTATTTTGCCAAAAGTGAATTGTTCAGCTTGTCCTTGGAAAGACCTACTGGACAAGATGCTAGTAGCCCTCTGGAAACCCATCCAAGTGCTTGATTTTAGCTGAGGAGACCACTTCTTCACTGAGAGCAAATTAGCCCTTTAGGTTCCCAGTGCTGAATGTGAGCACCTGTGACAGTGAGTGCGGTGGAGGGAAAAACAGGCCTTATATGGGTTATAAGCCCCATTCCATTCTATTCACTCCACTCTGGGAGCTCAATTTAGCAGAAACCCGTTCCAGCCCATTGCTCTTAGGGATGGTCTATACCCAGTGTTTGCACCACTTTATCAGTTTAGGAACAATATAGCTTATATGCCTACACTGATATAAGCATCTTTATACTCTGTCCACACTAGGAGGTTGTCCTGCTTTTAATATATCTGTTTCTAAACAAATATAGGTCTAGCAGTACAAAAAACTGGATGTAGGTAAACCCAAAGGGAACACTTAGCAGAAAAGATTGGATAGAGCATAGGGCCTAAAGGAAAAAAGGAGAGAAGAGATGTGAATGTACAGGGCCTTGAAAATAAGGAGTGTGAAAGAGCAATGAATATACATAAACAAAGTGGACCAAACATTTTCAAGACAGATGCACTGTTCTGAGAGATTATTTCATCCCTTTATTTTGTTTTGCTTACCACCCAGACCCTGTGTTTACTTTTTTATTACTCCTTAATAACTCAGTTCCTTTAAATCTGAATATACGAAGCGGGAGCGAGGAAGCCCTTGCTATCATTATACAGTATGTTATACTTGTACTGTATATAGTTAAGAAATTTGATTATTCAAACAATCTTCTGTGGGTTTGGCATGTTTGCTCAAACAAAAACAAGAACCTGATGTTGCCAAAGTTACCCATTGTGAATGCTGCTGGATTTCCTCTGGAGCTGCTGAGCTGGCACACTGGATTAGACAGGGAGAGAGGATTTAGATTTCTTTATCCAGATGCATGGTTTTAACGTCCCTAGGGCTTGCCTTTGAATGTTGTTTAACTTCTAGCTCCTTAGTTCAGAAAGTCTCTTATGCATATGTGTAACTTTCAACATGTGTAACAGCCCTAATGAAATTGACGGGTTTCAATAGCTTGCTGAATCAAGGCCTTCACCAATGGAACGTAAGCACGGGCTTACATAGTTTGCTGAACAGGAATGAATGTAAGGACACACCTAAGTGCTTTGCTGAATCATGGCCTTTATCATTGCCAGGAAGGGGGCACTGGTATCAAACATACATTTGACCTCTCCCTTTGGACCTCCAGAGACCACTATCAAATGGTGGAAAGACTTAATCTAATTTTATTAGCCTGTCGCAGAAGGATTTATTTCTAGTTCATAACAATTGTTACAGGGTACTCGGGGTCCTGTAGGAACGAGGCACACACACAGTTGCTGAATAAAAGTGGTGAGTTTATTGAAGGCAAAAGTGACACACCCGCAACAGTGGCTCCCTTCGTTGCTGCCACTGAGAGGGGGAAAGCCCGATGCACTGGAGCAATGCTCGGGGTGAAGCCCATCACGCGTGGGAACACAGGCAGAGAAATAACAGGAACATTTGCATCTCATGCATACCTCATGAATAAATAATACCTTATTTCTATCTTATTAGTATTACATAATGCAAGCAGGTGTCTCGTTAGTATTGAACAAGGTGAGCAGGCAATGGGAACCGGAGAACACTGGTATACAAAGTATGTGATAACAGAGCAGCAACCAATAACAGCAGCATGACCGGTAATACCCTTTCTTTCCCTGGAGTCTGGGGCGGGGGGGGGGGGAGTAGCACTCCTAGCTGCCCACCATTACAATTTCTTCCGGCATCCTACAACAATCAAATATTCAAAATAAAAATAATGAAAGGTATAAGTTAATAGAGCTTTTGTTGTAATGTTTTACAAACACCCTTTTTTACAGAAGTATATGCACACATGCAGAATAATAGTGTTTTTGATTCTGTTCCCTATTCAAATACTCTCTGGAAGAAGAAAAATAAAATCTCATACTAATATTTCTCCTGCATGGTTTTCAACCATCAAAGTCTGTATCACTCAATAGAAGGGTCATAGTGCCAAGTATCCTGAATAGCATGATGAATAGCAAATATATGAACCGTGTTGGAAGAACATCCATTAGCCCTTTGTTTGATCATTGTTGAATAAGAAAACTCAAGAAATCACTTTCCTCTCTTTGATAAATAACCTGTTTACCATAAATACCTAAGAAACTCCATGTAGACCGATACAAATCACTTCAGTACTCTGCCTATCAGCTAAATATATATATATATATATATATGTTTTCAGGGTAATGTCATTTTTTTGGTTATAAGTTCTCATACGTGGAGAAATAGTAAACCAATGATCTTGTCACTAGTCTATCCAGTGTACCACCTTAGTTACTTGACAAAGGGCAAAATGAATCAAGGAAGCAAATATCTTGACTAAGGGAAAGGTTCAAGGAAATAAAATGTTTTCTCAGATAATATACATTTGTATGAAAATGAACTGGAGCTCCTCTGCCTAAAATTCCAGTGCCGCAAAGAGAAAAATGTGCATGAACAGAGGTTATAATCTGGCTTTCAAGAAGCTCTGATACACTTGGAACCTTTAATCTCTAAAATCTAAAACGTGCAGCTGGCGGCAGGTTGGGCTACAAAGCTCCTTTGAGCATAACCCTCAATAATTTTAAGAAATTAAAAGGTAAGATTTTGCTTACTGTGGGGATAAATTGTGAGGCTGGCTGAGAATCCCTCTGCTTTGGTCTGGCACATGCATTATCTGGAAGCCCTTGAAAAAACTTTTAAAGAAAGTCATAATTCAACTAAGCTAACTAAGTGCAAATAAAGGGAACCATGGAGGATTTTTAAACTCAGATGTCAATTTGTGCAACTTTACCTTTCTAGAGTAGGGTGTTTATATTATATGGAAAATGGAATTTGAGGGATTGTGTGTGTATTTGAGGGGCACCTTTTTTTTTCTCTAGTCACATGGTGAATGTACAATAAAGGGAAAAGGGGGGTGGTCTATGGGTAGAACACTGAGGCATTGGCGTGGAGCTCAGGAGAGCTGTGTTCACTTCCCTTGTCTTCCACAAACTTTCTGTGTGACTTTCAGAAAGTCATGTGATCCATCTGTGCCTCACTTCTTTAGCTGTAAAATGGGAATAGCAATATTTTCTCTTATCCACTGTTTGTCTAGCTTGTCTTTTATCCTATACAGTGTTTGGGACAGGATCTGTCTCCTATTATGTGAATATTAAGAACCCAGCTCAAGGCGGTCTTGTTCTTAGGTGGGGCCTCAAATAACAATAATAATTAATAATAATGCAGACTTCATTGTACATCTCAGAATTGTAGATGTAAAAGGTCTGTTAGATCATATTGTCCATCATGCACTTCAGGATTTTTCCCTGAATTATATCTTTGATTAGTTAGATAGAGTTTTACATGTTTGTATCATATCCCTTGGGGAATGCTTCAGGATCTAATAGATCAACCTGTCAAGACTTTTCTTTTCTTTTCTTTTCTTTTCTTTTCTTTTCTTTTCTTTTCTTTTCTTGTTTAGAAAAGCCCCAAGCTCCTCAGCTGCTACAGTAACCAGATCTGTATAAGAACCTGAAGAGATTACAAGTTTTTAATCTACCGTTCTTCTGACAAATACCCATTCATCCTAAACTTTTCCATAGTTTAGTGTCAATATTTTGAATTGGAACCAAACCCCAACACTGTATTAGAAAACTGAAAGCATTTGGGTTTTGTTTTGTGATTTGGATTTTGGTTTTTTATTTTCCTTATCCATTTATTTTCTTCAAAATTTCCAATGAAAAATATCAGCCATTTTCCCACAGCTCCATTGTTTCCATATCCTGTCTTATACCCTTGTCCTGCAACCACGTGTGCTTAATTTTATGCATGTAAATATTCCTATTACATTTAATGAGACTGCTCATATGCTTAAAGTTAAGCTTGTGCAGAAGTATTTGCAAGACACAGGCATTAGCTATTATGCTAAGCAGACTAGAGTATAGATATTTAATCTTTTTAACCTTACCTCCTAATTCAATCTCAGAAGTCCCTTTATTTTATTGGCACCTGCCCCCTTGAGTTCTCGGCAATTTGTGAGCATTCTCCTGGTATTGTGGTGCACAAAGCTATTCACCACCCTGTGTAGGCAGACATAAACGATTGCCACCCAATTCTGTAACATTATGGCTATGATGCACCCCAAATTTACATTGCAAGTTTATATTTGGCTCTGCACTGTGCCACCATAAGTCTCTTGATTTCCATATATCTACCTCCCATTGACTTTCTGTGTTTAGGGTTAGTTTTCCCAATATGTATTACCTTGTTCTGATCCAGGATTAATCTCATTTGTTGTTTCCTGCACAAATATGTAACCTCTCTAGATCCCTTTTCAATATTTATCTCTTTCCAAAATTATTTGTAGCACTTTATGAAGGCCCCAAGTCAGCAAGGTAATTAAACACATGGCCAACTTTAAGCATGAAAGTGACTTGTCCAGTTGATTTAAATGGACCTGCTCACATGCTAAACTGGGGCCTACATTAACCTAGCCTGAAAATGTAATTAATGCGCAGCATATCAGTATTCCAGATCATTAGTAAATATGTGATAAAAGACCAGGCCCGGTATCAATCTTGCTATCCATCCTTCTCACTCTTGTGTTTTGTGTCATTTTTTGTCGTTGTTGCTTTTTGTCTATAACTCTTCAGTCCTACTGACAGTGCTCATGTCCAAGTCAGTCTGAATTATTGATATGAATCACCATATCAACTGATTTGCTGAAGTCCTGATATATGATATTTACTGCATTGCATTCCCTTTATCCATTTACCACTTGGCAATATAATCTGAAGGATTAATTAATTAAATAAATAAATATCAAGCTTTTCTGGCTTGAACTTTTCTTTACAAATACTGTTATTGCTCCTGGTTCTGGAATATTGGAGAGGTTGTAGAGCAAAGGCACTTTGTTATCCTATTGCTGACGCACTTCTTGTATTGCCCCACTCACCCGTGGAGCTAAAGGACGGCAGGGGAGCCCTGCTGACACAAACTTCTCTAAGGGGTGTTGAATCTGTGCATTCTAGATTACCATGGCTACATTTCCTCCTCCAAGAGGATTGTTCATTTTAGGTGTTGCACTGATCTGCCTTGGATGGGGAGGGGTTTGCAGGTGACTTGATCTGCAAACAGGTCCTCCTGTTAATTATCATTGTAACAATAAAAACCACTCATTGACAGCCTGCTTCCAGAACAGTCAGTAGTGGTGTAAGGCCCATGGACTAAATGCTGTGAGTTACAATTTAACCTTCAAACAGCCCCATAACCACACCCCAGCTCTTGGGCGTGCAGAGTAATGGGGTATTGATCTTGCACCCTTGAAGTCAATGGGAATTTAGGACATATATTTTAGAATCCAATTACATTAAATATTTTGGGATCAGATCGTCACTTGGTGTAAACCAGCATAACCCCTCTGAAGTCAAAGGACCCGGGTTCATTCATACCACATGACTATCTGGCTTAATTTAATTATTCTCAGTCATACAACTTTTTCCAAGGTAACAGTTTTATAAGAATGTGACCCTGAATAAGGCAATGTGCTGAGAAATAACAATATTTTTTTCACCGCTTCCCTGCTCACCCTACCCCCATATTATATTCTTTTTATGATTAATTAAATTAAATTGTTATTTGCAAGGCACTTTTTTTTTCTCCCTAAGGTACCGTCTTTCTTTATAGATTTTTTTTCTTACAGTAGAGGCCAGACCGTTGGCATAAAGAAGGAACATACAGACAGTTTAATGGGTAAGGCACAGAGGGTCACACAAAAAATGAAACAAGTGAAGTTGACACATTCTAGCAACAAAAATTTGGTTGCAGCACAATCAAATAGATAAAATACTCATGTTATTTATCAAGTTCAGTGAGGATGGTAGTCTCTTCTGGTAAGCAGAATGCAATATTGTCCTCTCCTCTCTAGGTTAAAAGATGCCAGAATTTCAGGTTTAACTGCTTGCTTATTAGCTTGGAAGTAGATGATGAATGGGGAGTTTGAGTTCTTTCTAATTACTTGCTGTTATAAACTTTTATATAGCTCTGTAAGCTCTTTTAACCCATTTGTTAAACAAGTGGAACCAGACTATTGTTGTAAAGACTCTAGCTGCACTGGGTGTCTGTGGTCATGTATTGACCCAGCTGAGATATTGTGCCTGAAGTAGACACAATGGCTCCTGTACTACGGATGGAACAAAGCTGCTGCCACACCCTTTATGATTCTGGGAGACCGGGTGCCAGCTCATGCCAAGGACCCTTGTCTTCACTGAACACTGACAAATGCATAGTTGGAAACCAGTCTGGCTCTCCTGTGTGTTAGAACTGTTAAACTAGGTATTGGCTACAAGAATGTGTTTAGTGTTTTGACTTTATGAACTGCTTGCATGATGCAGCATGTATTAATCTTACATAGAATATCTGTATCCCATGCTATAAGATAATATTTATGTGTGTGTTAATTATAAAAAATGTTTGCTAAGACTGTAAGTTCTCACAGTCAGGAGAAAAGTATCACAAAGTGTGAAATACTAGTTTACCATAGCAGGTGTCATTTCCTCCCCAGCAAAATAAGGCCTACAGACATCAGACAAGCCTTTGTGGAACATCAGGAGACAAAAGACTTTGTTGATTGCTCCTCCCACATCCATGAAGTGGAAACAAAATGTTCATCCCACAAATCCTCATGCCATCAGCTTGAGCTCTTGGGGGAAGGGGATAAAAATACCTGAAAAATTGTTATCACTATGTTGCATGGAATTCGGAGAGGGCAGTATGTCTAAGCATAAGCAAATTTTATGTTTGCTTAGCCCTAAAGGACACACTGTGCTTGCATATGTAGCAGCTATTATCACTTTATGGAACCTAAGACTGTAACTCGTTTGTGCGTGTATGTTTGCCTACTTTAACCCTGTCAAATAACTCATTTCTTTTTCCTAGTTATTTAATCATTGGTTAGTTTATTACACATTTGGCTACAAGTATTGTTTTTGGTAGGAAATCTACAGTACAGTTGACCGGGGTAAGTAATTGGTCCTGTGAGGCTAGGAGTAACCTGAATATTACTGTGATTCATGGTGTAAGAGACCATCTGTCACAAAGGCAAGCTTGCCTAAGTGGCAAGATAGATCGGAGTATACAAGGGCACAGTCTGCAACTCCTGTTGTAGTGTTTTGAGGAGTTCACACTTGATACTTGGTTGGTGAAATCTATGTACGGAACACACAAGCAATTTGTGGGGTTTGCCCGCCTTTTCAAAAGTCTGCCCTGAGGTTGGCATTCATGGTCATGAGCCACTCTAAACAGCTTGACACCCTTTTAAAGAGTGCAACATGTACTCCCCACTTCATGGGGCCAGCTCCACTGCCTGGTACAGAGAGGAGGTGGGATCATGTCTCATCCTCTGTCCTATCCCTCTTTATCCACTGTCTAGCACCACCAATGTCACTAGACATAGAGTCATAGCATTGTCTGAGTCAAGTCACTAAGACTCCTGTCTATGGACACAAAGAGGTGGAGGAATGCTCATTCAATAAGCTACTCTCTCTTTAGCGCCTATAAAGAGATGGAGGCAATTGAACCATTTTATGACTCAAAATGGTGTTTATTTCTTACTGTCTTTGTGACTTTCTTACTTTGTTCCTAACTGGTGGCTCAGTCTCTCAAATTCAACAGACAACAGTTAAATTCCTGAAAGTGGTAGAATTTGATTTAAGATCAAATTTATAAATACCATTTCTCCATTCTTCAGGAATCGGTGAATCTCGTGCATTTCTGAGGTTTCATTCTGAAAAGTTGTGAGCTCAGTTTGGTTCCATTAGAACTGCAGATAACCTAAAACCATATTTAGATCATGCTGATTCACCCATCTCTAGATTTCAGACAGCTCCTTGGCTGAGTATGAGCTCCTTGGAGGAAATTATTGTACTTTTTTATTGCTACAGAAAAAATACACATTTTTTTTTCTCCCAATCAATTTTGAATTTCAGTGCTGGTTAATTTCAACCTGAAAATTTTCAATCCTTTGGCCTCTTGTTCTAAATCACTTAGTGCTAAATGTTGGCTAGATGTTAATAAAAATCCAAAGCTGCAGAGCCAGACACCTCCCATACTGTTTCCTGAAACCCAGACTTCATTTGAGTTTGGCTTCAGTTTCTCCCTTACTGGTGCCGTTCCAAAGACTTCAGATTTATACCTCCTACCAAAGACAAAGTAATGGCCCTACTGACTATCAGATTTACTTCAACAAAGGAGAACAGTTTCCAATTAGAGCTGTGCAGCAGTAAACCACTTGGGATCCCATTTAGGCCTACCTCTACATTAGCCATTTTCCTGCTATATCAGTGTTCCCTTACCTTAAATTCCTTAAATCCAAGGCACCACATGAGGCATGCATATCAGCAAATCTTTTTTTTATTTTACTCTGAGCCTGATCCTGTGCCTTGAACTCAGTAAAAAAATTCCATTGATTTCAATGGGCTTTGGATCAAGCCTTCTGAAATTTTCAGTTTCTTTTCACTAACAAATCATAGCAAAACCCTCCTCCAACAAATAATTTAGTATTACATTATTTTGGGATCATTGTTCCCAAATAATCAATGAAGTCAGACTGGGATTTTCTCATTTCCTCCCATATCTCCAAACAAATGTGAAAATAAGGTGGAAGTACTTTGCTCAGTCTTGTTGCCTTCTGTGTACTCCCAAATACTATGGTAGCCATCACTTTATGCTAATGAAGAAAATTATTTGAGATTACAAAATTATTTCCATAAAAATTAACAAGCCAGAAATTCAAGATTTTTTTTTAACCATTGGAAAACTTGCTGTTGATACTTAAACATTAGGATATAGGATAACTCCTGAGCTTTTAAACAACTCATTTTGTTTAATAAGCTAGTTCAGGGATCAGCAATCTTTGGCACGCAGCTTGCCAGGGTAAGGCCCCAGTAGGCCGGGCCGATTTGTTTACCTGTAGGGTCTTCAGGTTTAGCCGATCGCATCTCCCACTGGCCACGGTTGGCCGCTCCAGGCCAATGGGGGCATCCTTCGGCCTGCGCCGCTCCCTGGAACAGCAAACTGTGGCCAGCAGGAGCTGCAATCGGCCAAACCGCCAGATGCAGCAGGTAAACAAACTGGCCTGGCCTGCCAGGGGGCTTACCCTGACGGGATGCGTGCCAAAGATTGCTAATCCCTGAGCTAGTTCAACCTCTCCGTCTCAAATATCCCCACACAAATGTTGTTTTTTTCTCTTACACTGAACACACTACTTACAAAGCCTATCTGCTTGTAGTGTGGAGTAAAAGATGACTTTTTTTCCACTGACATGGAAGGCACTCCAAGGGCCTAATCCACAGCACAGGGAAGTCAAAAGCAAGATTTCCAATACCCCAAATGTAGCTCTGGAACACGTAAGAGACTCAACAACATCATAACAGCATCTAGAGGTTTCAGGCTTTTAGAATTGCACACCGCCTGCCAGAATGACAATATCAGCTGCAAAACCACAAGCTTTCCACTTCATAATATTCCCTTTCTTGTCATTGCTCTTAAGGGTACCAGTTAGAGTGGTGATTTTTGCTGAAATGGTGGTCTCAGGACAGCTCCTAACAACAATGACATTTCATCACTGGATAGCCATCCAATGCCACAATACCAATTATTTTATGTCATTGCTGCTGAAAACACCACAAATCATCCTCTGTACCCCCAAGATAATGTCTTGCGTCTATTAGATTCACAGATTTTATAGCCAGTAAGGTCCTTCATGATCATCTAGTTTGACCTGCATAACACATACAATTTTGGCCTGCAACGCTTGCATTTAGCCTAATAACTTGTTGAATTAAGCATACCCCTGTAGCCTTTTGCATGAAATATAGAATCTCTAAAAGAAGGATAAAATATGGGATTACCAATGAAGAGAACATTTTTAAAAATACGGTTTTGTTATTTCTCATCAAGATCTGGTTTGGAATCTAAATTGTAGGAAATAGCTGGAACTTCTGACTACACAAAAAAAAAAGTGTTTTTTTCTTGTCTGTTAGACTCCAGTGGAAGGTTTTTCACAAATATTAAATTGAAAATGATATGCAAACCCAGCATCACAGTGGATACTCTTATTGGCTGTCTCAGCAGCAGGGCCGTCCCTGGGAGTCCTGCGGGGCCCAAGGGGGAAGTGACAGATTCGTCTCTTCCAGGACTGACCACGCCGGCCAATCACGCCAGCCAACTGCACCGGCCCACGGGGTCCCCCAAAGCCCAGGGCCTGGAGCAGTTGCCCCGATTTGCCCTACCCAAGAGATGACTCTGCTCAGCAGAAAGGCCAAGGTATGAATGGGCAGTGGAGAAGTAAGGATGGCAATTTCATAACACGACACTGTTATATCTGAGCTGCTGCCTTCAGAGCTGGGTTACTGGAGAGTGGTGACTGCTGACTGAGGGCCCCGCTCTGCAGGCAGCAGCACAGAAGTAAGGGTGGCAATATCATACCATGCCGTTCTTAATTCCATGCTGCTGCTGACAGTGGTTCTGCCTTCAGAGCTGGGATCACAGCCAGCAGCCACCGCTCTCCAGCTGCCTAGATCTGAAGGCAGTGCCGCCTCCCGCAGCAGTGCAGAAGTAAGGGTAGCAGTACTGCAAACTGCCCCACCCATGATAACCTTGTGACCCCTCCACAACTCCTTTTTGGGTCAGAACCCCTACAATTACACCACCATGAAATTTCACATTTAAATAGCTGAAATCATGAAATTTATTATTTTTAAAATCCTATAAACATGAAAGTGACCAAAATGGACCTTGAATTTGATAGGGCCCTAGCCAGCATCTTTCACCAGCACTATAATAATACTTAGCACTTCTATACACTGTACATTTTCAAAGCACTTAGCAAATATTAAGGAATCCTAAAGATGCTTTTAAAAGACCCAGCTAACACCATAGAGACTTGGTGGTTATGAAGTAGGGTGACCAGACAGTAAATATGAAAAACTGGGATGGGGGTGGGAGGTAATAGGAGCCTATATAAGAAAAAGACCCCAAAATCGGGACTGTCCCTATAAAGTTGGGACATCTGGTCACCCTATTATGAAGGCCAGGACCATGGGTTTAATTTTAAGCTCCTGGAGTAAGAGCAAATAAAGGCTGAATGCAAAAGGATGGCTCTGTTTTTATGAGTCTGAGATGTTTGCATAGCAATACCTATGGCGTACACACCGCTCATTAATAATAATGGGAGCTGAGCAGCTTGTTCTCAACAATTAAAATTCCATCAGGTGATAACATACTGAGACTACATTGTGGCAAGTTTGAGATGCCTTGGACCAGATTCTTGGCACTACTAACATTGCTTTACACTGCTCCAGTGGTGAGAATAATACGTAAAGTTGGCTTTGTCATCCTCTTTAGAGTTTTCTCTTTTTAAGGAGACTTGCTTTGTGTAAGGAGGTATGGCCATGTTATTCCTATGCCCCAATGATACCCACCTGTCAGAACAGCCTGTTGGTGCTATTTACATTGGGTTCAACTTAGAGCAGTTCTGAGGTTGTTATAAATTGCTCCCTACAGCCACCTTTGTGTGATACCCCCAACCTCAGAGACACTGAATTCTAGAAAGATGGTTCTGAGCATGTGATTCCTGAGGTGCAGTCTTTAGAAAAAAGAAACAGAGAACAAGAATGCCTGTTATCAGGGAAAGGGGTTAGATTCAGTATTAAGAATATGTGAAATGTCACCCATTTTCATTTAAGATAGAAAAAAACCATACCATCTGCTCTTTGTTTTATGTACCACTTCTCGCAAATATCAAAATTATTGCCTTCCTTCCCCAATATTTATGGAAAATACACACAGTTCTTGCTGCAAAACTATAAAAATTTCAGAACATAATATAAAACAACCCCAGGCTACGGTATCATGAAGATACAGCACACACTCACACACTAACCTTATTAAGGATTGGCTGTAATTGGGACTACTTGCATGACTGAGTGCTCACCAGCATGACTAAGAGCTTACACAAGTTCACCCAAAGTGGCTATGTCTGAGGCACAATTTGATTGATATTTTTATAACAAGAAAGTTGGCAGTGATTCTAGTGGTGGGTGGTGATTTAAAAAATGATTTTTGGAGGCACTGATCAATTGCAGCTCCCATTTATTGGGATGGAAATTGTAGGAAATCAGCACATCTAAAAAGATCAGTCCACTAATGTGTCTATGATGGATTTAAAACACACAGAGCCTTAGGCTACATTCACATTACACTGGTGAAAATCAGGCGTAGCACCAGTGATGTAACGCTGGTGTAAGGTAAATTTGGCTGAGAGGAGAAACAGCTCCACATAGTCACAGGATATGAACAAAAGGATAGTGGGAAATGGCTAAGAAAAAACACAGTGTTGTTTCACCCAGAGTGCAGAATTACATTCGTGCACTGGGAGATGGACTTGTAAGGCTGTACTTAACAGAACATTAAGGAAAATGAAAGAGTTTTGGTGAAGAAAAATTGCATCAGGTATGGGAAATCAGACAGTTTTACTGTTTGGAAAGAAGTAAGGGATCAGACTAAGTGAATTACATAGGCTGGACAACATGACAGTAAGGTCAAGGGAAAGACATGGTAATGCTGAAATAAAAGGAAAACATGAAAAGAAAAGAGAAAAAGGGATAGGAAGAAGATAGGATATACTCAGACTTTGTGGGGTTTGTCCAAATTCAGCAAGGGTGAACTAGTCTGGAAAACTTATTTTTCCTATTTCAACCATGTCTATTCATAAACTGCCTTCTGGGCTTCAGTTCAAATTGACATATCACGATAAAGGCTGTTCTTCCGGGATTTCCAGGGAGTATGGGATGTCTAGTCTAATAAAATAGCCAGCCAAATTATGCAGATTCCAAATGTTTTGTTTAAAACTTCACAAAAGTATCTGAAATCTCTAGTGCTTATCCAACACATTTCCAAACTCCAAACCTTTTGCGCTTCAGCCATCGTGAAGGTTCCAATCTTGCAAAGATAAAAATGTCTGTGCATGTGAATATTCCCCTGGGGTATGTCTACACTTAAAAAAACCCTCAGTGTGTTCTTAACTCAGGTTAGCTAACCCACGTTAGCTTACTCAGGTTCAGATAGCAATGAAAATGCAGCAACTGGGCTTAAACTGAGGTTAGCCATTCAAGTTAAAGGCTATCAGGGAACCTGGCACTGAAATTGAGCTGCTAGTCTGAGTTCAAAGCGGCATTGTCCTGTCTTCAGTGCTGTTTAAATCTGAATTACATAATGTGAGTTAGTTAATAAAGTGTAAACATACCCACTGACTGCAAGGATTAGTGCCTAAAGGAAGCATGTTGCTGGGACAGTGTATGAAAAACTATAATAAATATACAATTACATGATACCATAGATGTCATGGTCATCAATACCACATGCTGTATCTAAATAGGCTTCACCTTCATCCATGAAAATAGAATTTAGAATATTCTCTTTCAAAAATCACACATGAGCTGAGTGAGAATCTGCATTATCCGTAGGTTTATCCAGTATCTAGAATCTAGATGTAGTGCTGTCTTTTATGTGCTTTAGACCAGCCAGTAGCCACATGATTCATCAACACATGTTAATAAGTCTATTTATTTCAGTGATACAGATAAACATTCACCAATTGCTTATATCTGCACTACTACTGCCCATGCTCTGTTTCTATAGATAACTAACAGGATTTTATCTCCAGTACTGCCAATCAGGCACCTTTCCCTAGTACCAAAAGAAAGCTGTATTCAAATTATTTTATATGAATTACTGTTTTCAGAGCTATCTCATCTTATGGAAAAATTGCACAAGAGTCTGGTAATTTTTTTCAAACAATGTTAGTAAATGAATCTCTTAAAATAACTGATTTCTTTCTATTTTCATCTTCACTGTGTGACATATAAAAAATAGTGAAGACTGAGAGGAACAGGGTGGATTATTTCATTTTTTTCCTGTGCTCCCGGATAAGACTTCATTCTGAGTGATGTCACTGTTGAGCAATGATCTCAGTACCTCACAAAAAGGCATCTTTGGAGAGACAAAAGGCTTAAATCACCAGGGATGTCAATTTGCCACATTTCATAAAAACTAAACCCATTTAAATTCAAGGGGAAAAATCATGGAAGCCAAGTGGAGGGTGCATTTTATTTAGAAACATGTAAAACAAATTACAAAATACTTCTAAGGCTATACAGCTAACACCGTGAGACTAAGTGCGCCTTCTGAATCATTTCTGCATCCAGTCAGACTTGGCCTAGATTAACCATTGGGGGATATATCATACTGCAGGGAATGATCCTGATTCTGGGTTGATATGCCTGTTTTCCATATCTGAATCTGTGCCTCTATATGCATATCAGATTTTTTTCCTTCGTCTGTGGAATGGCAAAGGACTCTTGGATGATGTTTTCTCCCAACCCCTTTTTTGTCTAACAGTTCATTACAAACTCCTCAGCAGTGATCTGAGCATTGCCATGTTGAAAGAATAGTCTTTGTATCCTCCCTCCCATAAAGTGTAGAGATTTTCTGTATAGTTGTTGCACCCTAAAGAGCTCTTTCTCTTGATTTGGCTTGAGTCTTAAAATATACAATGAATTTGGTGGTGGGAGGGGAAGCAATCCTAAAATCCCAAACCTGTTTCTTACACTTTTTCCTGGTCTTTTTGCTTATGTGACTTTCCTCATCATGCGTTATTCAGCATGTTAACTAATACTCAAGCCATCACCATTAGGGTGCATCACTAGAGGCATTTGGATGGAGTAGTTGGTGGGGTACAAGGTGTCATATGCTTGAAGTAAATAGTAAGAGCATTGCTGAGGAGTTTGTAATGAATTGTTCACACAAAAGGGGAAAATTGCCATTCACATGCAGCAGAACAGGGAAGACAATGGTAGGGTGACAGAAAGCATATGGCCATCTTCTGGAAGCAGTAATTCTAGGACTAACAATGGTTCAATCTGCAAAAATTCATGAGCCTGGCTAATACTTATCTGAACTGCATAACCGATTTGGAGGTATTACTCAACTGAGTAAAGCAGCAGAACCTGGCCTGTGTGTTCCCGGCAGCAGAACAATCGATCAAGAGTAGGGGTGAAGTGGTGCAAGTTAATTCCTGGCAGCTACAAGCTATCTGGGGTGTAGCCCATGAAAGAACCCAATTGCAGTGTAAAGATGGGATTCCAGGGTGAGCAAGGTAATGGTACTCTGAGTTCAAGAGGTATATACCCTACACTAGCACTGGATCTAGGGAAGTCAGTTAAGGAAGCTGGTGACACCTAGAGGGTGGGCCAGAACTGACTGAAGATGAAGCACAACTGGGCCCAGGGAGAAGGGGAGCTGGGTGATAAGCCTAAAAGTGGGAAGCCTAGGGGGAAGGAGGACATGTAGGGAAAGGGGTAGAACTCTTCAGCCTCTTTCTGGATTCTCGATAGTGAAGGAAAAATCTAAACAGAGGAAGATGTACAGCAAGCCAAGGGAGGCGTGGTGGAAAAAGGTCTGAAAGAAGGGCAAGATAGAAAGAAGTCCATGGAGTCAAGGAAGCTTCTGAGGGACACCTTACCTGCTCACTGGAATCCAGAGGAGAGGGAGGCCCTGCGTGCCCCTATTGGCCTCTGGAAAAGGTGGCATGGAAGCACCCTGATACAGCCTGACGTCTGCTGGGAGAGCAATGCAGCAGTGCACAGACAATCCAGGAATATTTTGGAGAGTGCTGGGGACAATTTCCTGGTGCAAGTGCTGGATGAACCATCTAGGGACTGTGCTCTCTTGACCTGCTGCTCACAAACAGAGAAGAGTTGGTAGGGGAAGTAGAAGCGGGTGGCAAGCTAGGCAGCAGTGACCGTGAGATGGCCGAGTTCAAGATACTGACAAAAGGAAGAAAGAAGAACAGCAAAATATGGACCCTGGACTTCAGAAAAGCAGACTTTGATTCCCTTGGGAAACTGATGGTCAAGATCCCCTGCGAGGCTAATACTAGGGGAAAGGGGTCCAGGAGACCTGGCTGTATTTTAAAAAAAGCCTTATTGAGGGCGCAGGAACAAACCATCCGAGATATACAGAAAGAATAGCAAATATGGCAGGCGACCAGCTTGGCTTAACAGAAAAACCTTCAGTGATCTTAAACATAAGAAAGAAGTTAACAAGAAGTGGAAATTTGGACTGATGACTAGGGAGGAGTATAAAAATATTGCTTGAGCATGCAGGGGTATAATCAGGAAGGTCAAGTATAATTGGAGTTGCAGCTAGCAAGGGATGTGAAGGCTAAAAAAGAAGGGTTTCTACAGACATGTTAGCAACAAGAAGGCGGCCAGGGAAAGTATGGGATCCTTACTGAATGGGGGAGACAACCTAGTGACAGATGATGTGGAAAAAGCTGAAGTATTCAATGCTTTTTTTGCCTCCGTCTTCACAGACAAGGTCAGCTTCCAGGTTGCTGCACTGGGAAGCATAGAATGGGGAAGAGGTGAGCAGCCCTCAGTGACAAAATAACAGTTTAAGGACTATTTAGAAAAGCTGGAATACACAAGTCCATGGGTCTGGATGCAATGCATCCAAGGGTGCTGAGGGAATTGGCTGATGCAATTGCAGAGCCATTGGCTATTATCTTTGAAAACTCATGGCAGTTGGGAGAGGTCCCAAATGATGGAAAAAAGGCAAATATAGTGCCCACCTTTTAAAAAGGGAAGGAGAATCTAGGGAACTACAGACCAGTCAACCTCACCTCAGTTCCTGGAAAAATCATGGAGCAGGTCCTCAAGGAATTCATTTTGAAGCACTTGGAGGAGTGGAAGGTGATCAGGAACAGTCAACATGTATTACCATGGGCAAGTCATGCCTGACCAACCTGATTGCCTTCTATGATGAGATAACTGGCTCTGTGGGGAAACTCTGTGGATAACTGGCTCTATGGGGAAAGCAGTGGAAGTGATATACCTTAACTTTAGCAAAACTTTTGATACCATCCACAGTATTTTTGCCAGCAAGTTAAAGAAGTATGGATTGGATTAGTGACTATAAGGTGGATAGAAAGCTGGCTAGATCATCAGCCTCAATGGGTAGTGATCAACAGCTTGATGTCTAGTTGGCAGCCAGTATCAAGTGGAGTTCCCTGGGGGTCGGTCTTGGGGCCAGTTTTGTTCAACATCTTCATTAATGATCTGGATGATGGAATGGGTTGCACCCTCAGAAATTTCATGGATGACACTAAGAAACCTAAGGAGAGGTAAATATACTGGAAGGTAGGAATAGCTTCAACAATGACAAGTGCAGAGTCCTGCACTTAGGATGGAAGAATCCCATGCACTGCTGCAGGCTGGGGACCAACTGGCTAAGCGGCAGTTCTGCAAAAAGGGTCCTGGGGATTACAGTGAATGATAAGCTGAATATGAGTCAGCAGTGTGACCTTGTTGCCAAGAAGGATAATGGCATATTAGGCTGCATTAGTAGGAGCACTGCCAGCAGATCAAGGGAAGTGATTATTCCCCTTTATTTGTACTGGTGAGACCACATCTGGAATATTGCATCCAGTTTTGGGCCCCCCACTGCAGAAAAGATGTGGACAAATTGGAGAGAGTCCAGCAGAGGGCCACAAAAATTACTGGGGGGCTGTGGCACATGACTCATAAGGAGAGGCTGAGGGAACTGGGCTTGTTTAGTCTGCAGAAAAGAAGAGTGAGGGGGATTTGATAGCAGACATCAACTACCTGAAGCAGGTTCCAAAGAGGTGGAGCTCAGCTGTTCTCAGTGGTGGCAGATGACAGAACTAAGAGAAATGATCTCAAATTGCAGTTGGGGAGGTCTAGGTTGGATATTGGGAAAACTATTTCACTAGGAGGGTGGTGAAGCACTGCAATGCTTTACCTTAGGAGGAGGTTAAATCTCCATCCTTAGAAGTTTTTAAAGCCTGGCTTGACAAAATCCTGTCTAGGATGATTTAGTTGGAGTTGGTCCTGCTTTGAGCAGATTGTACTAGATTACCTCTGGAGGTTTCTTCCAATCCTAATCTTCCATGATTCTATGATAAGAAGGAGAAAGAGGGTTGATTTTGGAGCCAGGCCTCTAGAAAGAAAGCTCTGAGAGGTGTTCTTTTGTACAAGGGGACATCCCCACAGAGCCCAGGAAGAGGTGAACAGTCTGTGGAGTAGTGAACCTGGGTACAGGTGAAGAGCTATATTTATATTAGTTTAGTTTAAAGTGATCTGGCTGGTGGGCTGAGTCACAGGAAGAGGTAGACCAATACAAGATGAGTGATCAGTGGTATGGGGCAATAGAGAGGAGAGAAATGCTATATGATGTCCAGCTACCAGGGTTCAAGTGGTGATTCCACCCTTGTACAGAGGGTCTTTTGTTTTCATAAATTATAAGGCTAGAAGGGACCACTGTGACCATCTAGGCTGAGTGCATATATTACACAGAGTACAAAATGTCCCTGAATTAACTCTTGTTTGAACTAGAACAGATCTTGTAAAAAACACCCAATCTTGGTTTTAAAATTTCCAGTGCTGAAGAATCCACCAAAACAATTGTGTCACAGGATGACTGGCCCCTTTAAGAGGGAATGGAGTTCATTTACCTTTGATTAGTTAGTTGCCTCCTGATGAGGCCTGATAGAGGGCACCTAGCTTCTTTAAAGACATGGACAGTGGTTGAGAAATGGGGGGGAAAAAAAGAAGAAGCAGCAGGGAGCTGACGAAAGTTGCCTGGAGGGCAGGAGAGCAGTCTTTGGGAGCTGCTGGTGAAGAGACTTAGCACAGCGAAAGAACTGTTGGGACAGCACTTCAGATGGGAACCGCTGGAGAGAACTGGGTCAGAGTGGGGAAGTAAAAGGTTCCTGCAGAGGTGCTGGGTAAAGAGGATGAACCAGTTCAGTCAGTACAGGCAGAACACGGGAAATAGGGTTGTTTATGGAGGGAGATCCCAATTAGCAGTTGTAGGACTCACTAGCAAAAAGGTCTAGGGAACAGAATACTGCTAGGAGTCCTTTCACAGAAGCACTGAGTTAAGAGCTGTGGGAGAAGAGCCACAAGAAACATGGAGAATTGGTAGATGTATAGAGGCTCTGGGATAAGGGTACAGGAACTGAAGGAAGGCTGTTAACTCTCAGGTAAATGGCCTGGACAGTGAAGAGAGAGGAACTTGGGAATGGAGTGGTTGCTGACTTTCAAAGAGGTGGTCTGCATTTTAGCCTACCTTACTTTTGGGGGGTTTAAGAATTGTCTTACTTAAAAGGATTTGTACATGTAAAATAATAAATTATGTCCAGAAACCGGGCTTGAATTTTAAGAACATAAGAATATAAGAAAGGCCGTACTGGGTCAGACCAAAGGTCCATCTACCCAGTATCGTGTCTACTGACAGTGGCCAATGCCAGGTGCCCCAGAGTGAGTGAACCTAACAGGTAA
Organism: Dermatemys mawii; assembly: GCA_007922305.1. Classification (NCBI taxonomy): domain Eukaryota; kingdom Metazoa; phylum Chordata; order Testudines; family Dermatemydidae; genus Dermatemys; species Dermatemys mawii. The sequence goes on from ML677332.1 coordinate 64,841,241, forward strand.
AGATGAAGTGATCTCTCTCCTGGCATCCATCACCCTCCTCTGACAAACAAAGGCTAGGGGCACCATTCCTTACCCAGCCTGGCTAATAGCCATTAATGGACTTAACCTCCATGAAGTTATCCAGTTCTCTTTTAAACCCTGTTATAGTCCTAGCCTTCACAGCCTCCTCAGGCAAGGAGTTCCACAGGTTGACTGTGCACTGTGTGAAGAAGAACTTCCTTTTCTTTGTTTTAAACCTGCTGCCCACTAATTTCAATGGGTGGCCCCTAGTTCTTCTATTATGGGAACAAGTAAATAACATTTCCTTATTCACTTTCTCCATGCCACTCATAATTTTATATACCTCCATCATATCCCCCCTTAGTCTCCTCTTTTCCAAGCTAAGAAGTCCTAGCCTCTTTAATCTCTCCTCATATGGGACCCTTTCCAATCCCCTAATCATTTTAGTTGCCCTTCTCTGAACCTTTTCTAATGCCAGTATATCCTTTTTGAGATGAGGAAACCACATTTGTACACAGCATTCAAGATGTGGGCACACCATGGATTTGCATAAGGGCAATAAGATACTCTCCGTCTTATTCTCTATTCCTTTTTAAATGATTCCTAACATCCTGTTTGCTTTTTTCACTGCTGCTGCACACTGCATGGACATCTTCAGAGAACTATCCACGATGACTCCAAGATCTTTTTCCTGATTAGTTGTAGCTAAATTTGTCCCCATCATATTGTATGTATAGTTGGGGTTATTTTTTCCAAAGTGCATTACTTTACATTTTATCCACATTAAATTTCATGTGCCATTTTGTTGCCCAGTCATTTAGTTTCGTGAGATCTTTTTGAAGTTCTTCACAGTCTGCTTGGGTCTTAACTATTTTGAACAGCGTAGTATCACCTGCAAACTTTGCCACCTCACTGTTTACCCCTTCTTCCAAATCATTGATGAATAAGTTGAATAGGATTGGTCCTAGGACTGACCCTTGGGGAACACCACTAGTTACCCCTCTCCATTCTGAAAATTTACCATTTATTCCTACCCTTTGTTCCCTGTCTTTTAACCAGTTCTCAATCCATGAAAGGATCTTCCCTCTTATCCCATGGCAACTTAATTTATATAAGAGCCTTTGGTGAGGGACCTGGTCAAAGGCTTTCTGGAAATCTAAGTACACTATGTCCTCTGGATCCCCCTTGTCCACATGTTTGTTGACCCCTTCAAAGAACTCGAATAGATTAGTAAGACATGATTTCCCTTTATAGAAACTATGCTGACTTTTGCCCAACAATTTATGTTCTTCTATGTGCCTGACAATTTTATTCTTTACTGTTGTTTCAACTAATTTGCCCGGTATGGAGATTAGACTTACCGGTCTGTAATTGCCGGGATCACCTCTAGAGCCCTTTTTAAATATTGGCGTTACATTAGCTATCTTCCAGTCATTGGGTACAGAAGCGGATTTAAAGGACAGGTTACAAACCCTAGTTAATAGTTCCGCAATTTCACATTTGAGTTCTTTCAGAACTCTTGGGTGAATGTCATCTGGTCCCGGTGACTTGTTCCAGTTAAGTTTATCAATTAGATCCAAAACCTCCTGTAGTGACACTTCAATCTGTGACAATTCCTCAGATTTGTCACCTACAAACGATGGCTCAGGTTTGGGAATCTCCCTAACGTCCTCAGCCATGAAGACCGAAGCAAAGAATTAATTTAGTTTCTCCACAATGACTTTATCATCTTTAAGTGCTCCTTTTGTGTCTCTATCATCCAGGGGGCCCACTGGTTATTTAGCAAGCTTCCTGCTTCTGACATATTTAAAAAACATTTTATTATTACCTTTTGAGTTTCTGGCTAGCTGTTCTTCAAATTCCATTTTGGCTTTTCTTATTACATTTTTACACTGAATTTGGCAGTGTTTATGCTCCTCTCTAGTTACCTCAGAAGGATTTGACTGCCACTTTTTAAAAGATACCTTTTTATCTCTCACTGCTTCTTTTACATTTTTTTAAGCCACAGTGGCTCTTTTTAGTTCTTTGACTTTGTTTTTTAATTTGGGGTATACATTTAAATTGGGCCTCTATTATGGTGTCTTTGAAAAGTGTCCATGCACCTTGTAGGGATTTCACTTTAGTCACTTTACCTATTAATTTCTGTTTAACTAACCCCCTCATTTTTTCATAGTTCCCCTTCCTGAAATTAAATGCCACAGTGGGGCATTTAATTTCATTCTGGGTGGGTACGAGACCATCATTTGATGTTGGTGAAGATGAGCAATTTCGTTGGCCTCAGAGACTGCAGGGGAAACTGAGGCTTGACTTGCCTCTATCACCTCGGTGAAGTGCAATAAAGTGCCTTGGTGGGGGCAATCCCTTGGTTAAACTTTGGTAAGTTGTTTCAATGGCTAATTAAACCCACTCAAAAATTTACACCTTATTTCTAATCTAAATTTGTGTCTTTTTATCTTCCAGCCATTGGATCTTGTTATACTTTGTCTTGTAGACTGAACAGCCCTCTATTATCATTTTTTTTATTAACAAGGTAGGTAGAGACAGACTGTGATCATATCACCCATTTAACCTTCTCTTTGATAAGATAAATAGACAGAGCTCCTTGAATCTATTGCTATAAGGCATGTTTCCTAATTCTTTAACAATTTTCATGACTCATCTCTAAATCCTCTCCAATTTATCAACATCCTTCTTGAAATGGGGACACCAGTACTTAACCTTCCTACTCCATGTTTCCCTGTTTGCAAAACCAAGGACCACATTAATCTTTTCGTCCACAGCGTTGAAATAGAAACTCATCCTTCAACTGATTCTCCACCAGGACTATAAAGTCTTTTTCAGAGTCACTCTTTCGGGTAGGTGAGGTAATCACTTCAGACTAATCCGATTTTGAGATAGTAAGGCCACAATAATATAGTGAGGTCACAATAACATAGTATATGAACATGCCCCCTCAATGAAAGTGAAGGTAGAAAATGCCTTGTGTTTTACCACATACAATTGGATCCCTCTGAAGAGAACCAATTGTAGCAGTTTCTTCTGCATCCACAGCATAACCTACATATTGTTTGTGTTTCATAGCTGGGGGTGTTTACAATGGTGATGTAACTGTTTTAAAAAAGGGGTGTTAAATGAAATGTGTGGAGTAGGTGGCAGTAATCACTTGAGACTGTGCTGTAACAGCAATATTTCTATTAGGAGACATTTAAATCTTATTTTGGTACACAAACCAGAAGTACTGACAGCCTTTGATCACTAAAAATCAAAAGCCACTTTTCTCAGGAATATGGGTGTTATTCCTGGTTTCTTGGACACATTCTAATTGATGGACTTATTATTCTAGCTACTAAAATTCCAATTCCCTATGCAGTTTGTGGCATAGGGCATTCTTGACTTTCTGTTTTTAATCTGCATAGTGGTTTTTAAGTTCTTTTCGTTTCTGACTATTAAGTACCTGTAAGGTTTGACACTGGCAGTAACTCTAGTGCATAAAGCCCACTTTATTGTCTAAGGGAGGGAATAAATGATAGATGGTTTATAGTGATAAGCTGGTGATATTAACAAAGAAATTAACATATTCATATATATGCCCACACATGCCAGCATGCATGTGCATGTTTATCACTTATGCATATTAATAATCAAATTAACATTTATGTGTTTGCCCATGTATGTGGATCACTCCCACATCAGTTGAGATTGTCTTTTGATATCTGGTCACTTTGTAATACTTGTGTCATAAAGGGCTGGATTCTGAGTGCAGATTACAAGAGGAACAGCTCCCTGATAACATAACCAGAACCTTGACCCTATACCAATTGCTGATCATACAGTTGCCTAGAAGCACTGTTGGGCTAGGGTTGGCACCATGAATGTGGGAGCTGGAACTGGTTGTCTAATGCCGCTGTCTTCTCTGTTGTACTTCTGTACTTCTGTCAATGTAGAAGTCAACGACGAAGAACAAGAAAACATGAATCTTTGTAATCCCCACTGAAATGAAGCCACTTCCACCACATAACTGTTTAGAATAGGAAATTCTTTTTTAGCTCAGGTACTCACAAAAACCAAACACCAAAGACTAAAAAAGACACTTGTGATGTGAACTTAGCCTATGAAATGGTTTAATTTGTCACTTCCACTAATAGTATAATAATGAAGAAAGTGTGCCAAAAAAAACCTCTTATACTTTCCAGTGCATAAAAACAGCTAGTGAGCACTCGAGAGTCAACTTATTTGATGTGGTTTATACAAGTTGTATGGGTCATTGGATGACTATTCAATAATTTAAGTGGTTGGATATTTTATTTAAAATGTTCTGTGTAATTAATTAATTATGTAACTGAGAAGTTAAAACAGCTGAATCACCCGCTTTTATTTTCATGTCCAAACTGTGTGTTTAACAAATGATGAGAGAACCTTCAAAGCTCTGGATAAATGCCCTGGATTTTTGGATGCTGCTGCAAAGTTTATCCAAACTGCATAAATCTCGAAGGTTTGTAAAGTTCTTCAAGGAATTTCTTGAGTGCAGGCTCTTCCTTTCAGTTGTCTGGTATTAACATCTTCTGGCCAAACAAGAACTAGTTAATGCAGAACATGATGTACAATGTGGGAGAAAAAGAGAAAATATCTGATTTTTTTTAAAGAACATTCTAAGGACAGAATCTAGTTTTTCATGAGCCTTTCCTGCCCAACCAGCCTGGGTTCTCTCTCCCGGCTTTGCTGAATTAGGTGCTCTTGCCTCTTGCAGCACACACACAGGTAGAGCCACACTCCACTGCAGACACAGACTGAAGTCAGCTCTGTGTGAGAGGACTTCCCCCAGCACTCACTTGCCCACCCCTTTTGGGAGATAAACCCAAAATAATACTGTCTCATAAAAATCCACCCTCTTCCTCAATGTAAAGAGAAATGTGCACGACTTCTTGCCTCCCCTCCAGTTATGAATTACACAAACTGGATTATATTATAAACAAGAAATAAGTTTATTAACTACAAAAAATGAATTTTAAGTGGTTAAAGGGATAGCAAACACAAAAAGCAGATTCCTTTAGTAAATAAACAAAAGCCGCAAACCAGCTTAACACACTAGATAGAATACAAATTAGCAAATTCTTACCCTGAGTGATAAACAGGCTGGCAGATTCTTAAGGCACAAGTTGTTTTTTCCAGGTTTTCTTACACAAGCTAAAAACCCTTCCAGCCTGGGACCATAACTTCCCATAGTTCAGTCTTTGTTCCTCAGGTAATTTCAGGTGTGTTGGTGTAGGGAGAGTGAAGTTCCCTCCTGTTTTCATGGCCCCTCTTTTATATCTTCTCCCCATTTGCTGGAAAGTTTTTTTTTGTTGTGTCCTGAGTAAAACAGTTTCCATTGTATTGAGCTATCTGTCCTGGGTCAAACAGTTTCCATTGTGTACAGCTATCTCTGAGAGTTTCTGTTGCACACAGTTCCTGGGGTAATCTTTATACTTGTGTGCATTTCTTCAACAAGCTACTAACATAGTTTGGCCTCATCCAGTGTAGCACATTGGAAATACAGCAACAGGGTCAACATTCCCAGCTTCAGATACAAAAATGATACATGCATACAAATTGCATAAACACATTCAGTAAATAATAACCTTTCCAATAATACCTCACATACGCCCTCTTGCATAAAGTATATCTTAGTTATACCACATTCATATCATAACCATATTTCCATGAAGAATATGGGGTATAATGTCACAGTACGTATATTCCTAAGGTAAACAGTTTGGATCAGGTTATTTCAGAGCACACAGGTAGATTAGGAGCAAACAGAGAGAAGGCACCTGAAGACTATGTAAGAAATATCTAGCTCTAGTTTAATCTGAGACAAACTCTGCACACCTCCTGAAAACTTGACTGAAGGGAATGCGTTCTTTGGCTCATCTAAATAAAATTGTTCTCTACAATCAACAGGAGTTTTAATTAAGTCTTGACTGTGGCAATTTGCAGGACACACACACACTGAGTTTTGCCATGGGATAGAGACTCTACTAAATAGCTAACACTTTAGTGTAGAAAGCTAAGACAAAATACATGTAGAGAGTAACATTCATCTGTGATGAAGAGAGGCAGAAGAACACCATCTATATCTCTTAATTCCTACATTAAGGCTACAGGGTGCAGATACTGGTGAAGCATGCCTCCATGCTAACACTGACTGGAACCTCCTGAGTCTGAACATTTGGCTGGAAATTTCGTGAGGAGCGACTTTGTCATTGTGTTTGTCACTTCTGGGTGGAACTCATGGAGGCTGGCCAGGAGAGGGGTCCAGAGGGTTCTGCACATAGTATAACAATATTTTATATTGATATTCCAATATCACCTTAGAGGTCCTATTGTTCTAGGCATTGTAAAAGCACATAATTAATTATAGTCTTTTGTATATGTGGTCCGGTGACACCATCATCCCATGCAACTAGCACAAGGGTGCTGTAGCCACTATTCCAGCTTACTGGAGCAGGGCTGTTGTGTTGTATTCCCCAGTCACCCCACACATAATCTATCATAGCCTAATTTCTTGGGCTTTATATGGTTAGAAATGATAGGTGATGGCTGGTGACATTTAACAGTAGGTGGGGTGGGAAGTGCTTCCAGAGAACATGTATGGGTGATTCTTCATCCTGTACCCTTTTTTCATGGGGTGTACAAGGAGAGGTAGTACCTCTGAAAGTCAGGACACCCTTTGAATGATTCTCTTTCATTGGTTTTCACTTTGCACCAACGTCTGTCCTCTGACTCCAAGTGGCTACTAGTACAGGGATCAACAACCTTTGGCACACGGCCCATCAGGGAAATCTGCTGGTGAAGGCTGGGATGGTTTGTTTACCTGCAGTGTCCGCAGGTTTGGCTAATCACAGATCCCACTGGCCGCAGTTTGCCATTCCAGGCCAATGGGGGCTCCAGGAAGCAGTGCTGGCCAAGGGATGTGGTGGCTGCCACTTCCTGAAGCCCCCTTTGGGACTGAAATGGTGAACCATGGCCAGTGGGAGGTGTGATCAGCCAAACCTGCAGATGCTGCAGGATCCTTCCTGGCCCGCCAGCAGATTTCTTGGACAGGCTGCATGCCAAAGGTTGCCAATCACTGTGCTAGTATTTGGTATTAGCCATTCCAAGGGACATTGCTTTGAGTGATGGGATAAACTAGGTTGAAGGTAGCCATGACAGGAAATGCCTATCCGCATCATAAAAAGACTGCTTTGGCAAATTTGGCAGAGGGGACATCTTGATCCAGTTACTAGACAGGCACTTCAGCAATGTATTGTGGAATATATAAGTCTTGACAAGGCACAAGAGATGTTGATGTCTTTCCACAGCAGTTATGGATGCTCCTTGTCATTGCACACTTTTTGTGCTACTGTTTTTTGATACAGCAGCCAAGAGAGTGACTTTGCCCTTGTTATCATATCATAACATTACCCATGCACAGTTATCTACACATCGTTAAGAAAGACAACCCTGTTCCAATAGGCAAGTGCTGAAGTGATATACATAGGTGAACACTGAGAATCATATTCAGAAAGCTGCATGCAGGCAACCTGGAACCTTGGGCAGCAATGATGTCAGAGCAACCCTTTTTCAGGACTGCACTGATCACCCTAGTAAGGGAAGGACCAGAAAGATGCCCTAAACATTGGTTCTCCAGCTTTAATCTGACCAATTCACCATGACTCATGGATCATCCACAGAGTAGTTGATCCATAAGAGCTCTCACTCTGGCAACATGGAACATGAAGGCTGATGATACATCAAGACTACTTGCTAGACACAGCCTCAACAGTGAAACCAAACTTGCAGATGGTGGCTCTGAAAAGAAACTAGGAGTTGGCTACACCTCCAGCAGAGGAAGATAGAACTGATGGCATTGGTTTGACTATTAAAAACAGACCTCCTGAAATCACTGAAAAAATTACCTGTGGGCAGAAATGAACATCTAATAACTCTATATCTTCCCACTCGAAAGTCATGCTTTTCAACTCTTGTCAGTACTTGTGCTCCTACACTGAACAGTACAGAATGGTTTTATTCTGATTTGGACGACATAATCAAACCTATACCCAGGAAAGACAAGCTCATACTTCTGGGAGGTTTTAATCGCAGAGCTGTAAAAGGATAAGGCTTGGAGTAGTGAAGTGAAAAATAATGGAGTCAGAAACAGGACTAGCAATGTCCTCCTCCTGTTCAGCAAGTGTGCTGAGCTGAGCTCGTTCTTACCAACACAATCTTCTGGAAAGTTGGCAAATATAAAATTTTGTGGATGTATCTGAGATCAAAGTACTGGCAGCTGACTGACTGACTAACTGACTGTGTTATTATATGGCAAAGAGACATTAGGGGCATCCAGATCATCAGAGCGATGTTGGGAACAAACTTTTGGACCAACCCCAGCATTATCAGAGGCACTTTAAATTCACACATTGTTGCCCCTCAGTGAAACAATGCTGAACAGATTAAACAAAAATTGAACAGAGCAAATCTGAGCCATCCATTTCATCAAGAAAAACGGAGGTGAAACCGAGAGGAAAAAATGTATGGCATTACATCATCACTCAACAACGCACTTGAAAAATGGAACATATTCAAATCAGTCATCCTTCAAGCCTCAGAAGAAACTCTAGGCAAAAATCAAAGATGGCACCAGGAGTGGTTTAATGAAAATGATAAAGAAATAAAAAAGATCTTCAATGAAAAGAGTGCTTTTATGTCTTGGCAAAACAACAAAGAATGAACATCAAAGAGAGACAAATTCAGGTACCTCCCAGCCAAGGGTTACAATCAACTTTGTGTTCTACAAGATAACTGGTAGGAAAAGAAAGAAAAAGAAATAGAGCAGGGACCTGCAATTTTTGGCACATGGCCCATCAGGGAAATCCCTCAGCCCACACCGCTTCCCGCAACCCTCATTAGCCTGAAGCAGCGAATCACGGCCAGTAGGAGCTACGATTGGCCAAACCTGCAGACGCTACAAGTAAACAAACCATCCTGACCCACCAACAGATTTCCCTGATAGGCTATATGCCAAACGTTGCTTAACCCCAAAATAGAGGATTGTGCTGATACAAACAACACAGTGTTGCTCTATGACTTATGGGTTAGGGGTTTACTACAGAAGTGGCTGGGTGAGATTCTGTGGCCTGCATTGTGCAGTAGGTCAGAATAGATGATCATAATGGTCCCTTTTGACCTTAAAGTCTATGTGTCTATGAGACTCCCTTCAAGCCATTTATGACTTATTGAAATTGGGGCCTGCTCCATTAAAGGGTTCAGATGGATCTACCTTAATCATGGACAAGAGAGGCATCTTTGAAAAATGGCTGTAGTAATTTATTGAGCTAATCTACTATCCCTCTACTGTCAAACCACAGGTGCTAGAGGAATTAACCCATTACATGAAGAAATTGTCCAGTTATCCACCACTGAAGAAGTGCAAAAAGTTATCAAACAAAGTCAGGCAAATCACCAGGCAAGGACAGTGTTAAACTTATAAGCCCCCAAACTGTCAACTATCTATACAAAATTAAGAAGGATATGCAGGAAATTGAGAAAATTTCTCCAATTTCCAAAGATGCAATCAATTATATTATACAGAAATAAAAGCAACAAATCTCACTCTGGCAACTGCTGGGGTGTCTCCCTGGTATCTGTAAGTGATAAAATCTTCAGCTTCATATTTTGCTCAAGCAGCTTATTCCAACAGTATGAGAGAAGCTTTTACCAGAGACCCAATGTGGATTTAGATCAGGTAGCAATACCACAACCATGATTTTTCTATTGTGAGAAAGACTGAGGAGAAATGCTTTGAACAAATCATGCTGTTTACATTTATCTAAAAAAGTGTTTGACACTGAGAAGAAACAGCCTCTGGAAAATCCTAGAAAAGTTTGCCTACCCCATCAAATTCATTAGTACCATGTGTCAATTCCATGAAGAAATGACTGATCAGGTACTCTCCGGTGGTGGTCTCTCTAAACCACTCCCCATATATAAGGGGTGAAACAAAGCTGCATCCTGGCATTGGTCCTCTATGGGCTCTTCTTTCCAGACATTCTGAATTATACAACTAACAATCTTCAAAAGGGCTCTACATCAGGTATAGAATCGATGGAAAACTTTTCAATCCCTGAAGGTTTACAGCAAAGATAAAAGTTCTTGAGGAACTGTTGTGAAGCCCTTTTTGCAAATGATTGTGCTCTACTTAGTCAAAATGAAAGGGACCAACAGCTTGTCCTTAATATGTTCTCAGAGGAAACTAAATATTTCAGAGTCACCATCAGCCTGGGAAAAAAACTGAAATCCTCTTCTGACCAACCCCATCAACCACTACCACTGTGGTAAACACTAAATGTGTATCACTTTACATAACGTGGCAGTACCATCTCAAGTGCCAGTTCTCCAGATCAAGAAATATCAAATAGAATATGAAAGGCAAGCCAAGCTTTTGAAATACTTCACAACAGGATACTCAACCAGCACATCACCATCAAACTATCACCATAATTGATGTTATACAATGCAGCAGAGGTGGCATCCCTTTTATACACATGTAAAACATTGACAGTTTACTGTGCACACAACAAGCAACTTGAAAAATGCCTCATGTGCTACCTTTGCTCCATTCTGAAGGTGCATTAGCAAGACAAGGTCTCAAACTTTAACATCACTGAAACAGCAAAAACAACCAGTATGGAGGCAATGATTATCCAAATAGATGATGACAGACTTCCCAAAAGATCCTCTTTGGTGAGCTGAAACTCAGAATGTGCAAGAAGGTTCATCCAGATAAATATTTGAAAGGCACCCTGAAGCAGAATCTCAACTCATGCAGAATAAATATTGATGACTCTGAAGACACAGCAAAGGACAGACCTGAATGGAAAACAACTATCAATAAATGTTGTAAACACTCTAAGAAAGAAAGATGTGAAAAACGAATTTGAAAAACGGGCCAAACGTCATGTCACATCTTCAGTGGGAGCCTACAGATTCCTATGTGACATCTCTTCATGACCTTGTGGCTGTGTAGTCTGATCTGTGAGGTACAAAAGAACATGTGAGATGTCATGATGTCAGCTTCAGACACCATGAACAGCCATGTCTTTCCTCATATTCTTCATATCTTTCAGACTCACCCACGTTCTCTTCCGTGTTTGTATTGTGTCCCTTTCTCTCCCATATTCACATGAGTAGAAGCCCTCACTCTTTACTGAATTTAATGGGAATATTCACCCATGTAAAGGTTTGCAATATCAGGCCTTGAATATCCAGGGAACCCAGTAAATGGTGACCATGCAGGCCAGCCAGCTGTTCCTGTTTGTTTTATTTGAGATCTCACTATGGGGTTATATCTAATGTTAACAAATTAATACTTGTTAGTATTCTCACTGACTTTCTATGCAAAATATGACATCCCATTGCACTCAACAGAGAGCCTTGATTTTTAAATTCTTTAATACTGCAATAGCTTTGATGAAGCAAGGTAAATCAAACTGACAATTATACTCAGTAATACTTTATTACCATTTGTAAACCAGAATATTTTAATAGGGGTCAGCAGTGTCACAATCTTTGTTCCCTCCTCTCCACCCCCATTTATGAGCCAATTTGTTATTTATTATAAGGGAAACTATTTGCTTCTCAGGAGTCAATGGCACTAAATATCTCATGTGGTAGCTCCAGGGGTAATAATTTGGATGGTATCTGAAGCAGATATTATCATAACTGTAAGCAGAAAAAGGTAGAAAAGGTAGTGATTGGGTAGGGGAAAGCAAAGAAAAAATTTCTCTGAGGTAACATGTTTTCTCATCACTGTTGCCAGTGCTGTACTGTCTGTCATCTGGTGAAATCTCAAAACAATGGCAGATGCCACTAATTTAATCTAATGATAATTTACATGCCACTCAAGAAGAGGATAGGTTTTATTAACATATAAAAATAGTCAAATTACATAACTGAATGGCACAATTCATTACTGGCAAAGCCCACTTGGAGATAGAAGGGTCTGCTCTCAGATCCATTTCTATATCAGTGTAGCATATTGGTGAAGCTTAAGTAACTCAAGAAACTTTAATAGAAATTATAGATGGAACACAACTACAAGGTATCCTAATCCATCTCAAACAGTGTATCATTGTTCTCTAAAATGTTTTCTATTGCTTTACCCACAGGAGTTTTAAATGGCTTAGATGATAGGGATTTAACCACTTCTGTTAGAAATATATGCAATGCCCCAGACACGTTGCTGCTGCTGATTGTGATTGTTGGAAGAGTATTATTATTATTGCTAACTATTATTTCTTAATTAGAATGAGTGCTAGGGTGCTTTACAAACATTCTGTACAGGAAGGTGTGATAGTCCTTCACAATGAACTGAATCCAAGCATCAGATCTGAACACCTTGAAATATGAGATATTCCAAATATTCAGATTTGGAGCCAGATTTCAAAGCCTCGAGCTGGAAAATATTTGGATCAAGTATTTGGATTCAGTCCATTACAGATTTAGTATGTGTGCAAGTAGACTTTGAATTCAAGCGTTTAGTCTCCCCTTGCTTCTAGTAAGAAGACAAGTTTCCTATCATGAAGATCTTTTCAGTCTACTGCAAATTAGACACACAAAGACACACTTTCCCAGTAACCTATTTAGATGCATGTTATAGAAAAATGAATGAATTCATGGAGGGCTAGGACTTATCTGGTAGGTGGTGGTGTAGTGAAGTCTCTCTATGTTTTGGTTACTGATATATACTTAAGAACATAAGCCATGTATAACCAATGGAATGACATTCTCCTTCTTTTAAAAAATAATATTTTGAACATTTGAACAATCTGTTATGAACGGTGTCTTGTGTAGGTGGAATGTATATTGTGGGTAGAGCTCGGAAGACTACTTCTACTTCTTTTTTTTTTATTCACCACTTGTTTTAATGAGAAGAAATTCAGCTTAGTTGTCAATGTGGGGGACATTGAATCAGGACTTCTGACTTAGTCCAATTCTGTCACTGACCCACTGTGTGATAATGGGAAATCACATTTGATTGCATTTTCAAAAGCGTGCATGCAAAAATTTACAAGTACAAGCTTGATGTGACACACATCCAATGTGTATCTGAATGCTGCGAATTTGTTTAGGCCAAGCTCCAACCTCTTTGTGTATTTTGAGTGTATGAAATATGCAGCTATGTGCATTCTCCTCCAGAAAACGTTGGTCTTTATTCCTCTGTTGATTGGCCTACCCCTCTAAGTGGTGTCATGAAGTTTCATTCATTAATGTTTTTGAGGTGCTTGATATTCTCAGAGGAAATGTGCTATCTAAATGCCAAATATTATTAATACATTTACTTCATCATAGCCTCATACTGGCTATTTAATGAGGGTGAGTAACTGCTCAAGATTTCTTATCTGAAAGACATAAGGTCATGAGAGAAAGAATCTGAAAATATACCATGCTTAAACTTCATTAATAGTGCACAATCAGGTTTGTCTGCCATTAATATGATATGCTGGTCATTGTACAACATTTTAAAACAATGAACAATATTGATTGTAATGTCAGTCATATTGATTTTACAATAAACAGTCAAATGTAATGTACTACATGGCAATAATTAAGTCAGCTTAAGAAATAGTGGCATTGATACCTGGCCAACAATCAACGTAACAGAAAAGCATGATATGTTAAAATACCAAATGAAGACATTGAGCTGTTCAGCAAAAAGAAAGAGAGAGGGTTCAGTATAATATTTTACCATTTTAACTGAAGGAATCTTGGGAAGAGTAGGATGGCATTAATAAATAAGCAAGGGTGGGGGTGGGGTAAAAAACTGAGATCATCAAGAAATCCCTCCACCCCATGATTCAGAGTTGGATTCAGTCCGTATCCTTTCAAGATGCTTCTCTGTCAACCTCATCAATTTTATACAATTTAGGGTTTCACTATTTAAAAAAAAAGAAAAGTTCAAAATTTTCTAAAAGAATGCCCCAATTATTCCTTCTTGGTACCTATCAGGACTTCCTTGGTAACTAAAACAATTGTTGTCAATTAATTATGTAAAACAAGCAAACCTTATAGCTGTAGAGCATTCCTTTCGAGTGTCTGTAAGGTTTTGTCTGTTGGAACTGGAGAAGGCCTCATGAGTGGTTCTGCCATCATGATATAAAGCCACTCACATTGTGCTATGCTCTATTGCAGGGATCAACAACCTTTGGCACATGGCCCACCAGTGTAAGCCTCATAGTGGGCTGGACCGGTTTGTTTATCTGCTACGTCAACAGGTTCAGCTGATCACAGCTCCCACTGGCCGCTGCTCACTGCTCCTGGCCCATAGGGGCTGTGGGAAGTGGCACAGGCCGAGGGATGTGCTGGCCACTGCCATGGGCCAAAGGTTGCCAATCACTGATTTAGACATCTTGCATCTTGGCAGGAGGTTAGACTAAAAGACCCTTGCACTCTCTTCTCACCCTATGATTCTAATATCAAGAAGGTAGAAGTATTGGAAGCAATGGTATCCTGAATCCCTGATCTAGTGACAATTCTCTATGACTGAATAAAATGTCTTTTTTCTCTTTACCCTGAGATTAACTAGTTATCTCTATAATAGATTCAGACAAAATACTGTCTCTAAATACCTCTTAATTAAAAAAAATATGGATTCCTCTCAATCTCACCTGATAGAGTCTTGTCACTTTGTATAAATAATTAAACAGTCTTTGGGCCAGAAAGAGAAACTCTATAGGATTGTGGTCAGGATATTCACATAGGATATGGAAGAGTAGCTAATTTAGAATAGACCTTGAGTCTAACTTGAGTCTCAGTTTCCCATACCATAGGAGAGTGACCTAAGCATCAAGTTACTGAGTAGGCTGGAGGGTAACTCTGTTGCTCTCTTGAAAAACCTGGAAAGATCTCATTTACACTCCAATGAAATAAATAAAAATTTAGAACCTTTTTTGTATTTTGTTTGCAAAATTTTCCAGCCATTCCTAATTTAGATATAGTAGTAATGTCAATAGACATAGCCACAATGCTTTATTTTAGTTGTATTGTTTTGCCCCTGCTATCATATTGCCAAGCACATTTTATTACGTTAAATCAGAGTAATGGTGGTACTTATAATATTTGTTCAGCATATAATTTGATTAGGATTAGCACAGCAGATTCTCTTAGAAGGAGAAAATATTTACTTATCTCAAGTGCTTTTTTCTTATTTCACTAAAATGCTGTTTAAAGTCTATATCATATACTGTAACTTCTACAAAATAAATAGTGTAGTAATCATTTGACCTCTAAATTCTTCAGGCATTTTAAAAATAAATATGAAAAAAAATCTAATAATACTAAACATAGTCATCTTTCAAATTTTATAGCACCCACTCATATTCTCAAACTTTCTCTCTGCCTCATTCATGCCACCTTAATACTACTGCCATTTAGTACTTATGTAAAGATTTGTAACATATCTTCTGAACACTGAATAAATATTCCCATGAAGTACAGCACTTGTAAAGAAGTAAGTATTATTATCCCCATTTTATACATAGAAAACTCAAGATACAGAGAGGCTGATGTCACAGAATTAGGTCCAGGTTGTGGCCAGGTAGGTGGGTAGTCAGGGAAGAGGTGGAGGTCTGGTTGGGGAGGCCATCAGTCAATCCAGGCCTCTCTTGTGTTCCTTGTGCAGTTACAGATGTTGGAATCCTCCAAGAATAAGGGCTACTTTGGGACGGCACCTCACACCCCCATGTGATGGAACAGGTACCAGACATCGTGATTTCAAATCCTTTCTGCACTAGTCAGGAGAGCTGGTAAGTAATGGAAGAGAGGACGTGCTGTACCCTACCAAGAGTGAACACCATGGCCTACAATATGAATTAACTCCTTTACTGCTGTACTTCCAAGTATGCTACTAATTGAAGGTGACCTTCTATTATAATCAATAAAGCAAGAATGTGCTCTACATTTTCCAAAACCTAGGCTGTGGGGTCTAGGTGAGGGCTTAATCTTGTGGGTAAGATAAAATAAGAGATGGTGACATGATTGCCTAGACACACAACATATTGTCTTCAGTTCATATTTTTATTTTTCTTTGAAAACAATTGCTAACTATTTCCTAGTTGATTAAGTGCTTTGCTAAACTTTTATATTTTTATAATGGAAGTTATATTGACGTGCTCTATACACAGTCTCAAGTTGCTAAAATGTTTTTTAAAAAACAAAATATGTTGCACTTCCATAGGCTATTGTACCCAGGACTCCAGAGCAGATCACAAATATTAATAATTAAAGCTTCAATGCTCTTATGAGACAGGTGTTCCTCTACCCATTTTATAGATGGCTACCCTCAGTTCAGTACAGTGAAAGCCCCAATCCTGCAAAGACTTATGCATGTGCATGACTTTGAATAATGTGAGTAGTCTTATTGACTTCAATAGCCCTCTTCAGTGTGTGAAAATAAGCCCAACGATATGCCTTATAGGACTGGAAACTACGAAAGTCACAGACTAGTGAGTGAGGAAGCCAACAACAGGAATTATTATTCAGTTTTCTCCACTTAACCACTAGACCAATCTGAAACACTGATTGAACTTGGGACCTAGATTTTATGGGAATTAGAGCTATAAAAGTGCCCAGCAGGCAGGTAGATAGAATGAACCAAGGAAAAAAAAAAGTATAAGCACGGGATCATTCACTGAGGGGGGCATTATAAGAGAGGTCATATGTGAAGATGTGGGATGACATGGCATTTCAAGTAAGTGTGCTTTTGTGATAAGGGAGGTATGCTCTCCCTCAAAATCCAAGACACATTTAGTCATGAAAGAATATGATAATAAGATCCTATAGCAAAAGACTTTATAAGCTAAAAGGCAATTAGCTTGTCTATCTTATTCACCTAAAGGTGCAAGAACAATTCAGCTCTCATACTTAAAATGAATTGCAATTTTAATGGATTTGAAAAGCTGTTTTTAATATATATATTCATTAATATAGTATATATACATATGTATGAATATATAAAGAGTATATCTATAAACTGCAACAAAGGGGAAAAGGGATAGTAGGTAATTCAGTCACCTTTCATTGTGATGAATATTCTCATATTCTTTTTTTTTTTCATTTTAAATGGAGTTTAAAAATGTAATTGGAATGAAATAGTATTCACCATTCCCACCAAAAAATAAGTAAAATGAAGACATTCCAGGCTAGAAAGAAGTGATTTTCATGAGAAACCATATGGACTTATCAAACAAAAATATTTTCACAGTTTTCTAATGTGATTTGCTTACTATTGAGAAATGCTAGCTTTTGGGGGTGCTTTTGATGAAACCTAGCTTCACTGCTGACCTCCTCAACCTATGCTGACTGCATCCAAGCCATTCGATCTGTTAGAAATAATTGATATAATGCATACACGCTGTGAAAGTAGTGATGGAATGTGTTTGTTTACCTTTGTAACATATTTAGCTGCTTTAGAATAGTGAATATCCCAGTGAAAACAGAGAGCTGGGCCGAATAGTCCAGAGTAAACCAACCTTTGCCAAATGAAAGGTGATCAGAGAAGAATTGAACCCATTAGAAACAGTCTTATATGAGGCTTGGAATACAGCCAAGATGAGAGCGAACTTGCTCAGGGACAGAATTCCTTAATCTCGTTCTTTGAACTAAAAAACCTTGTCCCTTACACAATTCACATGGGACTTAAACAACAAGGGTCAATTGGAAAAAAAAGTTGTGATGGTTGTTCCCGCATTTCATCTCTAAGCCAAGCGTCATCCATTCATGTCACCAAGATGCATCTCCAAAATAGACTGTGCATTCTTCATAACATGACTGTCTCACTTCCTTCTTGTATGCACAGATCAGCAGGGTGCTAACAGTGTTGATATTAACATTATAAGAGTTACAAGTTAACAGTCCAGTGAGATGAATGGGGCAGCTCACACTTCTTAAAGCTATTGTTTCAGGCAGCTTGCAAACTCAGGAAGACATCACTGCATACATTTGTAGTAGTAGTATTTTATGTTTGTATTTAATATAGTTTTGAATGAAGGATAAATAATAATAATGTATCATGTATTAAATGTATTGGTGTATGATTTGATCACATCCTGCTAGCCATGCTTTTTGAATAGCAGAACGGAATGACCTAATGGGCCATTGGTAGAGATACATCAGCCAGAATTGATGTCTGTGCTGATTCCAAGGCAGTGACAGACCTTTGAGGGTCAATTTGTTGTAGGTTTAGCATTTTAAAAGAAGTAAAAAAATGTCATGATTGTTTTCTTTTGCATTGCAATTTAATGTTCCCGTTCAAAATGTTCTGTACAAATTAATTTTGTTTTGTATGTGAATGAGGAATGTGTATGTTAAGAGATAAGTGTGAATGCCATCTCTGAACCAGATGGTCTGGGGAGGAACCGGAGACAGACACAAGGGTGGGAAGCGGCTGCAATATGGCCCTATTGAAATGTCAGAGGAGGGCAGATTGACGACTCTAAAGGTGAGACAGGCACCTATCAATGGAGACAAGATAGCAATGATCAAAACCAGCATGGGATAACTCCCTGAGGAACTTGCTGAAAGAACAAGATAAAGGATGAGAAAGACACTTTAAGAAAACAGTATCAGAGGGGTAGCCATGTTAGTCTGGATCTGCAAAAGCGACAAAGAGTCCTGTGGCACCTTATAGACTAACAGATGTATTAGAGCATAAGCTTTCATGGTGAATACCCACTTCGTCAGATGCATGAAGTGGACGGTGCATGTGTCCGACGAAGTGGGTATTCACCCATGAAAGCTTATGCTCTAACACATCTGTTAGTCTATACGGTGCCACAGGACTCTTTGTTGCTTTTAAAGAAAACAAGCACTGATCAAACAACAAATGTTTACAGCATGCTGGTGCAAAACTCATTGGTCGCAATGAAGGAAAATCGCTATATAAACAGGGTGCCTTGCCATGAAACTTTGGGTTCATCCTGCCAATATTTTCCCAGAGCACCATGTCTCAATCAAGGGAACTCAACTCCTCCCTACTGGTGATCAACCTAGCTGGCCACTTGGTTGATCTGGACTCTGGACTGGTAACTATGACATCAACTGGCAGGACACTGTGTGTGTGTTTGTGTGTTGTGTAATTGAATGCATATGTTACTTGTTGTATCTTCAATAAACGCAGCGTATTGCCTTTTCCCCTGAAAAGGATCTTGTGTGCCTCTTATAAGCATAACACATTTATAGTTGCTTCATATTCTGACAATTAGTTTCACAAGTATCCAGGCTAGAGAATATGGAGAATATTTTTATATTAGGAGGCCGGCCTAACTGTCTAGATTTTAGGCTGGCATTGGGTTAATCAAGCCAGATAATGCAGCCATGGAAATTCAGTCTTTTTGGTAGTTTGGTACAATCACCTGAAAAGTATTTAAAGGGAAGAGAATGTATTTTCATTATCATTCATTTCATGAGTCTTGCTGTTGAAGCGAATATCAATCAGATGAGAGAAGACATGTTATTCATCTCCCTAAGTGTCAGGGATCATATCTTATGTTATGCCACTTATTTCCATTAGAGATCATCAAAATGGTATAGCAAGTAGTGATGGAGAAATCTCAGAATGTGTAGCATTTTGATTACATTAGGATAAACTTCTTAGATGAATTTCTGGCCCTATCAGAATCAATAGAAGTGGTGCCATTGACTTCAACAGGGCCAGGATTTCTCCCCATATTTTTTGAGATGTTCATCTATACTGTATCCAAGTCCTTTGGTCTGAGCAATTTTACAACATGAGATTTCCATTAGTCCATATGGTACTTTTAGAGGGGCCAGAAATAAGAAATATTTTGTCACCCAGCCAGAACTAGGAGTGAAATAGGGGCATGAAGAAAAGAAGGAAAACATACAAAAATTAATCATGTTTTTATTTTTTCAAATCTTAGAAGTTTAGTTCAAGTTAGGAGCAAATAGTGAGGGCAGATTTGCAAATAGCAAATGGCAGATGATACAAAATTACTCAGGAACATAAGAACAAGAACATAAAAATGGGTCAGATCAAAGGTCCATCCAGCCCAGCATCCTGTCTACTGACAGTGGCCAAGGCCAGGTGCCCCAGAGGGAGTAAACCTAACAGGTAATGATCAAGTGATCTCTTTCCTGCCATCCATCACCCCCCTCTGACAAACAGAGGCTAGGGACACCATTTCTTACCCATCCTGGCTAATATCCATTAATGGACTTAACCTCCATGAATGTATACAGTTCTCTTTTAAACCCTGTTATAGTCCTAGCCTTCACAACCTCCTTAGGCAAGGAGTTCCACAAGCTGACTGTGCTGTTTGTGAAAAAGAACTTCTTTTATTTGTTTAAACCTGCTGCCCATTAATTTCATTTGGTGGCCCCCCTAGTTCTTATATTATGGGAAAAAGTAAATAACTTTTCCTTATTCACTTTCTACACACCACTCATGATTTTATATACCTCTATCATATCCTCCTTAGTCTCCTCTTTTCCAAGATGAAAAGTCCTAGCCTTTTAAATCTCTCCTCATATAGGACCTGTTCCAAACCCCTAATCATTTTAGTTGCCCTTTTCTGAACCTTTTCTAATCCTAGTATATATTTTTTGAGATGAGAAGACCACATCTGTACACACTATTAAAGATGTGTGTGCAGGATGGATTTATATAAGGGCAATAAGATATTCTCTGTCTTATTCGCTATCCCTTTTTCAATGATTCCTAATATCCTGCTTGCTTTTTTGACTTCCACTGCACACTGCATGGATGTCTTCAGAGAACTATCCACAATGACTCCATGATCCTTTTCCTGTTTAGTTGTAGCTAAATTAGCTCCCATCATATTCTATGTATAGTTGGTGTTATTTTTTTTTCAAATGTGCATTACTTTACATTTATACACATTAAATTTCATTTGCCATTTTGTTGCCCAATCATTCAGAAAGTTAAGTCATTCAAGAAAGTTATGTCCAAATCAGACTGAGTTACAAAGGGATCTCTCTAAACTGGGTGACTGGGCAACAAAATGGTTGATGAATTCAATGATGATAAATGCAAAGTAATGACACTGGAAAACAGAATCCCAACTAAATGTACAAAATGATTGGGATCTAAATTAGCTGTTACCACTCAAAAAGAGAGTTTGGAGTCATTGTCAATAGTTCTCTGAAAAAATCTGCTCAATGTTTAGCAGCAGTCAGAAAAGCTAACAGAATGTTAGGAAACATAAGGAAAGGAATAGTTAATAAGACAGAAAATATCATAATGCCACTCTATAAATCCGTAGTACACAGACTCCTTGAATACTGTGTGCAATTCTGGTCACCCCATCTCTCTCTCTCTTTCTGTATATATATAGAGAGAGAGAGAGAGAGAGAGAGAGAGAGAGAGAGAGAGTGGCAAAGCTCCAAGTTTGTACTTGTGGGTCCTGCGCTTCCTGGCAGATTTAGGGGCCTCAGAAACTCATGTAGGCCCTAGAGTGACCTCCCTTTCTCAGTATAATTGGCAAGAGTCACCGCTAGTGAGTTACCTTCATCACAGGCCAGTATGGAAGGTGGAAAAAAGTGGGGAGCCTGGGCCCGCCCTCTACTCCGGGCTCTCCAGCCCAGGGATCCTAATAATATCAGCTAAGATGGCTGAACTTTTATCCACAAAACACAATACAATTCCCTGGGCTACTTCCCCACAGCAGTCCCCGCTTCTTCAAACTCCACTTCACCCTTACCTCAGGGCCTCCTTCCTTCTGTATGATATGTTGTCCAACACTCAGTCTCACCAACAGCACCACTTCTTTCCACAGCTCCTGACACCCACAGCCCACCTGACTAACTGGAAGGTTTTTAACTGGTTTCAGCCAGTCCCTGATTGGCTTCAGGTGTCCCAATCAGGATAGCTGTTTCTACTCCTTTCTAGAAGGTTCCTGATTGGCCTGGAGTAGTCTTTGTTTGGCTATCCAGGGAACAAGGACCTGTACATCCTGAGGCTGATATACCTGCCTTCCAGCACTCTCCTATACCCTTCTGGTCTAACTCTGTCAC